>JARQOD010000003.1:347982879-348095486 GCA_033576555.1 Oophaga sylvatica | reverse complement strand
CCCCTCCATAGAGATGTAGATTTTAGTCTTAAGAAAGGATTCATAGTTCCCATGCAGACAGACTTTTCTAAGCGAGGATTGGCATTAGTTAGGACCTGATATACGAGAAGAGCCTTGACGTGGCTATCAGGCTCACATAATTTGGCCATCTTATGCGCTAAGACTTCTCAATTTTTCATATTTCTAATGCAGTGATGCAACTCATTTTTCATATTTCGTGTTTGCAAGCTATAGCGCTGCAGTGTGCTACCCTTTTTTCTTGTATGTGCGTGAGTTGGTGACTCTGGGTTTAGCACCTGTTCACACTGGATCTATGTTTGGATGTGCCGGTTAGTTTTTTGATATATACTTACCTAATAAGAGGCACCTGACAGATGATTGTCGTGTGAGGTAAGGATCGGGCATGTCTATTAGACTGCTGATTATAGGATAAGGCCGGGGTCACACTTTAAAATGTGGAGCGAGTCTCTCGCATCAATACCCGGCACTGCCGCCGGCACTCGGGACAGCGGCGCTAGCCTAAAGAACCCAGAAGACCTTGGTGTATGGGTGAGATGCCTTGTTGTGTATAAATCATCTTTTCTCACTTTATACCTTCCAGGTTATTGGGAGGTCACTGCTCAGAAGAAAACTCTGCCACCACACTTCATCTCCATAAATCTCACCAACCATAAGCATCACTCTTTCCCTGTGACATCGGAGGAAACCTTGCATGTGCGCATTACTGTTCTCTTCTTTCCGCAGTCCTTCTATAGGCACCAAATGCTGTTTCCAGTGCTCTCTCCGGCACGTGCGTCTAATCACACTGCGCAGAAGGCATTTAATGCCTATAGAAGGACAGAAGACTGCAGAGGAAAGAACAGCAATGTGCACATGCAAGATCTCCTCCTGAGGTACCCCCACATGTAGCCAGCAACCCCATATGTACCCCCACATATAGCTTCATATCTCCCTACTGAGTCGCTCAGCCAGGGCCTGTGGGGTACTCGGCACCGAGCCCGTTCACTTCAATGGGGGATGTCACGGGTAGCACAGCTCGGTCCGTGGCCCTGGGCGCTCACTAAAAGGGGGATATTTACAGGGGATTAAAGTATGTACAGTTTGTTCGTGACGCCACCTGTGGTACTTGGTCAGGGTGACCAGCGCTGCAGGGTAGATCCGCTGAGGGGTTGTTACTGGGCAGCAAGGTGTTAAGTCTTCCACAGGCAAGACTGGGTCCCTCAGGGTAGATGGCGGTGTAGGGGTGCAGGATGGAGAAGGGGCTTTCAGCTGCAGGAGCAATAAGGCAGCCACACACATGAAAGTCTCTTTCTGTACCTTTACTGATGGTATAGCAGGCACGTCCCGGGGAGCTGGCAGGGTGGAGGATGCACGTCCAGTATTCCCACTGAGTAGGTCTAGGGCCTCCTTACTCCAGTTGTGTGAGTTTCTGACCTGTATGAAATGAAGTCTAACTCTGTCTTCAGTTATACGCCCGGCTGACTTTGTGGTGGAGCCTTCTCTTGGATAGAACTTAGTCTCTAATGGTTGCGCTGACCAGACTCCTGTTCTTCCTGACCCCGGTTACGTATCAGCACTTGTGGGCCCCTGCGACTTGAAGTCCCACAGGGTCTCCGGTATCTCCTACTAGTCGTGTAGATGCTAGTAAGCGCGGACCCGATGTCCGGTTGTTCAGAGTAGAGGTAAGCGATCAATGCTGTTTCAACCTCTATCACTCTCTTTTCCCTTCCACTCGCCTTTCGTCCTACTCCGACCCTTAACGTAAGCACACTAGCAGTAGATAGCTGATTCTTCCTTCTCTTCACCGCTCTCAAAGCGTCGGCACGCTTGCTCTCTGAAACTACACTCAGTTGACTCAGTTCTGACCAGGCTGAAGTGGCTATCTTTCTCCACTATTACTGGCCTCCACACAGTGAACTAAGCTCAAGCTGTAGTCTTCAGTCTTTCAATCACTGCTGTTCCCTTTCCCTCTTCTCCTTCTAATGCCCTGTCTGAAGTAGCTATCAGGACCTTCCGTCTAACTGATCTGTGCACACTTCAAGAGCTAACTTTCCACGCTCCAAGGGAACAAACAGTCTTTCAACGTTCTGAGTTAATCTGATCTCACTGCCGTCTAGACTCAGACTGACCTCTCCCAGCTCTCAGCTAGACTAACTGCTGTGGCTCCACCATCCTTATATATATATACATACTCTACAAAGGCTCCCTCTGGTGGCTTTTCGGGATTGGTGAAGCTGTGAATGAATATCAGGTGCGTGTGAGTTTACCTTTAGTGCATCCTCCTGGGAAAATGTGCCTCCAAGCGCAGCTGGGCTACACACTACTGTCCCAGATTCAGCAGGACTTAACCACGTCCAGTCACAGCTTCTATACTCACCTCTCTTCAACATCTTCAGCACTCTGTATGTCCTCCTCCTCCAGGGGAAGGGACGCTTCATACATTAATACCCCCACATGTAGCCAGTAACCCCATATGTACCCCCACATATAGCTTCATAACTCCCTACTGTCCCAGATTCAGCAGGACTTAACCACGTCCAGTCACAGCTTCTATACTCACCTCTCTTCAACATCTTCAGCACTCTGTATGTCCTCCTCCTCCAGGGGAAGGGCCGCTTCATACATTAATACCCCCACATGTAGCCAGTAACCCCATATGTACCCCCTCATATATAGTAGCTAAATAGCTCCCTACTATCCCAGATTCAGCAGGGTCACAGCTTCTATACTCACCTCTCTTCAACATCTTCAGCACTATGTATGTCCTCCTCCTCCAGGGGTGGGGCCTCTTGATACATTAAATCATACATTCACTGCTTCTTCACCTGTGATCAGGACTCACACTCATGTCTCCATGCTGTTGCTCTACCAGAGCGGTGCAGGGGGGTCAGATTAGTGTCTCCAGCCATGGCCGATGCTATTTCAGCATCGGCCATGGCTGGATTGTAATATTTCACCAAGTTTCATTGGTGAAATATTACTATCGCTCTGATTGGCTGTTTCAACAGCCAATCAGAGCGATCGTAGCCTGGGGTGAAGCACAAAGCCTCCTGTGCCTGCGAGTCAGGTGACCTTTCAGTGACCCCGGTCACCCGACCCGCAGGAACACGATTTATACCATGACGCCTACGTAGGCGTCACAGGTCGTAATGGCACAGTGTTATGATTTGGTAGCTGAGGAGTGCAGGTAAAAAGGCAATACACCAGAGCAGTTGGAATCTATGAGATTGCAGTACCCTGACTAACCACCACAACTAGAGGCAGCCGTGGAGCGTTCCTACGTTGGTCCTAGACGCCTCGTCACAGCCTGAGAAACTAATTACACCTAAAGATAGAAATAGGAAAGCTATCTGCCCCGGAGCAGAACCCCAAAGATAATAGAAAGCCCCCAAACATGTAATGGCGGTTAGACAAGAAGAAATACTGACACAGAAAGAAAATAGTATGAGCAAACGCTGGGGCCCAAACTAACTAAATAGAAAAGGATAGGAAGGGTACTTACTGCAATCCCAGAAAACCCTGAAAAGCACCAACTCTACTAATTTCAAAATCACCTGAGATCACACGACCTCTACCACCTAAATTAGTTCTCTGGTGTAACAAAATCAAAACAGCAGCCACTGAAAAAACTGTAAAAAGCAAAAGTACAAACATCAGTGGCTGAACTAAACTGAGAGGGCAAAAGCCCCCGGAGGGGACCCCGAAGGCCCCCACAGAAGTGCAGGACAAAATGCAAAAATCTAGCACAAAAACAAAAAGAAGAAAATGTCTTATCTGATAGCAGGAGATGCAGACACGACACAGCAGGCTACAAGGGAAACAGGATTCAAGGATTGAGACCAGAACAATTGATCACCGGCAACCCTGATGGGAAGGTGACTCCCTTATATAAGACCAGTCAGTAACACCTGATTCCCAATCCTCACAATCTTCACTGGACAGACCAGCACCGCTTGTAACCACCAGAGGAAGCCTCTGCTCAGAACTCATCTCAAACCCATTCACAACAGTACCCCCCCCTTGAGGAGGGGTCACCGAACCCTCATTTGAGCAACCAGGTCATTCAGGATGAGTTCTATGATACGCACGGATAAGTCTCCTAGCATGGATGTCCGAAGCAAACACCCAAGAATTGTCTTCCTGACCATAACCTCTCCATTTAACCAAATACTGGAGTTTCCGTCTAGAAAAACGAGAATCTAATATTTTCTCAACCACATACTCCAGATTGCCCTCAACCAAAACAGGGTCAGGAGGCACAGCAGCAGGAACCACTGGCTCAACAAACCTCTTCAACAAGGACTTGTGGAACACGTTATGGATCTTAAATGTCCCTGGAAGAAGCAAACGAAAAGAAACAGGATTAATAATCTCCATGATCTTATAAGGTCCAATGAACCTAGGCTTAAATTTAGGAGATTGCTACTCTCATAGGAATATTTTTTGAGGACAACCAGACCAAGTCCCCTACTTTAAACCGAGGACCATCAGTCCTATGCCGGTTAGCAAACCGCTGGCCTTCTCCTGAGAGAGGGACAACCTCTCCACTACCTGGTCCCAAATCTGTTGCATACGCTCCACAACAGAGTCAACACCTGGACAGACAGAAGCCTCCGTCTGTCCTGAAGAAAATCGAGGGTGAAACCCAGAATTACAGAAAAATGGAGACATCAAAGTGGCAGAGCTAGCCCTATTATTAAGAGAAAACTCAGCCAAAGGCAAAAAAGAGACCCAGTCATCCTGATCAGCAGACACAAAGCATCTTAGATAAGTCTCCAATGTCTGGTTTGTTCTCTCAGTTTGACCATTGGTCTGAGGATGAAATGCCGAGGAGAAAGACAATTGAACACCCAGTTTAGAACAAAAAGTCCTCCAAAATCTGGAAACAAACTGGACTCCTCTGTCAGACACAATGTTCTCAGGAATGCCGTGTAAACGAACCACGTGCTGAAGGAACAACGGCACCAATTCAGAGGAGGAAGGCAACTTAGGTAATGGCACAAGATGTATCATTTTGGAAAACCTATCACAAATTACCCAGATGGTGGTCATTCTCTGAGAAACAGGAAGGTCGGAAATGAAATCCATAGAGATATGGGTCCATGGTCTCTTGGGCACAGGCAATGGCATCAACAAACCACTAGAGCGAGAGCAAGGCTTGGAGCGAGAGCAAGTCCCGCAGGACTGCACAAATTCCCTGACATCACGAGACAAGGTAGGCCACCAAAAGGACCGACTAACCAAGTCTCTGGTACCAAAAATTCCGGGATGCCCAGCCAATGCGGAACAATGAATCTCAGACATGACACTCTTTTTCCACTGGTCCGGGACAAACAATTTTCCAACAGGGCAGCACTCGAGCCTATCCTCCTGACACCCCTCCAGAGCAAGTCTCAAATTGGGCGAGATGGCGGAAAGAACTACACCCTCTTTCAAAATAACAGAAGGATCAGATAACTCAGGAGAGTCCGCAAGGAAACTCCTCGAGAGGGCATCCGCCTTAACATTCTTAGTGCCAGGAAGAAAGGAAACCACAAAATTAAAACGTGTGAAAAACAAGGCCCACCTGGCCTGTCTAGGATTGAGTCGCTTGGCAGATTCCAGATAGACCAGATTCTTATGGTCCGTAAGGACCACCACCTGATGTTTGGCTCCCTCCAGCCAATGTCTCCACTCTTCAAAAGCCCACTTCATAGCCAATAACTCCCGATTACCCACGTCATAATTACGTTCAGTAGGAGAAAATTTCCGAGAGAAAAAGGCACAAGGGTTACTTTTAGAGGTCTCTGGATCTTTTTGGGACAAAACGGCACCTGCCCCAATTTCAGAGGCATCAACCTCCACCTGAAATGGCAGAGAAACATCAGGCTGCCGTAGAACAGGAGCAGAAGTGAATCTTTGCTTAAGTTCCTGAAATGCAGAGACTGCCTCAGGAGGCCAATTCACCACATCAGAACCCTTTTTGGTCAAATCAGTTAATGGTTTAACAATAACCGAGAAATTACCAATAAATTTACGATAAAAATTGGCAAAACCCAAAAATCTTTGAAGAGCCTTTAATGAAGTAGGTTGGACCCAATCACAGATGGCCTGAACCTTGACCGGGTCCATTTCAATAACAGATGGGGACAAAATGAATCCCAGAAATGAGATCCTCTGTACGCCAAAAAGACACTTTGATCCCTTCACATACAGAGCATTCTCTCTCAAAATCTGGAATACAGTTCGAACATGTTTCACATGAGAGTCCCAGTCATTAGAAAAAATCAAGATATCATCCAAATAAACAATCAGAAATTTGTCCACAAAATCCCTGAAAATGTCATTCATGAAGGACTGGAAGACGGAAGGAGCATTAGTGAGCCCAAAGGGCATCACTAGGTACTCAAAATGCCCTTCAGGGGTATTGAATGCCGTCTACCATTCATCCCCGTGCTTAATGCGAATAAGGTTATACGCCCCCCTGAGGTCAAGCTTGGTAAACCAAGTAGCGTTTTTCACCCTGGAAAACAGGTCAGAAATCAAGGGTAACGGATATTGATATTTCACAGTAATATTGTTCAAAAGACGATAATCAATACACGGCCTTAATGAACCATCCTTTTTGGCCACAAAGAAAAAACCGGCACCTAAGGGTGAAGAGGATGGTCTGATATGACCCTTCTCCAATGATTCCTTGATATAAGACCGCATAGCGTCATGTTCAGGTACAGACAAGTTAAAAAGGCGACCTTTAGGGAATTTACTACCCGGCACTAATTCAATAGCGCAGTCATAGCTCCTATGGGGAGGCAAGGATGCAGATTTACTTTCGCTAAACACATCAGAAAAATCATTCAAAAAGTCAGGAACATCCTGAGCCTGGGGGGAGGCAGAAAAAACAGGAGTGTTGGTATTAACACATTGGCAGCCCCAACTGGTTACAGACACAGATTTCCAATCCAAAACAGGATTATGAGACTGTAACCAAGGGAAACCCAGTATGATAATATCATGCAGATTATAGAGAACCAAAAATTTGCAGCACTCCTGGTGATCAGGTTCAACCCTCATTATCACCTGAGTAGAGAACTGAGGTTTATTCTCAGCCAAGGGGTAGAATCGATCCCCAGTAGGGGAATAGACTTCTGTAGGGGTATCAAGGGAAACCCACAACGTTTAGCAAAATCATAATCCATCAGGTTAATAGCTGCTCCAGAATCAAAGAAAGCCTGAGAGAAAATGAGGACAGAGAGCATATCAGAGTGACAGTTAATAAAAACTTAGTCTGAACATTACCCAAGACAACTGAGCGTCATCAAGCCCCTGATTTAATGCCAACAAGGCTTTTTCAGCTTGATCAGTGACATTAGGCTCATCGTACAATAACCCCAAAGCCTGAAAAAATGCATCAACATCACTCAAAACAGGATCCCCAGGTGTCAGGGAAAAAGCCCAATCCTGAGGATCGCCGCGCAGGAGAGAGATGACAATTTGAACCTGCTGCGCTGCATTCCCTGAGGACTTAGATTTTAAGGCAAAAACCAATTTACAATTATTTTTGAAATTCTGAAACTTAGCTCGATCCCCTAAAAACAAATCTGGCATGGGGATCCTAGGTTCCACAACAGGCAACCTAGCAAGATATGCAGCAATACTCTGAACCTCAGTGGCAAGCTGATCCACACGGCCAGACAACTGTGCAAACTCCATTGAGAGAAAAGATCCTCCCCAGCACCCAGAGATACAGAGGGAAAAAAAAAAAAAAAAATGCAACAAACAGAAAAATATCTCTGACAACCTTTTTTTTTTTTTTTTTCACAATATTTTTCCCTTCTGTGAGTACCATACAATATTAAATTTTGGTCCGGTGATACTGTTATGATTTGGTAGCTGAGGAGTGCAGGTAAAAAGGCAATACACCAGAGCAGTTGGAATCTATGAGATTGCAGTACCCTGACTAACCACCACAACTAGAGGCAGCCGTGGAGCGTTCCTACGTTGGTCCTAGACGCCTCGTCACAGCCTGAGAAACTAATTACACCTAAAGATAGAAATAGGAAAGCTATCTGCCCCGGAGCAGAACCCCAAAGATAATAGAAAGCCCCCAAACATGTAATGGCGGTTAGACAAGAAGAAATACTGACACAGAAAGAAAATAGTATGAGCAAACGCTGGGGCCCAAACTAACTAAATAGAAAAGGATAGGAAGGGTACTTACTGCAATCCCAGAAAACCCTGAAAAGCACCAACTCTACTAATTTCAAAATCACCTGAGATCACACGACCTCTACCACCTAAATTAGTTCTCTGGTGTAACAAAATCAAAACAGCAGCCACTGAAAAAACTGTAAAAAGCAAAAGTACAAACATCAGTGGCTGAACTAAACTGAGAGGGCAAAAGCCCCCGGAGGGAACCCCGAAGGCCCCCACAGAAGTGCAGGACAAAATGCAAAAATCTAGCACAAAAACAAAAAGAAGAAAATGTCTTATCTGATAGCAGGAGATGCAGACACGACACAGCAGGCTACAAGGGAAACAGGATTCAAGGATTGAGACCAGAACAATTGATCACCGGCAACCCTGATGGGAAGGTGACTCCCTTATATAAGACCAGTCAGTAACACCTGATTCCCAATCCTCACAATCTTCACTGGACAGACCAGCACCGCTTGTAACCACCAGAGGAAGCCTCTGCTCAGAACTCATCTCAAACCCATTCACAACAGCACAGGTTTTCATGACGCCTAAGTAGGCGTCATAGGTCGGGAAGGGGTTAAAAATGGAAATGTTTTTGATTTCAGAAGAATCCTATAAAGAAAAAAATGCACCAAAACGCAGCGTTCAGCAGCATGCAGTCCTGGATTTGGGTCTACACCCTGCAGTCTCAGGCATCTGCTGAATTTCTCTCCCTACCACTGCCCTTCTGACAACTCCTCTTGCCAGGGTAGAAAGATATGGTAAATAAGTGTGGATTGGGGTGTGGCCAAACTTTGCCAGGACATGCTACTCATAATCTGTCCTGCTTTCTATTCTTCAAAAGTTGGTAGGTATGTAGTTTGCACCCCCCATATAGCGTGCACCCCCATGTACATTCATATACAGAGGGTACCTGGATCGCCCACCAGGGAAGGGATACTCGGTACCGAGCCGGTGTATTGTAGCGGCAGTGACCCGGTCCGTAGCCCTGGGCGTCCAATAAAAGGGGTTTATTTACAGGGGATGTTAGAGTTTGTAGTGTAGGTATTCGTGACGCCACCTGTGATATCTGGTCAATGGTGACCAGCGCTGCGGTGCAGATCCTCTGGGTTAGATGGTGTGATGCAGCAGAGTTGGTACAGCCTCCAACAGGTGAGGCTATGGGATCCCAGGGCAGGTAGATGTAGTGAAAGGTATTAATGGTGCTGGGATATGTAGCTGAGTGCAATGGGTGACGAAGGAAGAAACTGAGAAACAGTCAGCGAGTTGCAGTTTCCAAAGCTTTACTCACAGTTTTGCAGGCAAAGTATCCAGGGCATTGAATACAGGTCGTACTGGAGTAGGTCAGCCTGAAAGCAGTTTAGGATCCCCTTATTACAGGTGGGATGTGAGGTCTCCTTTCTAGCACTGCTCTTTGAGGCATTGGCTGCTATAAGCTCAGTCCAATTCCCTCTGTCTCTCTCTCTCATTTAAGTTGAACTTCACTCTCATAACAAGCAGCAGTAACCTGTTTCAGTAATCACTCTCTCAATGGAGTCTCTGGCTCACATGTGCTGCTGCTTTGAAGAAGAATATTAATTGGGACAGAGAACCTGCCGTCCTCTGCCCTCCGGATTTTGCTGCTGGGACTTTACTTCACCCTCTCAGCCTCGGACTCCAGGGTCCGGTCTCTGGCGCTCAGACCTGGGGGTGAGCCCTGCTATGGCTCCTTTCCCCCAGCTTGTCTCCACACGTCTGTCCTCTCTCGTCCCTCCAGCTACACTTACTACTCCTCCCCCAGCCAGAATATTCCAGGGAAGCTCCCCTCAAATCAGGTGTTTGAGCTCCCCCTTCTGGTCTGGAGTAAGAAAAGATGTTGCATGCTATGTTACCTGCTAAGGGATCCTTCTGTGCTTTCAGGCATGACATCACCCTCCCCTGGAGGAAGGCAAGGTCACTGTGGCAACCAAACTCCTGGGGTGCCACATACCCCCATATATGCCCTGCACCTCATGTACCCCCACACACAGCCTGCAAACCCTTGATGTACCCCTGTTCCCTAATTACTTAGTCACCAGTGCCTCTTCCTGCACGGGAAAACAATCACTTGTAATCTGAAGCATGACTCTGCCCATAAGTCATATGGGCATGACATCATCACAGGCCCTTTACCTCTATGATTTTTTTTCTTCCATCGGGGCAGGGAGCTGATCGGAAAGTCTCTGCCCATGCACCCCCCACCCTGAAAAAAAATAAAGATCGCGGTTTCCATCCCCAGTCCAGCAAAGGTAAGATAAAGAGGAAGACCTAAAAATATATATATTTTTTAAATCTTCCTTCATTGTGGTGCCGCCCCCTCAACCTGCCGCCCTAGGCACCAGTCCGCTCTACACACCTTACTCTAATTTCTGACCCAGTTTGATGTAACTACGCACTCTGCCATAGAAATACATGCAGCTGCACACTCCAGTCCTGAGTGACGGCGGCAGTGCCGGGTATTGAGGTGCGAGACTCGAATGAGTTTCTATCAAGTGTGACACTGGCATTAGGCTGTATTCACACATTCTTGTCACACATTTTTTACACCCGGACTGTTTTTCTCTTGTGCGTCATCATTGCTGCATCCATTTTTTTCTTCACAGAAGCAGGTAGACTGTATGAACTTTTATTTATCTGTTGTCTCTTATCAGTGGATCAGTGAAACACTGAAGTTCAAAATCTGTCTCCTGTGTTTCATAGGGATCTGTTATGATTTGGTAGCTGAGGAGAGCAGGCAAAAACGGCAATACACCAGAGAGGTTGGAATCTACTGGATTGCAGTACCCTGACTAACCACCACAACTAAAGGCAGCCGTGGAGCGTTCCTACGTTGGTCCTAGACGCCTCGTCACAGCCTGAGAGGTTAACTACACCTAAAGATAGAAAGAGGAAAGCTATCTGCCCCGGAGCAGATCCCCAAAGAACATAGAAAGCCCTCAAACATGTAATGGCGGTTAGACAAGAGGAAATACAGACACAGACAGAAAATAGTATGAGCAAACGTTGGGGCCCAATCTTCCTAGAAAGAAAAGGATAGGAAGGACACTTACTGCAATCCAAAAAACCCTAAAAAATATACCAACTCTACTAATTGCAAAAACACCTGAGATCACACGACCTCTACCACCTAAATTAGTTCTCTGGTGTAACAAAACTTAGCCGCAGCCACTGAAAAAACTGGAAAAGGCCAATGAACAAATAACAGTGGCTCAGATAAACTGAGAGGAGCACAAGCCCCCGGAGGGGACCTGGCTGACCTCCACAGAAGGGCAGGGAAAAATGCAAAAAGCAAGCACAAAAATAAAAGCAGAAAATATCTTATCTGTTAGCAGAAGATGCAGGCAAGACTCAGAAAGCTTCCAAGTGAACCAGGAACCAAAGTTGAGACATGAACAATTGATCACCGGCAACCTTGATGGGAGGGAACCTCCCTTATATAAGACCAGTCTGTAACTCCTGATTGCCAATCTTCACAATCTTCATTGAATGGTTCAGTACTGTTTGTAACCACCAGAGGGAGCTTCTGCTCAGAATTCATTTCTAACACATTCACAACAGTACCCCCCCTTGAGGAGGGGTCACCGAACCCTCATTTGGGCAACCAGGTCGGTCAGGATGAGCTCTGTGATACGCACGGATCAGTCTCCTAGCATGGATGTCCGAAGCAAACACCCAAGAATTGTCCTCCTGACCATAACCTCTCCACTTAACCAAATACTGGAGTTTGCGTCTAGAAAAACGAGAATCCAATATTTTCTCAACCACATACTCCAGATTGCCCTCAACCAAAACAGGGTCAGGAGGCACAGGCATAGGAACCATTGGCTCGACAAACCTCTTCAATAAGGACTTGTGGAACACGTTATGGATCTTAAATGTCCCTGGAAGAAGTAAACGAAAGGAAGCAGGATTAAGAATCTCCATGATCTTATAAGGTCCAATGAACCTAGGCTTAAACTTAGGAGATGCAACTCTCATAGGGATATTTCTTGAGGACAACCAGACCAAGTCCCCCACTTCAAACCGAGGACCATCAGTCCTATGCCGGTTGGCAAACCGCTGGGCCCTCTCCTGAGAGAGGGACAACCTCTCCACTACCTGGTCCCAAATCTGCTGCATACGCTCCACAACAGAATCAACACCTGGACAGACAGAAGCCTCCGTCTGTCCCGAAGATAATCAAGGGTGAAACCCAAAATTGCAGAAAAATGGAGACATCAAAGTGGCAGAGCTAGCCCTATTATTAAGAGCAAACTCAGCCAAAGGCAAAAAAGAGACCCAGTCATCTTGATCAGCAGACACAAAGCATCTCAGATAAGTCTCCAATGTCTGGTTTGTTCTCTCAGTTTGTCCATTGGTCTGAGGATGAAAAGTCGAGGAGAAAGACAATTGAACACCAAGTTTAGAACAAAAAGTCCTCCAAAATCTGGACCCAAACTGGACTCCTCTGTCAGACACAATGTTCTCAGGAATGCCGTGTAACCGAACCACGTGCTGAAGGAACAAAGGCACCAATTCGGAGGAGGAAGGCAACTTAGGTAATGGCACAAGATGTATCATTTTGGAAAACCTATCACAAATCACCCAGATAACGGTCATTCTCTGAGAAACAGGGAGGTCGGAAATGAAATCCATAGAGATATGGGTCCATGGTCTCTTGGGCACAGGCAATGGCATCAACAAACCACTAGAGCGAGAGCAAGGCTTGGAGCGAGAGCAAGTCCCGCAGGACTGCACAAATTCCCTGACGTCACGAGACAAAGTAGGCCACCAAAAGGACCGACTCACCAAGTCTCTGGTACCAAAAATTCCGGGATGACCGGCCAACGCGGAACAATGAATCTCAGACATCACACTCTTTTTCCACCGGTCTGGGACAAACAATTTCCCAATAGGGCAGCGCTCGGGTTTATCCTCCTGACACCCTTCCAGAGCCAGTCTCAAATTGGGCGAGATGGCGGAAAGAACTACACCCTCTTTCAAAATAACAGCAGGATCAGATAACTCAGGAGAGTCTGCAAGGAAACTCCTCGAGAGGGCATCCGCCCTAACATTCTTAGTGCCAGGAAGAAAGGAAACCACAAAATTAAAACGTGTGAAAAACAAGGCCCACCTGGCCTGTCTAGGATTCAGTCGCTTGGCTGATTCCAGATAAACGAGATTCTTATGGTCCGTGAGGACCACCACCTGATGTTTGGCTCCCTCCAGCCAACGTCTCCACTCTTCAAAAGCCCACTTCATGGCCAATAACTCCCGATTACCCACGTCATAATTACGTTCAGTTGGAGAAAATTTTCGAGAGAAAAAGGCACAAGGGTTACTTTTAGAGGTCTCTGGATCTCTTTGGGACAAAACGGCACCTGCCCCAATTTCAGAGGCATCAACCTCCACCTGAAATGGCAGAGAAACATCAGGCTGCCGTAGAACAGGAGCAGAAGTGAATCTCTGCTTAAGTTCCTGAAACGCAGAGACTGCCTCAGGAGGCCAATTCACCACATCAGAACCCTCTTTGGTCAAATCAGTCAATGGTTTAACAATAACAGAGAAATTGCCAATAAATTTACGATAAAAATTGGCAAAACCCAAGAATCTCTGAAGAGCCTTTAATGAAGTAGGTTGGACCCAATCACAGATGGCCTGAACCTTGACCGGGTCCATTTCAATAACAGATGGGGACAAAATGAATCTCAGAAATTAGATCCTCTGTACGCCAAAAAGACACTTTGATCCCTTCACATACAGAGCATTCTCTCTCAAAATCTGGAACACAGTCCGAACATGTTTCACATGAGAGTCCCAGTCATTGGAAAAAATCAAGATATCATCCAAATAAACAATCAGAAATTTATCCACAAAATCCCTGAAAATGTCATTCATGAAGGACTGGAAGACGGAAGGAGCATTAGTGAGCCCAAAGGGCATCACTAGGTACTCAAAATGCCCCTCTGGGGTATTAAATGCCGTCTTCCATTCATCCCTGTGCTTAATGCGAATAAGGTTATACGCCCCCCTGAGGTCAAGCTTGGTAAACCAAGTACCACTTTTCACCCTGGAAAACAGGTCAGAAATCAAGGGTAACGGATATTGATATTTCACAGTGATATTGTTCAAGATACGATAATCAATACACGGCCTTAATGAACCATCCTTTTTGGCCACAAAGAAAAAACCGGCACCCAAGGGTGAAGAGGATGGTCTGATATGACCCTTCTCCAATGACTCCTTGATATAAGACCGCATAGCGTCATGTTCAGGTACAGACAAGTTAAAAAGGCGACCTTTAGGGAATTTACTACCAGGCACTAATTCAATAGCGCAGTCATAGCTCCTATCGGGGGTGTTATGATATGGTAGCTGAGGAGTGCAGGTAAAAAGGCAATACACCAGAGCAGTTGGAATCTATGAGATTGCAGTACCCTGACTAACCACCACAACTAGAGGCAGCCGTGGAGCGTTCCTACGTTGGTCCTAGACGCCTCATCACAGCCTGAGAAACTAATTACACCTAAAGATAGAAATAGGAAAGCTATCTGCCCCGGAGCAGAACCCCAAAGATAATAGAAAGCCCCCAAAAATGTAATGGCGGTTAGACAAGAAGAAACACTGACACAGAAAGAAAATAGCATGAGCAAACGCTGGGGCCCAAACTAACTAAATAGAAAAGGATAGGAAGGGTACTTACTGCAATCCCAGAAAACCCTGAAAAGCACCAACTCTACTAATTCAAAAACACCTGAGATCACACGACCTCTACCACCTAAATTAGTTCTCTGGTGTAACAAAATCAAAACAGCAGCCACTGAAAAAACTGCAAAAAGCAAAAGTACAAACATCAGTGGCTGAACTAACTGAGAGGGCAAAAGCCCCCGGAGGGGACCCTGAAGGCCCCCACAGAAGTGCAGGACAAAATGCAAAAATCTAGCACAAAAACAAAAAGAAGAAAATATCTTATCTGATAGCAGGAGATGCAGACACGACACAGCAGGCTACAAGGGAAACAGGATTCAAGGATTGAGACCAGAACAATTGATCACCGGCAACCCTGATGGGAAGGTGACTCCCTTATATAAGACCAGTCAGTAACACCTGATTCCCAATCCTCACAATCTTCACTGGACAGACCAGCACCGCTTGTAACCACCAGAGGGAGCCTCTGCTCAGAACTCATCTCAAGCCCATTCACAACAGTACCCCCCCCTTGAGGAGGGGTCACCGAACCCTCATTTGAGCAACCAGGTCAGTCAGGATGAGTTCTCTCTTGGGCACAGGCAATGGCATCAACAAACCACTAGAGCGAGAGCAAGGCTTGGAGCGAGAGCAAGTCCCGCAGGACTGCACAAATTCCCTGACATCACGAGACAAGGTAGGCCACCAAAAGGACCGACTAACCAAGTCTCTAGTACCAAAAATTCCGGGATGCCCAGCCAACGCGGAACAATGAATCTCAGACATCACACTCCTTTTCCACCGGTCCGGGACAAACAATTTTCCAACAGGGCAGCACTCGGGCCTATCCTCCTGACACCCCTCCAGAGCAAGTCTCAAATTGGGCGAGATGGCGGAAAGAACTACACCCTCTTTCAAAACAACAGAAGGATCAGATAACTCAGGAGAGTCCGCAAGGAAACTCCTCGAGAGGGCATCCGCCTTAACATTCTTAGTGCCAGGAAGAAAGGAAACCACAAAATTAAAACGTGTGAAAAACAAGGCCCACCTGGCCTGTCTAGGATTGAGTCGCTTGGCAGATTCCAGATAGACCAGATTCTTATGGTCCGTAAGGACCACCACCTGATGTTTGGCTCCCTCCAGCCAATGTCTCCACTCTTCAAAAGCCCACTTCATGGCCAATAACTCCCGATTACCCACGTCATAATTACGTTCAGTAGGAGAAAATTTTCGAGAGAAAAAGGCACAAGGGTTACTTTTAGAGGTCTCTGGATCTTTTTGGGACAAAACGGCACCTGCCCCAATTTCAGAGGCATCAACCTCCACCTGAAATGGCAGAGAAACATCAGGCTGCCGTAGAACAGGAGCAGAAGTGAATCTTTGCTTAAGTTCCTGAAATGCAGAGACTGCCTCAGGAGGCCAATTCACCACATCAGAACCCTTTTTGGTCAAATCAGTTAATGGTTTAACAATAACCGAGAAATTACCAATAAATTTACGATAAAAATTGGCAAAACCCAAAAATCTTTGAAGAGCCTTTAATGAAGTAGGTTGGACCCAATCACAGATGGCCTGAACCTTGACCGGGTCCATTTCAATAACAGATGGGGACAAAATGAATCCCAGAAATGAGATCCTCTGTACGCCAAAAAGACACTTTGATCCCTTCACATACAGAGCATTCTCTCTCAAAATCTGGAATACAGTTCGAACATGTTTCACATGAGAGTCCCAGTCATTAGAAAAAATCAAGATATCATCCAAATAAACAATCAGAAATTTGTCCACAAAATCCCTGAAAATGTCATTCATGAAGGACTGGAAGACGGAAGGAGCATTAGTGAGCCCAAAGGGCATCACTAGGTACTCAAAATGCCCTTCAGGGGTATTGAATGCCGTCTTCCATTCATCCCCGTGCTTAATGCGAATAAGGTTATACGCCCCCCTGAGGTCAAGCTTGGTAAACCAAGTAGCGTTTTTCACCCTGGAAAACAGGTCAGAAATCAAGGGTAACGGATATTGATATTTCACAGTAATATTGTTCAAAAGACGATAATCAATACACGGCCTTAATGAACCATCCTTTTTGGCCACAAAGAAAAAACCGGCACCTAAGGGTGAAGAGGATGGTCTGATATGACCCTTCTCCAATGATTCCTTGATATAAGACCGCATAGCGTCATGTTCAGGTACAGACAAGTTAAAAAGGCGACCTTTAGGGAATTTACTACCCGGCACTAATTCAATAGCGCAGTCATAGCTCCTATGGGGAGGCAAGGATGCAGATTTACTTTCGCTAAACACATCAGAAAAATCAATCAAAAAGTCAGGAACATCCTGAGCCTGGGGGGAAGCAGAAAAAACAGGAGTGTTGGTATTAACACATTGGCAGCCCCAACTGGTTACAGACACAGATTTCCAATCCAAAACAGGATTATGAGACTGTAACCAAGGGAAACCCAGTACGATAATATCATGCAGATTATAGAGAACCAAAAATTTGCAGCACTCCTGGTGATCAGGTTCAACCCTCATTATCACCTGAGTAGAGAAACTGAGGTTTATTCTCAGCCAAAGGGGTAGAATCGATCCCCAGTAGGGGAATAGACTTCTGTAGGGGTATCAAGGGAAACCCACAACGTTTAGCAAAATCATAATCCATCAGGTTAATAGCTGCTCCCGAATCAACGAAAGCCTGAGCAGAAAATGAGGACAGAGAGCATATCAGAGTAACAGTTAATAAAAACTTAGTCTGAACATTACCCAAGACAACTGAGCGTGCAAAACGTCTTCCCCGCTTAGGGCAGACTGAAATAGCATGAGAGGCATCACCACAGTAGAAACATAACCCATTGCGCTTTCGAAACTCATGACGCTGTGCCCCAGACACCACTCTATCACACTTCATGGATTCAGAAGCAGGTTCACAAGGCAACACTATTCCACGCATACTTCTCCGCTCACGCAAACGTCTGTCAATTTGAATCGCTAATGACATAGAATCATTGAGACCAGAGGGGACAGGGAATCCCACCATAACATCCTTTACATTATCTGACAGACCCTTCCGGAAAAGGGCCGCCAAAGCGTCGTCATTCCACTTGGTCAGGACTGCCCACCTACGGAATCTCTGACAGTATAACTCAGCGTCATCAAGCCCCTGATTTAATGCCAACAAGGCTTTTTCAGCTTGATCAGTGACATTAGGCTCATCGTACAATAACCCCAAAGCCTGAAAAAATGCATCAACATCACTCAAAACAGGATCCCCAGGTGTCAGGGAAAAAGCCCAATCCTGAGGATCGCCGCGCAGGAGAGAGATGACAATTTGAACCTGCTGCGCTGCGTTCCCTGAGGACTTAGATTTTAAGGCAAAAAACAATTTACAATTATTTTTGAAATTCTGAAACTTAGCTCGATCCCCTAAAAACAAATCTGGCATGGGGATCCTAGGTTCCACAACAGGCAACCTAGCAAGATATGCAGCAATACTCTGAACCTCAGTGGCAAGCTGATCCACACGGCCAGACAACTGTGCAAACTCCATTGAGAGAAAAGATCCTCCCCAGCACCCAGAGATACAGAGGGAAAAAAAAAAAAAAAAAAATGCAACAAACAGAAAAATATCTCTGACAACTCTGACAACCTTTTTTTTCTTTCACAATATTTTTCCCTTCTGTGAGTACCATACAATATTACATTTTAGGCCGGTGATACTGTTATGATATGGTAGCTGAGGAGTGCAGGTAAAAAGGCAATACACCAGAGCAGTTGGAATCTATGAGATTGCAGTACCCTGACTAACCACCACAACTAGAGGCAGCCGTGGAGCGTTCCTACGTTGGTCCTAGACGCCTCGTCACAGCCTGAGAAACTAATTACACCTAAAGATAGAAATAGGAAAGCTATCTGCCCTGGAGCAGAACCCCAAAGATAATAGAAAGCCCCCAAACATGTAATGGCGGTTAGACAAGAAGAAACACTGACACAGAAAGAAAATAGCATGAGCAAACGCTGGGGCCCAAACTAACTAAATAGAAAAGGGAGGGGCGTGGCCTGAGGGAGATGTGATCAGACGTGTGCAGCAGGAGCTCCCGCTGGATATATGACAGTTTGATAGATTGCAGCCACTATTTAGCTGTTAAATTCACATTCCTTGGAGAGGGTGTTGACCCTGACCACACGCTCTGTAAATCAGGAGTGCACAAGCAAATGGCTGGGAAGAAAGGAAGCAAAAGGCCAGCAGGTGAATCGGAGAAGAAGGCACAAGATGGCGCCGGTGGAGAAGATGTATTGATGGCGGGCCCGGAGGAAGATGGGGGAATCCCCAGCAGGTCAGATGCAGTGTCTAAACTGCGGAGGTTCGCCAGGCTGGAGGAAGATAAGCGGTGTCTGGCAAGTGCAGGTAGAGGTCAGAGGGGGCTTGCGGGGAGTGCAGAGGAGCCAGAGGAATCTGGTGTGGAGGATGGTGAGGAGAGTGACTGTGAAAGCCGGGAGGAAGACCAAGGAACTATGAAATGGGAGAGAGGTGAGATGGAGGAATGTAAGCGGCAAATGGGGGGGATGGTGATCCCAGAGGAGCCCACATTAAAAGACTTGTTCAAGCTGTCAATGCACTCTCACACTACTATTACTGAGGTGGCAGCACAGCTTGGGGTCCTGCAGGCCAGCATGTCTAAGTTACAGCACTCCATGCATGTCACTAAGGAGAGGATGGGGAAGCTGAGAAACGTATTAGCACTGTGGAAGATACTATTGCAAAATCTGACAAGCAGCATCAGCGTATGGCCACTGCAATGTCAGCTGTGCAGGCAAAGACTGATGACCTAGAGAATAGGTCAAGACGTAATAATGTGCGGATTATTGGGGTGCCGGAAAAAACGGAAGGCTCTGCACCCACCGAGTTCTTTGAACAGTGGCTGTTGAACACTATTGGCCAGAACAACCTGTCCCGTTTATATGCCGTGGAAAGAGCTCATCGTGTCCCCGCATTCCCCCTCCCCCCTGGCCGTCCTCCAAGACAAGTGCTTGTCAAGGTTCTGCATTATCGGGACAGGGATGCTATTCTTCGCTTTTCCAAGAATCATCCGGACCTGAAAATCAACGGCTCCAGGATTTCCATTTACCCGGACTTCTCTATGGAGGTTCAAAAGCAGAGGGCCAAATTCTTGACATTAAGAAGAGGTTGAGAGCCCTGGGTGTGCCGTACTCAATGATATATCCGGCTAAACTGAGAGTGGTAGACGGGGACACTGTCCATTTCTTCCCGGATGCAAAGGAGGCCCTTAACTGGATGGACAGCAACGAGACGCGTCTCAGCAAGGCAAATTCTAAGGACTCCGCTGGCTGACTGAGCTGACTTGTCCTTTAATCGGGACGGGTCTTGTCCTTTAATCGGGACCGGATCTTACATATATCCGCTCTTCCCTCCTGAATACCTTTTTCTCAGGAGGAAGACCCTCCCTCTCATTTTGGGAAATAATCTTGCTGTGCATTGGAGGGGGAGGGGGAGAAATTTTCCTACCTTTTTCTAGTTCATGTGTTCTGGACATGTTAAATGTATTTAACAGAAAGCTAAATGTGAATGTTTTATGGTTAACTGTTGAGTATTGTTTGGCTGCAATCACTAGCCATATGCTACTCCCAGAGTTTGGGGAGTAAAGCGGGTTTGCTTCGGTGAAGTGGATACTCTGAATCGGATAAAGTACGCCCTCTCCTCCGTGACACCTGGAGGAGATGGAAAGCTTGAGTTGGGTGAAGTTGGGGTATTGTGTGAGGGGGGTGGAGGGTGGGGAGGGAGGGGGGAATGTTAAACTATTGTCTATGTCACACAGGTTCGAGGGGAGACAGCCTTACTAATTCACAAATGAGGAAATGGATGACACGGTATTTGGGGTTGCAGGGTAATGGCGGATAAAATAAAAATAATAAGTTGGAACGTTAGAGGGTTGGCGTCCGGAGTAAAAAGACAGGCAATGTTTACTTTCTTGCTTGATGCCAAACCTGCAGTCATATGCTTGCAAGAAACCCACTTGATAAAGAGTAGAACGCATCTTCTTAAAAAAAGATGGCTGCAGGCGGGGTATCATGCAACATATTCCACATACTCACGGGGGGTCAGTGTTCTTGTTCGCACAGGTATACCTTTTGAACAGTGTAAAGTGATTATAGACCCGCTGGGACGGTTCGTATGCTTGCTATGTAAATTGTCTGGTATACTGATGCTACTGATCTCGATATATATCCCTCCGCCGTATTGTGGGAAAGTGCTGCACAAGGTCATGGAGGTAGTGGGCGATTTCCCGGGGGTTCCCTTTCTGATAATTGGTGACTTCAACAATGTTCCTGATGCCCATTGGGACAGAGGTGGTCGGGAGGCACTGAGACTGGGTGGTAATTGCACCCCTTTGGGGCGGTTCTGAAGGAGACTGCACTAATAGACATATGGAGAACCCATCACCCCGGAATTTATAAGTACTCCTGCTTCTCTCCCGCCTCTGCCTCGCTGTCCAGGATTGATCTGGCCCTGGGGAATGGTCCGATGCTAAGTCTAGTGGGTGAGGTAACTTATTTGGCTAGAACTCTGTCGGATCACTCGCCTATGTGTGTGGTGCTTCAGGGCAGGGCTCTGAGTTTTCCAGGAGACCCCTGTGGAGGCTAAATCCGTTCTGGCTCCAGCTGATTGATCTGGACGGCCATGTGGGGGATGACCTGACAGAATTCTTTAAAATTAATATGGGCTCGGCTTCGGTATTGATGGTATGGGAAGCCATGAAGGCTTACTTCAGAGGGTTGTGCATTAAAAACATATCGCAAGTTAAAACCGAAACGGGCAGGAGAGACCAGGAGTTGATTAGGTCATTAGAGGGAGCAGAGGCGGCACTAATTGAGGAGCAAACCCCTGAGGCCCGAGAACGTTTGAGATCAGCGCAGAGAGAGGTTTGTAATATGACTATGAAAACTGCGGAGAGGAAAAGGCTGTTCTGCACGATGAAGTTTTTCGAGGAGGGAGAGAGAGCGGGTCACCTTCTGTCCAGGGTGGTGGCGGCCCAAAGGGAATCGGCGTATATCACTAAATTAAAGGGGAAAGACGGATGTGAGCATACAGGCAGTAGGGCCATACTGGAGGTAATGATGGGATTTTACTCAAATCTGTACCAGCCACATGTGCAGCCATCGGAGGAGGAAATTGATAACTTTTTAGTGGGGGTGCGGCTTCCACGACTCTCACTGGCGGAGCAGAGGCTTCTTGAGGAGCCCTTTGATATGGAGGAACTTGAGGCCGCTCTGGCCTCTGTACCTAGTGACAAGGCCCCAGGGGGGACGGTATCCCAGGAGAAGTCTACAAAAAATACAAAGAGGTGTTGCTTCCCAAGTTGATGGAGGTTTACACTGCGAGTTTGGCGGGGGGGAGCTGCCCCGGTCCATGCGAGAGGCGATAATTGTTGTCCTACCAAAGCAGGGAAAAGATTTGACGGACCCAGCTTCATATCGTCCGATCTCTTTGTTGACCACTGACATTAAGTTATTGGCCAAAATGCTGGCGAACCGACTTAACAAGGTCATCGAATCCCTAATTCACCAAGACCAGTCAGGGTTTATGCCCAATAAATCCACAGCTATAAATCTCCGGCGATTATACTTAAACATGCAGGCGAGGGCGGATAATGTGGGACAGAGAGTAATAGTTTCCCTGGATGCCGCTAAGGCGTTCGACAGTGTGGAGTGGAGGTATTTGTGGGCGGTAATGAAAACCATGGGATTTGGTGATCTGTTTGTGGTTGGGTACGTTTGCTATATACATCCCCTAGTGCTAAAATACGGGTTAATGGTCTGCTGTCTGAGAGTTTCTCCCTACATAGGGGAACGAGGCAGGGGTGCCCCCTGTCCCCCCTGCTGTTTGCGATCGCTGTAGAACCGTTAGCTGCAAAGATACGTGGTACCACAGATATTCGGGGATTCCAATATGGCTCCCACGTAGAGAAAGTGGCCTTATATGCGGATGATGTGCTACTGTTTCTGGCTGACCCGAGCGACTCCCTAAGTTCGGCTATGGCAGTTATTAGTAAATTCGGCTCTATTTCTGGACTGACTATCAACTGGGATAAATCCGTGTTGCTTCCCGTGGACTCTGCTGCTCCCCTAGTGCTAGATCCTGGGACCCCTTTGAGGGTGGTTAGTGAGTTTAAATATTTGGGCATTGTGATCTCTGCTAAATTGGAGGAATATGAACGGCTCAATCTTACCCCCCTTATCAATAAGTTTCAACAAAAAATTGCAGCGTGGAAGAAACTATTCCTGTCTGTGGCGGGTAGAGCAAATTTATTAAAAATGATCCTCATGCCCCAACTCCTATATATACTCCATAATACGCCTGTCTGGTTGGCGCAAAATAAATTCTACCGGATTGATTCTCTTTTCCGGGACTTGATCTGGAAGGGTAGTAGGGCACGCATTAAACTTGAACATCTACAGAGGTCAAAAGAGGAGGGGGGCCTGGCAATCCCGAACCCGTGGGTTTATTATGTGTCATCCCAATGTCAGCATATGGTGGGGTGGGGGGAGCCTACCCAATCTACGTCGGCTGGGAAGCTCATTGAGTTTATAGTGGGCAGAGGTCCGTTGCTTGCTAGTTTAGAGGCTGGTAGGTTCCGGGTGAACCCTAAAAGGCTCCCGACGATCGCTATGGTGGACAAGATTTGGCAAAGAGTTAGACAATGGAGGGGCATTACGGAGCTCACGCGCTTCTCGTCGGTTTGGTTTGACCCGAGACTGGGGGAGTTAATGCGTCTGAGAGGATTTGCTCAATGGAGAAGGGTCGGGATATGGTTTGTGTCACAGCTGTTGGTTGGGGCATGCTTAAGACTTTTGAGGAGATCAGGGAGGAGTTCCCTCTGAGTCAATCCCTCTTTTTTCAATATTTGCAGCTGCGGCATGCAATCAATCGACAGCTTAAAACATCAAGAATAGTGGTGCAATCAGATGCGATGGTGAATCTTATAGGGTCACTAAGGGGCACTAAGGGTTTCATCTCCCTCGTATATAGGGGTTTTTTGGATTCATTCCTGGTACGGCACCCGGCTAAGTCCAGAGAAAAATGGGAAGAGGATGTGGGACCAATCTCGGACTCTCAGTGGGAGAGCGTATTACAATTTATCCCCAAGGTCTCTATGAGTGAAGCCAGGAGAGTCTCACAACTCTACCTAACACATAGGGTATACAGGACTCCGGTCTGGATGAAGAGGGCGGGCCTGAGTAGGGATTCCTGCTGTCCGCGCTGCTCTGAGGATGGGGCAGATCTCCTACATATGATGTGGTCCTGCCCTGCCCTACAGAACTTTTGGGTACAAACACTTAATTTGACACAGGAGGTAATGGGAGTGGATCTTATAAGGAACCCGCTGACGTGTGTATTGGGGTGCATGGAGGATATCGCGGTTGATGAGTGGGGAAAGCTGACCATAGCCAGAATCCTATATGCTGCCAGAAAGCTCATTGCGGCCCACTGGTTAGATGACAAAGCGCCAGTTAGACAAGAACTGATTAATAAGGTTAACTTTATTGTTATGATGGAACAGAACATATATGCGAAAAGAGGTCAACGCATGCAGTTTGAGAATGTGTGGGGTGGCTGGATAGAGCACCCGGGCCTGGCTTCGGAGGCTCTTATGAGAGAAAGAATGTGTCTGCCTACGCGCCCTTGACCCTCTGAGTTGGTACTTTAAACAGGGATCGTAAGGGGTTGTCTCGAAAAAAGGATTCAAAATGTGACATGGTGTGTGATATGTGCAATGATTTAAAGGGACGGGGTTAGGGGGGAGGGGGAGAGGGTAGGGGACTTAGGATGTAAGAATAGTTATATTGCCTGTCAGGTTGAATACGGTTTATATTATATGCTAAAGTTAAATGTACTGTCAAAGTTTCATGCTGACAATTTTTAAATAAAAATCATCTGATTTAAAAAAAAAACTAAATAGAAAAGGATAGGAAGGGTACTTACTGCAATCCCAGAAAACCCTGAAAAGCACCAACTCTACTAATTTCAAAAACACCTGCGATCACACGACCTCTACCACCTAAATTAGTTCTCTGGTGTAACAAAATCAAAACAGCAGCCACTGAAAAAACTGCAAAAAGCAAAAGTACAAACATCAGTGGCTGAACTAACTGAGAGGGCAAAAGCCCCCGGAGGGGACCCTGAAGGCCCCCACAGAAGTGCAGGACAAAATGCAAAAATCTAGCACAAAACAAAAAGAAGAAAATGTCTTATCTGATAGCAGGAGATGCAGACACGACACAGCAGGCTACAAGGGAAACAGGATTCAAGGATTGAGACCAGAACAATTGATCACCGGCAACCCTGATGGGAAGGTGACCCCTTATATAAGACCAGTCAGTAACACCTGATTCCCAATCCTCACAATCTTCACTGGACAGACCAGCACCGCTTGTAACCACCAGAGGGAGCCTCTGCTCAGAACTCATCTCAAGCCCATTCACAACAGGGGGGCAAGGATGCAGATTTACTTTCGCTAAAACACATCAGAAAAATCAGTCAAAAAGTCAGGAACATCCTGAGCCTGGGGAGAGGCAGAAAAAACAGGTGTGTTGGCATTAACACATTGGCAGCCCCAACTGGTTACAGACACAGATTTCCAATCCAAAACAGGATTATGAGACTGTAACCAAGGGAAACCTAGTACAATAATGTCATGCAGATTATACAGCACCAAAAATTTGCAACTCTCCTGATGATCAGGTTCAACCCTCATTATCACCTGAGTAGGGAACTGGGGTTTATTCTCAACCAAAGGGGTAGAATCAATCCCCAGTAGGGGAATAGACTTCCGTAGGGGTATCAAGGGAAACCCACAACGTTTAGCAAAATCAAAATCCATCAGGTTAATAGCTGCTCCCGAATCAACAAAAGCCTGAGCAGAAAATGTGGACAGGGAGCAAATCAGGGTAACAGTCAACAGAAATTTAGTCTGAACACTATCCAAGACAACTGAGCGTGCAAAACGTCTTCCCCGCTTAGGGCAGACTGAAATAGCATGAGAGGCGTCACCACAGTAGAAACGTAACCCATTGCATTTTCGAAACTCATGACGCTGGGCCCCAGAAGCCATTCTATCACACTGCATAGGTTCAGAAGCTGGTTCACAAGGCAACACTATTCCACACATACCTCTACGCTCACGCAAACGTCTGTCAATTTGAATCGCTAATGACATAGAATCATTGAGACCAGAGGGAGCAGGAAAACCCACCATAACATCTTTTACATTCTCTGACAGACCCTTCCGAAAAAGGGCTGCCAAAGCATCATCATTCCATTTGGTCAGGACTGCCCACTTTCGAAATTTCTGACAGTATAACTCAGCGTCCTCAAGCCCCTGATTTAATGCCAACAAGGTTTTTTCAGCTTGATCAGTGACATTAGGTTCATCGTACAATAACCCCAGAGCCAGAAAAAATGCATCAACATTACTCAAAACAGGGTCCCCAGGTGTCAGGGAAAAAGCCCAATCCTGAGGATCGCCGCGCAGGAGAGAGATGACAATTTGAACCTGCTGTGCTGCATTCCCTGAGGACTTAGGTTTTAAGGCAAAAAACAACTTACAGTTATTTTTGAAATTCAGAAATTTAGCTCGATCCCCTAATCTGGCATGGGGATCCTAGGTTCCACAACAGGCAACCCTGCAAGATAGGTAGCAATACTCCGAACTTCAGTGGCAAGCTGATCCACACGGCCAGACAACTGTGCAAACTCCATTGAGAGAAAAAAAAATCCTCAGCACCCAGAGAAAAAGAGGGAAAAAAAAAATGCAACAAACAGAAAAAAAAAAAATCTCTGACAACTCTGACAACTTTTTTTTTTTTTTTTCACACTATTTTTCCCTTCTGTGAGTACCATATAATTTTCAGTTAGGCCGGTGATACTGTTATGATTTGGTAGCTGAGGAGAGCAGGCAAAAACGGCAATACACCAGAGAGGTTGGAATCTACTGGATTGCAGTACCCTGACTAACCACCACAACTAAAGGCAGCCGTGGAGCGTTCCTACGTTGGTCCTAGAGCCTCGTCACAGCCTGAGAGGTTAACTACACCTAAAGATAGAAAGAGGAAAGCTATCTGCCCCGGAGCAGATCCCCAAAGAACATAGAAAGCCCCCAAACATGTAATGGCGGTTAGACAAGAGGAAATACAGACACAGACAGAAAATAGAATGAGCAAACGTTGGGGCCCAATCTTCCTAGAAAGAAAAGGATAGGAAGGACACTTACTGCAATCCAAAAAACCCTAAAAAAATACCAACTCTACTAATTGCAAAAACACCTGAGATCACACGACCTCTACCACCTAAATTAGTTCTCTGGTGTAACAAAACTAAGCCGCAGCCACTGAAAAAACTGGAAAAGGCCAATGAACAAATAACAGTGGCTCAGATAAACTGTGAGGAGCACAAGCCCCCGGAGGGGACCTGGCTGACCTCCACAGAAGTGCAGGGAAAAATGCAAAAAGCAAGCACAAAAATAAAAGCAGAAAATATCTTATCTGTTAGCAGAAGATGCAGGCAAGACTCAGAAAGCTTCCAAGTGAACCAGGAACCAAAGTTGAGACAAGAACAATTGATCACCGGCAACCTTGATGGGAGGGAACCTCCCTTATATAAGACCAGTCTGTAACTCCTGATTGCCAATCTTCACAATCTTCATTGAATGGTTCAGTACTGTTTGTAACCACCAGAGGGAGCTTCTGCTCAGAATTCATTTCTAACACATTCACAACAGGGATCCCTATATGCTTTGGAAACTGTGACATAAAAAAATGCTATGGGGTTAATCTGCAGGTTAATAGCGTTCTGACCCAGTCAGGCCTGCACTTAGAGCCCCACTGCCTGGAGGAAATTAACTATATTCTCCCCAGTAGCATTCTTGTTGCAGTAACGGGGGTGGTGCCGGTGCAGGTTTAGTCAGTGCTCTGTGTATAGAGAGCATCGGCTGTGACCGCGCCTCCTGCACTGCCTGACAGTAATGCTGAGCTGCTGTCAGTCAGTGCTGGGGGCGCTGTTACTGCTGCCACTCTATACTCAGAGCATTGACTAAGCCCTCACTGGCACCACCCCGTGGCTGAATGGCAAACGCTGCCAGGAGGAATAAAATTAATTTCCTTTCGGCAGCGGGCCAACTCGTTCCACTGGCCAGGAGCTACTCTGTGGATGCAATTTTTGGACCTACTGTATGTAGTGTAGACTAGATCCCTGTAGAGGGTGGAAAGAGTGATCACCAAAGCTTTTTCTGGGACCTTATAATAGGATTGACTAGCTCAAAGATTGTCAATGGAAGCCCTCTTAAAGAGTTGCCAGCTATACCCCATAGTAGACATGGTGTGTCGTGGTTTGATGGTCGTGTTATGTACCCTCAGTGCACCCTCTTCTTTCCGTGCACATGTGCTATTTTTTCAAGTGCTCGCTAGTACCATAGTACATTTTTTCATGTCTGCTCACGGATCATTTTCTTACGTGATTAACAGCAGGAAGGTTTTTTGTTTCTTTCAAGTCGATAGCAACGATACGTTAAAGCATCAAACGTAAATCACTTTACAACTTGAAGAAAACAGAGCTCTTAACCTGCTGCAAAATAACAGTAAGTGGAAATTTCATAAGTCCGTAAAGATGGATAAAATGATAGATAGTCCATACATAATAATTGCACCATTTAAGAATAATTCGTTTTCTGACCTTCTGATTGTAATCTATATGCAATAACTACAAAACTATTGAGATGGACTTGTGACCTGCATCACCCGAACCTGGCGAATGGAAATCACTTTTTAAGACATTTTCTAATTTTACTTCCATATGCATCGTATTATCTCATGCGATTGCATTACCCTGCTAAGATTTATCGATTTAATATCTAGTTTGTTTTTTTCAGTTATATTCATAATGTTAATGCTGCTGGGATAATAACATTATCTGAAAATCTGCGCAAGAAAAAGCTCTGTAGCCACTCCGTGGCCCCCTATTTTTTGTTTTTCTGTAGTGAAGAATTCTGGGGATGGAGAGGTCTATTTTCCATTTGGCTCCACTTGGAAAATGTAAAGTGGAGACGATTTTACCCGAACCGCCCATGGTTTTTACAATTAAATTTCTATGAGTTATATTAGTTGAGTAAAAAATTTGCATGCAATCTGTCATAGACCAGCCAGATGGAGGCCAAAAGGAAATCCAAAATATTTTTTTTTCCTTTGATATGATATGTTTGATGTTTGCACAATGAACTTTCCCAGCTCATACACCAGCAATGTAAGTAGAAATTCAGCTTAATTAAAGGGATTCTGCCAGCACAGAATGACTGTTCAAATTAGGCCGTCTCACACGTCCAGATAATTCCGGTACGGGAAGAAACGGTACCGGAGATATTTGTGTGTGTACGTGGCACATCCATGTGCTGTCCGTGTGTCCATGTGTCACATCCGTGTGCTGTCCGTGTGAATACGTATCATACCCAAAGGTTTTTATGTCCAAATGAGGGGTTAAGGCATTAATCAAAGGCTTTGAAATGGCAAAGGTGTGATCCATTAGTGATTAGGGCTTAAAACAGTGCCTAAAATGTTTCTGACAATGACAAATCATCTTAGGAGTGTGTGTTAGGACTCCTTTGGCGTCACAAATATGTCTATTGCCAATGAGGCGTTGTGGTTGGCATGGCTTGTGTCACGTCGCTTTGAGGTTCGCCAACATATGCTTGTTGAGGAACCACGGCTGCAAAAGAGGCTATGGGTTCACCCACTACTCTTGCTACGTGGGGCATATGGTCATTTTCAAAAATTGTATCAGGAACTTCGCAAATACCCGTTGAAGTTTGTTGCTTTTTGTCGTCCCTTCATTAGCGTATTTGACACCATACTTCAGTTTTTGCATCCTTACCTTCTCAGACAAGACACCTGCATGCGACTAAGCATTTCTCCTGAGGAGCGTTTGCTAGTAACCTTGAGGTAATTTTTTTGAGCAACACATTATTTTCATTATTTAATATTCTATTGTGTAATGCTAGAGTTCACTAGCTTAGGCAATGACCATAATCGTAACTGCCATACATGTCTTTGGTTACCATTGGCCTAGAACTAAAGGCCACCATACACTTTGGATATGTATTATTACAAACAATCCAATAGTAGGCCCACAAACAAACTCATAACATGCCCACTTTGTGAGCTGTACATTATAAGTGACACCTGTGTGCTTCCTTCATGGGTGTGGTTTATATTTGGGAAAACATACATATTATTTTGATATTTGCTGTATGACCTTCACTATGTAATTATTGTTTGAATTATCATCATATTTGGCAATTGGTGGTGATGTTTATACAACCAAACTATGGTTTTGTTAACAGATTCCTGGCTACTGGCAACTCATATTCTTCACTTCATTTTGAGTTCCTCCTTGGCACGTTAACCATAACCGGAATTGTGCGCTCAACCTGTGATCTCATTTGGGACAAGCTGAAGAGCCGTTTCATGCGTCAGCCAACCACACAAGATTGGTTGAGGATTGCCCAGGGGTTCATGGAAGCCACAAAGTTCCCAAATTGCATTGGTGCCCTGGATGGTAAACACATTCGTGTCAAGAAGCCGCCAAAATCTGGGTCTAGTTATTTTTATTACAAATTTTTTTCCGTAGTGCTGCTGGCTGCAGCTGACAGCAACTACTGTTTTGTGATTGCTGACATTGAGGCATATGGGAGTGCCTCTGATGCTCGCATCTTTAGATCTTCAAAATTAGCTAGGCGACTGACACTAATTTAAATCTGCCCCAACCATGTGTGCTTCCAGGATCCTCGGGCCCACCTGCACCATTTATTGTGGTTGCTGATGAGGGTTTTGCGCTCTCAAGGCATGTTCTTTGGCCATTGCCATGTCGATGTTTGGACCCCCGTAACCGAATTTTTAACATTCGACTGATAAAAGCCCGTCGATTGGTTGAGTGTGCTTTTGGGATCTTGACTTCAAGATGGCGTATCTTTGAGACACAAATCCAGACGCATCCAGACAATGTCCAGGCAGTCATAAATTCTGCCGTTATTTTGCATAATTTCTGCCGACAACAAGAAGTATCCTTGGATGATGTTGATGATGGGAGAGTGTTTAATGTGACATTAGCAGAGGAAAGTCTGCATGCTCCCTGAGTTGCTCACTCTGCCCTTCTAGTCAGAAATATTTTTGCTGATTATTTTTTTACACCAGAGGGTAGTGTGCCATGGCAAATGGAGGAGGCCAACTAATGTTAACATTAAATATGTATTCTGTAACAAAGTGTTATTGTTTTTGTTTAATACTATTTTTTGGGGCTTTTATAACAATTTGGTTAGGGACTCGGAAGGCAATGAGGACCCTTGATGTGGGTTGCAAGCTTACATTTGATGTGGGTAACTGATACATGGCCGTCTCAAAGGCTTATTGTTCCCCATACCAACTAACTAATACCTCATTATAATGTGTTTACTTTGGGTATGCTAAATATGACACGTAAGTATTTGGTATGATAATTGTGGCCTATCACCAAATACCTAAGACCCTGATTCATTGTCTGTGGTCTTGAAGGAGAGTGGGTCACCTGGTGATCATCTTGTTCAGACATACTGACCTTGAAGTGTCCAATTTCACTGGCATTTTACCACGGTCAATAGTTCAACGCAGTTGAGGCTGTGAGGGGGCGCAGCTTCAGTGACCTCACCGCTAGTCAATGAAGCTGCGTGCGCCACCACCATCTCCTCATTTCACATTAGTTTACAGTCGGGACGGATGAATATTAGCACCATCCTGGTTGTAAAGTGTCTATGGCCCAGATATGGATTACTGCATGGGACATAACGATGGACAGGTATGGTATATCGATGATTATTTTTTATGTTTGTTCTTTAGGACATATATAGGACATATTTAGAAAATTACATTGCAATTTTCCAATAAACAACACATATGAACACTTAACCAAGGTGTTTTATTTTGATTACAACACATGTATTCATCGGATTGTGTAGCAAACCAAACAAAAAAATTATTAAGCACATAATGAAGGTATCCTATTTATCTAGGTTCTTCATAAATCAACAAAGTCACCATGACTGAAGAAAGATTCGTCGGTGGTATTTTCTGCACTTCCACATTCGGGCAGGAGGAGTGTGTGCCCATTTGTCCTCTAGGCATTGTGGCCTGGAGTGTGGTTGTTTGAGGAGGTGGAGTTGGCAAAATTGATGGTGTAAGAGATGGAGATGGGGGATAACATTGCGTTTTGAAAGACTCACCCAAAAAGGTTTGGGAAACACTTTGTGGCTGAGATAAAGTAGTTTTGGAGTCACCAATCTGGCTCAAATATGATTGAGAACTACTATAGTTCTCACCTCTTGGCAGACGACTGTGTGGACAAAATTGGCTCACCACAGGTGTCTGGTGCGTTGATGGCAGAGTGTAGGGCTGTAGCTGAGCAAAATTACCACCGCTACTATCCCCCACAGACATGCTGGATGAGATGGTTTCATAATGTTGGCTGTAGGTAGTGCTGGGAGCAGACATTTGCCCATATTGCTGGCTGCTGGCATGGGCATGAGGCACTGAGGAAGGAGCAGACATTTGCCCATAATCATGGATGGAGCCACAGGCAGGAGGAACCCAACAGGATCATACATTTGGGGATAAGGATGTCTGGAGGCAGGAGGTAGAGGCATGGAAGAGGATACAGGCATGTGCTGTGATTGTTGTGTGGCTGGTACAGGGTCGACCACTGAAGATAGTGTGCCAACATTTTGGGCATGTGTGATGTTGGTATCAGATGGCATCTGTATTGGATGCTGGGCAACTCGCCATTGTTCAATGGGCCCTAGCAACTGGTTTGGTTCCTGCTCTCCTTGGCTTGCAGCAATGAGGGTCAATATTGCAGCCCGTACCCGCTTATGCCGTTCATCAGGAACCTTGGCTAGGCAGGGAGAGAGGGAGCTACAAAACCGCTCTGCAGAATTTTTGGGTGTCAGGGAATTGATTATGGCTAAAACTCGAGCATCAATGAGCTCAGGCAACATACGTGTTACATCTGTGCCCGTACCTCAGCGGGACCCTCGGCGAGGCCGTTGTCCTTGTGCTGTGGTGGCCATGCCTCAGCAAGACCCCCCAGCAGGGCCCTCGTCCTCAGTCTGTGTCCTGCGGTTGGCTCCTTTCCCTACTTCCTGGTGTGCAGCCAGCACATCCCCTGGTATGAGATTAAGGTCACGCGTGTTTTCTCTAGGTCTCTTAAAGAGACAGCGCCCATTTTTCAAAAAGTAATTAACCAATGAATTCTTTGTGTGCACTATTTCTGGCCCCTCTGCCATAGAGAGGGCGCCAGAGGAACAAGTATCTTCTGTTGCTAGCTTCCGGTTCTGCTGTGCTTGTGTTATTGCAATGTTCTTCCTACTGCTTCGCTTACACTATTTGTCTCCACAGACTATCAGTTATCGGTTTCCCGGCTGTCCATGACAACGTATGTATGGACGACACCAGCTCTGTTCCATTCCGCCACTCAGCCATCTGAAACTTTGGACACTGCCGGTACCAGCTCATACCCGAGTACCTTGGACTCGTCAGTCAGCTCTAACATTTCTGTTATATCTGTTAACCCTTTGGTACCACTGGGACAGCTGCCACGTGTCCGGGGTCTAACTGGAGGTAGCACCTGTGTCCCCCAGACATTCCATTCTGACCCTGTTTGGTTCCACTGAAACAATAAAAGACGAATGTGAACTTCACCACCTTTGCCTCCGCTTCCATTCATTACAATACGTGTGTCTTCATGTCGCCTTGTTCGTCTATCTCGGACAGGGTGTGCAAGATACCGAGGTAGATTAGATGTTGATGATGCTGTGGTGCTGGGGCTGCTGCTTGGGATGTTGTTTGTGCAGTTGTTTGTGTGCTTCCCTGACCAGCATCAGTGGAGGGTTCAGCAGCATCAGACACCTGTTCAGGCTGTGTTGGTGGAGTCGGGTCCGCTGGGGCTTCGGTCTCAGATGCAGAGGTACATGGCACTGATCTTGCTGTTGTTGGCGATTCATCTGAGTCATCCAGGTTGTCATCAGTCGTAGGAGAAAAAACATTGTCACATAAACGTGGTATGCATGGTCCCCTCCCCCACAATCCTGGAATGCATGGTCCCCTTACCTCCCAATCTCGGTATGCATGGTGCCCTCACCCCAAATCTTGGTATGAATGGTCCCCTCACCCCAATCCTGGTATGCATGGTCCCTCTCATCCCTATCGTAGGATGTATGGTACCCCCTCACCCCCCAATTCTGCTATGTATTGTTCCCTCATCCCCAATAGTGGTATGCATGGTACCCCTCACCCCCCTAAACTGGTATGCATGGTACCCCTCATCCCCCAATCCTGGTATGCTTGGTCCCCTCACCCCCCTATCCTTGTATGCATGGTCCTCTCACCCTCCATCCTGGTATGCATGGTCCCCTCACCCCCCTATCCTGGTATGCATGGTCCCCTCACCCCCAATCCTGGAATGCATGGTCCCCTCACCCCCCAATCCTGGAATGCATGGTCCCCTCACCCCCCAATCCTGGTGTGCATGGTTCCCTCACCGCCCAATCCTGAAATGCATGATCCCCTCACCCCCAATCCTGGTGTGCATGGTCCCCTCACCCCCCAATCCTGGTATGCATGATCCCCTCACCCCCAAATCCTGGTGTGCATGGTCCTCTCACCCCCCAATCCTGATATGCATGTTACCCCTCACCCCCAATCCTGGAATGCATGGTCCCCTCACCCCCCAAATCCTGATATGCATGCTACCCCTCACCACCTTATCCTGATATGCATGGTCCCCTCACCCCCTATCCTAGTATGCATGCTACCTTTCACCCCCCCATCCTGATATGTATGGCCCCCCTCACCCCTATTAAACTGCACACATACAAAAAAAAATCATTATACTCACCTTTATTCCCTGTGCTGCAGCGATGTCCCGTTCTGCCGGAGGCTGGTGGAGGAGTGTGTCGCCGGAGTACGCACATGCCCATACCGCGCTGTCCGACTCCATATTGCTGAAGACACACTGCAAATGTGTCTTCAGTAAAATGGCGCCGGATAGCGCTGTGCGCAGGCGTGATTCCGACGCGCACTCCTGCCCCGGTCCCTGGCAAGTGATGCTTTGCGGCAACGCTCCTCCCGGTCAGGTAAGTATGTAAGTATGGCGTCGGAGATTGCGGTATGCATTGAGTGTCTACGTGTACCGCAATCTCCAGCGCCATACACAATCCTCACCGCTGGATGCCGTCTTCTGTCTGGAGCCAGACTGCGCAGGCGCGTCGCGCTTGCGCAGTCTATAAAGGCTTCAGACAGAGTGATGCTCCCAGCGTTATAGATTAATTCCACGTAAATTTGAAAAAGTAACATCTGTGGGGTAACTTACCTAACTTTGCCTGCTTTGCTGGTGAATATGTGGACCAACCAGGTCTTGGGTAGAGCTGCTCAGTTACAGCGAACCAACCACATTCTATCGCCAGCCTGTCATGGTATCCTTCGGATGGAGTGTCCCAAAGTTTGAGATGTTGCTCCACCAAGCATATTAGCTGTTCTGTGTCCACACAGGGGGCATAATAATCACCACAGTTGAAAGATGTCAGTACTCTGATAACTTGCCAACTTCACCTCAGAGCCAAAAATGCTGTCTAGACTTGTGCAAAAGTTTGGCCCAAACAATGTCTAGACACCTGTCTTGTGTTGATACAATTGGTTTGAATGTTAACCCTATAAGTTCTAAAACGCACATGGATCTCACACTTATTGCACAGCACACGGATGTGATCCGTGTGCAGTATGTGTTTACATGCACCCATTGACTTGTATGGCTCCGTGTGATCCATGCGCTTGTGGCACCCCAGGAGTTCGGTTGCCACAGTGACCTTGCCTCCCTGATGTCATGCCTGGAACAAAGAAGGGATCCCCTTAAGAGGTAGCTCCATCATGCAACACGGTTCCTACTCCAGGCCAGCAGGGGAGCTCTAACCCGATTTGAGGAGAGCTGCACTCTGGTCTGAAGCAGGAAGTTAGTAGTTAGTGCCTGAGCAGGGGTTGAGACAGGACGTGTGGAGTGGAGCTGGGGACACATGAGCTATTGCTGAGTTGACCCCCAGGCTTTAGCGCCAAAGACCGGGCCCCGGAGTCCAAGGTTGTGTGGGTACTAAAGCCCCAGCAGCAGAATCTGGAGGGCAGAAGACCGCAGATCCTCTGTCCCCAACTGATACTCGACGACACAGCAGCACGTGTGAGTTGGAGACGCCAGATAGGAGCGGTCCGTGAAGCAGGCTACAGTTGCCTGTCATGCAAATGGAGTTCTACCAAAGTAGCAGACAGAGAGAGGAACTTGAGTAGAGTTTACAGCGTCTGCTAACATCTTTATTGCAGAGTACCACAGGTAGCGTCACAAAACTTTTTTACAAACTCTTTATCTTTCCCCTTTTTTATCATCATTCCCTTTTATTGGACGCCCAGGGCCACGGACCGGGTCACTGCTGCCGTGACACTGCTCCTTTAAAAAGCGGCCCGGTACGGAGTATCCCCACTGCCCAGGCGGGTGCTCCAACTTGGCGTCACGAACAAGATCTGTACCCCGGCGTTGCCGGGTACTGTTTGCCATACACTTGTATTGAACTGTGTGATTTCCGCCATTACTGTGCCACACGGCACGCGGGAAGCAGAGAGAGAGCACGAAAAGAGAAATGTTGCACGCGGAGACAGCAGCTGGCAGAGAACAGGTTGCTGAGGCCTGGAATCCTGCTGGCAGAGCAACAGCCTGGTAAGCCAGTGGAAATTCAGAGCCTGGCTAAGATTAACTAAGGGGGAGAGAATGTCTAACGCAGGAGAAAATCTAGCTGCGGACGCCGCTGCAGCCCCCAGAGCGCCGCAAGATCTGGCGACCGCCGCTGCAGTCCCTATAATGCCGCTATCAATGCCATATATACCAGGAGTGGCCTGGCTACCGCAATACTCAGGTGAGTCGCATACCCTGAGCAATTTCAAGGAGAGACTGTGCAGTTTATTTGAAGTGTACCCCCTGTCTGAAAGCCAAAAAGTAAACATTTTCATTGGGCAGTTAACTGGTGCAGCTCAAAGAGAAGTAAAGTCCTGGACGGACACTGATAAAGAGACTGTTAAGCAAGTTCTGACTAAGCTGAGGATCACCTTTGACACCCGCACTGCAGCAGAAATAAAAATGAGGTTCTTTGGGGCAAACAAAGGGTGCAGGACAGTATACGGGATTATGCCCTTAACCTTCAGGAGGTGCTGCATGCCGTAAAGCAGATTGGCCCAGACAGCGTGCAGGATGAAGAAAGATTGTTAAAGGAACAATTTATTGAGGGACTCCTGTCCAGCACCCATGGGACGCAGCTGTGCATCATGGCCCTACAAATCCCTGACCTGAACTTTGCAGATTTTAAAGACAGATCTATCCGGGTGCTGTACGAACCAAATGTTAGCAGCTCAGTGCCCCCTAGGCGCCCAGCAATTACATACCACCAGGGGGTGGCACACTTCCCTCAGACCCCCGTTGAGGCCAACGCACAGACCCTGAATAATGATCCATCTGCAGAACTATGTCTTCATGTCCAGGAGCTGACCAAAAGTGCCGATGCAGATTCTGCCATTTAAACGAGCAACCCCTGGGGCAGACAGACAACCCCCAGGAGTAGGACGACCAGGCCCACAGAACTGGCGAGCCAAGTACGTCGGAGGACGACCGGTCCTCCCAGTTGTGATTGACGGCATCCTAATGAACGCTTTACTGGACAATGGCTCTCTGGTGACAACTATGCCATATATTCTTTACAAACCATATTGGTGTGACTCTGATCTTACTCGAGGCCCAGATGATGAGCTGACAGTAGTCGCCAGCAATGGTCAGCCTTTGCCACAGGTGGGGTATAAGGAGGTGATCATTAAGGTGGGGCGAGTAGAATTAAAAGCCCAAGGTATGATAATTCTAGACACTGATCGACGAGAATGTAACCCAATGATGACCTTAGGTACTAATGTGATAGAAAATTGTCTTGCTGATGTTATTGTTTTGTTGCAACAGGTAGCCGAAACTGTTGGTTCCAGTGAGCAATAGGTCCTGCAAAAGGAGATCAAGGCCCTGATGCAAAGACAACAGGTAGAGCTATCTGGTGGAGAAGTCGGCAGTGTCAGAGTGAGTGATTCATTCCCCACTGCAATACCCAAGGAGTGAAATGTTAATTTGGTGTTGGGCAGCCATAGGCCTCAGGGGAAGAGATTATCAAGCCCTGGTAGAACCAGTGTACTCTGAGAGTAGGCCCACTGCTCTGACAGCCAGAGGGGTAGTCGATGTCCGCAAGGGGAGGGTGCCAGTACGCATCTTAAATTGTGGGGAGGAGGAGGCCAAGCTACCTCAGTATGCCACCGTTGCTAAGCTGTTCACTGTCAATCACAATGCAATTCAGACAGCAGAACCCTTGGTCTCATTCGACCAGGCGGAGGACAATGGCTCTGTAAAACAGCTGGAGGATTGGTGTCAGCAGCTGCACGTAGGCACTGACTCCACCCTTCCACACCAAAAGAATGGGGTTTACAGAGTAGTCCAAGAGTTTGAACGGGCATTCAGCAAACACCCTTTAGACCTTGGGCAGGTAAAAGGGGTCCAACATCATATCCCCACTGGAAATCATCCGCCCATTAAAGAGAGGTACCGGACTGTACCCCCAGCTCACTATCAATGTGCCAAGAGTATGTTACGGGAGATGAAAGAGGCTGGGGTGATCAGAGACAGTTGTACCCCTTTGGCAGCTCCACTAGTCCTCGTTAGAAAGAAAGATGGTGCGATGAGGATGTGTGTTGACTACAGGAAAATTAACAGCATTACCCACAAAGACGCCTATCCATTACCAAGGATGGAGGAATCACTAGCTGCACTGAGAACCGCTAACTATTTCTCTACCTTAGATCTCAACTAGTGGGTATTGGCAGGTTCCCGTGGCAGAGACAGACAAAGAGAAGACCACCTTCGCGACACCAATGGGCCTCTCAGAATTCAACTACATGCCATTCGGGCTTTGCAAAGCGCCAGGAACGTTTCAGAGGTTGATAGAGTGCTGCCTCGGACACAAGAACTTTGAGACAGTTCTGTTGTACCTAGATGACGTCATTGTCTTCTCCAAGACCTACGAAGACCATTTGGAGTACCTGGCCGAGGTGTACGAAGCCCTGTCCAACTTTGGCCTGAAAGTGAAATGGTCCAAATGCCACCTCCTGAAGCCCAAGGTGCAGTACCTAGGCCACGTAGTGAGCGCGGAAGGCTTGGCACCAGACCCCGACAAAGTCACTGTTATCTAGGAATGGCAGAGGCCCAGCAACATTCATGAAATACGTCAGCTCCTCGGGTTGATAGGCTACTAACGAAGGTTCATCAAGGGCTTCACTGAAATAGCCGCACCTCTGCAAAACCTCCTCGTGGGCCAGCCCTAGAAGGCTAGGAAGATTCCTACGTTTGACTGGAATGACGAACTGGAAAGATCCTTCACTCGGTTGAAGTTGGCTCTCACGGGGGATGAAGTTCTGGCCTACCCAGACTATGACCAACCATTCATCCTCTATACTGATGCCAGCAATGTGGGACTGTTAGCAGTACTGTCGCAGTGTCAGTATTCCGGGTTTTCTAGGTAACTTTGTCAATGATTTTGCCCTTTGTTAAGATGGAGTTTGCTGTTTTCTGTGCCCTACTTCCTGTTCGTTTGTTTAAAACCCGGCTCAGGTGCTGGCTTCACTGCTGGAATATTCTGCTTCTGTTTCCCTGCAACCCAGCTGCTTGTTCCTCACAGATCGTTGTGTATTTACCAGGGAAGTGCATAACCAGGTTATCTTCAGGTGTTTCTCTGCCACAGCAGTTTCTACCCATGGCTCTGGACATTCTCTGCATATGTAAGTTGCACATACTGTGTTGTCACTAAACTGTTGACTTGGGAATTTAACCTTTGGTTCACTCCATCTGATAAGAACTGTGTTTCTGAACTGTTGCTGTTTAACCCTTTGTGCATTACCTCTGGTGAGAGCTGTTGGAACTATTACTGGAACCTTACTGACTTATGAACTTGTTGTTGGACTTCACTGAATTAAGCCACAACTGAGATTAACTTGTTCCTGGACCTCCCTGTGTTTTCTGCATACCTGGATCTGACTCTTCACACACCAGCGGTGTGTAAATCCAGCCACGTAACCTGTGCATCAGACTTACCTTGTGGTTACATTTGTGTGAGGACTTCGTCGTAAGAACTTTACCACCCTCGCTATAGAGGTTCAAGGACTTATATATCCGGATTCATATAACTGGACTTGTGTATATATATATGGACTCATTGCATGTCACTACGGGTTGTTTGAATATTGTTTTTGGGGGTTTTGCTGTTTCACAAATACATTATTTGCATTCAAAGAAACCCGTCTCTGATTGTTCATTGCCCCACGCTATCAGAATCCTCGAGTTCCTACAATAGTATTACAGGATATTCCAGCCTAAAAAAGAGGATTCTGCTGGGGCAATGACGGAGACACGGGCAGACAAACTGTTCACCATAGTTAACTCCTTGCAGCAGGAGGTGTCGGCTGCACTCAATCAAATTAGAGACTTGGAGTCTCGGGTTAACCACAATGCACAGGGGTTTGGTCAGGCTCTCCAAGATCTACGTTCTAGGTTAGGAGTCCTGGAGGACTTACCTACTGAGCCTACCTCATCCACCAGTATGCCTAAATTGCCTCCATTTCGTTTTAATGGTGACCGAAGTCAATTCCGTGGGTTTGTTAATCAATGTATATTATTTTTTGATGTACATGCCTCTTACTACCGGTCTGATAGATCTAAGGTTCTATGTATTATTATGTTGTTGACATCACGTGCACTGGCTTGGGCAAATCCTATGGTTGAAAGTCATGATACCCGTCTAAATAATTTGGACAATTTTCTGGCAGCCATGGCGCAAATGTTCGACGATCCTAACCGCCGTGCTACCGCTGAATCTGCCTTGCTTTCCTTACGCCAGGGGAAACGGTCAGTCATAGAATATGTTACTGAATTTAAAAGGTTAGTGGTGGACACCCAGTGGGAAAACAATGCTTTATTACCAATCTTTAGAAAAGGTTTGTCAAATGTAATCAAAGATGAGCTAGCTCGTTCAGAGTCTCCACAGGAGTTTGAATTGTTTATACAGCACTGTGTACGTATTGATACCCGTTTAACTGAACGCAGACAAGAAAAATGGGCCGCTGTAAATCGCATTACTAATTACTCTCTTCCGTCCAGGGAAACCACAGGCAAAAACCCGCGAGAGGCTGAGGAGGTGCCTATGCAGGTGGACTCACTGCAGAGACGTGAGAATAATGAACGCCGCGAACACCGTTTCCGTGAGCGCTTATGTTTCTATTGTGGTCAATCGGACCATTTCCTCATCAATTGTCCTAAATGTCCTAGGCGACCCAACAAGGTGTTGGCGGTAGTAGGAGATTATGATAACACAGACGCTGAGTCTGAAGTTTCAGAAACCAGTCTACATCTAGATGCGGTTTTTCCCCCAATACTGATGCCGACTTCCCCTAAAGATCACGGGGAGAAATATTCACATTGTTCTCTTCCTATACAGATTCAGTGGGAGGAACAGTGGATATCAAGTTCTGCCATGATAGACTCTGGAGCAGGTGGGAATTTCATGGATTCTTCTTTTGCAGAGAAACATGGTATAAAGACACAACTAAGAGCTTCACCAATCACTATGGAAACGGTGGATGGTTCCCCATTAGTTTCTGGACCAGTAGATCGGGAGACAGTGCCTCTGGAGTGTAAGATGGAACCAGACCATCAAGAAACACTTTCATTCATGTTAATATCTTCTCCTCATTTTCCTGTAATTTTAGGAATTCCCTGGTTACGGTCACAAAATCCAATCATCAATTGGGAAACCAAGGAGATAACCTTTCTCCCGAAGTGCAGTTCTACCATCAGTCCAACTGTAGCGGCTCCAGTTACCCAGAACTTGGAAGAGGTGATACAGGTACCTACTCTCCCTCTGATTTATCAGGAATTCTCAGACATTTGTGATAAAAGGAAGGCAGATCAACTTCCCCCACATAGACCGTATGACTGCCCCATAGAATTGCTTCCTGGAGCAGCGATTCCTTTCGGCCATGTTTACCCGTTGGCGGCTCCGGAATTAAAATCTTTACGAGAGTATATAGATGAGAATTTAGCCAAGGGGTTTATCCGACCATCTTCTTCACCAGCGGGAGCTCCAATATTCTTTGTAAAGAAGAAGGATGGTACTCTAAGACCCTGCATTGACTACCGGGAGTTAAATAAGGTAACCATTCGTAACAGGTACCCGTTGCCCCTAATTCCAGAATTGTTGGAAAGAGTTCGCCAGGCCAAAGTATTCACCAAATTAGATCTTCGTGGGGCATAAATTTACTCCGTATACGGCCCGGAGACGAATGGAAGACAGCTTTTAGATGCCGGTATGGACATTTTGAATATTTGGTGATGCCATTCGGACTCTGTAACGCTCCTGCTGCTTTTCAACATTTAGCCAACGACATTTTCAGGGATTTATTGGACCAATATGTGGTAATTTACCTTGATGACATCTTAATCTTTTCTGACTCCTTACAGGAACATCAGGAACATGTCAAGACCGTACTTAGACGTTTGAGAGATAATCATTTGTACATCAAACTCGAAAAGTGTGAGTTCCATTGTTCTGAAATTCAATTTTTGGGCTATGTTATCTCGCCTCAGGGATTGAATATGGAGTCCAGCAAGATCCAGGCAATCTTGGACTGGCCGGTACCAGGAAACATTAAGGAGGTACAACGATTCATTGGCTTTGCTAACTTTTATAGACGGTTTATCCGAAATTTTTCAGAAATTGTCCGTCCCATCACTCTCCTCACCAAGAAGGGGAAGAAGTTTGAATGGTCTTCGCAAGCTCAGGAAGCCTTTGATCGCCTGAAGGGTTGTTTTACCACAGCTCCAATATTGATGCATCCGGATCCTGCACAGCCTTTTATCGTGGAGGTGGACGCGTCTGACTGTGCATTGGGAGCTATCCTCTCACAACGTACCGGAGACAAAGGTTTGCTGCACCCGTGTGCCTTCTTCTCTCGTAGGTTATCTTCTGCAGAACTGAACTATGATGTGGCAGATAAGGAACTTTTGGCAATTATTTCTGCCTTTAAGGAATGGAGACACCATTTGCAGGGGGCAACTCAGCAGGTAGTAGTACTCACGGATCATCGCAATTTGGAATTCCTTAAGTCTGCCAGGTGTCTTTCTCCTCGACAAGCTAGGTGGAGTTTGTTCTTGAACCAGTTTAATTTTATTATTTCGTACCGCCCAGGTTCACGTAATGGGAAAGCTGACGCATTATCCCGAATCCATACCGTGGATTCCGTGCCTGGGACCCCGTCGAAGACCATCTTGTCGGAGGCCAATTTCGTTGGAGTGCTCCGGAACCGGGACTTGTGGCAGGAGATCAAGCTGGCCTATGACGGTGACGTATTTCTTGCAGCTCCACCTGACAATGTGAATCTTGTCCTTCGGAATGGTGTGTGGCTTAGAGATCGATGTATTTATGTCCCAGAGGCTGTAAGACTTCGAGTTCTCAGATTGGTCCACGACTCTAAATTGGCTGGTCATAGGGGGGTACAGAAGACGCAGGAATTGTTAACTCGTTTTTTTTGGTGGCCTACCTGCTTGAAGGATGTGAATGACTATGTCCGCTCTTGTGAAGTTTGTGCACGGTACAAGGTTCCTCGTGTTTCACCTACTGGTCTTCTTAAACCGCTACCTGTACCGTCTCGCCCTTGGGGGTCTATTTCGATGGACTTTATTGTGGAGTTACCCACCTCTGGTGGTAAAAATACTATTTTGGTGGTAGTAGATCGTTTAACGAAAGCTGCTCATTTCATTCCGTGCGCTGGTCTTCCCTCAGCTACAGAGACAGTAGATCTAGTTATCCAGAACATTTTCCGGCTGCATGGGGTACCAGATGACATCATTTCTGACCGGGGAATACAATTTACCTCTAGATTTTGGAAAGGATTTTGTTCTGCGCTCCACATTAATGTTTGCTTGTCTTCTGCATACCATCCTCAGACCAACGGGCAGACCGAACGGACAAATCAAACTTTGGAGCAATATCTACGCTGTTACGTCAGTCATTTGCAGGACGATTGGCTGAAGCTACTTCCTCTAGCGGAATTTTCGTACAACAACTCCCAAAGCAGTTCCACGAAGGTAACGCCTTTTTTTGCCAACCTGGGTTATCATCCAAATATTTTGCCTAGGTCTCCGGTTACGATTTCGGTACCAGCGGTTGAAGACAGAGTGACGGCGTTGCAACGTAATCTTGAAGTTTTGAAGGACTCCCTGACCACAGCACAGGAGCGTTACAAAAAGTCGGCCGATAGATTCCGGAAACCAGCACCTATGTATAAGGTAGGAGACTCAGTTTGGTTGTCCACCAAGAATCTAAAATTGGGTGTTCCTTCGCAGAAACTGGGACAGAAATTCATCGGTCCATTCAAGATCACGGGGATTGTGAGCTCTGTTGCCTGTCGGTTGAAGCTACCACGGACTTTAAAGGTACACCCAGTATTTCACGTTTCCTTATTAAAACCAGTCTCTCCTAACACATTTCAGGGACGTATCGTACCTCCCCCTCCACCAGTGTTGGTTGATGGCGAAGAACAATTCGTGGTACAGGATATTGTTAATTCGAGACTTCATAGAAACCGGCTTCAGTATCTAGTTAGATGGCAAGGTTACTCTCCTGAAAATGATTCTTGGGAACCAGTAAGTAACATCAATGCGCCTCTGAAGATTGCTCAGTTTCATCGGAGATACCCGGACAGGCCTGGTCCAGGACCGTCCGGAGGCCGTCTTTAGGGGGGGGAGTAATGTCAGTATTCCGGGTTTTCTAGGTAACTTTGTCAATGATTTTGCCCTTTGTTAAGATGGAGTTTGCTGTTTTCTGTGCCCTACTTCCTGTTCGTTTGTTTAAAACCCGGCTCAGGTGCTGGCTTCACTGCTGGAATATTCTGCTTCTGTTTCCCTGCAACCCAGCTGCTTGTTCCTCACAGATCGTTGTGTATTTACCAGGGAAGTGCATAACCAGGTTATCTTCAGGTGTTTCTCTGCCACAGCAGTTTCTACCCATGGCTCTGGACATTCTCTGCATATGTAAGTTGCACATACTGTGTTGTCACTAAACTGTTGACTTGGGAATTTAACCTTTGGTTCACTCCATCTGATAAGAACTGTGTTTCTGAACTGTTGCTGTTTAACCCTTTGTGCATTACCTCTGGTGAGAGCTGTTGGAACTATTACTGGAACCTTACTGACTTATGAACTTGTTGTTGGACTTCACTGAATTAAGCCACAACTGAGATTAACTTGTTCCTGGACCTCCCTGTGTTTTCTGCATACCTGGATCTGACTCTTCACACACCAGCGGTGTGTAAATCCAGCCACGTAACCTGTGCATCAGACTTACCTTGTGGTTACATTTGTGTGAGGACTTCGTCGTAAGAACTTTACCACCCTCGCTATAGAGGTTCAAGGACTTATATATCCGGATTCATATAACTGGACTTGTGTATATATATATGGACTCATTGCATGTCACTACGGTTGTTTGAATATTGTTTTTGGGGGTTTTGCTGTTTCACAAATACATTATTTGCATTCAAAGAAACCCGTCTCTGATTGTTCATTGCCCCACGCTATCAGAATCCTCGAGTTCCTACAATAGTATTACACGCAGGTTCATAAAGGCAAAGAAAGAGTAATCTCCTACACCAGCAGGAAACTTCGTCCCACTGAAAGGAACCCTGATAACTACAGCTCCTTTAAGCTGGAGTTCCTCACCATAGTCTGGGCTGTGACCGAGCGATTCAAACATTACCTAGCTGCGGCACAGTTTACTATCTTCATGGACAACAATCCACTGACTCACCTGGAAACCGCAAAGCTAGGTGCACTGGAGCAGCGGTGGATGGCCCGGCTGTCCAACTACGAGTTTACCATCAAGTACCGAGTGGGACATAAAAATTCCAATGCTGATGCGCTGTCCAGAATGCCCAACTTACCAGATGGGGAGGAAGAGTCGGAAGCACTCGAAGAAATCGAGTTACCTTCCTTTCACCGGCCAGTTGTGGCCCAACGCACCCAACGGGTGAAAAACAAGTGCCATATCATGAAATTGGCCATATTGGACTCATTGCCCAACCATGAGTGGGCTGAGACGCAGGATAGCGACCCAGCAGTCCGCCTGGTAAAGGAGCTACTGACGCAAGCTGACTCAAGCCCCGGTCCAGATGCTCCACAAGAGACCCAACAGTTGTGGAAGGAAAAGGGTAGGCTATTCATCTATGAGGGAAAGCTGTGTTGGAGGAGTGTCAACTCCCAAACTCACGAGCAGGTCTGGCAGGTGGTAGTTCCGAAGCGAGATGCATCAATGGTCCTGGAAGCGTACCACGATGGAGCAGGACACTTCGGATGGAAGAAGTTGGAAGTCCTACTTGGCAAGAGATTCTACTGGGTTGGTATGAGGAAGGCCATTGAAGATTGGTGCCGGGAATGTGGACCATGCAACCTGCGCAGGAAGGATCGTAACAGTCAGCGAGCCCTGTTACAACCAATAATCACCAAACAGCCGCTTGAATTGGTAGCCTTAGACCACGTGAAGCTGACCCCAAACCGTTCAGGCTATATCTACGACCTCACCATAGTGGACCATTACTCAAGGTTCCCCCGGTAGTCGTGCCCATCAAGGATCAAACAGCAAAGACAGCGGCCAAAGCATTTCAACAACACATTTGTCAACTGCACAGTTACCCTGAACGAGTGCTTACCGACCAAGGCCCAGCCTTTGAAGCAGAAGTGTTCCAGGAGTTCTGTAATCTGTACGGCTGCAAGAAAATCGGGACAACGCCATACCATACACAGACAAATGGCATGTGTGAGAAAATGAACCAAGTGGTGATTGACCTGCTGAAGACCTTGCCCTTGGAAGAGAGAAACCTGTGGCCAGAAAAGTTGCCGGATCTGGTAGATCTATACAGTCACATCCCTGTAAACTCCACCAACTGTACTCCAGCCTACTTGATGAGAGCAAGACATGGCAAGTTACCAATTGACTTGGACATGGGAGTCTTAACACCTGAAGTAACATCACCAGATGCAGATTGGGATACAGAGCGGTAGCAGCAGTACCGCAAAGTGCAAGAATGCGTAGAGAAGAGTCTGGCCCAAGCAAGACAAAAGCAAGAAAGAAATTACAATCATTATGCCCCCACAGTTCCCCTGTCACCAGGAGAACAGGTACTCAAAAGAAAAAGACGACTTCATAAACTTGATGACCAGTGGGAGGCTGAACCATACAACGTCATGCCTTCAGACTTTGATAACACCAAGGTGTGCCTCATCAGCAAAGATGGAGGAGAAAACTCAGCAGCAGTATCGAGGGATCATCTGAAACCATGCCCTGACCAACTGAAGAAAATGATTGTAGATAAGGACATTCTTCAGCCAGTAAAAGAAGAAGAAAAAAAGATCAGCACTATACTCGACGAGTTTCCTTCAAATTGGACAAGAGTGAATCAGGCCATAGTAGTGCCCGTCTTGACCTTCTCCAACTAGTAGTGCCAGAAAGAGAAGCGACTCAAGACCAACCTGAAAACCAGCGGGCTCAAGCAGCAGATGCCACACCAGCAGCGGAGCAAGAGAGTCCACCCCCCTGCCAAAAAGTGAATCTGTCATGCCCACAGTGAGAAGGAGTAGTCATAGAAAATCAGGTATACCTGTGCCACGTAGAGTCACCAGTAGCGTAGCCAATAGAGAGTGCACTACACCAGTGGTAGCAAGCATAGTGAATCCGGTTAGGTCAGAGTCAATGCCTGTCAGGTCACTGTCAATACCTGTACTGCGTAGATCCTCTCGGAGTACTAGAGGTCAGGTCCCAGCCAGATATAAGGAGTAAGACTAAAATGCCACTGTACTAGTACTGTAAATAAGTTAATAATATTTATAATTGCAACCGTTAAGTATATGAGCCTACAGAGACTTAATGTATGAACTTTTGAGCATTCCTGTTTCCTTGATTATATGGACGATTGGGTCACTGGACTGATAGTGACCAGGACAATGCTTGTAAATAGTTAGTACCAATGGCTACAGAACAAAAACCATCTGGGGTGATCGAAAAAGTAGTCCAACTTGGTGACCACTAATGCACTGTAGTCACGACCAGGGCCTACGTTGAGGGTTTGAGACGGGTTCCCTCATATTGTACTTTGTAGGGTGAAAAGGGCACCCCATTTCAGGACTTCACCAAAATTTATATATTTGTTGTTAAAATCTTGTAAATAGCTATATTTTGTTCTCTTTTAAGTTTCCTCAGTCCGAGAGTCCAGAATTGTACTGGGGGGAATGTGGAACCCCAGGAGTTTGGTTGCCACAGTGACCTTGCCTCCCTCCAGGGGGGAGTGATGTCATGCCTGGAAGCAAAGAAGGGATCCCCTTGACAAGTAGTTCCAGCAAACAACACGGTTCCTGCTCCATGCCAGCAGGGGGAGCTCTAACACGATTTGAGGAGAGCTGCTCTCTGTTTGGAAGCAGGAAGTTAGTAGTTAGTTAGTGCCTGAGCAGGGGTTGAGACAGGACGTGTGGAGAGGAGCTGGGGGGACAGAAGCTATAGCTGAGCTGACCCCCAGGCTTCAGCGCCAGAGACCGGGCCCCAGAGTCCGAGGCTGTGTGGGTACTAAAGCCCTAGCAGCAGAATGCAGAGGGCAGAAGACCGCTGATCCTCTGTCCTCAACTGATACTCAACAACACAGCAGCATGTGTGAGCCGGAGACGCCAGTTAGGAGCGATCCCTGAAGCAGGCTACAGTTGCCTGTCCTGCAAGTGGAGTTCTACCAAAGCAGCAGACAGAGAGAGGAACTTGAGTAGAGTTTACAGCAGCAAGTACCTCAGAGAATAGCGCTAGAGAGGAGGCCTCACAACCCACCTGAATAAGTAGATTCCCAAATTGCTTTCAGGCTGACCGACTCCAGAACCATCTGTAACCTGAGCCCTGGACTGTAACTGCACAGCTCATTAAAAGGTAAAGGAAACTGCACTCTGCTGTGTCTTCTGAATCTTTCCTGCGTCACCTGCCCTGCACCACATCTACCATCCTCACCTTTAACATCTATACCTTAACTGCCCTGGTACATAGCTCTGCCTGTGGAGGGCTGAATCAACTCTTCTGCATCAACAACTGTCCCAGTGGACTGAATCTGCAGCGTCAGATAACATCTTTATTGTCAAGTACCAGAGCTGGCGTCACAAACACTTTATTACAAACTATTTCCCCTTTTTTATCATCATTCCCTTTTATTGGACGTCCAGGGCCACAGACCGGGTCACTGCTGCCGTGACACTGCCACTTTAAGAAGCGGCCCGGTAACCAAGTATCCACACAGCCCTGGCGGGCACTCCACGGTCAGTGTGAAAACACGCTGACATATGCATAGACCCATTCATTTTAATGGGTCTACGACTACGTGTGTCAGTGTCTCCGGTATGTGAGAAAACTGTCACTACACGTACCGGAGCCACTAACGTGTGAAACCGGCTTTAAGCACAGGCTCTCGGCACAAACCTGTAATAATGTCCCATTTTGCAATAATGTCCCTCAGACTGTAATATGTCCCCTGTCCTGTAGTAATGTCCCCTTTTCTCTAATAATGTCCCCTGTCCTGTAATAATGTCCCTTGTTCTGTAATAATGTCCCCCATCCTGTAATAATGTCCGTCAGCCTGTAGTAATGTCCCCATCCTGGTCCCATCTTATAGTAACCATTATAGTATTCTTCCCATCCTGGTCCCATCTTATAGAAATGTCCCCTTCTTGTAATAATGTCCCCATTCTGCTGCTCTTTACATACAAATAAAAAAAAAATATTCTCATGTGACCTTGCTTGCTTGGCGAACAGAATCATCTTCCTCCTCTATAGCCAGGGCGGCGCTTAGCAATGATGTCATGTGAGGCTACGCTGGGACGCCGATGTCAGCTGCTGGCCTCTTATTGGCTAGTAGCTGGTATTGGTATTGCTGTGCAGAGAGACGGTCTCTACACCACAATTACGTTTCAATTGAATGTGTGTCCGAGGATGCACATTCAGTTGAAAAAAGCGCTGATGTCGGTGGCCCCTTGCTAACTGGATGCGATTGTGTCAGGGGCCACATGCAGCCCACGTGTTTTAGACCCTAGCATAAAGCATATCATTTTCTTCTGTGGTTCATATTTTAATTCCTTGTACTTTACAAAATCCTAGCTTGTGTTTAGTGAGCGAAGACATTATTTTCTGCATGAAGAGAGTCTCGACCTGTACTCCACACTGAGCTCCGCTGGTGTCTGATGGGCAGCTCACCTTTTGGTTTTCCCTTTCTGCTGTCTATAATTGAAAGGTCTCCCCATATTTGTGCAGGCAGCGTCTCAGACCCTGGATGACTATGCATTGCCATTTTTTATGTGTTCTCCCGTTGATTTCAAATAATACAAAATCTTACCAAAGTCGGGCAGCACGGTGCCTCAGTGGTTAGCACTGTACTATATGTATTGCAGTATGGTGGCTCAGTGGTTAGCACTGTACTATATTTATGGCAGTATGGTGGCTCAGTGGTTAGCACTGTACTATGTGTGTGGCAATATGGTGGCTCAGTGGTTAACACTACTATGTATAGGTCAGCATGGTGGCTCATTGGTTAGCACTGTACATATTGCAGCATGGTGGCTCAGTGGTTAACAATGTACTATATATAGGGTAGCATGATGGCTCAGTGGTTAGCATTGTACTATATGTATGGCAGTATGGTGGCTCAGTGATTAGCACTGTACTATATGTATAGCAGTATAGTGGCTCATTGGACAGCATGGTGGCTCAGTGGTTAGCACTGTTGCTTTGCAGCGCTGGGGTCCTGGGTTCAAATCTCACCAAGGACAGCATCTGCAAGGAGTTTGTATGTTCTCCCTGTGTTTGTGTGGGTTTCCTCCCACACTCCAAAGACATACTGATAGGAAATCTACATTGTGAGCCCCAATGGGGACAGTGATAATAATGTCTTTAAAGAGCTGTGGAAAATTAGCATAGTAATAATAATCTACTGTTCACTTTGGGACAGAGATGGTAATGGATTTTAAAAGTGCTGTAAAAATATAAAAGTCCTATATAAGCAATACAAAATAGTAATAAAATGTCGGACCCCCAGCCATTGCCAAAAAATGGGGTTGCCTTGATATTTGAATGACTCAGTTATAACTCTGTACTAATTATATAACCATATCACATAGATACCTGTACAAATGCTAGACGTCTGAAAAATACCATTGATCCTGTCCCTTTTCGGTCTTTTTTGATTTCCATTGACAGGTTGCTGAAATGGTTACATTTCCATCATTATGTTAGGGATGCGCTCAGCATCCCTGCTGCTTGTATGCCTCTTGAATATATTATGAAAGAGCAGTAATCTGGAGCATGACACCGTACAAACCATGTTATACGCCCATGTTATACGCCCGGTATGGCTTATGCACTAAGCAGATGGACAGAGAAATGCAGGCGGTCTACAAATGTGAACAACCTAATAAGAACTAAGAGATAGATAACACAACAAACCAGCCAAAAAAAGAAAACTCCATAGGAAAACAGTAATGATCTTTATTAAGTACAAACACACAGACAATGAAACACAATTGAAAAGGTGCAGAGACTGATGAAAGTGATAATTATACAGCAGATTTCTGTGCCCTTCAAATAATATGCTCAACAGCATGTATAAATATAAAATAAAAAATATGCAAAGCTTAGGGTATGTTCACACTAGGCCTTTTTTTACAGCATTTTTTTTCTGCACCAAAACCTGAAGAAAAAAGAAGCTGCAGAAAAAAGCAGGTTTTGCTTGTTTTTTCTCGCTTTATTTTGCTGCGTTTTTGTGTGCCTTTTTTTCCTGCGGTTTTGTCATGCTACATTTGTCTCTTGTGCATGCTGATAAAGTTTAGTGCAAAAAAAAATTATGGTATTTAATTATGTTTTGGCACAAAAAATGCTGCAAAACCTGATACCTTGTTTTTTTGGTGCGGATTTATAGCATTTTTTTCACCATCCATTACTTTAATGGGTGAAAAATGCTGAAAAAAATGCTGAAAGAAGTGACATGCTCTATTGTGCAAAAAAACATGCAAAGCACAAAATACTGGTGTCAAAAAATCAAGGTGTGTGCATGAGATATCGGAAAACTCATAGACTTTGCGGGTACTTTATGCAGCTGAAAATTTGCATAAAAAAAGCATAGAAAAAAAACGCCGAAAAAAGGGATATATTATGGGTCTACATGATGAAATGTATATGAGGTGGCTCAGAACTGTATGAAAAACACAGCTGAAAGTTGTCACAGGACACATATCTCCCCCTAGTGAAATAATGTTAAACAGTATACAAATTACCACATGAAGTGGATGCAATGAAAAATAGGTAATAAAAAAGGCTTTCAAACAACATTTAATGTGAAGATGCTCCAGAAAGTGTCACATAGTATGGAATGAATAAAGTGCCAGTGCAATAAACATAATAGCGGCAAATTACTGGGGCAGTACAAGGAAAGGCACACAAATGTCAGGTGCACCCGAGTGAACTGAGTAAACATATACAAAGAAAACACATTAGAAGGCTAAGTAAACACATGATAATTACCACAGTAGACACCATGACGCGCGTTTCACATCAATGCTTCCTTGGAAAGGGCATATGAGTGTATATATACCATTTCTTAGGAAGCATTGATGTGAAACGCGCTCAGAGGGTCTATTGAGCCACCGGGTATACATTTGTTCAGATGGGCCATAATATATCTTTTAGTTTTGCATATTTTTTATTTTATATTTTAATATGTTGTTGAGCACATTATTTGAAGGGCACATAAATCTTCTGTCTAATTACCGCTTTCATCAGTCTCTGCTCCTTTTTACCTTTTTAATTGTGTTTTATTGTCTGTGTGTTTGTTCTGAATATTATTTTCCTATGGAGTTTTCTTTTTTTGGCTACGGTAGTTTACAAATGTAAACATCAGCATTTCGATATTGTATATTTAGAACCTCTTTGTGGCTTTTTAACTTATTTTTATTCTTTATGTAAAAAAAAGTCTCCATTTGCAAACTGGAGAGTGTCATTAAGCTGCCATTAACAGAAAAAATATTCTTTAGTGCTCCTTTTTACTACTTGCAAGACCAAGACCAAGGTACCTCATATTGCCCTGAAGAAAAACAGATCAATGAATGTGAAAAAAAAACAAAAAAAAAATAATAAAAAGAGCATTACTCACCTTTTAACACCCCCTTGGGAAAGAGTCAGACAACTGTGTAACTCGGATGAGGATCGCAACGCAATGCTCGGACTGGCCGGAGGCTCTCCTGACCCAAGTGTTACAGCTGTATAGTAATGCATGCTGTTACACTCGGGTTGGGAGAACCGATGGCCAGTCCGGCCATTGCTTTGCGATTTTCGTCCGAGTTATTAGGCTGTCTGACTCTCCCTTTACACTCCAGCTCCATTGCTTTGCCACGAAAACACGTGGTGTCATGCTCGAGTTGGGAGAGTCGACAGCCAGTCAGAGCATTGCGTTGAGATCCTCGTATGAGTTATATGGCTGTCTGACTTTTCCTTTACACTCCAGCTATATTGCTCCCCCCCACGAAAACACGTACTGTCACGCTTGGGTGGGAGAGCCGACGGCCAGTCCGAGCGTTGAGTTGAGATCCTCGTCTGTCTAACTCTTCCTTTACACCCCAGCTCGATTGCTCCCCCACAATATTGGTTTACCTACCTGCAGTGACAACACGCGTGATGAATGTAGCCAATCACATCACTGAGACCAATAATAGGCTGCTGCGATCATTATCCATGCACACAGGCCAAAACTAGAATGGAAAAAAATCATTATAAGGTCCATCAAACAGCAGATGAACACAGCTAAGTGTCATTGTGCTTCAGAGAAACAAATAAAGTAGCAGAAAGAATAAAAAAAAGTAATATATTCCAAAAATGAAGACTTCACATTTTATGACTATATAGCCATTAGAAAAGAGTACGCACACTTAAGAGGAATGTATAAAGAACCAATTTAATCTGTATGGGGTCCTGACTCTCCCTGGATGGTAGATATCAGGGGAAAGCAAAGATCACGCATGTTAAATTTCAACATGCCCAATCCTTTGATCATCAGCCTATGAACGCATGCTCACTGTCAAGCAGATCATGTATGGAAGGGAATAGATGGCGGTATATCAAATGTGGAGCATCAGTTCATTAAATACAAAATGATGGCATGTAATAATATTCACTTTATTTTCATAATCTTAAAGGATCTGAAAGGCAATTTCCATCCAAGTTATTGCATGTATTACACTAGATATTTATAGGTAATCATAGTATGGCCACTGTGGGTGCTGTTTCCTTGTGAATATCTTTTTAATGAAGGCCAATCAGTTCCAGTGGTGGCTCGTACCTGTGTATATATATACGGAGACATGTTGAGAAGTGTTCTGTATGGGTTTAATGGCACATATATTAAAAAATAGCAGATCTGTTTTTCCTTTAAGGCTAGATGTGGTCCTGATTAGTTGTGTACTGACTTTTGTGAAACAGATGAGGACCCTTTTACATATATGTGCACTGTGTTGTGTGATACTATAGACGACCAACATTTATCATTAACATTTCAGAAAGCTCTTATTATACCATAGACTGACATATAACCTATAACAATATATATGTATACCTGTGTTATCTATCATGGTACACAGTGAGCACCCAGCCGGCATTAGACATCCACATACTGTATAAAGCTATCAGTTATTATGCCAACATTGTGAAAAATAGATTTAGGTTCTAGAATAAGATCTAACTACTTTGTACAGATGAATCCTATGTTATAGCGAAGACGTCCCTGCGATTAAGGTCTTGTGATCCTATTATAGTAAGGAGAAAAGGTAAACGTATACCCTGCATGTATAGGGGCATACCCTCTGTTCTTCTCACTGGTTAAACAATGGCTTGGTGGCTCATATCTACAGTATATATATATATATATATATATATTTCTTGGGCAGGCCATACTTAGTACATTGGACCTTTCCACCATATAGAAAAGATATGGTATCATCGGATGTCGCCACTTCATATAATGAATTACAACATATATGGGAAGGAAGAAGTTTTCTACCACCATAAAAGAAGAGAAGAACCAAGTTTTGTCCTAGAGATTAGTGAATCTACTTATTACCAATGTATGATGTATGACCAGTCTACAATGTAACCCTGACTTGTGAAGCAGAGATCTGCAAACTCTGATGGGTCATTACTGAGCTTCAAGTCAAAAAGTAGCTGGACTTGCAGTTGTAGAAGAGTTGTCCAGCTTCTGGTGGTTACGAAAGATATTATTTGGCACAAACTATAGTCTTTTATGTACGTCATTTTCTATAATTTCACAGTGATGATGTCGCCATTTTATAGTCAATATCGCTATAGTCAGAACTGGTGTCGGTCGATCACATATGAATCCATCTTGTGTTCTTCACAAAATCTCAAGGTCCCCTTTTCGTAGATGGGTGCATGAAGGCGGGTTGCATAAGATTCTCTGTAATGTAGGCCACTAAGAGGCAAATGATGACCAGCATCACACATATAGACCCCCCTACAGCAGTCATGGCAATGACAATATCCTGCATCCCCACCGGCTCCACACTAAAGTCCACGCATTCTTCCATAGATGTCCTGTTAGCGAAGAGGGTCTGCAGGCAGATCCTATACCTGACATTGTCATGTACATTGGTCAAGAGGTAGTCCCTACAGTTTACACCTAGCTGGACGGTATCACACTGGAAACGAGTAAAAGTGCCATTCCAGGAGCAGTTTATCAGAAACCCTTTCAGGTCAGGATGGAAGGAATCCAATGGCTGCCATTGTAGGAGGACACTGCTGTTTCTTAATACATTGGCCACCAAAGACCTCCCTGACTTGTACAAAATGCATTCTCTTTGGTCACAGCGAAAGTCGCTATCCGTGGTCCTGAAGCAGATGCTCTTCTTGTAGTTCTCCTGCCCCTCACCAAACACTTTGTAAGGGCAAATAGATTCATTTGGCAGTAAGTTGCCCTGCTTGCTTTGTCTAGTTGTATTCATCGAGTTAGATCCTCTTTTATGGCGTGGAAAGAGAGTAGATATTAAAGATGAAGACCCCAACCTAGAAGGAGAAGAAGTTGATGGTCTGCTCCTCAGGTCTGGACGTCCATGTATTTGTTGCCAACTGGCAAAAGCAGCTATGGGTCTCCATTCAAAAAGGCAAAGAAGCAGCAAAGACTGGAAGGTCCCGAAGTGTAAATTGATCATGGTGACTTGATGAAAAACCCAAGAATTCAACAAATAAGGTAGCCCGGTAGTACAAGCCTTGGTTTCAACGTTCCTTTAAATGAAGGTCACTTTTCATTGACAGTGCAGTAGTGAATTTCAATCTGGTATTCCTCAGTAGCTGAAGCTGTCTCTCCATCTCCTATGAGCTCTGGCATCTTCCTGCGACCATGAATGGGGGACAAAATCCAGCAGCTCTCTTGCCGGGTGCCAGGACACTGCATGTCGCTCCGATGAGTCTCTTCGAATGCAGTGTCGCGGCCACGTTTTGGACATATTAACTTAAAATAGGTCTGCATATCCTCTCGATGTTGGTTACAAACAGCTTTTTTTTCTGTGCAGCCTTCTCCTGATCTCCAATAGAAATGCAGGAGCTCTTAACCCATGCCTATCCTGCCTGCAGCCCTCTACTATAGATCCACTCTACCGTGAGTCTGTCACTGGCCTCGGCGATCGTCTAAAAAGCAGCTATTTATTTCTAATTAACCTATATGCAATCCAGACCAGGAAGAAGAGCTGCAGACAATCGATAGATCCTTGCTTTGAAGACTCTAATGATGAAGTGCAATCTGATTGCAAAAAAAAAAGATCTGTCAAGGAGAATGGAGTCAAGAAGAAGAAGACGTAGAAAGGAAAAGTATTTATAGGGAGAATATTATTGCTATTATTGCTATTATTACTGTATACTGCGTTATCAATCCAAGAGGATTTTCCTTCAATTTTATTAATAGAAGTGAGAATGAATCCCCCCCAAGTAAATATCTCATCCTGAGAATTAAATTCATTTTTTAACATATGTGTAGAGTATTTAATGTACATGTAGAGTATGTATGTATTTATATACAAACCAGTTTTTCATTTTTTTTTTAATAAGCCGGACTTGAATATGACATGCTCTGTTCTTTGCATTATTATTGCAAGTATATCAGGAAACTGACATAGAGGGAATGATTAATTGCCCTCCCAATACATATGATTAAAATAAATGAGCACGTACAAATTTTCAATCCACTCCATGGTTTGGATTTCACAGATCTTTGTAGATTGTTTTTCATAGGGTTGGGGGTGGTGGTGGGGGGCGATGATCTCAGCAATATGTCATTGATTTCATTCAGTATTCTCGTGATAAGTTGTTTAAATGCTGGCAGGACTTGGAGCGAACCTGTAAATCTTACCTTCGCCGCCCACACAGAGAGATTGACAGGATTGACATCTTTTCTTGTATAAGTTTGCACACGGGGAGCTATCAATCAGTTTGTGTTGTTGGCGTTGTAGGACTCAAACATGGGAAGAATGAAGTGAGACTCAATTTCAGAATTCCAAAATTACACATAATGGTTCCTGCTGTATGTTCCCACTTCTAGCAGTAACATCTGCTCTGAAGCATAAAAAAAGCTGCTGTAAAATATTGTGCAGAGAATCTGTCATTATTACTAGGTGCCTCCAGCTCTGGGCTTTGCATCCTCCTCCTGCCTCGGCAGGTGTCCCTACTCTCCTACATATCCGCCTGTAATGTCACGCTCTCAGACCTTATAGGTTAGATCAGGTAGTGAAACACTGCTTCCATGGGCTGCCTTCCTGCTGTGTCTAAACATCTTAACAAATCCAGCTCTGCTATATTACTAGGTAACACTGCTAGACCACTGGGCTTCTTCTGCCTGGACTCTATGACTAATCTAGCTCTGCTCACTGCTGGCCAGCTCTGCCTACACTATGTAACTAACCCAGCTTTGCTAACTGCTGGCCAGTTCTGCTTGCACTCTGTTACTAATCCAGTTCTGCCTGCACACTGTGACAAACCCAGATCTGCTCACTGCTGACCAGTTCTGTCTGGACTCTGTAACAAATCTGGCTTTGCTCACTGCTGACCACTTCTGCCTACACTCTGTGACGAACCCAGCTCTGCTCACTGCTGACCAGTTATGCCTGCACTCTGTGACAAACCCAGCTTTGCTCACTGCTGACTAGTACTGCCTGGACTCTGTGACAAACCAAGCTCTGTTATACCACTTTCAAATCCTACCTAACCACTGTGTCAGCGCTGTCTTGAAAACAGTGACAAACTTTTCTACTTTTTTATACCACTGGATCAGTTTTACCTTAGAACCTCCTCTGTCAATTAGCTCTGTTGCTTCATTGCTGAATCAACCCTGCTACATCGATGTCCAATTCTGCTATATTGGGTTCCTAACCTTCTTTCATTGGCTTCCAGGGTTCCAGTTCTGGTCCTTCAGTTGCCATCCTGCTACTTCAGTCTCTGGTGTTTTAACTGGATCGCTCTGCTGCACCAATGCCAACCGTGCTGCAGTAGACCTGGTCATCCAAACAAAAGGCTTTGAGGATCCAAGTCACCTGGTGAGACATAACTTTAGGCTTACTACGTGGGTTTACCTTGCAAGTACTACCTAGGAGAGGTAGGAACTACAGATGAGCAATTAGATTTGTGATGACCTAGTCCATTGTCCAGTCCTGTGCTCTGTGGCAGCCAGTCTTCACTTCTGTGCCCCTCATCCTTGGACCTACATCCTGGGTGTCTCTGGTGCTCATGATGCCACAAGACCTACTGTCAGGAGTCGAACCCAGTACCTCTTGTCCACTGGCCAGCAGCTCTACCATCTGAGCTATTCTGCTGGCTGCAAAGTTCCTTGCTGAACCCAGATACCATTGACTGTTCTTCCTGATTGGCTACACCTAGTGCTCTCTTGATTGGGCCTCTGATTGCCAATTACACACCCTATATAAACCTGGCCCTGTGGGTGTGTCATTGCGAGATTATTGAGCTCCAAGCCTTTAGTCAAGCGTTTCCTGCTGATCCATTGCTACAAACACTGCTCTCCTGTGAACTGACCTCGGCCTGCCTTCTGACTACGCTCTCCGCCTGATCCATTGCTACAAACACTGCTCTCCTGTGAACCGACCTCGGCCTGCCTTCTGACTACGCTCTCCGCCTGATCCATTGCTACAAACACTGCTCTCCTGTGAACCGACCTCGGCCTGCCTTCTGACTACCTCTACCGCCTCTCCGCCCTGACTGCCATTGCCATCAAACACTGCTTTCCTGTGTACCGACCTCCGGCTGCCATCTGACTACGCTACCTGCCTCTGCTTCCCCTAGTGTTTGCAGTAACATCGGCTCCAACCCAGACGGGATCTTGACAGAATAATCTCGCGCCAAAATGGAGTCCGCTGTGAACACCCTGAGACGGCAAGTTACGGAGCTTCAAAGTTTTTGTACGGACTCTCAAGGAAAATATGCCAAGTTACAAACTGATTTCACGGCGATACAACAGGAAGTAATTGAGCTACAAAAACAACTACTGGACGTGCGCAATTCAGGGTCCGAATCAAATGCGCGGCTGCCGCTGCCTGCAAAGTTCAGTGGGGATCGCAAGCAGTACCGAGGATTCCTCAATCAATGCCGCATATACTTCCAGATGCAACCTGCTCCCTTTACCAGTGAGAGGAAGAAAGTTTTTTTCATGATAAATCTCCTGACGGATGAAGCTCTTGCTTGGGCTTCACCTTATGTACAAAAGGACTATGGTCTCCTTAATGACCTGGACGCTTTCATCGCAGCTATGAATCAAGTTTTTGATGACCCAAACCGCTGTGCCACAGCAGAAACCAAATTACATAATTTGCGCCAAGGACGTCGCTCTGTTGCGGAATATACATCGGAGTTCCGTCGCTGGGTGGCCGACACCACCTGGAATCCAGCGGCCCAGAGAAGTCAATTTCGACGAGGGTTATCAGAACCAGTGAAAGACGAGCTTGCCAGGGTTGAGACCCCTGACCAGTTGGAGGACTTTATTCAACTATGTATCCGGATTGTCCAGAGACTTACTGAAAGGAGAAAGGAGAGACTGCGAGCACTTGGGAATAGCCCTGGCTTCTCATTTTCAGCATCAGACCACCAAGAAAAGACGCAAGTTGTGTCTGAACCGATGCAGATCGACGTCATCCGAAGACCACTCTCTGCACAGGAGAAGGAGAGGCGACGTGCAGAACATCTCTGCCTCTATTGTGGGGACCCTGGACACTATGCCATCAACTGTCCTAACAAAAGGACTATAGCCTTTACCAACAACAGGTCTGCCAGCAATACGGACCTTTCTCAGCAGTCGGATTCCATCTTGCAGACTATCTCATCAGTAACGCCAGAAATAGACAAAATACATACCACATCATCTCATTTTGTAATCCCCATTCAGGTTGTAATGGGCACCCAAAAAATACAATGCTCTGCCCTGTTGGATTCGGGAGCAGGAGGAAATTTTATGGACTTAAAATTTACACGTGATAATGATATTTCCAGTAGGACCAAATCCACACCAATTGAAATGGAAACTGTGGATGGATCACCTTTGTCTTCTGGACCTGTCACGCATGAGACAATCGAACTGGAGATTTGTATCGACCCGGATCATCATGAAGCTGTCAGTTTCCACCTTATTTCATCTCTGAAATTTCCGGTTATTCTAGGATCCCCTGGTTTTCAGTCCATAACCCTTCTATCAACTGGGCATCAAGGACCATCACCTTTCCATCTGACTACTGTAAGAATAATTGTCATAAGGAACCCCCTGTTCTCCAACAAGTCCAAATCTCTGAGATTTCGCATGAGAAGGAAGAGAAACTACCACCTCAATATCAGCAGTTCTCTGATGTCTGCAGTAAGAAGAAAGCAGATCAATTACCTCCTCACCGTCCTTATGACTGTCCCATTGAATTGCTGCCAGGAGCAACCATTCCATTTGGACGGATTTACAATCTTTCCGAACCTGAATTGAAGGTATTAAGAAAGTTCCTGGATGAAAATTTAGAGAAAGGCTTTATTCGACCTTCCACATCTCCAGCTGGGGCACCCCTGTTCTTTGTTGAAAAGAAAGACTCCACTCTGCGGCCATGTATTGACTACAGAGAGATGAATAATATCACTGTCAAGAATCGCTACCCGCTACCCTTGATTCCTGAACTATTTGAGAGACTCCGTTCTGCGAAAATCTTTACGAAGCTGGATCTTAGAGGGGCTTACAACCTCATACGGATTCGCCCAGGAGATGAGTGGAAGACCGCCTTCAGAACGAGATATGGACATTTTGAATCTCTTGTTATGACCTTTGGCCTTAGCAATGCCCCAGCCACCTTTCAACATTTTATTAATGATGTATTTCGAGATTTCTTGGACCAATTCGTTGTGGCTTATCTCGATGACATTCTTATATTTTCAGACACCTTGGAAGAGCATCGCAGGCACGTCCAGTTAGTCTTGGAACGACTACAGGAGAACCATCTCTACATTAAACTTGAAAAATGTGAGTTTGAACAAACCAGTATCCAATTTCTGGGATATATCATCTCCCCAGAAGGTCTGAGCATGGATCCCGGCAAAATCAATGCTGTAGTGGACTGGCCTGTTCCAAGAAATTTAAAAGACGTCCAGCGTTTCATAGGATTTGCAAATTTTTACCGAAAATTTATAAAGAACTTTTCACGGATCATACTACCAATTACTACACTAACAAAAAAGACAAAAGCATTTTTCTGGTCTCCAGAGGCACAGGAGGCTTTTGACAAGTTGAAAACTCTTTTTACGTCTGCTCCATTGTTAGTGCACCCAAATCCTGAATTGCCATTTACTGTCGAAGTGGACGCCTCGGACTCTGCAGTGGGAGCTATTCTGTCTCAGCGAGTTGGGGACAAGATGCAACTTCACCCATGTGCGTTTCTTTCCCACACCATGTCATCTGCAGAAAAGAACTACGACATTGGTAATAAAGAACTGTTAGCCATTAAAGTTGCCTTCTCCGAGTGGAGACATCTTCTGGAAGGTGCCAATCACCCTGTGACTGTCCTCACGGACCACAAGAATCTTGAATTCCTCCGTACAGCAAAAAGATTGTCTGCAAGACAAGCACGATGGGCCTTATTTTTCTCAAGATTCAATTTTATAATCTCTTACCGGCCTGGTTCAAGGAATGGCAAGGCTGACGCCCTGTCTAAGATGTGTTCGGAACCTCAGGAGAGGTCTAGTAATGATGATACAATTCTAGGCCCTAAAAATTTTTTGGGAATATTGCACTCTAGTGGACTAGGTAATAGAATTAAAGATGGATATCAAGAGGACTCTTTCCTTAACCATCCTTCGGAAGACGTCGATCTTTCATTCAAAGAGGGGTTTTGGATGCAGAAACACCAAATATATGTACCTGAATCTTCTCGCCTTGAAGTCCTCAAAAGTGTCCATGATTCTAAACTGGCAGGACATCCTGGAGTTGCAAAAACACAAGACTTACTACTTCGTTTCTTTTGGTGGCCTAATTGTAGGAAGGACGTGAGGAAATATGTTTCAACCTGTTTAACATGCGCACGAAACAAGACCCCACGATCGTCTCCTCTAGGACTCTTGCAACCACTCCCAGTTCCATCCAGGCCTTGGGGATCTATTTCCATGGATTTTATTGTGGAACTACCCCCTTCCAAACAGATGACCGTCATCCTTGTCATAGTGGACCGACTCACAAAAATGGCCCACTTTATTCCAACTGAAGGAATTCCTACTGCTGAAAAAACTGCAGAACTGATGATCAAAGAAGTATTCAGGTTACATGGAATTCCTGACAGCGTGGTGTCTGACAGAGGCGTTCAGTTTACGTCAAAATTTTGGAAGAGTTTCTGTACAGCCTTGGGAGTCACGGTGAATCTTTCTACCGCTTTCCATCCTCAGTCCAATGGCCAGACGGAGAGAACGAACCAGACTTTGGAGCAATACCTCCGTTGCTTCATTTCCTATCTTCAGGATGACTGGGTGGACTATTTACCAACAGCAGAGTTTGCCTACAACAACTCCATACATAGCGCTACATCTCAAACCCCATTTTTTGCTAATTATGGAGTACATCCAGTATTTATCCCTAATCTGCCAGTGAACACTCCCATTCCTGCTGTTAATGACAGGCTTACAAAATTACAGGAATCCCAGAAGGAATTATCAGAGATATTGCTCAAGACCCAGGAAGAATATAAGGAAGCAGCAGATAAACATCGGAGAGTGCCCCCTGCTCTTCAGGTTGGAGACAAAGTTTGGCTGTCCACTAAAAACCTTAAGACACATGTGCCATCCTCCAAATTGGGTCAGAAATTCATTGGACCTTTTCAAATTTCTGCAAAAATTAACCAGGTTGCTTTTCGTTTAAAACTTCCCAACAATCTAAAGATTCATCCAGTGTTTCACATATCCTTGCTCAAACCCTTCTGTGAAAACCCGTTTCCAGGAAGAATTCAGCCACCTCCTCCACCAGAAAGGATCCGTGGTGAAGAAGAATACATTGTGGATAAGATTCTGGACTCCCGAAAATTCAGAGGTAAACTGCAGTATCTGGTGCAGTGGAAGGGTCACGGACCAGAGGAAAATTCATGGGAACCAAGGGACAACGTCCATGCTCCTAGACTAACAAGAGCCTTTCATCAAAGGTACCCGGATAAGCCAGCTCCTGAGATGTCCAGAGGCCATCCTGGAAGGAGGGGAGTACTGTCAGGAGTCAAACCCAGTACCTCTTGTCCACTGGCCAGCAGCTCTACCATCTGAGCTATTCTGCTGGCTGCAAAGTTCCTTGCTGAACCCAGATACCATTGACTGTTCTTCCTGATTGGCTACACCAAGTGCTCTCTTGATTGGGCCTCTGATTGCCAATTACACACCCTATATAAACCTGGCCCTGTGGGTGTGTCATTGCGAGATTATTGAGCTCCAAGCCTTTAGTCAAGCGTTTCCTGCTGATCCATTGCTACAAACACTGCTCTCCTGTGAACCGACCTCGGCCTGCCTTCTGACTACGCTCTCCGCCTGATCCATTGCTACAAACACTGCTCTCCTGTGAACCGACCTCGGCCTGCCTTCTGACTACGCTCTCCGCCTGATCCATTGCTACAAACACTGCTCTCCTGTGAACCGACCTCGGCCTGCCTTCTGACTACGCTCTCCGCCTGATCCATTGCTACAAACACTGCTCTCCTGTGTACCGACCTCCGGCTGCCACCTGACTACGTTATCCGCCTGATCCATTGCTACAAACACTGCTTTCCTGTGTACCGACCTCCGGCTGCCATCTGACTACGCTACCTGCCTCTGCTTCCCCTAGTGTTTGCAGTAACATCGGCTCCAACCCAGACGGGATCTTGACACCTACTAAGCTCCAGTGCCACCCAGAGAGCTGAGCACAGAGGTGAAGCGTGGCTTGCATGGACGACTAGATTGGATGCCGAACCAGGGAAGCAGTAATCAAATTGCTCATCAATAGTTGGTACTAGAGTTGGTGCAAAATGATTTGCAGTTTCCAGTCCATCACCCACGTCAGTAATCTGGTCACTGGATGGGAGCCCTGAGAACCGCCTACTGGCATCCATAGCTCTTTTGACTAGCCGACCTGGTGCGACTTCACTTGTGCATCACACTTCAACAATAAATTCGAGCAAGGCTGACTAATGAATAGAAGAGCCACGGATGTCGTAAGGTAAAATGCGGTATTCACAGCTCCTTTCCATTGGCTATGGAGAACTGAAGTGGCAGACGAACCAGGCACTGTGATTTAGTAGTTACCCTAAATATCAATATTCAACTTGTTACTGAGCCTTGTAACATGAACAGGAATAAATGCCAAGCCAGAAACTCATCTACAGTCTCCATGTTTCTGGGTGTTTGCCCCTCATCAGTGTAGAGTAGTCTCTGACTGGCTGAGTGCTATGCATTTGAGGCAACGAGGAGGAATTACTGATTCTCCTTTAAGAGACCAATTGAGTATGGAGTTTTATAGGCAAAGGTCCATGGAAGAAAAGGATTCAGAATGAAAAATACAGTCATGGCCAAAAGTTTTGAGAATGACACAAATATTAATTTTTACAAAGTCTACTGCTTCACTTTTTCTAATGGCAATTTGCATATACTCCAGAATGTTATAAAGAGTGATCAGCTTAACAGCAATTACTTGCAAAGTCAATATTTGGTTAGAAAATGAACTTTATCCCCCAAAACACATTTCAACATCATTGCAGCCGTGCCTTAAAAGGACCAGCTAACCTCTTTTCAGTGATTGCTCCATTAACACAGGTGTGGGTGTTGATGAGGACATGGCTGGAGATCAATCTGTCATGATTAAGTAAGAATGACACCACTGGACACTTTAAAAGGAGGCTGGTGCTTGGCATTATTGTTTCTCTTCTGTTAACCATGGTTATCTGTTATGTTTTGGTAGCTGAGGAGAGCAGGCAAAAACGGCAATACACCAGAGAGGTTGGAATCTACTGGATTGCAGTACCCTGACTAACCACCACAACTAAAGGCAGCCGTGGAGCGTTCCTACGTTGGTCCTAGACGCCTCGTCACAGCTTGAGAGGATAACTACACCTAAAGATAGAAAGAGGAAAGCTATCTGCCCTGGAGCAGATCCCCAAAGAACATAGGAAGCCCCCAAACATGTAATGGCGGTTAGACAAGAGGTAATACAGACACAGACAGAAAATAGTATGAGCAAACGTTGGGGCCCAATCTGCCTAGAAAGAAACGGATAGGAAGGATACTTACTGCAATCCAAAAAACCCTAAAAAAAAAAAGCCAACGCTACTAATTGCAAAAACACCTGAGATCACACGACCTCTACCACCTAAATTAGTTCTCTGGTGTAACAAAACTCAGCCGCAGCCACTGAAAAAACTGGAAAAGGCAAATGAACAAACAACAGTGGCTCCAGAGGAACCGAGAGGGGCCCAAGCCCCCCGGGAGGGGAACCTGGCCAACCTCACAGAAATGCAGAGAAAAATGCAAATGGCAAGCACAAAAACAAAAAACAGAAAATATCTTATCTGAGAGCAGGAGAAGAGGCAAGACTCAGCAAGCTTCCAAGTGAACCAGGAAACAACGTTAAGACAGGAAACAATTGATCACCGGCAACCATGATGGGGGGAAACCTCCCTTATATCCAGCCAGTCTGTAATTCCTGATTGCCAATCCTCATTGAATGGTTCAGTACTGTTTTTAACCACCAGAGGGAGCTTCTGCTCAGAATTAATTTCTAAAACATTCATAACAGTTATCTCTAAAGAAACACGTGCAGTCATCATTGCAATGCACAAAAAATGGCCTAACAGGGAAGAGTATCGCAGCTAGAAAGATTGCACCTCAGTCAACAATCTATCGCATCATCAAGAACTTCAAGGAGAGAGGTTCCATTGTTGCCAAAAAGGCTCCAGGGCGCCCAAGAAAGACCAGCAAGCGCCAGGACCGTCTCTTAAAAGTGTTTCAGCTGTGGGATCGGGCTACCAGCAGTGCAGAGCTTGCTCAGGAATGGCAGCAGGCAGGTGTGCGTGCATCTACACGCACTGTGAGGCGGAGACTCTTGGAGCAAGGCCTGGTCTCAAGGAGGGCAGCAAAGAAGCCACTTCTCTCCAGAAAAAACATCATGGACAGACTGATATTCTGCAAAAAGGTACAGGCAGTGGACTGCTGAGGACTGGGGTAAAGTTATTTTCTCTGATGAATCCCCTTTTCGATTGTTTGGGACATCAAGAAAACGCCTCATTCGGAGAAGACAAGGTGAGCGCTACCACCAGTTGTCTCATGCTAACTGTTAAGCATCCTGAAACCATTCATGTGTGGGGTTGCTTCTCAGCCAAGGGATCGACTCTCTCACAGTCTTGCCTAAAAACACAGCCATGAATAAAGAATGGTACCAGAATGTCCTCCAAGAGCAACTTCTCACAACCCTCCAAGAGCAGTTTGGCGATCAACAATGCCTTTTCCAGCATGATGGAGCACCTTGCCATAAAGCAAAGGTGATAACTAAATGGCTCAGGGAACAAAACATAGAGATTTTGGGTCCATGGCCTGGAAACTCCCCAGATCTTAATCCCATTGAGAACTTGTGGTCAATCATCAAGAGACGGGTGGACAAACAAAAACCTAAAAATACTGACAAAATGAAAGCATTGATTGTGCAAGAATGGACTGCTATCAGTCAGGATTTGGTCCAGAAGTTGACTGAGAGCATGCCAGGGAGAATTGCAGAGGTCCTGAAGAAGAAGGGTCAACACTGCAAATATTGACTTGCTGCATTAACTCATTCTGTCAATATAAGCTTTTGTTACTCGTATGTTTGCAATTATATTTCTGTCTGTGATAAAAACATCTGTCAAACACACATAAAAACCAGAGGGCAGCAGATCATGTGAAAACATAATATTTGTTTCATTCTCAAAACTTTTGGCCATGACTGTACTGCTCTATCGTGATGATGTGTGAAACCTCAAAACAGGCTATCTGTAGATGAGTTTCTGGTTTGGAATCTATCCCTGGTCATATCACTCAGCTCATTATAGGGCCATTGACTTATAGAGTTGCCACCTCTCCTATGTGGCACTTGCCAGATATTTATTTTGCTCGAAGAGAGTGCTAATTTGTGTAATTTTGTCCCATGGAGCCTTCCTGTACTTCCACCATGTAGAATTATGGTGACAATACAACATTAAAAGCCATAAAGCTTTTATACAAACATGTTCACAATTCATTTAGATCTGTAATCTCCGGATCACTAATGCAGCTTGAAGCGACCACAATGTACTGTATTGAACTATTGACTAGTATAATGGTCAATGCAAACAATAAAAAACAAAGCTAATTTTGTTGTCTGTCTGCATTGGAGCTATAAAACTAATTGATCACTGGTCAGCACCTTTATACCACTGCTATATGATAGAGATTGCTAGGTCATTAATATTACCCCTTTATCCCCGAGGGTTGTTTGCACGTTAATGACCGGGCCAATTTTTACAATTCTGACCACTGTCCCTTTATGAGGTTATAACTCTGGAACGCTTCATCGGATCTTGGCGATTATGAGACTGTTTTCTCGTGACATATTGTACTTTATGACAGTGGTAAAATTTCTTCAATATAACTTGCGTTTATTTATGAAAAAATGGAAATATTGCGAAAATGTTGAAAATTTTGCAAATTTTCAAACTTTAAAATTTTAAGGCCCTTAAAACAGAGAAATATGCCACACAAAATAGTAAATAACATTTCCCACATGTCTACTTCACATCAGCACAATTTTGTAAACAATTTTTTTTTAGTTAGGAAGTTATAAGGGTTAAAAGTTGACCAGCGATTTCTCATTTTTACAACAAAATTTACAAAACCATTTTTTTAGGGACCACATCACATTTTAAGTCACTTTGAGGGGTCTATATGGCAGAAAATACCCAAAAGTAACACCATTCTAAAAACTGCACCGACAAGGTACTCAAAACCACATTCAAGAAGTTTATTAACTCTTCAGGTGCTTCACATGAATTTTTGGAATGTGGTAGGAAAAAAAGAACATTTAACTTTTTAGTCACAAAAATGATCTTTTACAAACTTTTTTTTATTTTCACAAGGGTACAAGGAGAAAATTGTCAGATAAAGTTATTGTGCAATTTCTACTGAGTACGGCAATACCCCATATGTGGGGGAAAAACAATGTGTGGGTGCACGGCAGGGCTCGAAAGGGAAGGAGCGCAGTTTGACTTTTTCAAACCAAAATTGGCTGGAATTGAGATTGGATGTCATGTCGCGTTTTGAGAGCCCCTGATGTGCCTAAACAGTGGAAACCCCCCACAAGTGACACCATTTTGGAAACCAGACCCCCTAAGGAACTTATCTAGATGTAAGGTTAGCACTTTGAACCCCCATGTGCTTCACGCAAGTTTATAACGTAGAGCCGTGAAAAAAAAATCATTTTTTTCACAAACATGATCATTTTGTCCCCAATTTATTATTTTCCCAAGGGTAAGAGGAGACATTGGACCCCAAAAGTTGTTGTCCAATTTGTCTTGAGTACGCTGATACCCCATATGTGGGAAAACCACTGTTTGGGTGCACGGCAGAGTTCGGAAGGGAAGGAGCGCCATTTGACATTTTCATACCAAAATTGCCTGGAATTGAGATCAGACGCCATGTCGCGTTTGGAGAGCCCCTGTTGTGCCTAAACAGTGGAAACCTGCCAATTCTAACTCCAACCCTAACCCCAACACACCCCTAACTCTAATCCCAACCCTAACCATAAACCTAACCCAGGGCCGGCTCCAGGTTTTTATGGGCCCCGAGCGAAAGAGTCTCAGTGGGCCCCTTTAACACAGACCATGATTCATGATGCACAGATACGGCAAAAAAATATAGGTATAGTACAATGCCAAACACTTCACTTCTTCCATTATATGAGTGATATCTATTGTAAATTGTACAATAGCTCAAAATCCGCCAAATCCTCACAGCGCACAGTACAGACTGGACAGTACAGTCCTCCATACAATATTATGGGCACCACGTAGTCCTCCATACAGTATTATGGGCCAAATATAATGCTCCATAAAGAATATTGGACCCAAAATAATGCTCCATAGAGGATACTGGTCCCCATATAATGCTCCATACAAAATATGGAGCTCTCCTCTGCAATGTGCTGCGTTCTGCGCTGTTACTCGGGAAAGCGCGCTGTGGAAAGACTCCCCATCATCATCATCATCATTGCTTCCCCATTATCATCATCATTGCCTCCCCATCATCATCATTATTGCCTCCCCATCATCATCATTGCCTCCCCATTATCATTGACTCCCCATCATCATCGCCTCCCCATTATCATCATCATTGCCTCCCCATTATCATCATCATTGCCTCCCCATTATCATTGACTCCCCATCATCATCGCCTCCCCATTATCATCATCATTGCCTCCCCATCATCATCGCCTCCCCATCATCATTGCCTCCCCATCATCATCGACTCCCCATCATCATTGCCTCCCCATCATCATCATCGTCTCCCCATCATCATCATCATTGCCTCCCCATCATCATTGTCTCCCCATCATCATCATCATTGCCTCCCCATCATCATCATCACTGTCTCCCCCACCACCATCACACATACAGCACCACATCACTCTCTCACATACACACATACAAAGCACAGCACTACATACACACACACTGATACACACACACATCTCACATTTCACCTGTCCGGCGTCCGTGCTCTCTCTGCTACAGCTGGCCGCTGAATGATGACGTCATTCAGCGGCGCTGCTGTGAGAGGAAGCGCGGGTGCCCTGCAGGCGCCGACTGGAGCCCAAAGCTGCGGCAGTGGAGGCATGGGGAGAGGTAAGTATTGCGCCGGCTGCTGCCGGGGCCCTGAGCAAGCGGGGGGGCATAGTGGCGGCGCTGGCACCACTCTCCTCCGCTAACGGGCGCCGGGTGCCCGACGGCGAGTGGGCCCCCCTGCCTGCTCAGGGCCCCGGCACTTGCCCGGGTATGCCGGGTGCTGACGCCGACCCTGCCTAACCCTAACACGCCCCTAAACCTAATCCCAACCCTAATACCACCCCTAATCCCAACCCTAACCCCAATTCTAGCCCCAACCCTAACTTTAGCACCAACCCTATTATTATTTTTCCCTAACTAAAGGGGTGATAAAGGGGGGTTTGATTTACTATTTATAATGGGTTTTTGTAGTGGGTTTTTATGTTTGCCAGCTGTCACACACTAATAGAAGCTTTTTATTGCAAAATATAGTTGTTGCATCACCACATTTTGAGAGCTATAATTTCTCCATATTTTGGTCCACAGAGTCATGTGAGGTCTTGTTTTTTGCAGGACGAGTTGATGTTTTTATTGATACCATTTTTGGGCACATGACATTTTTTGATCGCTATTTATTTCGATTTTTGGGAGGTTAGAATGAACAAAAAACATCAATTCATGAACTTCTTTTGGGGGGGTCATTTATACCATTTCGCGTGTGGTAAAATTGATAAGGCAGTTTTATTCTTCGGGTCAGTACGATTACAGCGATACCTCATTTACATCATTTTTTATGTTTTGGCGCTTTTATACAGTAAAAACTTTTATATTAAAATAATTATTTTTGCATCGCTTTAATTCTGAGAGCTATAACTTTTTTATTTTTTCGCTGATGATGCTGTTTGGCGGCTCGTTTTTGCGGGACAAGATGACGTTTTCAGAGGTACCATGTTTATTTATATCCATCTTTTTGATCGCGTGTTATTCCACTTTTTGTTCGGCTGTATGATGATAAAGCATTGTTTTTTTGCCTTGTTTTTTTTTTGAGTTCACTAAAGAGGTTAACTAATGGGGCAGTTTTATAGGGCATGGTGATACTTAATATGTGTACTTTTATTGTTTTTTTTTACACATGTTTTTTTTACATTCTTACATTTTCCCAGGGAGGGACATTACTATATAATGTCAGATCGCTGATCTGACACTTGCAGAGCACGGTGTCAGATCAGCGATCTGACAGGCAGTGCAGGAGGCTTTCTCAGCGCCTGCTCTCTGCAGGCCACCTCCCTGCAGGACCCGAAAGGACCACGTGGCCATCTTGGATTCGGGCGTCTGCAGGGAGGAGGCCCTCGGAACAGCGCGATCACATTGCGTTGTTCTGAGGGTCTCAGGAAAACTCACAGTGAGCGCCCCTCCTTGCGTGATGCTTCCCTATGCCACCGGAATGCTGCAATCATGTTTGATCGCAGTGTGCCGGGGGTTAACGTGCCGAGAGCGGTCCGTGACCGCTCCTAGCACTTAGTGCCGGGTGTCATCTGTGAGAATTAGCTGACACCCCGTAAGCGTGTCTGATCGCATGTGACTTACTATCCCGTCCATGGTCATAAGGTCAAGGTACCATGGACGGGATAGTGCATCTCATGTCAGAAAGGGGTTAATATAGTTTGTGACATTGATGGAGTACCCTTGGTTGTATCATATAGCATAGAGTTCAAGTACGCAAAAAAAAAAAACAAGTATACTGGTAAAAGAAGCAAAATATTAACAACTTTTTTAATCGATTTTTTTCTGTCAGTGTGCAGAATACATAGAATATCGATAATGATTTTCAGCCCTACAGTGAACATTAGGGACTGGTTTACTGGAGTTCAAACAAAAACAAAAAAACTGAACTGAAGTAGACTTGAATGACATGCATGATGTAAAAGCATGTTCACACTGGCCATAGAAGCAAGCAAAACCAAAGGAAAAAACAATGTGTGCATATATCCTAATGAAAATAAATAAGTAAAAAAGCAAGTGCATTAAATAATTAACATAGGGTACTTAGTAAACACTGTTTTGATCAAAAAAGTATAAAGCTGTCCCACCACGGCAAGGTGTACCCATTTGGGACAGTAATTAAAACCTACTAACTTTAAAACCTACCTAGTGTGAATAGTGGCAGAAAGTCTCTGGATCCCAAACGGCTGTTTGGTTACTTTTAACAGATATATACTCAACGCAGGGAGATGAATAGTAAACAGGAGTAATGCGGGTAATAAGGGATAAAGGGTATGCGGTTTGGGGTAAAATGCATGCAAAAAGAAGGCAAAAACAGTTTGTAAGATATAACTTATCCGGTCCAGACAACTCCCAGACTGGAATGTCCACGAGGCAGACGATGACGCCAACAACGGTCAGCATGTAATGAGTCCGTTATTGTCCTGAAGACGTCGATAAGCAGAGTCCTGATAGCAGCGGTTAGTCTCTGATATCTGTCGCAGGGTCCTTGATCGGGGATGCAGTTTAGAGAGTGGGTCACAGTTCAAGGCCTTCCCGGAGCTTAATGTAGCCCGACAGATACGTACCGGTGAGTCAGGGTACAGTTCACGGTAGCAACCCCGGTCTTTCTTAGGCGGTATGCACGCGTTACTCACGGGCCCGGAGCCTTTGGCACCTTGCTCTGTGAGTGGTAACGTGTATGCTGCGGCGCGGGCCTGCACTGTGGCAGTGCTCAAGGGACGGAGCACTACCTTCTCCCTTCCGCGTGCTGTCTCTTCCCGCCAAGTATGACAGTTTTCGCGTGCTCAGGCTTAACCTAGCCATGCCCCCGCTGACAAGTGCAAATGGCAGTCCGGTTCTCTAAGCTTTCCCCTGGACAACAGGGGTGACAGCCCCGACAGTTCCGGACCTGGCGTAGAAGAGGTACCCTCGGTCCAGTCCTTCTTCTTACACATACTCTAAATGAGATATATAGTCAGCAGTGGAACCACAGGGATCTGTACTGGGAGCAATTGGGACTGCAGGGACCACAGGGATCTGTACTGGGTGTGGTGGGGACCGCAGGGATCTGCACTGGGAGCAGTAGGGAACGCAAGGATCCGTACTGGGAGCAGTGGGGACTTCAGGGCTCTGTACCCAGGGTTGAAAACCCTGGGGTACCCTCCGGCCAGGATTGCTAATCTGCACAGCGGGGCAGATGCCCGGTGGGCTGGAGGCTAAGTGGGCCACCACCGCCGGCTCTTTAAGAATGGTGGGGAACCGCCGGTCCGCGGGCCTCATGAGACCCGCAGGCAAGTCACCGCAGTCCGCAATTCTCCGGTGGCAGCTGTATCCTGCCAGCCGTTTAACCACCAAGTGCACGCAGCGTTCATTACAAAACGCTGCCTGCACATGAATGCTGATGTCATCGGGGTGGGCGGGGTTAGCACCGGGGTGGGCGGGGTTAGCACCGGGGTGGGGAGGGTTAGCGCCCAATGCTCTCATGTAGTGTCCCGAAAGGGGAGCTGCTGCCAGCCAGAGAGTCCAGAGCGATATCTGTGCTGGCAGATCACCCCTGTGAACTGTGCCCCCCAGCTATATGCACCCTGTGATCTGTGCCCCCCAGCTATATGCACTCCTGTGATCTGTGCCCCCCAACTATATGCCCCCAGCTATATGTACCGCTGTAATCTGTGCCCCCCAGCTATATGCACCCCGTGATTTGTGGCCCCCAACTATATGCCCCCTATGATTGTGCCCCCCAACTATATGCCCCCTGTGATCTGTGCCCCCAAATATATGCCCCCCTGTGATCTGTGCCCCCACTATATGTACCCCTGTGATCTGTGCCCCCCAGCTATATGCACCCCTGTGATCGGTTCCCCCAAGCTATATGCGCCCCTGTGATCTATGCCCCCAACTATATGCCCCCCTTTGATCTGTGCCCCTCAGCTATATGCACCCCTGTGATCTGTGCCCCCCAGCTATATGCACCCCTGTGATCTGTTCCCCCAAGCTATATGCGCCCCTGTGATCTGTGCCCCAACTATATGCCCCTCTTTGATCTGTGCCCCCCAGCTATATGCACCCCTGTGATCTCTGTGGCTCCCAGCTTTCTGCCCCTTGTGATCTATATGCCCCCTTTGTCCCCCTGCTATGTACCCACCTGTGATATTTGTGCTCCCATGTGATCTCTGTGCCCCCTGTGATCTCTGTGCCCTCCAGCTATGTGTCCGCCTGTGATCTTCGTGCCACCCCCCGGTGATCTCTTTGTCCCCCCCGTGATCTATGAGCCCCACCCCGTGATCTATGTGCTTCCCCGGCAATGCCTGTCCCCCCCAGTGCTGTAAATCCCCCTTTTTTGTTTCCTGCTCTACTCACCGTCCGAGCTAGGGACCCGCTCCTCTGCACGCCCGACGATGGACGCACCTCCGCTGTTCATCCGCCCCCCATCTCCATACCTGGGGAGTCCCAATATGGAAACTTTGTGTATGTACAGCACTTGCACTATCACCTGTATGCTGTATATAGACTGCTGTGTATACAATATATAGGTGACACTGGCTGCTAAATCTGTGTATAATCACAGTATCACCTATATAATGTATATACAGCAGTCTATATACATTATATGGGTGATACTGTGACTCTGCTGTTTATACATTATATAGGTGATACTGGCTGCTAAATCTGTGTAATCACAGTATCACCTATTTAATGTATATACAGAAGTCTATATACATTATATAGGGGATACTATGAATTAAGCCGGGGTCACACTAGCGTGTGTGATGCGAGAAACTCGCACGAGTCTCTCGCATCAACACCCGGCTCTGCCGCCGGCACTCGGACTGGAGCGTGAGTATTTCTATGCAGCCGCACGCTCCTGTCCCGAGTTCCAGCGGCAGCATCGGGTGTTGATGCAAGAGACTCGTGCAAGTTTCTCGCATCACACACGCTAGTGTGAAACCGACCTTATAAATACAATATATGGGTGATACTGCTGTACATGTTACATAGGTGATACTGTGACTATACACCCCAGCCACAGTATCACCTATGTAAAGTATATAGAGCAGTCACCTACTGTATATGATGTATGCAACATAATATAGTATATAGTATAATGCTGTCTTAATATAGTGTATAATGTAGAGTTTTGCGTATATACGAGTATAAAGTATGGAATGTACAGATGTTTATATAGTATGTTGCTGTGTATCAGGGGCGGACACTGACAGCTTGGGGCCCCTGTGCAAGAAATGTGTTTGGGCTCCCTTCCTTTTATGGCGACAAAGCTATATATACCGTATATACTCGAGTATAAGCCAAGATTTTCAGCCCATTTTTTAGGGCTGAAAGTCCCCCTCTCGGCTTATACTCGAGTCATATACCAGGGGGTCGGCGGGGGAGGGGGAGCGCAGCTGTCCTATATACTCACCCCCTCCTGGTGCAGTCTCTGCAGCCCCTGCTCTTCTCACACGGTCTCCGGTGCATGTGTTCAGCCATCAGTGGTACTGCTCATTAAAGTCATGAATATGCACATATTCATGACTTTAATGAGCGGTACCACATGACCGCTGAAGTTAGGCATAGCGCCGGAGACTGTGGGAGAAGAGCAGGGACTGCAGAGACAGCTCCAGGAGAGGGTGAGTATATGCCATATTCACCTGTCCCCTGTCCACCGCTGCTCGCCGCTGTGTCCTCGCGTCCTCTAGCTGTGAATGTTCAGGTCAGAGGTCACTCCCATCATTGCCTTCTCCATCACCCTGTCGTTGCCTTATACCCTACCACCCCATCATTGCTTTCTCCATCATCCCGTCATTGCCTTCTCCCCATCAACCCATCATTGCCTTTTCCCCATCACCACATCATTGCCTTTTCCCCATCATTGCTTTTTCCCCATCACTCCCATCATTGTTTTTTCCCCATCACTCCCATCATTGTTTTTCCCCATCACTCCCATCATTGTTTTTCCCCATCATTGAATCATAGAATCATAGAATAGTATAGTTGGAAGGGACCTCCTGGGCCATCTGTTCCAACCCCCTGCTCAAAGCAGGATTCTCTAAATCATCCCAGACAGATGTCTGTCCAGCCTCTGTTTGAAGACTTCCATTGAAGGAAACTCACCACCTCTCGTGGCAGCCTGTTCCACTCATTGATCACCCTAACTGTCAAAAAGTTTTTTCTAATATCTAATCTGTGTCTCCTCCCATTCAGTTTCATCCCATTGCTTCTAGTCTTTCCTTGTGCAAATGAGAATAAAGATGATCCTTCTACAATGTGACAGCCCTTGAGATATTTGTAGACAGCTATTAAGTTCCCCTCAGTCTTCTTTTTTGCAAGCTAAACATTCCCAAATCCTGCAACCGTTCCTCATAGGACATAGTTTGCAGACCGGTCACCATTCTGGTGGCTCTTCTCTGAACTTGCTCCAGTTTGTTGATGTCTTTTTTAAAATGTGGTGCCCAAAACTGGACACAGTATTCCAGATGAGGTCTGACCAAAGAGGAGTAGAGGGCAATAATGACCTCACGTGATCTAGACTGTATGCTTCTGTTGATACATCCTAGAATTGCATTTGCCTTTTTTGCTGCTGCATCACACTGTTGACTCATGTTCAGTCTGTGATCAATTAGTATACCCAAGTCTTTTTCACATGTGCTGTTACTTAGCCCTATTCCTCCCATTTTGTATATGCTTTTTTCATTTTTATTGCCCAGATGTAGTACTTTGCATTTTTCCCTGTTAAAATCCATTCTGTTAGTTGCTGCTCCAGTTTATTTATATCTTTTTGAATCCTCTCTCTCTCTTCTCTAGTATTAGCTACCCCTTCTAGCTTTGTGTCATCAGCAAATTTGATCAGTTTACCCTCAATTCCTTCATCTAAATCATTGATAAAGATGTTGAACAATACAGGGCCCAAAACAGAGCCTTGTGGTACCCCACTTGATACATTCTTCCAACTGGATGTGCTTTTTCCCCATCACCCCATCATTGCCTTTTCCCCATCATTGCTTTTTCCCCCATCACCCCATTATTGCTTTTTCCCCATCACTGTTTTTTTCCCTATCACTCCCATCATTGTTTTTCCCCATCACTCCCATCAATATTTTTTTCCCCATCACTCCTATCATTGTTTTTCCCCATCACTCCCATCATTGTTTTTTTCCCCATCACTCCCATCATTGTTTTTCCCCATCACTCCCATCAATGTTTTTTTCCCCATCACTCCTATCATTGTTTTTCCCCATCACTCCCATCATTGCTTTTTCCCCATCATTGCACGCGCACACACACACACACACACACACAACCACTCATCTACACACACACCACCTCTCACCTTTCCGCAGCATCACCGGAGCCCGCGCTTCCTCGCTCTGACAAAGCCGGCCGCTGAATGATGACGTCATCCAGCGGCGCTGCTCTGTGTCAGAGACAGGAAGCGCGGGCCGGGCAGGAAGGATTCTTGCAGCTCCGCTCCTGCTTATCTTCTCTTGCAGGCAGCGGAGCTGCTGGGATCGCTCCCTGCCAGCCGCACATGAGGGCAATCTGGCCAGGGTCCCCCGGAGCCTCGGGCCTGGAGAAATCGGCCAGATTGTCCTCATTATTAGCCGCCCTGCAGGGGCCCCCTGGAGCCACTGGGCCCCTATGCAACCGCACCAGTTGACCCGGCGGTATGTCTACCCATGCTGTGTATATAGTGTGGAATCCACAGTATATACACTGGCCCACCTCTATACTATATACACAGCTGCACTCTACATTCCTTACCACAGTATAAATTGTGGAGCATGGTGTAATTCTGAGTATCTGCTCTTATTATGTGTGTGTATACATTAATATATATATAAATATATATATATATATATATATACTTATAAAATCACTCCGATAAGTTTCAGATCCGTATCATAACCTTTCTCTGCTGTGGAACTGAAATGTTGCCACATGGGCTAACAAAGAGTCCGCCCCTCCCCGCTTGCTCAGGGCCCCCGCATTTGCGATACTTACTTCTTCCCGCTCCTCCACTGCGGCGTCTTCTATGACATTTCAGGTCAGAGGGTGCGGTGATGTCACTTCTGTGCTCCCTCTTCCTGAACAGTCACAGTGCAGAGAGCCAGAAGATGCCGACGTTGAGGAGCCCTGAGCAGAGCAGTGGCCAGCGAGGAGAGGGGAGGATTTCATTTTTTTTAAATGTTTTGAGCAATATATGGGGCCCATCATATACTGGAGCATCATATGAGGCCCATTATATATGGAACATCATATAGGGCCCATAATATATGGAGCATCATATGGGGCTCATTATATTTGGAGCCTCATATGGGGCCCACTATATATGGAGCATTATAGGGGGCCCATTCTTTTTGGAGTTTGAATCAATACATGGGGCCAATCATATTCTGTATGGAGCATTAGATGGGGCCCATTCTGTATGGAGCAAGGTATGGGGCTCATTATACTGTATGGAGTACTATATGGGGCTCATTATACTGTTTGGAGCATTATGTGGGGATCATTGTACTGCATGGAGCAATATATGGGGATCATTATTCTGTATGGAGCATTATATGGGACTCATTATTCTGTATGGAGCAATACATGGGGCTCATTATACTGTTTGGCGCATTATATGGGGCTCATTATACTGTATGGCGCAATACATGGGGCTCATTATACTGTATGGAGCACTATGTGGTACCCATAATACTGTGTGGAGCATTATATGGGGCTTATTAATCTGTATGGCGCAATATATGGGGCTTACTAATCTGTATGGAGCAATATATGGGGCTTATAATACTGTATGGAGCATTATATGGAGCCCATTATACTGTATGGAGCAATACATGGGGCTCATTATACTGTATGGAGCAATATATAGGGCTCATACTGTATGGAGCAATACATGGGGATAATTATACTGTATGGAGCACTATGTGGTACGTATAATACTGTGTGGAGCATTATATGGGGCTTATTAATCTGTATGGCGCAATATATGGGGCTTATTAATCTGTATGGAGCAATATATGGGGCTTATAATACTGTATGGAGCATTATATGGAGCCCATTATACTGTATGGAGCAATATATGGGGCGCATTATACTGTATGGAGCAATATATAGGGCTCATACTGTATGGAGCAATACATGGGGATAATTATACTGTATGGAGCACTATGTGGTACGTATAATACTGTGTGGAGCATTATATGGGGCTTATTATTCTGTAAGGAGCAATATATGGGGCTCATTATACTATATGGAGCAGTTGCAACGTTTCAGAGTTGAACGGACACGGCTGTCATCATGAAGCCAATGTCTGATACATGTTCGTGAATCGGACTGCATGCATCAGTTGTCAAGTCCATTTTAAGCTGCTGTGTAAGGGCAAAGTATGATTTTTACAAAGTTCCGTGATTAGATTTTTGCTAATTGCATTCCAGTTTCAGACAGGGTGACCTAACATGTCTCAAGATTGGGCCATGAAAGTTGACACTGCCAGGAGAAACCTTCTGCTTCTTCAAGGCCAGCCAGGTTTGTGATGAGACTGTTCTTACAGTTATTATATTATTTATACCCTGTCATTTAATCATCCTGGATATAGCTGCAGATGTGTACGTCCTGGAACAACCTGGCAGAGAATAGCTACCAATGTATGCACGTTCTCGTAATAAAATACTAAGTGATAAAGAAGGGTATGTGAAGGTGGAAGTCTCGTCATCACTAACAGCACTGCAGCGTCCTTGGCCATAGATTAGAGCCAAGTTATGAGCCAAGTTATGTCAGGAATATAGGTCATTATGTAACTGAAACAATGTTATATCATCCAAAAGAAAGACTTTTTCAGAAGACAATAGGTTTGGTTGGCTATGCGGAAACTCAACGGAGCTGCAAAGCAAGAATCCTCTTAAGTAAGAAATCCTCTTATGAGGATCCTTGCCATATAATTGGAGAAAATAAGCTTCTTTGCAGAAATACTTTGATGTCTGCTTGTGTTTATTTTGCAGGTCATGTAGATTTTTTCAGAAAGGTGGTCATAGAGAACATTGCACCTTCTCTACCAATTTCCCCTATATCAAACGCACATTCCCTTTGTCATTTCGAAAAATGAGATTGTTTTGGTGAACGATCATTGCACTAAATCAGAAATACATGTTAGTCCGTATTGGCTAAAATAGTCGTTCAAAAATAAGTCTCTAATGCCTACAATCAGGACAAATAATTTTTCTGGCAACGTTCTTTCTTCACGAATAAAAGGTCTACAGGACAGCTCTCGCTGTAGAGCATTATATTCGGATTTCTCTTGGAATCCCTGAAAAACAGGATCCTGACCCAGCTATTCACTATGGACTCGGTCTGGCCTCCGTTCTGGTAGTGGTCATCTTTTTCAGACAAGCAGAATAATGTGGTCTGACATGTTTTTGTGAATATCTGAAAAAGATGAACACTGCCAGGACGAAAGTCAAACAATGTCCAAAGTGACTCAGTTGAATGGCTTCGTCAGGATCCTTTTTTAAGAGATTCCAACAGAAATCCTGATGTAGTGTTGGGCAGAAAGTACTGAATGTGCGTGAGCCTAGCCTTAGCTGGTACTGTATTAGGCTTCCTTTATGTGTTTCCAGTACGCGTGGTGTCTGTTCACAGATACCACACGTACACGTTATAACCTACGGTGCTATGCGCATGTCCGTGTTTTTACACGGACCATGTGTCTGTAAAACACGCGGAGAAGTCCCGATTGACAAGGGCCAAAACAAGTTCATGGGTCTGTGAAAAACACGTATAGCACACAGATGGCATCCAGGTCTAACATTGCAAAGTATAGGAGAGGCTTTGTAATTTCTTTCTGTATCCATACCGGAAAAACCTTGATGACCCCACTGATGATCAAATGGACACACATTGATCCAAAACATCTATGACCCCGATACCATTTTTCACATACATTTCTAAACACGGACATGTCAAAGGGGTCTTATGTTGTGGATTTTTCTCACGTAAATCTATGTGAAAAATCCATACTGTGTGCATTTCTCCTAATGTGAACCTTTAATACACAAGTGTGATTTAACCCTGAAATATCAGTAGGATGGGCAGCCATGCAGCACTAGGGTCCTGGTTCACACCCTACCAAGGAGTTTGTACGTTCTCTCCATGTTTGCATGGGTTTCCTCCGGTTTTATACCACACCCTAAAGACATACAGATAGGGAATGTAGATTGTGAGCCCCAATGGGGCAGCGATAATACTGTCTGTGAATCGCTACAGAATTAATGGTGCTATATGAGTCAGTAAAATAAATACCTTGACAAAGGACAGGAACTCCCGAGATTTTTATTTTTTTCAGCTTTAATGGAAAACTATTTTCTTCATAAACATCTAAAGTACTTCCATATTTAGGGACGTCTGCGGTCTTGCTTCTTTAATGAATATCCGTGACTAGTCACTGGTACCTCTGCCGCTCTCTAGGGTCAATAATGACGCAAAGACCAGGTTGCCATAGTTTCTTTTAAAAGCACCAAGTCTGGATTACTCACCACTTCCTAGAAAACCGTACCCCCGCTTTTGTCTGACTCGCACCTGGAGGGTTGTGAATCAGCTCGTGCCATCCTCCACGCGTGCGCCCCAGGCGAGCACCTTCAGCGTAGGCTTATTTCGTTCAGCTGCCTCCAGTCTTTATGCCATGGCACAGGCTTGATGAAACGTGAGAGCACCGGCACCTTCCTTCCCTCCAGGAATCATTCTCGAGTCTCCTCCGCGTTCGCCTGGCAGAGGGCTCATCTGTATGCTTTCCGCACAAGCCTGGCTGATCAGGAACGCACTGAGCTTTTCAGAATATATTAGCTCGCGAGAAGAGCATGCCGTGCAAGAATCCGGAATTCATTCCCGTCTATCAGGCCATGCATTTAATATTTACACAAGAAGAATACAAAAATGTAAAACAAAAAAAAAATCGGTTATTTACAAAACAATCGATACGACATGTAATTATGGAATCCAGAGCTTGTTTCTGGCTACCGTCCTCCTTTCCTTGGTAGTCAAGTGTGGAATTCCTGTCTTGGGAAAAAACGGATGTGTATTCCCAGCCATGTTACTAAATAATAGTAGTAAAACCAGTTTTGTTTGAAAAATGATTGCCACCACCGGCTGCATATTCTATGACTATTGCGTCACTTTTCCGAAAGCAAGCTTTATAATTGCACATTTTGCAAAAATAAACAACTGGCTTATGTATTTCTATGTCGTCAGAAAAAGATATTCCAGCGCACGCTGCCCCAACATTAGCTCTTTCAGCACACAGCTATGGCTTATGTGTATAATGTGCACTGCTAGTGTATATGTCCCTGATAGTGATAGGCGAACATGCTAGGATAAGGTGTTATCTGAGCATGCTTGGGTGCTAACCGGGTGACTTTGGCGTGCTCGAAAAATATGTTATGGCTGCATGTCTCGCAGATGTTCGACAGCCACAATTGCCGGGGTTGCCTAGCAAACAGAACATATTTTTCGAGCACGTTGAAGACACTCGGTTAGCACACGAGCATGCTCAGATAACATCTTATCCTAGCACGCACGCTCATCGCTAGTCCCTGACATGTAGAAAAACACAGTGCTCCGAAGCTGTTTGAGCCTGGGAAGTAATTGCTTACAATCAGCATGGCTAGGAAATCTTTCCATAGCGGATCTGGAAAAACCTTATTAAATGCAGCCAAAATCTATGTGGTGCCCTGGAAAATTACATTTGTTTTAATAAAATATATACCAAGAAGGAATACGTTAATTAGATAAAATAACTGGATTAAAGCTTAAACTATACAATACAAAACATCATAGCATGGGACTTTCTGATAATTATCTGTAAAAAAAAAATGTGCAAAAGAATATATATATTATTAAAATGTATCTTTTGATGTCATCCTATGTAAAAATGCTGGATCTCAAAATATGGTTTTGTGTCACAAAATTAGGTCATGTGACACAGTAGTATGTTGTATCATGAAAATATATATACACCATACACATTTTGGCTCAGAAAATACCATTTTGTGGTCCAGAAGGCCATTCTATGACACAGATCACTAACTGATGACGCAAAATAATTACGCCTTAAAGCGTTGATGTAGGTTCAGGTTGACTTACAGAATAAGCTGTCACGCATGTGTACACGAGGACTGACACAGTTTTTGGCCTTTATATGACATGTATCCTACATTTTTACAACAGTTTTTTTCATCTGCAAATTCTATCTAATTTTCCCATAAAAATTGCACAAAGACATAAGGGATTTTTTCTCCCCTGCCTCTGTTTAGCAACCCTCAGAAGCAGCAGCAGCGCTGAGAACATAAGACTACATTATTGAGCAGTATAGCTGTGAATCCAGCTCTGAGTGAGATGTAACACTTACTAGAAAGCAGCAGCATGTTGTGTGTCTCTGCTCTTCCCTCCACCTCTCTTGAGCTGGCAGTCTATCCGGTTTTGAGCAAGACAAATTTTAGCTGTATTTCCTGAGTAAATGATGAGTTCATTAGACAGAGGAAAAGTGGCTCACACGTGGAGGAAAAAAAAGCATATTTCCCCTATAATATTTATTACTAAGTTTATCATAGTTGCTTATACTATTTATGCAACATTTGTAGAAAATAGAGTGATATCAGAGACACAAGGCAAAGCCAAAGATTTTTTCATGATAACTTACCAAGGGGATTGTCTTAAGGTAGATGTTGGCGACATGTACCGCCAAAGTCTGAATAGCAGAAGTCTGACTGCTGTCAAAGTGTTTAGTTTAGTTTGAGTAGGGACCGCAACATGACGACAGGCCACGGATCTCCTGACCCAAACTCAAAAGCTTCATAGCCATAAGAGAACCATGACTACTCCTGACTTCATGGTCAGACCTGGGGCCATGAATTTCGGATGTGTGAAATCGGCCAAAGGCGATACAGAATAAGTTGGCAATAGTAAAGATTATTATTATTAATGCTTCATTTACACTTATGGATTTTGGATGAATCTGCATTTGTAAAAATTTACATCTCTTCTTGGTTCTGGATGCACTGCTGACTGAAATACTGACTAAAAACACACAAGTCTGAATGAGGCCTAAAGCAAATGTGATGCAAAATCAATGATGGGATTTAAATGCAAATTGTGAAAGACGCCTTAATGTTTCTGTTTTCAGCTCATTAAACTTTTGTGACACCCCTGTACAGTCAATTGCTATGGTTTTCTCTATGCAAATACATCTTATATTTAGAACTACACACCTTAAGAAAAAAAAGGACAAGGTCATCGAGAACCAGCAAGAGTCTAAGACCATCAGAAAGTATTAGATGTTATTCGTGTCTGCCTTTACGAGATATTTTAAAGGGCTTTATTGCCTCTGGCAGAAGTTGACGATCTTCAAGTATGTTGCCAAATGTCACCGTACATAAAAAGAGAGCGCCTCGAGGGAACATGCATCTGTTCGGTGACAGCAGCAATTGTTTGCAATATGAGCCATTTTATAGTCTTACAAAGTGACCCTCCCCGCTTATAAGAGGAGACAGGCAATCATTTCATTATATATCGTTCTTAAATAGCACTATTGAGAATCTGAGTTAATGGTGCTGGAAATGAAAGATGACGCACTCTTTCAGCACCAAGCACAAGGGCATAGCAAATGCTTTTTTCCATGCGTCCATGTCATCACGTCCCCATTACTGTAATGCAACTTTCAGCTATTGTTAAAGGTATAAAAGCTTGGAAGCGGTCGTGGTGGCAAATGTAGTTTGAGTAAGTGATATTTCCTTTACCCTTTAGTTCCTGGACTAAGATGGGATGAGATTAGGTGGAAAAAAAGGAGAATAATGTCTCCATAAGAGATAATAAGGTCTAAAAGTGCAGGGTGGTTTATCGGCATGGCTGTATAGATCAATTCAATGCCTTCTGGCTGACGTAAAAATATCAAATATGTTACCTAGCCTTTAAAACCTAATGACTTATCCCTTGGATACTATAACTAGTGATGAGCGAACGTGCTCGGATAAGGCGTTATCTGAGCATGCTCGGGTGCTGAGTGTTTTCTGCGTGCTCGAAAAGTATGCTCGAGTCCCCGCGAATACCTGTCTTGTGGCTGTTCGACAGCCACAACACATGCAGAGGTTGCCTAACAAGCAGACAATCCTTGCATGTGTTGCGGCAGCCACGAGACATGCAGCTGTGGGTACTCGAACATATTTTTCGAGCACGCTGAATATACTCGGTTATGACCTGAGCATGATCAGATAACACCTTATCCCAGCACATTCGCTCATCACTACCTGTCACTTATACCGCCTATTGCTACCCCCAGTGCCACAACTTACAGTGTGGATCATACTTGCCCATACAATACAGTGGACCAGTGGTTATCACTGTAGCCTTGCAGTGATTGTGTCTGGGGTTCAAAATCCATCAGATAGTTTGCAAAGAGTTTGTATGTCCTCCCCGTATTTGCGTGGGTTTCCTCCGGGTTCTCCGGTTTCCTCCCACACTCCTAAGACATACTGATAGGGAATGCAGATTGTGAGCCTCAATGGGGACAGTGATGGTGATGTTGTAAATCACTATGGTCGCTTAAAGGGGTAAAAGTATATTTTAATCAATAGATCCTGGAATAATAATAAGTCACACAATTGGATGTGTTTAAAAATAAATGTTCCTGTCCCAAGATAATCTTATAAATGTGCCCCAATGTAATGGTCGTGTTTGACCATGCAGGAACAGGCCGGATATACCAAAGCTCCCGGGCAGGGGAAAAAGCAAAGGAGTATACAAACATTATATCACGGGATCACAGCTGATTTCTTTTTGTGAGTAAAACATTTCCCTGACTGTTTTTACACAATATTTTACCTCAAAGAAATAATCGTTTGTCAACCCATGCTGTATTGCCTGTATATTCATTTACTTCCTCCCCTGCCCAGGAGATGCGGTATATCCAACCTGTCCCTTCATGGTCGGACACAGCCATTACACTGGGGCACATTTATAAGATTATCTCGCGACAGGGACATCTTTTTTACACACATATAAATATGGAGTTTATTTTTATTCCAAGATCTGTCGATTAAAATATACTTTTGTTTGTGGCCCAACCTCTTTAAGAAAAGTACAATTCCACCTGCAAGACGATGTAAACATTGACCCGCTATTCTCTCGTGTGCAAATGGAAGGGTTTTGCTTTGGTCCAATTAAGTGCTGCATGGTCTGGGTAATGTCTTTCCGAATGGAGCAGACATGCTGCCCTAAGCAAAAGCTCAGAACTCGGCCTCCTATAATGTAATTTATATATATAAAAAAGGAAAGAATAATCCATCCTCCGACCATTAATCAGTGGAAAGCCTTGGTTATGGCTTCCTAAATGCCAGATTTCCTGCGCAAACAACACACACACAGACGAAGTGAGGAAACCTTAATATCTTTAGTTGGTAATATAACGATCATATAAAAAAAGCTTTGTAGATTATTTGACACCATCACATTCTTCATCTTGTTTTCCCACCACAATAAGTCCTCAGAGCCTGAATCGGTGTCGTACACCAAAGTCATGTTGGTTCCAGACCCTTAGAAAAGTCGTGGGTGATGAAGACCACGGTAGGATCTGCATATAAGTATTAAAAAATATGTATAATCTTCATTTGCAGTCACAAAACAGAGAAAGGCATATTTCACAGAAATGTCGGGGCCATCAGTGCTTCTAATATTTACAGTCAAGGCCTATTCTCTGTTGGAGGACTAAAGCCATCAAAGAACCAGACCGACATCATATGGGCGGCTTATTCTGGACCTTGTGCCTTTTCTTCTGTAAGTTCTGAGTCAAGGCACTTATTCTAGTCAGTAATATCCATCTCTTCTGTTTTTGGCATCTAGAGTGTCTGCTCCTTCATCTCCTGCTAGTTCCAGATCATCTGTGTTGTCTGGTTCACCGCCACGTTCTTCCTACCAAATAAAAATACGTCCAAAAATTAGATAAAAATGGCAATACAAAAAAACACAACGTAGGTCATAAATGTTAGATAGGTGGAAGTCCAACCTCTAGAGCCCTCCACCATATAAGAGGTCCCCATCCATTAAAGGGGTCTCCAGTTGGAAGAAGCTATCCCTTATCCAGTGGAGAGGAGATAACTTCTAGATAAGGGTGCTACTGCTGGGAGACCTCCACCAATTCTCATAAAGGGGCACTTTTATCACAGTTATTGGGGACCGCTGCTTCATTCATTCTCTATGGAACTGCCGATGAAATCAGAGTTTAGCCCCATATAACGTGAATTGAGCACCGTTTTGACAGGGATAACAGTGCCTCATTCTGGCCATCAGTGGACGTCCCAGTGATCGGAAGGTGGCTGCTTAGAAGAATAGACCACATGAAGAGATGGAAAAAAAAGAAGAATAACGATAGCGTAGTTAAATTATAGCGGATGATCAGGACGGCCAGAGTTATGGCTCTCACATTGGTTGTCACCCAACCGTTCCAATATACTGAATTGTAGATATGCCTGACTAAGCAATCCCACATCGCCCACCTCATTAATACGACATAGGCAGATATGGGTGACAAGGCCAATGGGAGAAGAAAGGGTTATCATACTGGTTATCAACCAGGTTTCCTTGAAAAATAACTACTGTCTAAACTTAGACGATTAAAACTCGAAGAGGATACGTCACCAGGTTTGACGGTACAGACTGCATACAATATTACCTAGATCACATACACCTGTTGAGGCTGGAATAATTACTTTGCAAACCCATGTTAGAATGGCTCGATAATACTTTTTTGAAAATTTTCTCACCTAATATATTAAAATAATTTATGGATTGGATTTTGTTTAAAGAGAACCTGTCACTTGCTCCCAAAAATTTAGCTAAATACCTTGGAAAAATCCTTGAGGTCCCCTGGTTCTGAGGCTTTTTTTTCTACTTTATGCTACTTAGCTCTATTGCAGATATATTCATATCTGTTGATTTTTGGAGCACAGTATGTGAAATCTCTGCTTTGCAGTTCAACTGGAAGCTTCTTCAGGGTGTTCTGGGGGATGTGCACTTTCACTCTTCCCTTCCAGATGCTGCCAAAAGAGAGAAGGAGTGAAAGTGCACACCCCCTCAGAAAAGTCCTTGAAAAAACGGCCAGTTGCTCCGCAAAGCAGAGATTTCATGTACTCCAAAAGCAACACATGTAAATATTTCTGTGATGGGGGGATGCAGCGCAAAACAGAAATAAGACCGCAGAATTAGGAGAACTCAGGGATTTTTACAAAGGTATTTAACTCAATTTTTGCAGCATGTGACAGGTTCTCCTTAAGTTCACCAAGTTATCAGGTCTAAAATCTATTCTATTATTTCTAAACACTGTTTTTCGGTGATTACTTTGTATCTCCGTTCATACTTTGAAAGGTAAACTTGCCCCTTCAGCAAGAAAATAGCCAAACAAACCACACATCCACGATTTGATCACAAAATACAGTTTAAACATTAATTTTCATTAACCTGCAGTAAGGAAAAAAGACCTGCAGGTGGCACCACAGTACCCCAAAGCACACTACCTCAAAGCTGCTTACAGACATCACAAACAAATCCAAACATTTGCCTTGGGGGCTTTCCAGCTTGCCGAACTGCTTGCGCAGCCTATTTTAGCCACAATGGAGGATTGCACACATCACTGCAGGTGAGGCACATATGCAAACACATTTGTAAACATGCACTGCCTATTGAATTGCACACTTGCTCCGTTCATACTCCACCCACACGAACAAATGATACACCATTTGAAAGGTCAAATTACCTGCAGGTCGCACCACACTACCCAAAGCACACTACCACAAAGCTGCTTATATACATCACACAAAAAATACAAACATTTGCCTTGGGGGTTTCCAGCTTGCCCAAGTGCTTGCCCAGCCTATTTCAGGCACATTGGAGAATTGCACACTTCACTGCAGGTGAGTCATATGAAAACACATTTATAAACATTCACTGCTTTTTCGCTGATTACTTCGCCCCTACACACACAAATGATACACCATTTGAAAGGTAAACTTGCTCCCTTCAGCAAGAAAAGAGCCAAGCAAACCACACATTCACGATTTTATCACTAAATACAGTTTAAACATTCATTTTCATAAACCTGCATAAAGAAACAATGACCTGCAGGTGGCACCTCAACCAGAAGACATTTTTTGGCCTCTACTTATCAAACCAATTTATTGTATTACCAAGATACATATATAATACCTGTCTGTGTTCATCATCTCATGCAATACATTTACATTTGACCAGCTTGCTTTCTCTGAAATTGCCTGCGCCCCCGACGACCAATGTGCGAAAATTTTGCACGGGCCAAGCTAGTATCTATTTAATATTGTGTGCAATTTGCATTGTGAAATCTGATGACAAAGCTCCAAGTTTCCTGCATTACCAATGCAGTCTCCATATATTAAATAGATCACTTAGACCTCATGAGGCTGGAAAATTACTTTGAAAATCTATGTTAGAATGGCTTGAAAGTACCTTTTTTGGAAATTTTCTCACCTGATATTAAAATGAAAATTTTAAGGATATGATTTTTTAAAAGGAAGCCATCTATTTGGGCATGCAGAACATAGGAAGCTGAATGAAATGATACCTTGATATCTGATTTGATATTGTATTCCAGAGAAATACACATTTTTCTCTATGTAAATGAGCTGTTAAGCTCTATGGGCCGGACATAGATCTACCTGAGACTCCTCCTCCAGAGCTTATCATAAATGAAAGGGGTCATTACAAGTGTGAGACTTGTAGATCGGGAGAGCAGACTGTCAGTCATTACATGTCTCATACTGGTAATACCTCATTTCATTTAAAATAAGCTCTGGAGGCGGAGTCTCAGGGAGGTCTATGTCTTGCCCATAGATCTTAATAGCTCATTTTCATATTAAGAAAAACATGGATTTTTTTCAAATAAGACATCGGATTGCAGATATCAAGGTCTCATTTTATTCCACTTGCTATTTTAATTTCAACTTTCTATGACCAGCATGTCAGCTTAGAAGGGTTGATCCTACTAACATATTCCTTTTAATATCATGTTCAATTTGCATCGTGAAATCTGATGACAAATACAAAAGCTTTAGGTTTCCTGCATAGTGAAAGGTTCAAATGCTCAAGTTTTGAGTGCATTCAGCCACCACTAGAGGGAGCTCAGGAGTACTGTATACTGTGGAACTATTGTGTTGCAGTTAGCTCCCTCTAGTGGTGGCTGCAGACAGACAAAAGTCTGAAGCTTTGCATTATAAAACCTGAGTCTCAACCTCTACAAAGATATATTAACGCTAATCAGTACCTAAAAATGCAAGGATGATAAAAAGCAAAGATTAACTTTAAGCCTCTGCTGTAAATGATAAAATCCTGCTGCCAATTGTGAGCTACTACTCTAGCTTTAAAAATTGCTAAAAAAATATTGTTTTGTCACATTTGAAGCATAATAAATGAATTGGTGACAGAAAATTGCTTGGTTTGCTTGCGCACATAATAACATATTTGGAATTGGCCATTTGCAGCATTGTTGAGTTACAATTACTTAACAGAACGACGGCGCAGCCAGGAGCGGGCCACGCGGACAATTTGACATGCCTCAATAAATAAATGGCTCTATTGTTCCCTCTGTAGCAAAGACAGCCACAAAGTGGAATTTTAATCGCATTCCCCATCCACCCATAAATGTAATACTCACGATCCGTGCGGTCAGATTCTGCCAAAAGTATATTTAGACGTACAGTGAGAAAATGACGTCTGCGATGATGGGAACCGTTAAAAGCTGCATTTTATAGGCTTATAAAATTGAGCAACATTGAGGCTTCATCTTTAAAAGGAGTCAAAATGTAACCTAACCACATCCAACATAAGAGAAGAAAATGAGTTCTGACAGATCTGCACCCCTCGCAGAATGGGAGCGAGGATCAACAATTTTACTCCTGCGCGCTCTTCAATTATCTGAATGCGTAATTAGAGGAAAATGAGTTTAGAGGAAAATGTCCTTGAGGACAACACAATATAATATGAATGGGAGAAAAAAAAATAGACGATCTGATATCAAAAGGCTCTTCGATAAAATGGCTTACTAACACCACCTGTCCCATAAATATGCTGCCGATGTAGGCATTTAGACTAATAGGAGAGTGGACCTGTCCCTGTAACATGCTGCTATTAAATAGGGAAAAATATGTAGGTGACAGAGCTGCTTTAAAATAGATGTGGCTTCATATAGATCCGCAGTATGCAACTGGAGGCTCCGCGGAGGCGGGTCAGGTGCTCCCATTGGAGGTGGTGCCACAGATGTCCTGGCCCTAGAAGAGTATGATCATATTTATTATATAGCTTGCAAGATCAGCAGAAGTGGGTCAAGGTTGTCCCACAGGAGGCGATGCCAAAAAATGTCCTGGCCCTTGAGGAGTATGATCATTATAATATTATAATTATATAACAGTATTATTTAGATACTGTATAGCAATGCAAGTACAATAATTAATTTGGTCACTATAGTGCAGGGGCTTAAGCAGAGCGGGTGCAGGGGATGCAGTCCCAGACGCAAATTCTGCTGATGTTGACCCCATCCCCATCACAGGCATGCATTCTTCTTAGCTTGGTTGAGCACGCGTTCTCAAAAAGCAAAATCAAAATAATCGGCAATCTACTCCAGGGCGTGCATGTATAAGTCCCAATAGTAGAAAAATCCTCGAAAAAGTCTCGGCACTCACAACTTTGGTAATGCTCATCTTTATTTAACAAGTGAAATACAGCAGACGCGTTTCAACCCATCCCTACATTTCATCAAGTTTGAAAGCTTGGCATGGTCTGAAACGCATCTGGTAAAGCCCATCTTTATTTAAGAAGTGAAGTACATCGGACACGTTTCAGATCATCCTGTTAGAACTCTCCTGTTAGTTTTTTTTTATCTTGCTGGTCACATGACCTTTGTGGCCTATTTAATCCGGCTCCACCCTTCTGGCTTTGCTGGACTTCATTGTAACTTATACTCTTAAGCTAGCCAGGTGCTTTGTTTCCTAACTCAGACAGTTTTTGCTTGGTCTTTTGACCTCTATGTTCTTTGTTTTGCCTTTTGCTGCTACAACTTCTGTTAGGAGGTGTCCATCTTTTCTCCCAGTCTCTAGTGCTTGTAGGGATCCCTCCCTCACATCTATAGGTCTTCGTTCAGACTAGCTGAGGACTTTAGCGGGTCTGATCGCAGGATCAGGTTCCCCGTTACATCGTAGGGATCCAGCTTAGTTCTATTGTAGGGACAGACCTCCCTTCTTTCCTTAGTGCTTGTGGCAGATTATAACAGTAAGTCCAGCCCAAAAATATCTCTAAGGAAAGATTTTCAGTTTTCATCATGGTGTCGGTTCAACGATTTGGCTCAACGCCTGCAGGGACTCTCTCTGGAGGTGGCTGAGATCCAGAAACAGGTGAGTAGTTGTTCTGGAGCACATTTCGTGAAGCCAAAGGTACGTTTGCCTGATTTATTTTTTGGTGAACAACAAGATTTTTTTTCTTTTAAAAATGCTTGCTTGTTGTATTTCCGTTTGAGACCCAGATCCTCTGGTGATGAATCTCAGCGCATAGGGTTCATAATGTCACTTTTGCGCAAAGAACCTCAGGACTGGGCCTTTTCTCTGCAACCTAGTGATCCATGCTTTAGATCAGTGGATAGTTTTTTTTCTGCTTTGGGGTTATTATATGACGATCCTGATCGTGCTTCATCAGCTGAGACAGAATTAAGACGTTTGAGACAGGGATCAGGTAATGTGGAAAAATACTGTACTCACTTCCGTCGGTGGTCTACTCAGGTGGGGTGGAACGATTCAGCTTTGAAAAGTTTATTTCTTGCAGGGCTAAGTGAAAGGGTTAAAGATTTGCTGATTGCTTATCCCATACCTGGTAACTTGCAAGAGGCTATGCAATTAGCCATACGGGTGGATAGGAGACTGCGTGCAAGGGTTAACGAGAGTAAATCCTCTGCCATGTCAGCTCCAAGTCTTAAGAGTTTCTGATCTGACATTGGAGAGCCGATGGAGATCGGAGCGATGGCATCTCGCTCTCAGGAAAAAGACCGCCGGTTTTCTGAAGGTTTGTGCTTTTATTGTGGCAAAACTGACCATTTCATTAAGAACTGTGTTCTTCGTATGAACAAAGAAAAAAAAAAAGGTCAGTTTTGCCCGTATAGCCTGTTTAAATACTAAGGGCGTTTTTCTTTCTGCCACTACTACTGCTGCTCAGGAAGAATTAATGGATTTTCGGGTATTTGACGATTGTGGTTCCACTCTGAATGTGATTGATGGGGGATTCTTGGAAAAACTTAAATTAAAACCTAAACCTTTGTCATCCCCTATTGCTGTGGTTTCTGTTGATGGTTCTCCCTTGAAGAATGTTACTCACAAGATCTGTGAATTTCCTCTCACTATTAATGGTGTTCATCAAGAGAATTTGGATTTGGTAGTTTTGAATAGTTTGCCTTCTCCAGTGATTTTGGGGTTACCCTGGTTAAAATTACACAATCCTGTACTGGACTGGTCTACCAATGAAATTAAGTCCTGGAGCCCTAAGTGTTATGACAAATGTTGTAACGGGCGTATTGCTGCTGTGGATAAAGGGGAATTACCTGTACCTATTCAGGATTTTTAGAAAGTTTTTTCTGAGAAGGAATCACAGATTTTGCCCCCTCATAGAGACTATGATTGTACTATTGAATTTGTCCCTGGAGCGACTCTTCCTAAAAGTCGTTTATTTAATTTGACTATTCCTGAGAGAAAGGCTTTGGAAGAATACATACAGACAAGCTTGGCCGCCGGTCACATTAGACCTTCTAAGTCTCCTGTGGCTGTTGGATTTTTTTGTTAAAAAAAAGGACGGCGGTTTACGTCCTTGTTTGGACTTTTGTGAGATTAATAAAATTACTGTACGCAATCCTTACCCACTGCCATTGATTCCTGATTTGTTTAACCAGTTATTGGGGGCCAAGTGGTTTTCCAAAATTGATCTTCGGGGGGCATACAATTTGTTGCACATGAAGGAGGGTGACGAATGGAAGATTGCGTTTAACACTCCTGTGGGGCATTTTGAGAATCTGGTTATGCCTTTTGGTCTTACCAACGCTCCTGCATTTTTCAAATCTTATTAATGACATCCTTAGACCTTTGATCGGCAAAAGTGTGGTTGTGTATTTGGATGCCATTTTGATTTATTCACCGGATCTGGAGTCTCATTGGCGGAGCATTCGTGAGGTATTACAGTTGTTAATGGACAATTCGCTTTTTGCTAAGCTGGAGAAATGTGAGTTCGCTGTACAGAGAATTAGTTTTTTGGGCTACATTATCTCCAGCGAAGGTTTTGAGATGGACCCGGTGAAAGTTCAAGCTGTGCAGGAATGACCTAGGCCTATTGGTTTGAAATGGTTACAGAGGTTTTTGGGTTTCGCCAATTATTATAGAAAATTCATTAAAAATGTTTCTATTATTGTCAAACCACTGACCGATCTCACCAGGAAAGGTGCTAATGCGGTTCAGTGGACTACTGAGGCCATTGAAGCTTTTGTGTTTTTAAAGGAGAGGTTCAGCTCTGCTCCCATCCTTATGCAGCCTGATGTGACTAAACCGTTTTTGGTTGAGGTTGATGCTTCTTCTGTGGGGGTCGGCACGGTGTTGTCTCAGGAAAACACGGATGGAGTACATCCTTGTGCTTTTTTTTCAAAAAAAATTTCTGAGACTGAACTGAATTATGATATTGGTAATCGGGAATTATTGGCCATTAAACTCGCATTTGAACACTGGCGGCATCTCTTGGAAGGTGCTGAATTTCCCGTCAGGTTTTCACGGATCATAAAAATCTGATCTATCTTGATGCTGCCAAACGCTTGAATGCCCGTCAGGCTAGGTGGGCACTGTTTTTCTTGCGGTTTAATTTTTCTGTCACTTACATCCCAGGTACTAAGAATGTGAAAGCTGATGCTTTGTCTCGCAGTTTTTCTCCCATGGTCGGTGCTGAGGAGGAGGAGAACATTTTACAAGAAGGGGTTGTGATTGCGGCTTTAGACTCTGTGTTGGAAGATGAGATTCTTAAAGCACAGGAGAATGCCCCATCTAACACTCCCATGGGAGGTTGTTTGTGCCTGGGACCTTTAGGAGAGATTTGTTTGTGGAGTGTCATGAGTCTCGGTTGGCAGGTCATCCTGGAATCTCTGAGACCAAGAGACTTGTGGGTCGCAGTTTTTGGTGGCCAGGATGGCAGAAGGAAGTCATTAAGTGGGTGCGTCAATGTACTGTGTGTGCTAGATCTAAGTCTTCACATACTTCTGCTGCGGGGTTGCTTTGCCCTCTGGAGGTTCCTAGTGCACCTTGGACACATTTAGCTATGGACTTTATTACTGACCTTCCCCCCTCTGAGTGTTTCACTGTCATCTGGGTGGTCGTGGACCGTTTTAGCAAGATGTGTCACTTGGTTCCTTTCATCAAACTGCCCTGCGCTAAGACTCTCGCTAAGGCCTTTGTCAAGGAAATTGTCAGACTACATGGCATTCCTACTGACATTGTTTCTGATAGGGGACCTCAGTTCGTGGCTCGTTTTTGGCGCGCCTTTTGTGACAGGTTGGGAGTTCATTTGTCGTTTTCATCCGGATATCATCCTGAGTCTAATGGCCAGACAGAAAGGAAAAACCAGGATGTTGAGCAGTTCTTGCGTTGTTTTGTGGCAGACAATCAAGAGGGGTGGTCTGAGTTTCTGCCACTTGCTGAATTTGCTCTTAACAACCATACATCCTCCTCTGCTGGTTGTTCGCCTTTTTTTTGTTGTACTGGGAGACATCCGTCGTTTGGGTCATTTTCCAAATTGGTATCGGCCGTACCTGAAGAGGAAAATTTTTCTGGTGATTTGGAGAGAGTTTGGACAGATGTGCGTGGTAATCTTCAGGAGGCTAACAGAAAATCTAAAGGGTACTTTGATAGGAAACGGCAAGAGGTTTTGTTTGCTATTGGTGACATGGTTTGGTTATCCTCTAAGAATCTGAGGTTGAGGATTCCTTCTAAAAAATTGGGTCCCAAGTTTGTAGGGCCCTTTAAGGTGCTTCAGGTTGTTAACCAATCTGCTGTTAGGTTGGAGGTTCCTATCTCCTGGAAGATTAATCCGGTGTTTCATGTTTCTCTGTTGAAAAGAGCTGATGTGTCGGATGGAGACTCCACTGCCTCTGTTCCCCCGGTGGTGGAGGACGGGGAATATGAAATTTCCCGCCTCCTAAATTCTAGACGGTATAGAGGGAGTTTGCAGTATCTCGTCGCTTGGAAGGGTTTCGGACCCGAGGATAACTCATGGGTGAGGGCGGATGATGTTTCTGCGTCCAGACTTGTCAGAGCGTTTCACAAGAGGTTTCCGGATAAGCCTAAGTCCTAGGGGATCGGAGGATCCTCTTAGAAGCGGGGGTACTGTTAGAACTCTCCTGTTAGGTTTTTTTATCTTGCTGGTCACATGACCTTTGTGGCCTATTTAATCCGGCTCCACCCTTCTGGCTTTGCTGGACTCCATTGTAACTTATACTCTTAAGCTAGCCAGGTGCTTTGTTTCCTAACTCAGACAGTTTTTGCTTGGTCTTTTGACCTCTATGTTCTTTGTTTTGCCTTTTGCTGCTACAACTTCTGTTAGGAGGTGTCCATCTTTTCTCCCAGTCCCTAGTTCTTGTAGGGATCCCTCCCTCACATCTATAGGTCTTCGTTCAGACCAGCTGAGGACTTTAGCGGGTCTGATTGCAGGATCAGGTTCCCCGTTACATCGTAGGGATCCAGCTTAGTTCTATTGTAGGGACAGACCTCCCTTCTTTCCTTAGTGCTTGTAGCAGATCATAACACATCCTAAGCTTTCAAGCTTGATGAAATGTTGGAATGGTCTGAAACGCGTCCGGTAATGCCCATCTTTGTTTAACATGTGAATCGGTCGCGTTTCAGATCATCCAAAGCATTCAAGCTTGATGATCTGAAATGCGTCTGATGTATTTCACTTGTGAAATAAAGATGAGCATTAGAGAACTTGAGTGCTGGGAACTTTTTGGGATTTTTGCCTTCTCAAGAAAAAGCCACTGCCAGACACGCTGGCAGTGGCTTATCTTCCTCAAGAACAAAAGGATCAGGCAGTTCAAACCCAATCCTCATCTCCACAGACATCTGCCATCAGGAGGCCCCAATATGGATTAGACGATCATCTTGTCTCTAGAGCTGCGATGTGTGATGTCTTTCCTGCGTTTGTGTAATTAGACTCAGAAACTGTTAGCAATGTAAGGAGAAGTCCCGTAGCTGTGGACCAATTGGAAGCTCAGCCCAATATTCGACTCATCACTAGACTCGTGTAAATGTCCCTAAACAGTTGCATTAAAGAAATGAATTACGGTATACAAAAAAAAAAAGGATCCAGTTCTTGAGACCATATGGTTAAAATTATGAAGCCGATGCATCTTCTCCGGAGCAAATGTTGTATTAAACCCTTCCAGAAATTGTAGTCTGCGCAGCTGTTTCCTCCGTGAGCACAGTATCAGCGCCGAGTCCTAATCTTCCTGGGCTTGGATGCGTGAAGGTAACTTGGCTCAGTAAACGGCAAAATCCTTAATCAAATCCCTCCCGATTAGCTGTAAGTGGTTCTGGAAAGGAACTAGATGGGGGTTTCTGCTTTTCTCTGGGAAGATCATACTGAATTCAATGAGGGTATTAGAAGAACAAAGCTTCCATTGTCCGTGTCTGCACTAATGAGAGCGGCACACACATTATTTATAAGGAGAACTTTCCTGAAATGTTGCTCTTCACACGTAACGCAAAGCTTCCACTGATACTTCTGTGCAGTTTTGGGAACCAGTGGGTACACTTGAGATTTTGATGTAATACCAGTTGTTATTCACTAGGGGTGATCTTTTTTATCTAGCTATTGCCATAGACCTCTCACTTTCACTGGGTACTAGTGCTCCACCTTAAATAATAGAAAAAAATATCTCTTACCGCTTTGTGGTAAGGGTAAATGCATACCGTGCGGATTTTCCACATCAAGTTTGTTGCATGCGGATTTTGGTTCAGATTTCACCCGATGCATTGAAAAAGGATGAAAATCTACAGCAAGTACTGACATGCTGAAAATTTAAAGGGAATCTGTCTGCTGGTTTTTGCCACCAGCAAAATGTAGATACAGAGACCCTGATTCCAGCGATGTGTCACTTACTGGGCTGCTTTCTGTAGTTTTGATAAAATTACATTTTATGTAGGACTGGTAAACTTGCTGCAAGGTAGTCCTCCATATTCATGAGTTCTGTATAGCCTCGCCCTCATCACTGATTGGCAGCTTTCTGCCTATGCACAATGTACGCAGAAAGCGTCAAATCAGTGGTGTGAGTGGGGTTATACAGGGCTCAGTATTCGGAGAACTGCTACATCTGCAGCAGAGGAAACAGGATTTTTCTTTAAACTTTAGCAAGCAGACTAGTAAGTGATACTCACTGGAATCAGAATCTCTGCCCCTACATCATGCAAATACAAACAACATGTTATTTATACACGGAAAATATAAGCGCATGGTTTATTTAATAATTAAAATCAATTATTTAGCTGGTATTGTTTTATGCTGCAGATTTTCCAGATGTGTGTTTTATAGATTTTGGTATGCACATAGATGTGATTTAACTCTTTGAATAGTTAAATTTGTTGCAGAATTTTAGTGTTGATTCTGAATTGACTAAGCTTCATGGCCCCAATAAACATTTCTCTATGGTCGGCACTACCCACCGATAGTCTAATAGGTTGTTTACCTACACCGTCTCACCAGGTCGGCATTTTTCGCACACTGTCAGACCATCAGAGTCTATAGGTGCATTTATACGAGTCAACAATCTGCAAATTGTTGTTCCTGTTTATTGACCCATGTAATAATGCTGGTGAACACCCAACGAAGGAGAAAAACACTTGTCCATCTGACAATTGAATAGTTTATGCCAGAATGAAAGTGAGCAGCAGCACGCCCCTTGTAAACGCGATATTTTGCCATATGTGGACTGAAAAATCATACTGCCAATCGTTCTGTTTCTATGGGGTGATGAATACTGATGGGAACCGATCAGTCAGCGAGTGACCAACAACTTGTATATAGTCGATTGGCTCTTGCAACAGGGGTGAAATCTTCCCCACTGGACTGAGATTGGAACATAATGCTCAGACTGGCTGGCGGCCTTTTTAACCTTTTTTTTTTTAAAAAAAAATAAATTCTATAATATACAGATTTTTCTCTAAATGCCGATGTGTTCTATTTTTGCATAGGTTGACATCCGATAGCGCACACAGAAAATGGCTGAAATCTCAAGTATAATGGCATCCTAATTTCCCATCCATGGTATTACATTGGATTTTGATGCAGACCACTCAGCATGATGCAGACGAGTATTATTTACACAGTAGTTCTACCTTCCAAATTCTAATCGCCCGTAGTTTTTCTGTTTGTTATACATCGTCAGGGCGCATCGGTGCCAAATCATTCCCCCCCTATTAGAACCAAGCTGTCTCTGCCGGATCCTACTCTGTACAAAGATTTTGCTTCCTTCGCTCTGTAACAGCGCGATTCCCTCTGCAGAGAAATCAGCACAGATGTGTTTTGTCATCTCCAACAGGATGGAGAAACTGCTACGTGTTGTGTTGAGGAGCTGCGATGCATGATAATGTGAGCGCTGAATTCAACAACGATGACCCCCAAAGGATCAGAGGCTCCAAGTAATGCAGCAAAAAAAAAAAAATCAGGTTAGCCGAGGTGAGGAGCTCGTGATTGAAATTAAAACGGCAGGGGAAATTATAGAAGCCCACAGACGATTGTAAAATTTGAAACATAGCAAAGTAAAGTGGTAAGATAAAACAGCCAGCGCAAAGCGTCAGGAGCTCAGCTCTTCATCAGGCACAAGCCCAGGTCTGGGTCCTGCAAGCCTCGTTTACAAGAAGAAATCGACGAGTACAATTATTGCTTTATTTATTAAAGGGGAATCCTACGTTTTTTTATTTATTACAATACATCTAAAAAGAGATTTAAACAATAATGCAAAGTTCATGAATAACTTTTATCACCTACACACACAAGACCAACAAAGCCAGGGGGATGTTATGTCCCTCATGTGAGCACGTCCCCATTCACTTCTATGTAAAACCAGCAGTTAGGACCCACTGGTAACATATCCCTTGGGTAGGAGATATACACTGTGTTCCAAATTATTATGCAAAAATTGTTTAGGAGTGATAAGGTAAGAATTTTTTGGCTTGTCAGTTAAACTCATTGATGGTGATGTGTGTCAGGGCTCTTTATATCACTGTAAGCAATTGCAGACACCTGTGCTAATTAGTTTGGCAGGTGTGTCCAATGAAAGGAAAGACTACTTAAGAAGGCTGTCCCACATTATTAAGCAGCCTACATTTTCTGCCAAAATGGGAAAGAAAAAGGATGTGTCGGCTGCTGAGAAGCAACAAATTGTGGAGTGTTTAGGTCAAGGCATGACTACAATCAACATTGCCAAGACACTTCATCGTGATCGTCGCACAATCAAGAAGTGTAACGGGTCTGGTAGGTGGAACCACTGACGGAAACGGGTCTGGTTGGTGGAACCACTAAGCTTTATTATACAAGACAATTTACTTGTAAGAGAGCGGGTGGCATCCGGGAATAGGACAGGGAATCACGGCAATTAGCCAGGCAGTCTCTGGACAGGCAGGTTGTCACAATAAGTGACCAAGGAAGTCTCTGGACAGGCAGGTTGTCACGGCAAGTGACCTGGGCAGTCTCTGGACAGGCAGGTTGTTACGGCAAGTGACCTGGGCAGTCTCTGGACAGGCAGGTTGTCACGGCAAGTGACCAGGGCAGTCTCTGGACAGGCAGGTTGTCACGGCAAGTGACCAGGGCAGTCTCTGGGCAGGCAGGTTTGTCACGGCAAGTGACCAGGGCAGTCTCTGGGCAGGCAGGTTGTCACGGCAAGTGACCAGGGCAGTCTCTGAACAGGCAGGTTGTCACGGCAAGTGACCAGGGCAGTCTCTGGACAGGCAGGTTGTCACGGCAAGTGACCAGGGCAGTCTCTGGACAGGCAGGTTTGTCACGGTAAGTGACCAAGGCAGTCTCTAGACAAACAGGCATATACGACCTGAGCTGGTGGAGCCTCCTGGTAGGCTGCAGTCGGATGGCAGATGATCGCTCCCAGGTGAGCAGGCAAGAGTCTCTGGAATAGCCGGGGATCTCTGCTGATGATGTCCGAACCTCTAGATAGAGCTGCAGTCGGATGGCAGATGATCGCTCCCAGGTGAGCAGGCAAGAGTCTCTGCAATAGCCGGGGATCTCCGCAGATGATGTCCGAACCTCTGGATAGAGCTGCAGTCGGATGGCAGATGATCGCTCCCAGGTGAGCAGGCAACAGCCGGGGATCTCTGCTGAAGATGTCCGAACCTCTGGATAGAGCTGCAGTCAGATGGCCGACAGGCAAACAGACAGGTAACAGGCAGGCAACTGGAAACAGGAGCTGATGGCTGAAGCAGAGTTAGACTGCACAGAAACAACATTGCACCTCCATTAAGGAGGAAGCCCTTAATATAGGGTGGAGTCCACCAGCATTGGCTGGAGACTGATTTGGAAAATGCGCGCGGCTCCTTTAAGAACGGGGGAGGGTGCGGGCGCGCGCCCTAAGGCCAGCAGCAGGGAAGGAGCGCGCGGGACCAGCAGGGCGGAAGGAGGACGCCGAGGATGCCAGAGGCGCAGAGGAGGCTGGGAGCACTGAGGACGCTGAGCGCAGGTGAGGAGAGCGACGTCCCTGTCTGGCAGCAGGCAGGGACGCGGGCGCTACAGTACCCCCCCCTCTAGGCCCCCCCCTTTTTAGGCCAGAAAAAAATTTAGCTAGGATGAGAGGGGCATGAATGTTCTCCCGAGGTTCCCAGGTTCTCTCCTCAGGACCAAACCCCTTCCAATCCACCAAAAAATAAGTCTTTTTTCCTACCCTTTTTGTGGCCAGAATGTTCTCTACCTCAAATTCATCATCAGCAGACACTGGAGCAGGAGGTGTACCTGTAGACTTAAAAAAAGAGTTAAGAACCACAGGTTTGAGGAGAGATACATGAAAAGAATTAGGAATTCGCAAATTGACCGGGAGTTTCAATTTATAGGACACCGGGTTGATCTGACTGATGATCTCAAAAGGACCGATGAACCGAGGACCTAACTTGTAGGACGGAATTTTGAGTCGAACATATTTGGACGAAAGCCAGACTTTGTCCCCAGGACGGAATTGAGGAGGATCCAGACGTTTTTTGTCAGCATGTCTTTTCATGCGCTCGGATGACTGAATGAGTGCGGACCGGGTACTCTCCCAGATGGAGGAGAATTCTCTAACCAGAGATTCCGCAGCTGGATTGTCCACAGAGATGGAAACAGGGACAGGGATCCGAGGGTGTTGACCGAAGACTACAAAAAACGGAGACTTGGTGGAAGATTCGCTCTCATGATTATTGTAGGAGAATTCGGCCCAAGGCAGGAGCTCCACCCAGTCAGAATGGTGGGCATTAACGAAGTGTCGAAATAACTGGTCAAATTCTGATTTATTCGTTCAACTTGTCCATTGGACTGTGGGTGGTAAGCGGAGGAAAAATCCAGGGTGACGTCTAGCAACTTACAAGTGGCTCTCCAGAAACGTGAGGTGAACTGAACCCCACGATCCGACACAATGTGACGAGGCAGACCATGAAGACGGAAGATGTGGCGGATAAAGTCTTTAGCCAACTCGGATGCAGACGGAAGACCTGGCAGAGGAATGAAGTGAGCCATCTTGGAAAAGCGGTCAGTGACCACCCAAATGACTGTACAACCAGCAGAGACGGGAAGATCAGTAATGAAGTCCATGGCTATATGCTGCCAGGGGGCAGCGGGTACAGGAAGCGGAAGAAGACGGCCGGTAGGCAGGTGTCTCGGAACTTTGTTGCGGGCACAGGAAACACAGGCAGAAACAAAGTCTATTACGTCTTTGTGCAGGGTAGGCCACCAATAATGCCGGGTAATGAGTTGGAGGGTCTTTTTTTGACCAGCGTGGCCAGCGAGTTTAGATGAATGACCCCAATGTAGGATTCTCTTCCGATCAGTTTCTGATACGAACGTCTTACCAGGAGGGAGACAATTTAAACTCACGGGAGCCACCTGCATCACTCTGGCGGGATCGATGATTTGCTTAGATTCCTCTTCGAGATCCGACACCAGGAAAGACCGAGACAAGGCATCCGCCTTGATGTTTTTGTCAGCTGGGCGAAAATGCAAAAGAAAATCGAAGCGGGCAAAAAACAAGGACCACCGGGCTTGGCGAAGGTTAAGTCTCTGGGCATGCTGGAGGTATGCCAGATTCTTGTGGTCCGTGTAAATGATTACCGGATGAAGAGCCCCTTCGAGTAGGTAACGCCACTCCTCCAATGCCAACTTGATGGCCAATAACTCTCGGTCTCCTATGGAGTAGTTGCGCTCGGAGGAGGAGAAGAGTTTGGAGAAGAAACCGCAGGATACCATCCTCCCGGATGAAGCTTTTTGGGTAAGTACCGCTCCGGCTCCAGCAGAGGAAGCGTCCACCTCCAGGAAGAACTGCTTGTTGCCATCCGGGCGATGCAGCACTGGAGCGGAAGAGAAGGCCTGTTTTAGAGAAAGGAAGGCCTCCTCTGCTTCGGGCGTCCACTGTTTGGGGTTAGCATCCTTGCGGGTGAGCGCGGAGATTGGCGCAGTCCTGGAAGAGAAGTGCGGTATGAAGAGACGGTAATAGTTGGCAAATCCCAGGAACCGCTGAATGGCCTTCAACCCCTCCGGTCGGGGCCACTTCTCGATGGCAGACAATTTCTCCGGATCCATTCGTAGGCCTGTCTGAGAAATGATGTAGCCCAGAAACGGAAGCGATGTCTGCTCAAAGAGGCACTTCTCATATTTGGCGAAGAGGTGATTCTGCCTGAGCCTGAGCAGAACCTGACGAACATCCCTCCGGTGAGACTGAAGATCCGGAGAGAAGACCAAGATGTCGTCAAGGTACACCACAACGCAGGAGTAGAGGAGGTCCCGGAAGATGTCATTGACCAACTCCTGAAAGACTGCTGGAGCATTACAGAGACCAAAGGGCATCACCAAGTACTCGTAGTGGCCGTCCCGGGTGTTGAATGCCGTCTTCCATTCATCTCCTCGACGGATACGAACCAGGTTGTGTGCTCCACGAAGATCTAGTTTGGTGAAGACTCTAGCCCCTCTAAGACGATCAAACAATTCAGGAATGAGCGGAAGAGGGTACTTTTTCTTCACCGTGATCAAATTTAGGCCTCTGTAGTCAATACAGGGACGGAGAGATCCGTCCTTCTTTTTTACGAAGAAGAAACCTGCTCCCGCTGGGGAGGTAGATTTCCGGATGAATCCTTTTGCTAAGTTCTCCTCGATATATTCGGACATCGACCTGGTCTCAGCAGCGGACAACGGGTAAATACGCCCACGGGGAGGCGTGGTACCGGGTAGCAGGTCGATCGGGCAATCATATGGTCTATGCGGGGGTAATGTCTCTGCTTCCTTTTTATTGAAGACATCAGCAAATGACCAATATGGAATCGGGAGTCCTGGTAGATTAGCAGGAGTAGGAGAAGGACAGACGGGATGAACAGGCACCAGACACGTTTTATGACAGTCCTGTCCCCAGCGAAGAATCTCTCCATTCTGCCAGTCAAGCACAGGTGCATGCTTTTGGAGCCAAGGCAGACCTAGTAAGAAAGCATGAGAGAGTCCAGGCAGAACATGAAATGAGATGCTCTCAGAATGCAACATTCCCACCTGCAGGGTTATGGCTTCGGTGATAAGTCGGATGGGACGAGGTAGGAGACCCCCATCCACAGCAGCAACAGATACTGGTTCAACAAGAGGTTTGGTGGGAATGCGATACTTCTCTACTAGAGCCTGTGACACGAGATTCCCAGCTGCTCCAGAATCAAGTTGGGCCATCTCGAAGTAACGGTTCTTACCGAGAAGAATTGAGACCGAGAGCAGCAGAGATGAAGAGGATTTATTTTTGTCTAGATTGACCTCTCCGAGCGAACCTAGACACAGGCGTTTCCCGACTTCTCCGGACAGGTTCGGATCCAGTGCTCCTTACTGCCGCAGTAGAAGCAACTTTTCTCGGCACGGCGTGAGTCCTGACGGGCTTTGACCATCTTGGTCTGGTCGACCTGCATAGGCTCAGCAGTGTGCACCTGGGGAGAAACGGAAGGGGTAAAATGAGGAAACTTTTTTTCACGGGTGACCTCTTTGGCTCGTTCCTGGAACCGTAGATCAATCCGATTGGCAAGATTTATTAAATCATCAAGCGAGGTTGGAATGTCCCGACCGGCAAGTTTGTCTTTAATACGGCCGGACAGACCCTCCCAGAAGACCGAAATTAGAGCTTCATTGTCCCAAGCCAGTTCTGAGGCTAGAGTACGGAACCGTATGGCATATTGACCAACGGTGAGACTTCCCTGACGGAGACGCAACAGAGATGATGCATAGGAGGTCTTCCGTCCAGGTTCGTCGAATACCCTCCGGAAGGCCGAGAGAAAAGCAGGCAGGTCTGACACCAGAGGATCTTCTCTCTCCCAGAGAGGATTAAGCCAGGCCAGAGCCTCTCCGGTGAGATGGGACATGATGAAGGCAATTTTGGCCCGGTCAGAATTAAACTGGTGTGCCAGGAGTTCGAAATGCAGGGTGCACTGGTTAATGAAACCCCGAGCCATAACAGGGTCGCCTCCATACCTAGGAGGAGCTGAAAGTCGGGGACCGGGAATGGAAACCACAGAATTGGGAGTCAGCGGGGCTGCCGGATTATGAGTCATGGCTCCAGCGGTGGTTGCTGGTGATGGATTCAGAGTGTCCAAGCGGGAATTGACGTTCCGCAGGTGACCCAGGATAGCCTCCTGTTGAGACCTCTGGCGAGACAGCTCATGACACAGTTCCGGAAGTGAAGGGGTTTGGGTGCCACCGGGTTCCATGGCCCGAGCAAACTGTAACGGGTCTGGTAGGTGGAACCACTGACGGAAACGGGTCTGGTTGGTGGAACCACTAAGCTTTATTATACAAGACAATTTACTTGTAAGAGAGCGGGTGGCATCCGGGAATAGGACAGGGAATCACGGCAATTAGCCAGGCAGTCTCTGGACAGGCAGGTTGTCACAACAAGTGACCAAGGAAGTCTCTGGACAGGCAGGTTGTCACGGCAAGTGACCTGGGCAGTCTCTGGACAGGCAGGTTGTCACGGCAAGTGACCTGGGCAGTCTCTGGACAGGCAGGTTGTCACGGCAAGTGACCAGGGCAGTCTCTGGACAGGCAGGTTGTCACGGCAAGTGACCAGGGCAGTCTCTGGGCAGGCAGGTTTGTCACGGCAAGTGACCAGGGCAGTCTCTGGGCAGGCAGGTTGTCACGGCAAGTGACCAGGGCAGTCTCTGAACAGGCAGGTTGTCACGGCAAGTGACCAGGGCAGTCTCTGGACAGGCAGGTTGTCACGGCAAGTGACCAGGGCAGTCTCTGGACAGGCAGGTTTGTCACGGTAAGTGACCAAGGCAGTCTCTAGACAAACAGGCATATACGACCTGAGCTGGTGGAGCCTCCTGGTAGGCTGCAGTCGGATGGCAGATGATCGCTCCCAGGTGAGCAGGCAAGAGTCTCTGGAATAGCCGGGGATCTCTGCTGATGATGTCCGAACCTCTAGATAGAGCTGCAGTCGGATGGCAGATGATCGCTCCCAGGTGAGCAGGCAAGAGTCTCTGCAATAGCCGGGGATCTCCGCAGATGATGTCCGAACCTCTGGATAGAGCTGCAGTCGGATGGCAGATGATCGCTCCCAGGTGAGCAGGCAACAGCCGGGGATCTCTGCTGAAGATGTCCGAACCTCTGGATAGAGCTGCAGTCAGATGGCCGACAGGCAAACAGACAGGTAACAGGCAGGCAACTGGAAACAGGAGCTGATGGCTGAAGCAGAGTTAGACTGCACAGAAACAACATTGCACCTCCATTAAGGAGGAAGCCCTTAATATAGGGTGGAGTCCACCAGCATTGGCTGGAGACTGATTTGGAAAATGCGCGCGGCTCCTTTAAGAACGGGGAGGGTGCGGGCGCGCGCCCTAAGGCCAGCAGCAGGGAAGGAGCGCGCGGGACCAGCAGGGCGGAAGGAGGACGCCGAGGATGCCAGAGGCGCAGAGGAGGCTGGGAGCACTGAGGACGCTGAGCGCAGGTGAGGAGAGCGACGTCCCTGTCTGGCAGCAGGCAGGGACGCGGGCGCTACAAGAAGTATGTAGCTGATTCACAGTACACACGTGTGCGCGCTGATAAGGGAAAATTGAGGACTCTTTCCTACAGGCAATTATGTCAGGTTAAAAAAGCAGCGGCAAAAAAGCCTTGTCATAGCAGCAGAAAAGTTTTTGAAGCTGCTGGTGCCTCCAACGTCCCCCGAACAACAAGATGCAGGGTCCTTCAGAGGTTTGCAGCTGTGCGTAAGCCATCCTGTCGACCTCCTCTATCCACTGCACACAAGCAGAAACGGCTCCAGTGGGCCAAACAATACATGAAGACTGACTTCAAAACTGTTTTGTTCACCGATGAGTGCCGTGCAACGCTCGATGGTCCAGATGGATGGAGTGGAGGATGGCTGGTTGATGGACACCCCATGCAAACACGGCTACGGCGCCAACAAGGAGCAGGTGGAGTAAAGTTTTGGGATGGAATCATGGGGAGAGAGATTGTCATCCCTGAAGGTGTAAAACTCCATAGTGTATGTTGAGTTTCTCAAACAGCACTTCCTGCCATGGTTCAAGAAGAAGAACCGTGCATTCCACAGCAAGATCATTTTCATGCATGATAATGCACCGTCTCATGCTGCACATAACACATCTGCATCTCTGGCTGCTATGGGCATAAAACACGGATTTTGGTAAAGACTTACCTGTAAAATCCTTTTCAGCGAAGGAAGGAAGAGAGACACAGTAATTCATTACTGATGGGTAGGCGGAGCCCCAGATCAGGATGTTACCTCAGATCAAAAGAGTGATGACTGGCTGGCCCCTCCAGCTCGGGCTCCTCCTACTCAGCTCCAGTCGTATCAAAGCTTTTAGGAAAAGAGCCAAGATCACCAGCGGAGCAACATAACCCCTTCTGAAGGAACTTCAGAGAAAAAAACACAAGGATACAGGTTATGCATGCAAAGAAAGCCAAAAACCACAGAGTTCCAGGTACTACTCACGGAACCTGACTACTGCGATGAGCTGGCGATGCTGGAACAGAGCCTTAGCGCGCTGACCTCAGCCCAGATAATCGCTATCAGATAAGGGTCGCGCTGCATCTGAAAACATCAACACACTTCTGCCGTGGGAGGGTGCTGTGTCTCTCTTCCTTCCTTCGCTGAAAAGGATTTTACAGGTAAGTCTTTACCAAAATCCGTGTTTCAGCTGCAGATGAAGGAAGAGAGCCACAGTAATTCATTACTGATGGGACGTCCCAAAGCAGTTCAAAAATAAGGGTGGGAAAAAACCAATAAAAGGCAGAAACCCAACAACCTTAACAACAAAGCGCAACCAGCGCTAAACACAAGTTCATCCAGAACTTTAAACTACAGCTGCCTGCAGGACCCTACGTCCGAGGGCTGCATCAGCGGAAGCACTGACGTCCACTTTATAAAATCTTGTAAACGTGTGGACAGAGCGCCAAGTCGCCGCTCGGCAAAGCTGCACTGCCGAAGCACCTTGATGAAAAGCCCACGATGAAGCCACAGCTCTCGTGGAATGGGCACGAATCTTAATCGGGCAAGATTCACCCCGAAGACGGTAAGCTTCCAAAATAGCTGACGGATCCAACGAGCTATAGAACCCTTGGAAGCTCGTTGACCACGCCGACGACCTGCCGGAACCACAAACAGGGAGTCCGTCTTACGAAAACCTTGAGTAATAGATAGATAAAACTTCAAGGCCCGCACTAAATCCAATGTGTGTAAATCTCGCTCTTTCGTATTCTTCGGATCCGGACAGAGTGAGGGCAACACAATATCCTGGTTAACATGAAATTGTGACACCACTTTAGGCAAAAAATCACCCCGAGTGCGAAGCACTACACGATCCGGAAAAAACTCCAGAAAAGGAGGCGAGCAAGAAAGAGCTGCCAATTCAGAAACTCTCCTCAAGGAAGTGACTGCAACAAGGAAAGCCACCTTCCAAGAAAGTAAAGAAAGGCTAGCAGAAACCATAGGTTCAAAAGGTTTATGCTGAAGAGCCTCCAAAACAAGGTTGAGCCGCCAAGGAGACACAGGTGCCTTCCGCGGCGGAAACTTACGAGAGATACCTCGGAAAAAAGAGATCACGTCTCTATTCGAAGCAATGGTTCTCCGGAATAATAAGGACAGAGCAGAAATCTGACCTTTCAGAGTGCTAACTGCCAAACCCTTGTCCAGTCCATGTTGCAGAAAAGCCAACAGGTTGGGAATGGAAAACTTTCTCGGGTTCCGAGAAGACCCCAAACACCACGAAAAGAAGGTTTCCCAAATTTTGTGGTAAATCCTAGAAGTAGCCGGACATCTTGCAGCACGAAGGGTACCAATGACCTCGGCTGAAAAACCTCTACGGGTCAATATCTCGGTCTCAAGAGCCACGCCGTCAAACGCAGGGACATCAAGTCCGGATGACAAATGGGCCCCTGAGTCAACAAGTCCTGTTGAAGAGGGAGTGGAAACGGAGGTGCCGCCAACAGCGACATTATTGTCGAGAACCACACCCTTCTTGGCCAGTCTGGAGCTATCAGAATAGCTGGAATTCTCTCTAGTCTGATCCGACGCAGCACTAGAGGAAGTAAGGATATCGGCGGGAATACATAGATCAGCTTGAACTGATCCCACTGAGCCACTAGAGCATCCACCGCCACCGCCTTCGGGTCCTTGTACCTGGACATGAATGTCGGTAACTTAGCATTGGACCTGGAAGCCATCAAATCCACTTGGGGGGTTCCCCAGCGAGAGCACAGTAGTGCAAAGACTTCCGGGTGGAGGCTCCATTCCCCGGGATCCATCCTTCTGCGACTGAGAAAGTCCGCTGTAATATTCTGGACCCCTGGAATGTGAATCGCCGAAATGGCTGGTACATTGGCCTCTGCCCAAATCAGAATTCGGGACACCTCTACCATGAGTCTGGAACTCCTTGTCCCACCTTGGTGATTGATATACGCGACAGCCGTCGCATTGTCTGTCTGCACACGGACTGGCAGACCGCTCAAAGGGACCGTCCAATGTTGGAGGCAAAGAAAAATCGCCCTCAATTCCAGGATGTTGATCGGAAGCACAGACTCTTCCGGTGACCATACCCCTGAATCCAGAGATTGGTCCAAACACCCCCCCAGCCCGTCAGGCTGGCATCGGTGGTTATGACTGACCACTTCAGAGGGAGGAAAGACTTCCCCAGGGAGAATGCCCCTGGACGTAACCACCATTCTAGAGAATCCCGCACCGCGCGAGAAATGGTGACACTGCAATCCAGCGATTGCGACTGGTTCCATCGACTCAAGATGAACCTTTGAAGAGTCCTGGAGTGGAACTGGGCAAAAGGAATTGCCTCCATGGACGCCACCATCAGTCCCAGAAGACGCATACACTTCCGTAGGGACATTGCCGTTGAGGCTGTCATAATCTGTACATGTCGAAGAAGACATGACTGTTTGTCTGGTGGTAAGGAAACTACCGACCGAAACGTGTCGAGATGCATTCCCAAAAAGAGAATTGTCCTTGATGGTTCCAGGGACGACTTCTCCCAATTGACCAGCCAACCGAAGTCTTTCAGAAACTGAAGAGACAAATCCCGAGCCGTCAATGCCTCCTCCTCCGAGGAAGACACGATCAAAAGATCGTCCAGATAAGGGAGAATCGTAATCCCCTGTCTTCGAAGGAGTGCCATGAGGGGCGCCAGAACTTTTGTAAAGACCCTTGGCGCTGAGGCTAAGCCGAACGGCAGAGCCACGAACTGGTAATGATTCTGACCTATGGCAAATCGAAGAAAGCGCTGATGAGCCTTTCCGATGGGAATATGCAAATAGGCGTCGCGAATGTCGATTGACACCAGAAAATCGTTCTGTGACAGAGCTGCCACAACGGAACGAAGCGACTCCATGCGAAATTTCCGGGTATGGACATGCCGGTTTAATCGCTTGAGATCCAGAATCGGGCGAAATTTGTTCTCCTTTTTGGAACTATAAAAAGGTTGGAATAAAAACCTTTTCCTCGGTCCTCTGACGGAACCGGTATCACTACACCCTTTTGTAGTAGCGATTCGACCTCTCGCTGTAGAGCGACAACAAGCTCGGGTTCCGACGGAACGCGAGATTGACAAAAAACATTTGGGGGTTGAGAAGCAAACTCTATGAAATAGCCTGCCGACACTATCCGCGTTACCCAGGAATCTGGAACGCGAGCCATCCAAGTCTCCTTGAAAAGAAGCAGGCGACCCCCCACTCGAGAATCCTCGAGTGGACCCCTGGCGTCAATCCGACTTTGCGGGTTTCTTGTCAAGTTCCCGCTTGTTCTGGCGGAAACTCTGCTTCCAGGGAGTACGAGTTTTCTGAGAGGATTTCTTTCCTGAGAAAGAAGGACGACCCGATCCCCACGAGGAGTGACTAGATCGTCCTCGGCCCCGAAAGGACCGCCGACCACTATAAACACCAGGCTTACTGGACACCGAGGCCATGGCCCTTCGCTGTGGTAATGCTGATTCCTTTGCCTTAGCCTTGGAAATCAGCTCTGTGAGGTCGGATCCAAAAAGATGGCCACCCTTGTAAGGTAAGGCCAACAACCCTTGTTTGGAAACTGCGTCCCCGGCCCACTGTCTGAGCCATAAAGCTCTTCTGACTGTGACCGCTGAAGCTTGCGCTTTGGCCAGCAGAGATGCCGTATCCAGACCGGCATCAAAGATATAACAGGCTGCCGTTTCTAACCATTCACAAGTTTCCCGTATCTCAGATAACGGAGATTCATTTTGCAACTCCGTCTTCAGACGTGCCAACCAGCTTAGAGAAGCTCTAG
>JARQOD010000003.1:347823059-347982779 GCA_033576555.1 Oophaga sylvatica | reverse complement strand
TGCCTTCAGTGTGAATGTACAATTTTCATAGTCATGAAAATACAGAAAAATCTTTAAATGAGAAGGTGTGTCCAAACTTTTGGTCTGATACATATATATATATATAACACACACACACACATACCAAGGAATTCACTCCCCTCCCCATATACTATAGAAACAGAATGTTTTCTTACAAGATCATGCTCTTGTTCATCCTGATATGGTTCTTCTGGTTCTTCTCTGGATCGCACTCTGGCATCAGCTGCCTGTAAGAACTAAATAAAAAGAAATATCAGATTAAAAATCTAGTGTATTATTAAAAAAAATTATAAAAGATCACGGAATGTATGGAGGAAAACAAGGAAATATTGTAAGTAAGCACATACCTAGAAACCCACAGGACTAGTCCTAGTCATGACAATGCCACATTTAGACCTATTGAGCCATTGTGTGTGTACATGAGGAATAACACTGATTCTGGCCATGATATGACTTGTCTGCTTCATTTTTCAGCAGTTTTCCCCTCTGCAGGCTCTATTTTTGAGTTATATCTGAGCTAGTGTGAGGACACTAACTGATATGATGTCTCCCATACATAGCACAAGCAGATACATGGATTCCTGTTTTTTTTTCTGTAGAACACAGACAGAAGAAGCAGCATGAAGACATTTTACAGCAGTACTAAATTGCGTGTCTGTGAATCCAGCACTGAAGTACTGATCTGTGTATCTGTGAATTCAGCAATGAAGTGAAATACATTTCCTGAAAGCTGCAGCACAACCTGACTAGTCTCTGACTGTGTGGAGTGCTCCTCATTCCTACTTCCCTCTCTGTAGACTTCAATGTGCTCTGCAACCTGATACCTCACTGTTGTGGCAGTGTAGCTTGTTTTGACCAAAACAGATGTGATCATGTTTTTAGGAGTGGATAGTGAGTTCAAGAGGAAGAAGTGGCACATAGGAAGTGGCTCATAAGTGGAGAAAGAAGCAGATTTCCTTAATAATATATATAATCACAAAGTTTCTGATTTTCACTGCTAAAAGCGATTTATGCAAAGTTTCTTGACATAAAAGTGAACATTTCATTATGAATTTTCTGCTTCATTTTGGTCCTTCAGTTATACCACGTGACCCACAGTTTCTATTCAGTGTATTTTCTCTATGCTCCAATGAAAGAATTTATGTGAGTCTCACATGGATGCATAGGGACAGTCCTCTGGGCCACACTCTCTGATTCGGAGTCCAGGTCATGTGGTATAGCAAATCCTTTAATATTTGCAGAGAACTGTAATGCAATAAGGACTGTACTGAGCTGTAACACATAAGTAAGGACTGCCCATGGACTCATAATGAATAGGACTGCCCACGGGACTCATGCTGAGTACAACCGCCCACTGGACTCATGCTGATAGTAGGACCGCCCACTGGACTATGCTGAGTAGGACCGCTCACTGGACTCATGCTGACGTAGGACCGCTCACTGGACTCATGCTGAGCTAGGACTGCTCACTGGACTCATGCTGATAGGACGCATGGACCATGGATATCTCCACTGGATCATCGCATACAAACACCAGGGATTTCAATTAATAAAATACAAGTTAAACCAAATCAATCTTTGCCTACAAACTTATACATCATTATGCTCAGCTTCTCCATCTGTATACCGTGCAGATCATACTACATGTACAACGTTACAGGTTCCCTTTAAGAAAAGGTGGTTTCTAGCTCCTTATGATCCTGTTCCACCCTCAAGCTACATTCACAAGTTGTAGTTAAAAAATACATAATTTTTCCACAACTGCGGCAAATACACAGCTCAGTTCTACTGCAATTTTGCAATATGTGAATGCAGCTTCTGTTCTAATGGAAGAAAAGAAAGTCTACTTCCTCAGGACAAGGTGACACAAACCTCCATAATGCTTCATTTCATTCCCAAACTTTTCTACTGTAAGTTTAAGAACGGAGCTCAGCAGATGTCACATAAACGCTCCTCTTATTTTGAGGAGACAGGAAATTGGTAGAAAAATCAGACATTAATAGATTCATGTGACACTGCAAGTGCGGGTTTATATTTGATCTCTGCAACATCTACGCACAAAAACACGTCAATACCAGAACAAACACAACAGTTAATCCCTTCAGCACCAGATTTACTTTATCTATTTCCTCTAGGATGCAATGATTTAAATGGCAATATCAAAAAGGAGCAATGTGACTCCGATGCCTATCACATGTCTGCTCGCTGACAGATGTGACTTGAATAGTCGCTGTATTTGACATAGTAAGTGGAGACTTATAGTCAGTATACAATAGTATAAGAAGGACAGCATGGCAAATACATGTATACCGACATGTCTGCTGACAATTTACATTGTCTTTTAGACAATTCACTGACATGAAATAGACAAATAGGATTTTATTTGGGAAAAAATAAAAGCCTTTTTACCCCCAGAAACCAAAATATTCTAGTCTGTAGGTTCTGTCTGGTATTGTGGCTCAGTCTTATTCACCAGAGGTACTAATAAGCATAGTTTCATGTCACTAATAGAAATCCCTGGATTCCCCTGATCCTGCTGCTCTTTTTCGTTTTGCTCTGCGTCGCTCCACTGCCGAGATATTCCATTTTTTTCTTCTGGATTTTTCACTATGTGAAATCCCTACTTTGCAGTCCAACTAGGCATTTCTTCACAGTCGGTAGCTGATATGGCAGTCCAACAGTCTCTGGCATTGTCCAGCTGTGATTGACAGTGCCTTGGAGGAGGAGTGAAAGTGCACATCTACCCAGAGAAGACTCTGAAGAAACGCCAAGTTGGACCACAAAGCAGAGATTTCACATAGTGCGCTCCAGAAGAAACAAATGTGGGTATCTCTGCAATGGAGCGACGCAGAACAAAAAGGAAAAAAAAAGTGTCAGAATAATGGGAACTCAACGATTTCTGCAAGTTATTTATCTAATACTTTAAGGGATTATTTCTAAGGGCCAATTTGAAGTCTCATGAAAGAAGCCAAGCATGATCAACTGGAGTCAAAATGTGGCAGCTACACTGCTTTAGTTCACTGTGTGGGTTTCAGCAGTAATATATTTGTGGCACATCCTAACAATATACCATAAATATCATCAACTTTCATAAAGCAACTCAGATGGGTCAAACAGAAGGGGGCTTCAAATGTGTGAAATTCATATTCCCGAAAAAGCTATTTGGCCAGAGAATGTCTTAAAAAAAAACATTCCAATTCCTAAGATTTTAATACCGTATTGGAGTCTATTTTCTTGTATCTCCATGTCATACTGTTCCTCTGATATTCCTTATACAAATGGTATAAATAAATTGACAACTGGGTGTTACCGGTTAAGGTGTGTCCTCCAACATTGTCCAATCAGTGTTGAGAGGGTCAATCTCATTCACACACCTGTTTGACCAGATGAGTGGAAACACCGTGTGGTCAATTTACTTATAAATATTCAGGAGGAGTAATAGAGGAACGGTACAACACAGATTGTTACTTTATGGGAAATACAATTATTTTTCTAAAACAGACGTGACTGGAAGGAAGATAGGTTCCTTTTCAAAGATCTCCTATGACCAGTGTGAACAATCCGTTTTACAACTATTCCAGGTAGTGGGATTAGGTAGAAGGTTCAAGTCTTAGGGTATGTGATCAAGAGGTCTTCTTCAGGCACCAAGATGTCGTCTTCAGGCAGATTCCACCTGAGAGCCTTACATTTGGCAACCGCTCACTGTTTATATTGTGGTGTAATGACCCTGATTGTCACGACGTATAACAGATATATTCCATGATAGTAACATATATCTAATGTGACATCATTCTATATTTTCCTATAATAGAAAATATCAACATGTATACATAGTATCTGCCAGCAATGTCTTACCTGACATAATATCCTATGTATTGTGGGTCAATACTGTGTACGTGTCACGCTGTCTCAGGATAGAGGTGGACCGGGGTCTATGCTGACCCTGAGCTGGGGTCCTGACTAGTCCCTCTACCTGGAGGTACTGTTAATGGTACAGAGGTCCAGGCCGCCAGCGTAACCCTGTCTCCTGTAGATCCCTGACCACTGTAATCTAGTCCTGAGAAGGACCCTGATTACCACCACAGGGAATGGGCAGGTCACAGCTTACACACAGTCTAAGATAAACAAGACAGACAAGGGGTAAAGAAAACACTGCCATGCATACAAAACTTCCACTACAGAGGAACACAAAAGGTTAAGGAGATAAACAATAAGCAAGGAGAGGATAAACCACAACAGGCACTCTTAGCTTGTCTTCTCAGAAACAATCCGCTCTGCTGGTCTGAATGAATGCTTTCACCGACAACTTCCCCAGCAGACCAGCAGGTATAAGAAGGAAGCTAATTAACAAAACATCAATCGCAGCTGGGCGAGGCTGGTCAGTCCAGCATCGAGAGAGAAAGAATTAACTCCCTCAGTGCCGAAAAACACCCAGCACCAGAAACTCAGCTGTGCGAAGTCAGGGTGTGCAATCGCGACGATCTTCGCCGCGACACACCCGTGACAGTACCCCCCCTTCTATGAGGGGCCTCTGGACCCTCAGGGCCTGGTCTATCTGGGTGAGTAGTGTGGAAGGCCCGAACCAATCGGTCTGCGTTAATATCCGACGCAGAAACCCACATCCTCTCCTCAGGACCATACCCCCTCCAATGAACAAGGTACTGAAGGGACCGGCGATTCAGACGTGAGTCAATGATCTTCGATACCTGAAACTCCAAATTACCATTGACCACCACAGGAGGAGGAGGTAGAGGTGACGGTATAACTGGTGCCACGTACCTCTTAAGCAACGATTTGTGGAACACATTGTGGATTTTAAACGTAGGAGGGAGGTCAAGACGGAAAGCCACCGGATTAATTATTGAACTGATCCTGTATGGCCCGATGAATCTGGGACCGAGTTTCCAGGAGGGAACCTTAAGTTTTATATTCTTGGTAGACAACCATACCAGATCGTTCACACTTAGGTCCGGACCAGACACTCTCCTCCTATCAGCCATACGTTTGTATCGGTTCCCCATAGTGCTCAGATTATTAAGCACTCCTCTCCACACTGAAGCAAGTGACGACGAAAATCGTTCCTCCTCAGGAACCCCAGAAGAGCCCCCCCATTGAAAGTACAAAACTGGGGGTGAAAACCATATGCCCCAAAAAACGGGGACTTACCAGTGGACTCGCTCCGCCTATTGTTAAGAGCGAACTCTGCCAGAGGCAAGAAAGAAGACCAGTCCTCTTGGTTCTCTGAGACAAAACACCGAAGATATGTCTCTAAGCTCTGATTCAGACGCTCAGTCTGACCATTAGTCTGCGGATGAAAAGCCGAAGAAAATGACAACTGCATCCCCCGACGAGAACAAAATGCCTTCCAGAATTTGGACACAAACTGAGACCCCCGATCCGACACCACATCGGAAGGCAACCCGTGAAGTCTCACAATCTCCCCAATGAACACCTGCGCCAGAGTTTTAGCATTAGGAAGAGCAGGAAGAGCAATAAAATGTGCCATTTTGCTGAACCTGTCAACTACAACTAGTATGACAGTTTTACCTGAAGACGGAGGGAGGTCCGTAATGAAGTCCACAGACAGATGGGTCCATGGACGCTCTGGGATTTTCAACGGTAAAAGGGCCCCAGACGGATGGGTATGTGGGGTCTTAGAGCGCGCACATACCCCACAGGACGCGACAAAAGTTACCACCTCTTTATTTAAGTTAGGCCACCAAAACCGGCGAGAAAGGAGATCTACAGTTGCTTTACTCCCTGGGTGTCCTGCCAAAGCAGAATTATGATGTGCCTCGATAACCTTTTGTCTTAACTGATCTGGAACAAACAGTTTCCCTGGAGGTCCTACAGGGGCGTCCCCCTGAGCCTCCAATACCTCCTCCTCAAGCTCAGAGCATACAGCCGACACCACAACTCCCTCCTGGAGAATAGGAACCGGGTCATCCGTCTTCCCGGCCCCCGGGAAACTACGAGATAAGGCATCAGCCTTTACATTTTTTGACCCAGGACGATATGTGACGACAAAATTAAACCTGGTAAAAAACAACGACCATCTAGCTTGTCTGGAATTCAGACGTTTTGCAGACTCTAAATACAGCAGGTTCTTGTGATCAGTAATGACGGTGACAGGGTGGACTGCCCCCTCCAAAAAGTGACGCCACTCTTCAAAAGCCAACTTAATGGCCAAGAGTTCCCTATTGCCAACATCATAATTCCTCTCGGCGGACGACAATTTTTTAGAGAAGAAAGCGCACGGATGCCATTTACCAGGGGACGGACCTTGAGATAATACCGCACCCACTCCTACGTCAGATGCGTCTACCTCCACAATGAACGGTTGTGATGCATCAGGTTGGATGAGTATGGGTGCTGAAGCAAAACATTTTTTCAAGGAGGAAAATGCTTGACAAGCTTTGTCAGACCACCTAGAAAAATCCGTCCCTTTTTTTGTCATGTCAGTGAGAGGTTTGACAACGGATGAGAAATTACGAATAAATTTCCGGTAGTAGTTAGCAAACCCCAGGAAACGCTGCAGTGCTTTAAGATCCTCTGGCCGATCCCATTCAAGCACAGCCTTCACTTTCCCAGGGTCCATACGGAAACCGGAAGCTGACACCAGGAATCCTAAAAACTGAAGTTCTTGTACGGCGAATACACACTTCTCCCATTTGGCGTACAGTTTATTGTCTCGCAAGATCTGCAACACCTGTCTCACATGCTCCTGATGAGACACAAGATCCGGCGAGTAAATTAAGATGTCATCTAGATAAATGACAACAAACTGTCCCACTAGGTGGCGGAAGATGTCATTAACAAAATGTTGAAACACCGCCGGGGCAGTAGTCAGACCGAAAGGCATGACAAGGTTCTCATAATGTCCCTCCGGAGTGTTAAACGCCGTCTTCCACTCATCCCCCTCCTTTATCATAATCAGATTATACGCCCCCCTGAGATCCAACTTAGAGAACCATTTGGCGCCCACAATCTGATTGAAGAGATCAGGAATAAGTGGGAGCGGATACGGATCTCGGACCGTAATCCGATTAAGCTCACGGAAATCCAGGCAAGGGCGTAGGCCTCCATCTTTTTTCTTCACAAAGAAGAACCCCGCGGCCACTGGGGAAGATGAAGGTCTAATATGCCCCTTGGCCAGACTTTCCGAAATATAATCCTTCATAGCTTGCCTCTCAGGACCAGAAAGGTTATATAACCTAGATTTTGGTAACTTAGCATCAGGAAGCAATTTTATAGCACAGTCATACGCGCGATGAGGAGGTAATTCTTGACACCCTTCCTCTGAAAACACATCCTCAAAGTCCTCCAGAAAAGGAGGTAAGGTTCTAGGCACGACCGCACCGATGACCGTGTTCATCCAGTTACTATTGCAAAATTCACCCCACTGGCTTATCTCTCTGGATTGCTAATTAATAACTGGGTTATGTTTAGTTAACCAAGGAAGTCCCAACACAATAGGAGTGGGAAGGCCCTCCAACACATAAGACAATAGTTCTTTATATATTGCCCCCACTCGAAGGTCTATGTTATGCACGGCTTGCACAAAGCTACCTTGACCGAGAGGCCTGGCGTCAATAGAGAATATAGGGATAGGTTTGGCCAATACACTCAGTTGCATACCTTGCACCTGGGCAAACCGAGCGTCCACCAGATTAGCCGCGGCCCCACTATCCAGAAGAACAGAAATCCTTTCAGTTCTCGTACCTACCACCACCTCCGCTGGTACGAGAAACTGAGACGGACTTGGGGACGAAATACATACTCCCAGATTGTCGTCCACCACACAACCTGGGATCAACAGTTTTCCGGCGACTCCTTGCTCAGCAAAGTATGGGATGGACACCCCCAACAAAATGTCCCTTTCTCCCGCAGAAGTAACACTTTCCTGTCTTGCGGCGCACCGCCGATCCCCTCCTTCGAAACGATGTCCCTCCTAACTGCATAGGCTCCTCAGAACAAACCAGGGGAACCTCAATATAAGGGACTATAGTAGAAGGTGGAGTCATCACAGGAGGCGGAGTTACCTCGCACCTCTCCCGAAGCCGTCTATCAATGCGAATAGCAAGGGCCATAGCGGCCTCCAGTGACGGGGGAGAATCATACTGAGCCAACACATCTTTTAATTTGTCAGATAATCCTTGACAAAACTGGCTCCTAAGAGCTGGGTCATTCCACTGAGTATCTGTGGCCCATCTACGGAACTCAGAAGAAAATTCCTCCGCCGGACGATCTCCCTGCTGTATCTTACGTAATTTCATTTCAGCAAGGGAGACCCGATCCGGGTCATCATATACCAGACCCAGGGCTGTAAAAAATCGATCTACTGACTGGAGAGCCGGGGAGTCCGGAGGAAGAGAGAACGCCCAGGATTGAGGGTCCCCTTGTAAGAGCGAGATGACAATTCCCACCCTCTGATCTTCACTCCCCGAAGACCGAGGCCGTAGCCGAAAATATAATTTACATGCCTCCCGGAAGGTAAAAAATTTATCCCGCCCACCAGTGAACCTGTCCGGGAGAGCTACTTTAGGTTCAGATCTGGTTTGCTCTTGAGCTAACTGGACTACTGGATCCATGGTAGCTGGGGAGAATCTTTTAGTGTGGTCGGTGAAAATGTCACGACGTATAACAGATATATTCTATGATAGTAACATATATCTAATGTGACATCATTCTATATTTCCTATAATAGAAAATATCAACATGTATACATAGTATCTGCCAGCAATGTCTTACCTGACATAATATCCTATGTATTGTGGGTCAATACTGTGTACGTGTCACGCTGTCTCAGGATAGAGGTGGACCGGGGTCTATGCTGACCCTGAGCTGGGGTCCTGACTAGTCCCTCTACCTGGAGGTACTGTTAATGGTACAGAGGTCCAGGCCGCCAGCGTAACCCTGTCTCCTGTAGATCCCTGACCACTGTAATCTAGTCCTGAGAAGGACCCTGATTACCACCACAGGGAATGGGCAGGTCACAGCTTACACACAGTCTAAGATAAACAAGACAGACAAGGGGTAAAGAAAACACTGCCATGCATACAAAACTTCCACTACAGAGGAACACAAAAGGTTAAGGAGATAAACAATAAGCGAGGAGAGGATAAACCACAACAGGCACTCTTAGCTTAAGTCTTCTCAGAAACGATCCGCTCTGCTGGTCTGAATGAATGCTTTCACCGACAACTTCCCCAGCAGACCAGCAGGTATAAGAAGGAAGCTAATTAACAAAACATCAATCGCAGCTGGGCGAGGCTGGTCAGTCCAGCATCGAGAGAGAAAGAATTAACTCCCTCAGTGCCGAAAAACACCCAGCACCAGAAACTCAGCTGTGCGAAGTCAGGGTGTGCAATCGCGATGATCTTCGCCGCGACACACCCGTGACACTGATGCAGCTAGGGGGCACTATGTATGGCCCTCGGGATATGCATGGAGGCATGTGATGGATGGACGTTATGTATCGCAGAGGTGGGTGGCCCTGTGATGGAAGCCTGGATATGTTTTGGTTCAGCAGATCTATTGCTGAGAGTTGTACTATATATTGGGAGGCTTCCAGGTGACTAGGAGAGCTGGGTGGGTCCAGTCACCTACAAACCCACCCAAGGGGTATGTGTCTAAAAACTAGGATAAAGCCAGTATGTAATGGTGTGTGTCTGAAGGACCTGTGATGAGGTCATGATCAGGTGACCTAACCATGTGATCCTGACCTCACCTGTGGGCGGGGTTACACCTATGTAACGAAGTGTGCTTGGCACCTGTGGAGAGAGTGTGTGGGAGTCTACCAGTGTGGACAGACCTCCATGTGTCCCGGCGGGACATTACAGAGAGGACTCTGTGTCTGAAGAGTGAGGTTCCAGGACTGAGCTGAAGTACTGGAGAACTGTACTATATGTTACTATGTGGTTTATGATGTAATAAACCTAAGGACTTTTTGCATAAGAAAGTGTCTCCTGATTTGCCTCTGAAGCAGCCGAGTGAGTAAAACCTTACAATATATACAAATGAAAAAAGAACCCAAAGACGCCGTCGATGAAGACCAAAAAATAAGCCAAAGACGACGCTTTAAGAAAAATGCCGCCAGAGTTTTCCCGGATGTTGTATGCACACATACTTAAGTGTTTTATGTACTGATGGGTTCATCTAAAAGCTGTTCATGCAGAGCGATAGTGACAGCTCGTCATTGATAGAGGGCGTTGGTTTCCTTTCTCGGCACAGGTGTTCCAGTCATTTGGGGCGTGATGGAGTAGAAAAAAATTCACCTTGTTAGCATAAAGAAGAACCTTTTCTTTTAATACATACAGTTATATATACACAGACTCGGCTGATGACTGTATTTATTCTACTAGGCGCACACAGTATTGTGCTGCTCCAGCTGTGAACATAATTGCATTTAGAAGAAATGTGCATTTCCGGGATTCGCCGCTGATGTACGGTTGATCTTAGGATTGCTATACTTTATCGGACACATTTTTTTCCCAAAAACATACAAAAAAAAATACACATAATAAGTCACAAGTGAAAAAGTGCAATATATAATTTTCCAAAAAGTGAAAAAGAAATGACACGGTGCCAAAGATTGGATACAGTCCCCTCCAGTAAACGGAAGAGGATGTTCCATTTATGGACACCTTTACATAGGGTCTTACCACCATTTTTGCCTCTGGCTTCATATACACTGCATTCTTCCCCACTTCTCCTTTCTCCTCAAAATCCGGTCTGTCGATTTCAGCTTCTTCAAATTCATCCTCGCCTTGATTGTTGGGATCTTTGGCTGGATCAGCTGCATCCTCCGAAACCTGCAGGGATATATGGTTACATGTAGAAAATAGGCAACAGCCACTTAACGTTATTCTGCGTGAGTTTAGGGTTCAGTATAGCGTCAGCACACCATGTACAAGCTACCCGAACCCAACCCAAAGGCTGGGACTATATAGAAACCTTTTGTAGTTCTGCTGATGAAATACAACCCCATGTATCCTTTGCATTGCAAGGTGTAGATCAATAGCTAAATCAATCACTATAAAAATGTGCAATTCTACCATGCATGCTTTAAAGTAAATTTCCTGCATTCACTGACAGAAGACCCCCGAAAAGCAAAACCCTACTATATGACTACATTTCATCATAACAGTCAAAAACCCTAATTATGGACATGTCCATTAGAATAAGACCCCATGTAGTGCCTGTGACCCTAATTTAATGGTATCCTACTTGTAGCCTATATATGCTGTGTGACGGCAGAACTCGCTTTTTAGGAATAAAATAAGGGAGCGCTATCCATACTATAATGCAAAATGGCTGCCTATGGGAGGTATGGAAAGATTCTACCACTCTCTTGGCGGCCCAAAGCTTCCCGAAGCCATATTCTTTGGCTACCTAGGCTTCATCATGTCAAAGGGTCTTCCATTTGGAAGAACCCCATTAAAATCGAACCTACAAATTATTTTTTCCCCAATGGGCAATGGTAGAGTGACGTTGGCGTTACCCGAAAGAACACCTGAAATTGGCTGAATATGAAAAAAATTGTAGGGTTCAATGACAGCTGGGACATACAAGACATGACACAAGTGTTAGCGAGTGGGAGGCTTTGTGCACACGGTCAGCGACTCCAAATAAAAAGGAAGATGTGAGAGTATATTAGTCTAAATCTCTAGGACAATCTAAGATGGTGATCTACAGGGATTAAAGCATCCTGCGGCGGCGTGATACCGGTCACATATCGGCTGCATGTCAATGAGCTGGGAATTAGCAGTGCAGAATTGCTGTGGCTGTGAAGCCCAGTGCTGAATGGTAATGCCTTTCCTTACCAGCATATCCTGCCCTATGTGCAGCTTCGGGCCTCCTCTCTGTCAATCACTCCGGCATCTGCGAGAAGGTGATTCAATTATTAATCTCTGAGCTTTTTTTTCATTCTGTACAATGAACATACGCAGTGCGAGACAGCGACACGTAGCCCCCACATCACTCCAAGACAGTAACACAACTAAATATTTTCACATTGACTACTAGAATGAAAGAAAATCCCAGTAAATTTAAATTCCCCCTTCGTCCTTTGCTAAGAAATATTTCTGTGAAAGGTTAGGAGACAGACAATGTGCCTGCAATCAGAAAAGCAAATAACGCCGGTTATGCAGCAATACAGGTAAGGGGGTGTATTCCTTTGTAACTAGATAAGCTGATACAACTAAAGGGTATGCCACACTAAGCGAGATCGCAAACGAGATAGCTAACGAGATCGCAATTGCGTCACCATTTATGACGCAGTAGCGATCTCGTTAGCGACACAGCTGTGTGTGACATGTAGCAACGATGTGGCCCCTGCTGAGATGTCGCTGATCGCTTATGAACGTTCTGAGCCGTTTTTTGGTCGTTGGTGTCCCGCTGGTGAGCCTGAATCGCTGAGTGTGACACCCTTTAAGAACGACTTCACCAGCGTCGCAGGTGGGACTAGGTTTTCCCAACGACTGCAGAGGTCGTTATACAGATCGCTGATGAGGTGTGTTTGGAATCACAGATCGCTGATGAGTTGTGTTTGGAATCTAATAGCTAAGTCGCTAACGAGATCGCTACTGCGTCATAAATGGTGACGCAGTTGCGATCTCGTTAGCGATCTCGCTTAGTGTGGCATACCCTTAAGACATGACTAGATAGAATATTTAAAAGGGGTTTTCCCATGCCCACATAGGTGATAAAGATCTCTAAATATTGAGTTCAGGTGTTGCCACCAGTCAACCCCTTTAAGAGGACTTGTCACCTGCTCAAAAAAAAATACCTTGTAAAAATCCCTGAGCTCCGCTGATTCTTCTGCTTTTTTCTATTTCTGCTGCAATCGCTCCCTTTCAGATATTCACATTTGTTTCTTTTGCGCAGTATGTGATATCTTTGCTTACTGTTCAACTGGGCATTTCTTCAGAGTCTTCTCTGTGGGCGTGTACTTTCACCAGTCCCTCCCACAGACTGCCAATCACAGCTCAGCAACTGATAGACTACTGATCTTTGATTGGCAGTGTTTGGGAGAGAGGGGTGAAAGTACACGCCCACATAAAAGACTCTGAAGAAACGCCCAGTTGAACAGTAAGCAAAGATATCACATACAGCGCAGAAGAAATAAATGTGAATATCTCTGTTTTTTTATTTGAATAAAAGACAAGGGCTTACAGAACTTCATTCGCAAACTGGATGTAATTTTAATTATGTGCAAAGAGCCACCTTTTCACAAACTAGGTCAAAAATGGTCAAGATTTACGTAAATTTGCATTTAAGTCCCAGAACAGTTGACATTTCTGCAAGGAAATATTTATTTAAAGGTTTTCCCCAGAGTCCTGAAAAGGAAATCGGCATGTTTGTACAGTGATAAACTCTCCTGACGTCTATCGGCATAACTAGTAAGATTAGCTTTTCAGAATCTTAGGAAACCTTGGTGATAAATACTGTCGGAGCGACAATGGTGACCATATTGGATGTCACCCAGCCTCCATTAAAAAACGACTGATAAAAGACTCAGTGATGAAACCACAGTTGTTACTGCACCGTTCCTTCTACAGGTGGCGCAACAGTTTCATCAATGATGGGGGGCCAACAAGTCTAAAAGAGCAGTATGCAAGTTGGAATACATGGTTTTATTTCTATGTGCATGTAGCTCCTTCAAAGACAAGCCCAGCAATACCTTTATATGGTCAGTCCGCTCCTCCATTATTGAGAAATCAGGGTTTTAATTGATAAGCTACGGTAGATCTAAAGTCTCTGTCACTCCAGCTCTATTTCCTGGCCAGCGCCGCCTCCTCATTTTTGATTGATGGATCCTTTGCCTGAAATCACACAGCATGTGTTAGTCACATGGGATGAAGCTGGAGCTGGGCAGTGAATACAGCTGGAGTGACAGAGGCTTCAGACCTACCACAGATGTAAAGCCTCATTTGCACATCAGTACAAATGCTGATTTCTCAGTGATGGAGAAACGGACTGGTTGTGTAAAAGTATTGCTGGATTTTGTTTGAAATAGCTACTACATGTGCATATAAATAGCTTTGCAGGTGAAATCCTGCTGACAGATTCCCTTTAAAATTAAAGGTCATGTATCTGTAGTGAATCAGTGACGACAAGGCATCCGTAACGTGCCCTAAGCTGTGCAATCAGGTCTGTGATATGGGTTTGGTTTTAATTAAATGGATAGGGTGAATGACTGGTTGGGTAGTTTGTAGATACTGCAACTTGTAGGTTCAAAAATATAAACTTTTTTAGTAGGAGAATTGGGGTAGAATGTACGTTCCATTTGTGATTCATAGCTGCGGGCTGACGTTTGGAAGGTTAGTAAGCCATCTTTATAGAAGAGCTTTGTGAAAGGAGGGTACGAGCCCAGCACCCTGCTGAACCTGGCCTAGATTCAGTGCACGGATCAAAAATGTACAAATCCTACAATGGTGAAGATTTAATGAGAGATCATTAGTAGAACTACACCACCCTGATGTGCAGCTCCTCATTAAAAGATGTAAGAAGGTTCCCCACTGGCGGAACCCCTTGGCTGGAGCCTGCACTCTGTGATTGCGGTAAATTAACATTTTAGAGGTTTGACAACAGGTACCATACAAATGATCACACAAAGCACCAAATGACTTTTACAGGGGTCCTAAGTAAGTGTATTCCAATTTAAGTCCAAAAGAAATAAATCACCCCATAGTAAAGGACTTGTGACCAACCAGAGTGGGGACCCCCACCTTATAGTAAATGACTTCTGCCTAACCAGAGCGGGGACCCCTATCCTATAGTAAATGACATATGACCAACAAGAGTGGGGACCCCCTCCTTATAGTAAAGAACATGTGATCAACCAGAGTGTGCACCTCCACACTAAAGTAAAGGACGTGTGACCAACCAGAGCGGGCATCTCCACATTAAAGGACTTGTGACCAACCAGAGAGGGGACCCTCACCATATAGTAAGGGATGTAACCATCCAAAGCAGAGACCCCCCACCCTATAGTAAAGGATGTGTAACCAATCAGAGCGGGGACCCCCACCCTATAGTAAAGAATGTGTAACCAATCAGATCAGGGACCCCCACAATATAATAAAGGATGTGTAACCAATCAGAGCAGGGACCCCCACAATATAATAAAGGATGTGTAACCAATCAGAGCAGGGACCCCATAATATAATAAAGGATGTGTAACTAATCAGAGCAGGGATCCCCACCCTATAGTACAGGATGTGTAACCAATCAGAGAGTGTAACCAATCAGAGAGGGGACCCCCACCCTATAGTACAGAATGTGTAACCAATCAGAGAGGGGACCCCTACCCTATAGTAAAGGACATGTAACCAATCAGAACAGGGATCCCCACACTATAATAAAGGATGTGTAACCAATCAGAGCAGGGACCCCACCCTATAGTACAGGATGAGTAACCAATCAGAGAGGGGACCCACGCCCTATAGTAAAGGATGTGTAACCAACCAGAGTGGGGACTCCCACCTTATAGTAAAGGACGTGTAATCAATCAGAGAGGGGAACCCTCCCTTTAGTAAAGGAAGTGTAACCAATCAGAGCAGGGACCCCTCCTTATTGTAAAGGATGGATGTGTGACCAACCAAAGCGGGGACCCCCACTTTATAGTAAAGGACTTGTGACCAAGCAGAGCAGGGACCCCACCTTATAGCAAAGAACTTGTGACCAACTAGAGAGGGACCCTTATGCTACAGTAAAGGATTTGTGACCAGAGCAAGGACCCCTCTCTCTCTCTACAGGTTTAATAACTACCACATAGTCCAAAGCCAGGTTCAGACAGGAACATATAAGGACCGCAATGCCCGCAGAAAAGAAAATTCTCCATCTTTTCCATTCTGTGAGGCTGCGGAAATGGGATAGACAAGGAAAAGACATGTAGAGAAAATAACCAGTTCGGGAGCTGTGCCGCTACATAGAAGGAAGTGAATACAGCAACACCCTGAATACACACAGAGCTCACATCCAGCCTGTATTACTGTGGGAGACACTCACACAAAAGAAACATCTGAACATTGGATGAAATGCGAACTGGATATCAGAATGTCTGAAAATGAGTGAAGGAATGAAGGTTGCAGCCTCAAATTTAGTCCAGTTTTATTAACTAAAGGTAATCACTAACATATGTAAAAATAATTGTTTCCATGTCAGAGGTGTCCATAGCGTTAACGCAGTCTCCCTAAAGATGTATAACCTATGGACACACGGACAAAACAAAAAGCAAAGACTGTTCCAGTCAATGATGTATGATTCCAGTAAAACATATACTGCAATACATTTAATGCAAAAGAATACCAAGACCGAAAGCGCAATCAATAAGTGTAAAGTGCATAGTGCTCATCAGGAAAACTATCAATATCTAATATATACTAACCTTGTAATGTCTTCACATCCTGTTCCCTCAGATGTTTCCGGATCCCAGAATTCCAAGAGCCGGAAGTTCACTCACCGCCATATTGGGACACCCAAGTGATGGGTGTCTCAATATGGAAACTGCTGGTGGTACCAGCCTCTTGCGCGGTACCACCAGCGGAACAACGTCGCACCACACACACTCTATACGCCGTACGCACCACACACACACACAAACACACACTGTATATGACATACGTACCACACACACACACACACTGTATATGCCGTACGCACCACACACACTGTATACGCCGTATGCACCACACACACAAACACATACTGTATATGCCGTACGCACCACACACACTGTAGACGCCGTACGCAACACACACACTGTATACGCCATACGCACTACACACACATTGTATATGCTGTATGCACCACACACACCCACTGTATACGCCATATACACCACACACACACTATATACGCTGTACGCACCACACACACTGTATATGATGTACGCACCACACACTGTATATGCCATATGCACCACACACACTGTATATGCCGTACACACCGCACACACTGTATACGCCGTACGCACAACACACTGTATACGCCATATGCACCACACACTGTATACGCCACACACAAAACACACTTACTGTATATGAAGTAGGTACCACACACACACTGTATGCGCTGTACGCACAACACACACTGTATACGCCGCACACACACACTGTATACGCCGTCCGCACCACACACTCACTGTATATGAAGTACGTACCACACAACACACACACTGTATACACCATATGCACCACACACACTGTATACACGTACGAACAACTACACACACTCTGTATAAGCCATACGCACCACACACACACACTATACCCGTACGCACCACAAACACACCCACTGTATATGCCGTACACCACACACACACTATATACGCTGCACGCAGCACACACACTGTATACGCTGTACGCACCACACACACTATATACTCTGTACACACCCACACACACACTGTTTATGCCATATGCACCACACAGTGTACGCCGTACACACCACACACTGTATACGCTGTACGTACCGCACACACACAGTATACGCCGTACACACCACACACACTGTATGCGTCGTACGCACAACACACACACACACACTGTATAAGCCGTATGCACCACACACACACTGTATACGCCATACCACACACACACACACACACACACACACTGTATACGCCGTGCGCACCACACACACACACTGTATATGAAGTACGCACCACACACACATTGTATACGCCATACGCACCACACACACACAAGGTATATGCCGTACGCACCACACACAGGCTGTATACACCGTACGCACCACTACACACATCTTTGAATTTTGGAGCTGAGACGAGCACATGGGGTAGACAGGTCAAAGAGAGAGCACAGAGGGGAGAAGTCAGCAAATGTGGAAAGAGAGAGTGGATAGGTGGGTGAGCACATTGGGGGGAGAGATTCTCAAGATTGCAAAGCCTGCCCCCATCGTGACATTACCGCCCTCCCGAAGCGATAGCATCGGACCTCCATCTAGTACATTATAATGTGCAAACAAATGTGAAGAATCGGGGCGGCAGGGCACAATATAGAAGACAGAATAGCAATAACCAGAACTACCATTGAGAAGAAAACACAAGAGTGTCTCTACGCGTATCTCCACGTATCGTGGCTTCCTCAGGGTAAAGCTTGTGTCTTGTATACATTCCCTTAATTAATAATCTAAACAATTTGCATCAAATTTTAAATATATGATATCAAATCCAGACTTGTGGTTGCTCATAGATAATAAAGGGTCCCATAGCGTTTTTCCGTTTCCCTGACTTGTGTGTAAATCATCACTCACCCATCTGCAGCTCATCATCTGCTTCCATTTTGTGGTCGCTCTCTTGTGGTAACGCAGGTTCCCTCTTCCCAATTGGAACATTAACATGATGGGTGACGGATTTCATGAGCACATTACTGATCCGGTTTTTGTTCTCTACTTCGGTTATACGGGCGTTCACTTTGTTAACTATGTCCTGCCAGCTGTAGAAAAAAAAATTTGAAATCATCAGCAATTATTATTAAAGGGAGTCTGTCACCTGGATTTTTGCTCTGCTATGAGAGCATCATGTTGTAGGGGAAGAGACCCCGATTCCAGGGATATATTACTTATTGGACTACTTGCAGCAGTTTTGATAAAAACACAGTTTTCTCTGTTGAGGATCTAGCAGTTCTCTGAATGCTGAGCTCTGTATAACCCCGCCCACACCACTGATTGGCTGCTTTCTGTGTACACTGTGCATAGACAGAAAGCTTCCAATCAATGGCAGGGGCGTGGATACACAGAGCTTATGAAGGACTACATGGCACGAGACAACTAGTCACTATAACTGGTGGAAGTGCAGCTTTCCTGGTCTTCTATGTGAACAGCACGGGACTCACAGGAGGCACAACACACTCTCCATTCCTGACATGCCCGTTTTAGAACTCTGCTTTACGCCGTTCCTCTGGAAATATATTCAGAAACTGACAGCTGAACTGTTTTCATTCTCCTCGTCAATGTGGACGTGTCCCTACACACCCAGTGTTTTTGCCTCTATCCTCTTGCCAACATTAATATAACTTTCCATACTACACGATGAGGTCAGATGGGTTACACCAATCCATTATACTGCCATTATTTACTTTAAAAGAATAATTTAGTGGCGAAACCTCTGAAAACTACTTAATTAGGGAGGGAAGAAATTGCATGCCCCGAGCACTTCTCAATCCTAAGGACGCAATAATGGCTTTCATTGTCACCCCCACTGTGTCAACTAAAACAAAGAAAACTTCATTAGGGTTTTTGGCACAAATTTTCAATCACGAGCGCCAGGACTTGCTTTAGCAAGTCTTTAGGGAAAAGATTTTGCCTCCGGATTTGCTCAGGAAGCATAATTAAAGATACAAGACGTCAATTTCCAAGAGAACATAAGAATATTCTTATGGATCCCACATGGGTTGTCCGGCGGTCACCCATCTTCCCTGACTAATCCATACACAGGAGCACTCTATCGGCAGAGCGCTCCTGTGTTCTCTATAAGAGAGCCGCCACCAGACATATCTGGCAGTGGCTTCTCACCATAGAGAACAAAAGAAATGGCCATTGGAAAACCAATAGTTCTCTCCCCAACAAGATCAGTGGTGGGAGACTAAGAGAGCCCTATACACATTAGACCACCGGCCGATCCCCCAATATTGGCGTGATTCAGCTGACTTTAGCCTAATACGAGTTGGTGCCTTAAGTCAAGCTTAGATATCATTTTCAAAGAAACCTACAAATATCAGCCCCCTATTTTAATGCTCTGAACTGTGCTGAGTGCTGTGAAACTCAGTGATTGACTGAGTAAAAACCAGGCAGCAGGTGTTTATTCCCCTGCAGTGCCAGTGCTGGTGAAATGATGCATTACACTGCTCCTATTTAAAAACGTTTAAGGATTATACTATAAAAAAATACTCTTATTACCTAGCCAAAGAATAAGGTATAAATTTATGATGACCTGGAGTCTGATCGCCTGGGCCCCCACTGATTACAAGAATGCTTGAATGAAGCCGTAGTGTGCATGCGTGATCGCTGTTCCATTCACTGTCTATTGGGAGCCATGGTCATGCATGCGCACTACACCCATAAACTCTTAGAAGTGAATAGAATGATGGTCACACATAAGTACTAACAATCGAGGTTAATCTTTGTGTTTACCTGTAGATAGGGGAGAGGCTCCTGCTGCAGCCAGTTGTCTTACAGCCAGTACACGGCAGAGGGGAGAGGCTCCTGCTGCAACCAGTTGTCTTACAGCCAGTACATGGCAGAGGGGAGAGGCTCCTGCTGCAGCCAGTTGTCTTACACCCAGAGACAGGATAGTGTACAGGGCACAGGGGAGAGGCTCCTGCTGCAGCCAGCTGTCATACAGCCAGACAGGATAGTAGACAGGGCAGAGGTGAGAGGCTCCTGCTGTAGCCTGTTGTCTTACAGCCAGACACAGGATAGTGGACAGGGTGGGGGGGGGAAAGGCTAAGCTCTTGAGACACACAGAAGATTTCTTTACTCATACTGTATTTATTTTGATAGAACAATTAAAACTGGGAAATATGAAAATGAAAGGGTGACATTTTGGGTGGAATAGGTGGGATTTTGCAGCTGAAAAAAGTTTTTTTTTTCCGAAACTGGAAAATCCCTTTAAAGGGAATCTGTCACCCCTTTTTTTGTATATAAGCTGCAGCCAACGTCATCAGGGGCTTATCTACAGTATTCTGTAATGCTGTAGATAAGCCCCCGATGTAACCTGAAAGATAAGAAAACGAGTTATATTATACTCACCCAGTGGGTGGTCCAGTCCGATGGGCGTCGCAGGTCCGGGGCCAGCGCCTCCCATCTTCTAGCGATGACGTCCATCTCCTTGCTTCTGTCGCGCTCCTGCGCAGGAGTACTTTATCTGCAGAGTACTGCAGTGCGCAGGCGCTGGGCCTCTCTGACCTTTCCTGGCGCCTGCGCACTACAGTACTCTGCTCTGCCCTCACCAGGGCAGATAAAGTACGATTGCGCAGGAGCGCGATAGAAGCAAGGAGGAGGACGTCATCGTTAGAAGATGGGAGGCGCCGCACCCGGACCTGCGACACCCATCGGACCAGACCGCATCGGACCGCCCCCAGGGTGAGTATAATATAACTCGTTTTTCTTATCTTTCAGGTTACATCGTGGGATAATCTACAGCATTACAGAATACTGTAGATAAGCCCCTGATGGCGGTTTCTGCAGCTTATATACAAAAAATGGGGTGACAGATTCCCTTTAAAGAAATTTGAAGATTGTGGAATTGGAAAATGACCCAAAATTGGGTTGAGTTTTATACTGAACCCTATTATTCCCAATTCTTTATTTACAGCTCACATAGATCAATACAGTCTGCACATATGAGAAAATACTGAATTATTTCTGACATTTGGGCGACTGTAAAAATGGCTTTTTTTCCTGTGAAGCCTAGAACTAAAGTGCACAATGACTACGTCTTTTACCTGTACATGCCACGTATCCGGAACCCGCAAGTGGTTTTTGCCGCAGTGTTCCCGGCTGCGTTTCACAAATCGCTACATGTGCAGTCACCTTTAAAGACTCAGCTGTAAAACCTAAACTCATTTCAGTCCACGATGGAGTAGATTAACCAGCGTGAAGATCTGAGCCGCCGCCATAAGGATAAAGGATTAGAGGCGGAATGAAAAGACTTGGCACTCAACCACGCACCTGTGAATGGAGACTGGTTTATTAGCAGCCACGGCACTGGCGGTGGGGGTCTTTTTATCTACAACTCCCGGGGGGCCAGGAACAACTTTATTTTGCGGATTTTGGTCACGTAGTATCACTTTTTGGTTTTCGATCTGTAATAAACAAGTCTCTAATTAATAAGACCAAACCTAGCGCTGCGTATATTATATATTCTATACATACAGTTTGTCATAAAACATTGTAAATAATGGGAAAAATTTAAATCAATTTCTGATCTTTAAAAGCGATGGCCTCGGATATGCCATTACTTTAGGATCGGTGCCGATCTGAACTCTGTCACACACACTGATCCTGAAATGATGTTGCGACTGGTCTCTTCACTATTTTTTCTGTGCAGAGGGTCGCTCTGGCCTCCTGCTATACAAAAAACTGCAAAGTGGCCCTATATGAGTGAACAGGTGCCACTGTGCAGGGAAAACACAGAAAGGGCGATTCTTTCATTCTTAGGATCAGCGAGGGGTCCAAGATCTCATGAAGATAACATGAAGGCACGTCCTAATAATATGCCAACAGTTTACAAAATGGGAATACACTATTAAAAAAAAATCATAATTATAAGCTAAAAAATCAAAAATAAATTTAAAATTATTATTTAAGGGAAAAAAAGGAATAAAAATTTCTCAACGTACATTATAGCTTTCATCTTTGGTTTGTCAGAATTTCTCGGTAACCCCAATTGTTCTGTTGTCCTCAATACCTTACAGTGCTGATTAGCTCAATTTTTAAAGATTTAAACAAAGTAAAATTAAAAAGAACCTGTCAGCTCTCCCGACATGTAAGAAAGACTGTTCTTCAGCTCGGACGTGAATGTAAAGGCCAAAAGCCAAACCAGAATCTTAATTTGCAGACACGTGTTTCAGACTGTTGCCCCTCCTCAGTGCAAAGCAAGAAATTTGATTTGTCTGCATGAGAGGCTTCTGACTGGGGTCTAAAGGGCAATGTTTCTTTTTGTCGAGAGTGACATGCCTGACATGTCAATGCAAAGAGACTTATAGGCTGTGCAAAGTTACTATGTCAGGCAACACCCCAAAAAAACATGTCTACAAACAAACAGAAATCATGTGGCAACTTGTTAAAGGGTCGATATTGAATTTTAGGATTGCTCGTCTTTGAAGAAGTAATTTACATATTTAATTTCCCAGGGGAGCATTGCACGGCCTATAAGTCTCCTTACACTGGCATGTCAAACATGTCACGCTCCACAATGAGAAATGTTACCCCCTTAGGACCCATTTTATCCAGGCATATTCATCAATGTTGATACCAGTCCATAACCAAATGAAGATGGATTCTGACCAAGATTCTCAAATTAATTGGGAAGTGGAAATAATAAAAAATTAATCTTGAAAATTGGCAATATCTCCATTTACCTCAATGAAAAATAATAGCTGGAGATTTAACAGTTTGGTTGTTGGCTGAAACTTTTGGGGACAATTTTTTTCTTTCATAAATTTATATAATTTTGGCAAAAAAAATATAAATTTTGTGACTGGGATTCATTGAAAAGTTTTTCACCATTTCCCTTCTACAGCCTCTGTGCTGTGCTGTGTATTGCTGGTTGCAGAATAAGTTAACTGAGAATCTGTCAGTGAGTTTCTAAATCTTTTATCTGTCTTTTTTATGATTTATGATAACGGACCACATCAAAGTTTAAAGTGCCAAGAAACAAAGAATTTGTAAAAGCAAAACGGTGCAATTTTTTAATGAAACTCAATAGCAAAAGTGATTTTGAACCCCAAATATTTGCATGTAAGTAACAAACAAAAATAATAATTTGTTCCCAGAGGTGGACAAATGTTTTATTAGAACACAAACAGAAGAAAAAAACTATAATTTGTGTACCTCTTTGCCGGCCGGGAGACTGTTAACTGTCCTGGTAAATCTGGAAACATGGCTGTCATTCTGCATCGCCGGCTTTATGGAGCTAGATGTACAGAGGGACTTTGACGTAAGGAGCTCTCTTGTCCTCCAGGTTGGACATGTGACAGCTGCTTCCCGTGCCCTACCGGGACGTCCGCTGAGATCTTTTTGCTTCCCTGTGAGATCTGAGACACCTTTGGATTTTGTTCTTTGAAATCCTAAAAAAAATAAAATAAGTCGGATGGCCAAAGGTCATAAAAAAAAAGCTCTGGAAAAGCACATACAACTTTCACATCCAGCCTCACACTCCCAAGTGTTTGCAGAAGAGAAGACAGACCTGGCTTTAGCCTTAGGTCAGACTGAATACAATGTAGCTTAGTTCATAAAATATTAAAACCAAAAAAGACATAACAAGAGCTGTCACCCAGGAACAGAAAATGCCAAGAACGGGAGGTCTGCATTATGATACCACTGCCAAAACCTATTAAAAGGCTCGGGGGATGTCGGTGAAAAATAAAAGAATAAAAAGACTCGTAGAGAGTGCTGCCTTCTTGTAGATGCAGGTCTTCTATTAATATTAACATCAGTTAAAACATTTACAAAGTAACACACATCACCTTGTAGCAAAGGCTTCATTCTGCCATGACGAGGTTTGGTAACACTAATGTCAAAACCCCAAGATAGAAACATAATAAGCAAATAACCTACAGTAAATAAGTGACATAAAAATAACATAGGGTGCTTAGTTAACATAGTTTGATTAAAAAATGTGAAAAGCCATCCCACCGCATCAAGGTGACCCTATTCGGGAAGTTCCTAACGTCTAGTATTAAAACCTTATCATGAGTCAAGTGATGTACCAGTGGATAATGGCTGAGAAGGGAAGGACTAAGACCCGGCTAATGGACACCCAGCCTTGGGGAACTACATGAATGTAATGTACAGCTCAAGGAAAAAGGAGGCCACATCCTTATTTGCACAGAGTGCAAAAAAAACAAACAAATAAAAACCTAAAGAAATGAGCTGGAATATAAGTTGGTGTGCATGCAGCATGTAGGCGCATTTTCACACTGACCACTGAAAAGACAAAACCCAACATAAAAAACATAAGCAAATACCCTGCAGTAAATAAATAACAATAGCGCATGAAAATGATATAGAGTATATTCCGGTTCATTTTCTAGGTTTTTGTTTCAGTTTGTTGCACCTAATGCATATAAAGGTGTGGTCTTCCTTTTTTGAGCTGGATATTACATTCATGTTGTTCCCCATGGCTGTGTGTCCATTAGATGGGTCTCAGTCCTTCTCAGCCCTTATTCACATGTACGTCACTTGAAAAATGTTAAGGTTTTAATACTGGAGGTTAGGACCATCAATAATAGGGTCACCGTGATGAGGTGTATGGCTTTTATGGTTTTTATCAAAATTATGTTAACTAAACACCCTATATTATTTTCATACACTGTTGCTACTACTTTATTTAATGCAGGGTACATGCTTATTAGACTTTTATCTGGGGTTTTGTCTTTCTATGCTAGTGGCCAGTGGTCTAGTGGCACCTACACTCTGCATGCATACCAACTTATATCCCAATTCATTTCTTTAGATTTTTAAAACTAATATCAGAAGGAAGCACAAAAGAATTATTTAAATGGTTTTTCCCCTTCCAACCCCCCCCCCCAAAAAAAACAAATTATTCCCTATCCCCCTATTCATAGAATGCTAGAGGTGTAATATCTGGGAACCCTCAGCAAACCCAAAAGCATGGTTCCGGAACTCAGAGAACAGGGCTCTGCAACCCATATTGAATGGACAGATGTGCAAAAACTTATCCTCCACTCCAAGGGACGCTGTACTCGGCCATTTCTGACAATACCATAAACAAAGAATAAAGCACAAGCTGAGAATGTGCACCATTCAAGAACACCATTTTCTGGGTTCCATATCCAAAATCTCAGGACTGCTGGTAGTCCTGATGGTTGGGCCCCCGGTAATTGACAAGTTTATTCTTTATCCAATGGATAAGGATAAATTGTTTTCTTTTAGGGGGAATAAATATTTAAAGGCATTGTCCAGGCTTGGGGGCTCAACCCTGCAGTCAGGGCTGCAGATTTGTGAATCCTCATAGGGTGCACAATGCACGCAGTCAGGATTCTCCTGCGCCGTGAGTGGGCGGCCATGTGACCAGAAGTATGCAATTTGCACACTTCCGGACTCATTCCAACTAGACGTGTCTGGTTTTGCTCAATTCACCTGTATTGAGCAAGGATGCGCACGTCTAGTCTGCATGTAGGCAAATCGCATACTTACAGTCTGCACCCCCCTGCTTCCAGCCCCAAAGAATACTGACAGTGTATGGTGTGCGTGCTGTGAGTATTCACGAGTCTGCAGTCACATAGAGTGACTGTAGACTTGAATCCCAAATGTGGACAACCTCTTCAACATTACAGGTATCGATTTGTAGCACTAGAATGGATGTCTGGATTAGAAAAGCCATTTTTAAAACCCTATTAGGGAACTCCGATTTAACCGAGATGTCTCCTTCTCAGGAACTTCATCTATAATCCAGATCAGAGTATACTACAAAAAGCCTCTGCAAGGGTCGGGATGCCCGTACATTTTACAGATGGCTCAACTGAACCCGTGTAATGTTGTAATTTTCCCTGAAGTGAAATAAAAGCAGATCGGTCACTAGATTTTACCATACAATCTGAATACAATATTAACTACTGTTCATCTCTTAGACCAGATGAGGCTGGTGTACTTAGTTAGAAAATCCATGTCAGAATGGCGGTATAATCCTTTTTTGAAAAGTTTTCCATCCTGATTTTAAGGGCAGAGACAGACTGCCATATTTCTCGTTCGAGAATCGCATTGTCAAACTGGTACTGGCTGTTGGCTCTCCTGACCTGAGCTTGACAGCTGCATAGTAATCCATCACGCTGTCTTGCTCAGTTCAGGGGAGGTGTCAGGACAGTCCGTTCAGTGCCATGCGATTTTCCCACGAGTTTTACGGCCGCCAAACTCTGCCCTAAATTAAGGACTAGAAGCCTCCGGCTCTTGCTTGACTCAGAAAATCAATGTCAAAAGGCCTGTATAATTACGATTTTAAGCTACGCAAGTACACCAGCCTCATCAGGTCATACATCTGTTTAATGATGTATATGGTTTGCATTGTAAAATCTGGTGACAAATCCTCCTTAAACACCTAGTGGTGGTTTGATTTCTGCTTATTGATTTGGGTTCTAGCAGTGAGAGGGCAGGAGGATATTCAGCCATCCACTCCTAAGAACAGAGAAAAAAAAAACAACTTTCCTACATATATTGCAGAAGTCCCAGAGATTCCTACTGGACAAATATCACAATATCTTATGTTGTATACGTTGGTACACGGCATCCTGTGGAGCTGGATAGAGACAGGTGTCAGCTCTGCTTGATGATGACTGTACAGCTCTTTTTGATACATTTAGTTTCCAGTTACCTTCTTATTAGTAGCCAGAGATTGCTGGTGTTGTGCGTCAGTGACCGAGTCTTTAAAGCTTGGCATTTTCTTCAATGCATCCTTCAACTGGCGGAATTCCTCCATCTGAGCCTAGGAAAAGCCAATCCAAATAGTAGATGAGCAGATGATCAGGATCACAGCAGGGACAGACCAGTTTTTTTTTTTAAAAAAAAGACTTGGTGAAAAAAGGGACCAGGAGCTGCTGTTACATTGTATCATGCACCTCAAGTATATAAACTGCCTCAGCACAAAGGCTCATCACCAGTCTCCAGAGAGCTATCAGACCGATGCAAAAGGAATAATGGAGCAATTGCCCAAAGCAACTAAATTACTTCATTGTAAAAAAAATGCATTGAAAACACAGGGCTGGAATCTGATGATATGCATCTATAGAGATACTAAGGGTTTGCACTAGCCTGTTAAATCCTCCTTTAGTACATTATGTCTCTTTTGCTCACAGAGTGGGGGACACATAGAATTAAAGGTGACTTCCCTTTTCAGAAAACCTATGTCTCTGGGTCTAGTTTGTTGTAAAAAAAAAAAATATACATATATATATACAGTATATATGTATACATATATATACAGTTGTGCTCAAAAGTTTACATACCCCGGCAGAATTTTTGCTTTCTTGGCCTTTTTTCAGAGAATATGAATTATAACACCAAAACTTTTTCTCCACTCATGGTTAGTGGTTGGGTGAAGGAAACTTAGGGAAGGAGTTGAAGCTCTGAGTTGCCAAGCGACAGCGTCAAAATCATAATGATTTAGAGATGATCTGCAAAGAGGAGTGGAGCAAAATTCCTCCTGACATGTGCGCAAACCTCATCAACTACAAAAAACGGCTGAGTGCTGTGCTTGCCAACAAGGGTTTTGCCACCAAGTATTAGGTCTTGGGTTTGCCAGAGGGATCAAATACTTATTTCTCACTGCAAAATGCAAATAAATTTATATAATTTATACAAAGATGTTCTGGATTTTATTTTTGATATTCTATCTCTCAATGTTAAAATTAACCTTCCCTTAAAATTATAGACTGTTCATGTCTTTGTCAGTGGGCGAACTTACAAAAATCAGCAAGGGATCAAATACGGTACTTATTTCGCCCACTGTATGTATATATGTATATAATATATGTACACTGCTCAAAAAAATAAGGGGAACACTTAAACAATAGAATATAACTCCAAGTAAATCAAACTTCTGTGAAATCAAACTGTCCACTTAGGAAGCAACACTGATTGACATCAATTTCACATGCTGTTGTGCAAATGGAATAGACAACAGAGGGAAATTATTGGCAACTATCAAGACACCCTCAATAAAGGAGTGGTTCTGCAGGTGGGGACCACAGACCACATCTCAGTACCAATGCTTTCTGGCTGATGTTTTGGTCACTTTTGAATGTTGGTTGTGCTTTCACACTCGTGGTAGCATGAGACGGACTCTACAACCCACACAAGTGGCTCAGGTAGTACAGCTCATCCAGGATGGCACATCAATGCGAGCTGTGGAAAGAAGGTTTGCTGTGTCTGTCAGCGTAGTGTCCAGAGGCTGGAGGCGCTACCAGGAAACAGGCCAGTACACCAGGAGACGTGGAGGGGGCCGTAGGAGGGCAACAACCCAGCAGCAGGACCGCTACCTCCGCCTTTGTGCAAGGAGGAATAGGAGGAGCACTGCCAGAGTCCTTCAAAATGACCTCCAGCAGGCCACAAATGTGCATGTGTCTGCACAAATGGTTAGAAACCAACTCCATGAGGATGGTCCGAGTGCCCGACGTCCACAGATGGGGGTTGTGCTCACAGCCCAACACCGTGCAGGACGCTTGGCATTTGCCACAGAACAGCAGGATTGGCAAATTCGCCACTGGCGCCCTGTGCTCTTCACAGATGAAAGCAGGTTCACAATGAGCACATGTGACAGACGTGACAGAGTCTGGAGACGCCGTGGAGCGGATCTGCTACCTGCAAAATCTTTCAGCATGACCGGTTTGGCAGTGGGTCAGTAATGGTGTGGGATGGCATTTGTAGCCTGACTGCCATTAGGTACCGAGATGAGATCCTCAGACCCCTTGTGAGACCATATGCTGGTTCGGTTGGCCCTGGGTTCCTCCTAATGCAGGACAGTGCCAAACCTCATGTGGCTGGAGTGTGTCAGCAGTTCCAGCAAGATGAAGGCATTGAAAGCTATGGACTGGCCCGCCCGTTCCCCAGACCTGAATCAGATTGAGCACATCTGGGACATCATGTCTCACTCCATCCACCAACGTTTCGTTGCACCACAGACTGTCCAGGAGTTGGCGGATGCTTTAGTCCAGGTCTGGGAGTAGATCCCTCGGGCGACCATCTGCCACCTCATCAGTAGCATGCCCAGGCGCTGTAGGGAGGTCATACAGGGACAGGGAGGTCATACAGGTGTGTAGCCCTGGTACACAATACCAGGAGGATGAGTGGAGAGGTAACGGTTAAGGGCTCTTCATGATATCACGTACACTTCGGACACACCCAGCAGGGGTGTGGAGGGGAGGTGCTGAGTAGTCTGAGTTCAGTCAGTGACTCGAAGGAGTTAGGAAGTGCAGTCTTTGTGCAGTTCAGAAAGTGGAGGCCAGTACAGGTGAGCCAGTTCACCTCAGCCTGGTCAGAGCTGTGCCCCACTAGAAGACGGACTGAGACATTTGTTGAGAGTCTGAGCAAATCGAAGGGCATAGTGGAAGAGAACAGAAAAGTGCCATAGGTATAGGATACCTGCACATTGTTACCGGTCACTGGGGACCGAAGGATCACTATAGCTGCACGCATAGTGGTAAGAAAACCAGAGGCTTATCGGACCTTAGGTCGCGGAAAGCAGCCCCTGAAGAGTCAGTACGTAACTGGGGTCAGGGAGAGTGAGAACCTTGAGTCAGTGCACGACAGGTATTGGAACTCAGCTCTCTCAGAAGAAGGCTCCAACCACAAAACTGACCGGGCAGCACAGCTTTGGAATAGCTGGAGTTATAGAGGGAACTACGCTTTACGCTGGTTGGACTCATCATCATTGGAAAGTAAAGGAGGCCCCTAACTTGCTTAGCCGTTGCCTCAAAGCTCATCCTCCATCAACCCCATCAGCCTCCCTGGGACCTGCCTGAACAACTTGAAGTAAAGGTATGGAAAGACGCTGACGGTGTGAGACTGAGTTATTTAATTGCATGCCTGCACAACCCTGCCTTAGCCATCGACCTGAGGGAAGAGTCCCACCTGTAGGGGACCCAACATCTAGCTGCCTCACCATCCCCTCAGAGATCTACAGCAGCGCTGGTACAAATTACCAGAGACTACAGGTGGCGTCACGAACTGTATATAAATCTATCCCCTGTAAATATTCCCCCAACATACGCCAGACCGCCAGGGCCACAGACCGAGCCACCGCTACCTGTGACAATCCCCATAGACTTCCATGGGCTCGGCTCTGAGTACCCCATTGCCCTGGTAACCCACAATTGTGGTGGCGGGTCGAGACAAATTGGCGTCACGAACAGGATCCGAAACTTGCAGCATTGCGAGCCCTGTGTGCCTGTGGAGTGTTTTGGCGAAAAAGACTGTTGCTGTTGTTTGGCGCCAAATACCGCCATATTTGCCGCCAGATTCGCGCCCTAAGGCGCTGGAGAAGAAGGTGGGCGTACCTGAAAGAGCGCGCAAAGTCTTGGACACGCCCCCGGCTCTGACTCAGCGGCAGGTCCTGCAACAGGAAGTGAACGCTCTGACATCAGAGCGCCTGCGACGAAGGTCCTGTTCCCACTGCTGTGCCTGTGAAATAGCAGCGTCTGAAACCGGTAGGCTCCGTTTAACCAAGGGGGCGCTAAGATGTCACAACAACCGGCTGACAGTGCGGCCCCAGCCGGAGTCCCCAATCCCGCACCGTCTGGTATTGTAGTGCCAGATGGGGGTGCAGGTCCAGCACCCAGTCCGGTAGTCCCGATCATGCCACTAACGCTTCCATATATGCCAGGGGCGAAATGGCTTCCCCAGTACAGCGGTGAGCCAGGCACATTAGCAGGCTTCAAGCGGAAGTTATGCAGCATCCTAGAAATGTACTCCATGCCTGAGAGACAAAAAGCTGCTGTGCTAATAGGGCAGCTAACTGGCGCTGCTGAGAGGGAAGTGGAGACCTGGGATACCGTTGATCAGGAGTCGGTACCTGCGATCTTCCTTAAGTTGCATGCCATATTTGAAGACCGCACAGAAACGGATCTCCGGATGGCCTTCTATCACTGTTCACAACAGCCAGGTGACAGCATCCGGGACTACGCTTGCCGACTACAAGGAGCCCTGAGAGCTCTTAAGCAGGTTAATAATTTAAATGCTATTGATGAGAATAAAATGCTGAAAGAACAATTTATACAGGGATTGAGATCCCAAGAGGAACGCAGAACTGTAAACTGGTGGTCCTTAGATCATCCGGATGCTACCTTTGATGCCCTAAAAGACATGGCAATAAAAGGGCTGCGGCCCCTGGGCAAACTTGAGGTGGCAACCCAACATCATCAGGCTGAAGTCACCCTGGAACCGGCAGTAACCCCCTGTTCCCCGCTAGTGGCCGAAGCCAAAGCGCAGGTGACCCCTCCTAGTGAATTGGACTGTCTGCGCTCAGAGGTGCGCCAGCTGACTAAAAATCTGGCTGCTGTAATGAGTGCCCTGCAGCTGCGGAAAGAGGAGGAAGGGAAGATCTTGTTAGCTGACTGCCCAGAAGACGTCCCGTGGATGCACCGGAGAAGAAAGAAGACGTCGCCCCCCCGGAGGAGGACAACGCCACCCCCAGGAGCGACCTCTGATCAACACCCTCCTCGTCGAGAGATCATCTGTTACCGTTGCAACCGGAAAGGTCATATGTCTCCACAGTGTCCTTTAAACGGGCAGAACCTGGGTCCAAGGGCCAACACCCAGGAGAATACCCGTCAGGCCCCCTAGACTGGAACCGCAGGTATGTGGGTGGGCGACCCTACCTGTCTATCATCTTAGATGGTATTGCAGTTCCGGCATTGTTAGACACTGGGTCCCAGGTGACCCTAATTCCTGATGCCCTCTATACTAAGTACTGGTCAATGGACAGTCTTAAACCCCCGAGCTCTGACTTTACCGTGTATGCTTCTAATGGTCTTCCTGTAGAAGTACTCGGGACAAAATGTGTAGATGTAAAGGTGGGCAGAGAGGAGTTGAAAGACCAGGGCTTCTGGTAGTAAAGACTGTAAATGAGGAGAACGGTTTAAATATAATTTTGGGTACTAACATTATCGGTAATTGTTTGGGAGAAGTTGTGTTCTTACTCCAACAGCTCGCTGAGATTGCCCGACCAAGGCAGAGAGGAGTAATCCAAAGAGAGATCCGGGCCCTGGTGTGTCAGCAGCAAGCGAAGCTTACAGACGGCGAAATTGGTAATGTACGGGTCACTGACTCGGATCCTATTGTGATACCCCCAATGAGTGAAATGATCATTTGGTGCAGGGCGGCCATAGGTCTGAGAGGACAGAATTACCAAGCTGTAGTAGAACCCCACCATTCAGAACATAGACCTACACTTATGACTGCTAGAGGAGTAGTAGAAGTGGTGAATGGAAGAGTACCGGTACGGCTTCTCAATTGGGGAGATGATGAGGTAAATTTACCCCGTTATGCAACCATTGCTAAACTTCATGCTGTCGACAATAATTCTATTCTCCCGGCTGAGTCCTTAGACTCCTGTCAAATAGCGGAGGACAATGACCCAGCAACTCAGGTGGCGGAATGGTGTCAGCAACTCCATGTTGGGACGGACACCACTCCCGCTCACCAGAAGCAAGGGGTATTACGGGTGGTGCAAGAGTACGCCCAAGTGTTTAGCAAGAATCCACTTGATTTTGGGAAATTAAGGGAGTACAACATCATATCCCTACAGGCAGTCATCCTCCCATCAAAGAGCGGTATAGGCCCATACCTCCAGCTCATTATCAGAAGGCTAAAGAAATGTTGAATGATATGAAGAAAGCCGGGGTGATAAGGGATAGTTGTAGCCCCTGGGCAGCCCCTCTAGTTCTGGTTAAAAAGAAAGATGGTAGTATGAGAATGTGTGTGGATTACAGGCAGGTGAACCGCATAACACACAAGGATGCATACCCGTTACCACGTATAGAGGAATCATTAGCTGCTCTGAAAACGGCTAACTACTTTTCTACCCTTGATCTGACTAGTGGTTACTGGCAAGTGGCTGTGGCTGAGGAGGATCGTGAGAAAACGGCTTTCACCACCCCAATGGGGCTCTGTGAGTTCGACAGAATGCCGTTTGGGCTCAGCAGTGCCCCAGGAACATTTCAGAGAGTGATGGAAAATTGTCTGGGACATCTCAATTTTGAAACCGTGCTGCTATACCTAGACGACGTTATCGTGTATTCTAAGACATATGAGGACCATCTGAAACACCTGGCAGAAGTGTTTGAGTCCCTGTCCAGGTACGGATGAAATTAAAACCCTCAAAATGCCATCTACTCAAACAGAAGGTACAATACTTGGGGCCAATCGTCAGTTCGGAAGGAGTAGCGCCGGACCCAGAGAAAGTCACTGCCATCCAGAAGTGGCCGGAGCCGAAGAACCTTAAGGAAGTGCGACAGTTCCTGGGACTAACGGGTTACTACAGAAGGTTCGTGAAAGATTACACGAAGAAGGCAGCTCCTTTACAGGACCTCCTGGTAGGACAATCCTTAAAGAGCAGAAACCCTCCCTTTAATTGGGGTAAAGAACAGGCTGAAGCATTCCAAAAGATGAAAGAGATCCTTACAGGTGATGAGATCTTAACCTATCCTGATTACAGCCAACCGTTCCTGTTGTACACCGACGCCAGTAATGAAGGTTTGGGAGCAGTTCTCAGTCAGAAGCAGAATGGCCAAGAAAAAGTCATCGCATATGCCAGCAGAAAACTCAGGCCAACTGAAAGGAATCCGGAAAATTATAGCAGCTTCAAGCTGGAGTTTCTGGCGCTGGTCTGGGCCATTACTGAAAGATTTAAGCATTATCTGGCCTCTAATCAGTTCACTGCGTTTACAGATAACAACCCGTTAACGCACCTGGAAACTGCCAAGCTGGGTGCCATGGAGCAGCGATGGATGGCTCGGTTGTCCAATTACCAGTTTACTATCAAGTACCGGGCAGGTCGAAAGAATGCTAATGCTGACGCATTGTCCCGAATGCCGCATGACTCTGATACGGAAGAAGAATCGGATGACCTGGAAGAAATTGAGCTACCTGCGTTCCATCGAAATGGGGTAGTCCACGAGCATCGAGTCAACAGAAAGCAGCATGGTGCAACATTAAATCCTTTACCCCATCACAGCTGGAAAGAGACTCAGGACAGTGATCCAGTGGTCAGCCGCATCAAGGAGTTGTTAAGACAGGAAGGCTCCTCTTTGGAAAAGGATGCACCTATGTCAGCCAAGCTCCTGTGGAACGAGAAAAGCAGGTTGTTCCTATACCGTGAGAAGTTGTGCAGGAGATACGTCAATCCCAGAACCCATGAGATGGTCTGGCAAATAGTGGTCCCCAAGGCAGACGTCCCAATGGTGTTGGAAGCATACCACGATCAAGCAGGACACTTTGGCTGGAGAAAGCTGGAGACCCTGTTGAGATGCCGGTTCTACTGGGTAGGGATGCGCAGCTCCATCGAGAGGTGGTGTCGGAACTGTGGACCCTGTGGTCTCAGAAGAAAGGACTACGGTAGTCAGAAGGCACCCCTGCAACCTATCCGGACGACTCGTCCCCTGGAGATTGTGGCCCTGGACCACGTCAAATTGTCGCCAAGTAGATCTGGATACTCATACGCCTTGACCATGGTGGACCATTACTCCAGATTTTTGGTGGTTGTTCCAGTTAAGGACCAGACCGCAGTGACGGCAGCGAAAACCTTTCAAGCAAGTTTCTGCAGACCGCATGGGTATCCGGAGCAAGTATTAACCGATCAAGGACCTGCTTTCGAAGCTGATTTATTCAAGGAATTCTGTCACATGTACGGGTGCAAGAAAATTAGAACAACGCCATACCCCCTCAAACCAACGGTCTTTGTGAAAAAATGAACCATATTGTCCTTGACTTGTTGAGATCCATACCGTTGGAAGACAGAAATCGATGGCCGGACTTACTACCTGATTTGGTTGACTTGTATAACCATATACCTGTAAGTTCTACTAACTGCACTCCAGCCTATCTTATGAGAGCAAGGCCCGGAAGACTACCAATGGATTTAGAACTTGGAGTAGTAGAACCGGAGGCAGACGACACCATTGAAAACTGGGACATAAATCGGCAAGAGCAGTACAGAAGAGTGCAAACCTGTGTAGAAGAAAGTCTCAACAAGGCACGGGAGAAACAGGAAGATATTTACAACAGAAATGCTCCTGCCAAGCCTTTGATGCCTGGAGAAGTGGTATTAAAAAGAAAAAGGAAGATGCACAAATTGGATAACCAGTGGGAGCAAGAACCCTACGTCGTACAAGATTCTAAATATGACAACAGAAAAGTTTGTATCATTAGTAAGGACGGAGGAAGAACAATAACCACTGTGTCCAGAGACCATTTGAAATTGTGTCCAGAACCCTTAAAGCGTTGTGAAAAGAACCCTGTCATCAATCAAGAAGAAAGGAAGGAAGAGGTCATACACACGGATCTGGGAGATTTTCCTGCGGATTGGCCCAGACTGGGAGATGCTGTAATAATTCCAGTATTGCAGTTTTATCAGCCACCAGAGGAAGTTCTACCTCCAGTTATGCCCGTGGTACCAGTTGAGCCCGTTCAGGAGTTACCCATTCCAGCAACACCTCAACCTACGGAATCTCAAGAAGGATCATCTGAAGCAGCGCCCCATACTATGGGATCCCCTGGTGAAGCTGACTCACACCGCCCAGCCATCAGTACGCTTGCCAGATCCATAGAAAGATTGAGGCAGTTCTATAGTTTGCCGTTACGCAGTGCAGACAGATCGCAACTTAATATACCTGAAGCTACTCCACGTAGATCAGAGCGAATCACAAAAGGGAAGATACCCATTCGATACCAGCAGTAATTATAACAAATTAATGTGAATATTGTAAAAAGTATATATATAAATGTGTCTTTTCCTTATGGTGTCTTATAATGGACTCAGAGGCTGAGGACTGAGCCAGCCCAAAAACTGTATCTTGTAAATAGTTGCACTAAGGTGCCTTTTAATGGTTTCACACGAAGCCTTGACTTACCTCTGAACATAAAACCCGTGTGGTGTGGCACTGAGTGAGGTCTGCATTCGGATGTCCTGCAGCCCACCCAGGACCCACGTTGAAGGTTTGGTGCGGGTCCTTCACAAGAATATTGTCGTTTATTTATGAACATGTTTATTTAATATTTCGTATTTTTTCTATATTCCATGTGTTGTTAGCAACGTTCAAGACATCCTTACCTCCCGGATGGGACGAATTAATGTTTAATGTTGATGTTTAATGCATAAACAAAAATGTCTCTTGTATTTCACAGCCCGGGAGTGCTGTCGTTTACCATGGGGAATGTGTAGCCCTGGTACACAATACCAGGAGGATGAGTGGAGAGGTAACGGTTAAGGGCTCTTCATGATATCACGTACACTTCGGACACACCCAGCAGGGTGTGGAGGGGAGTGCTGAGTAGTCTGAGTTCAGTCAGTGACTCGAAGGAGTTAGGAAGTGCAGTCTTTGTGCAGTTCAGAAAGTGGAGGCCAGTACAGGTGAGCCAGTTCACCTCAGCCTGGTCAGAGCTGTGCCCCACTAGAAGACGGACTGAGACATTTGTTGAGAGTCTGAGCAAATCGAAGGGCATAGTGGAAGAGAACAGAAAAGTGCCATAGGTATAGGATACCTGCACATTGTTACCGGTCACGGGGGACCGAAGGATCACTATAGCTGCACGCATAGTGGTAAGAAAACCAGAGGCTTATCGGACCTTAGGTCGCGGAAAGCAGCCCCTGAAGAGTCAGTACGTAACTGGGGTCAGGGAGAGTGAGAACCTTGAGTCAGTGCACGACAGGTATTGGAACTCAGCTCTCTCAGAAGAAGGCTCCAACCACAAAACTGACCGGGCAGCACAGCTTTGGAATAGCTGGAGTTATAGAGGGAACTACGCTTTACGCTGGTTGGACTCATCATCATTGGAAAGTAAAGGAGGCCCCTAACTTGCTTAGCCGTTGCCTCAAAGCTCATCCTCCATCAACCCCATCAGCCTCCCTGGGACCTGCCTGAACAACTTGAAGTAAAGGTATGGAAAGACGCTGACGGTGTGAGACTGAGTTATTTAATTGCATGCCTGCACAACCCTGCCTTAGCCATCGACCTGAGGGAAGAGTCCCACCTGTAGGGGACCCGACATCTAGCTGCCTCACCATCCCCTCAGAGATCTACAGCAGCGCTGGTACAAATTACCAGAGACTACAGGTGGCGTCACGAACTGTATATAAATCTATCCCCTGTAAATATTCCCCCAACATACGCCAGACCGCCAGGGCCACAGACCGAGCCACCGCTACCTGTGACAATCCCCATAGACTTCCATGGGCTCGGCTCTGAGTACCCCATTGCCCTGGTAACCCACAATTGTGGTGGCGGGTCGAGACACAGGCACATCGAGGCCACAAACACTACTGAGCATCATTCTGACTTGTTTTAAGGACATTACATTCCACTTTAATTTTGTGGGTGACTCCAAATCCAGGCCTCCATTAGTTAATAAATTAGATTTCCATTGATGATTTTTGTGTAATTTTGTAGTCAGCACATTCAACTTTGTACAGAAAAAAGTATTCAATGAGAACATTTCATTCATTCAGATCTAGGTTGTGTTATTTGATTGTTCCCTTCATTTTTTTGAGCAGTGTATATATATATATATATATATATATATATATATATATATATAAAATGTTAGACTAGCTGGAGTGCCTTGTATTCACAGCAGGACGCCTGTGAGTCACAAGGCAGAGTAAAAGTAAGTGCGGACCTGGTCAAGCTATTTGGCCAAGGCAATGTTCAGGAAAACCCAGTAAGGGCTTTTATTTTTGAAGCGGACTACAGGATGGTAGTCGGGCGATCCGCTTCCTCCAAGCCGGGTCTTTCAAGTGGCCCAAGGCCACAGATTCCAGCTAAAAACCCCGCAGTATAGGATTTGGGTGTGTCAGTGTTTGTTTGCAAGTAGCAGACCAGGTGGCTCTGCAGCGTCCAAGCCTGTGTGAGGTAACACAGAGTCCAGAGCAGCGAACGCCTGGCACCCCGCAGAGTAATACGATGATGCAGTCGCCCTCGGTAACCGGTCTCGTGTATGGACTGTTGTGACGCTCTGGCTGCGATCCGGAGATAACCGTGTGCTGTGCACTGTGTGAGTTGTTTGGACATTAAACACGTTTGCTGTGAACTTTCCTGTGTTCCCTGCCTATCTGATTATCCATATATATATACACAGGGTGGGCAATTTATATAGATACACCTAAATAAAATGGGAATGGTTGGTGATATCAACTTCCTGTTTGAGGCACATTAATAAATGGGAGGGGAAAACTTTTCAAGATGGGTGGTGACCATGGTGGTCATTTTGAAGTCAGTCATTTTGGGTCCAACTTTATTTTTTTGCAATGGGAAGAGGGTCGTGTGACACATGAAACGTATTGAGAATTTCACAAGAAAAACAATGGTGTGCTTGGTTTTAACGTATATTTATTCTTGAGTTATTTACAAGTTTATGACCACTTTTAAAATGTGTTCAAAGTGCTGCCCATTGTGTTGGATTGTCAATACAACCCTCTTCTCCCACTCTTGACACACTGATAGCAACACCGCAGAAGAAATGCTAGCACAGGCTTCCAGTATCCGTTGTTCCAGATGCTGCACATCTCGTATCTGAAGGCAATTGTCTATGCTGTGAAGATACGAGATACTATGTCTCCACCGCTACATCAGTGTCTGTTGTTGTCTGTAGCCTGTTGTCTGAAGTGGCATCCACAATGCTGATGCCAATCAGTGAGCTCAGCAGCTTATGTTATTTGAGCTCAATAATTGGCTGCAACACTAACGACGTGACAGACGCTGCGAACAACAACAGACACAGATATCACCGGCAGAGATGCAGCGATGGACCCGGGGAGGGTTAGTAGAGCTAATTTATGCTTTCTTTTTTTTTACAATAATAATAATAATGATGATAATAAATACTAACATAATGCACATCACATCAAACTGCTACTTAAAAGGAGAAACAAATAAAAGAAGAAAGAAAATGTCATTGTAAATAAATTCCTAAATATTTTTAATTAGCAAATCACATTTGTCTTGTCTCCGAGGGTGATCACTATAGACTAAAATAGCCGTCGTCTTACACTGATAGAAAAAAAATGAGATATGGCCGCAGGCATCATCACAATAGAGGTCGTCACACGGATAAAGGTTTCCTGTACCTTTAAGAATTCAGTAGCTGTAGGATTTAACTCCCATAATGTGCTCTATATTAGAAAGTGAAAAAACCCTAAGCAAGAAGTGACATCCTGCCAGTTGTGTCAATCACAGGTTACAATGGATTGGAAATAACTTGTAAAAGCTTTTATACTATATAGTGTGAGTAATATCGGAACAATCAAAGGGGGGATGAATAGTTAAACAATGGGAGGAAGGATTAGTAACAGATTGTTACCCAGTTGCAGCCTGGATTTTGCTATTGCACGACTTCTCATTTTCAATAGTAGACACTGTGTAATACTTTATTGTTCCTGCGGGGGCACTGCAAGGAAAATCGATAGGTTTCCTCATAAGATAACAGTTGATTTATGGGGGTCCCAGGAGTCAGACAATCTGTGATCAGCCTTATTGCGGAGGCTAGGCTATCAAAAATTTACATGCCAGTCTCCCATGTCTGGTGCAACTTAAAAAAAGATTGCTAGAGGGTCAGTTGTATGTGTACTGGGCATGATCGATGGAGTAAATTGTGAGTTATCGTGCGCAGGGGGTGTCTGCACTGCGGGAGATAGATGAAATCCATTTAAAAGCCTTGCAGCGCTGTAAATAATGCATCCCCCATAATAAGTATGTGAGAAGGGTATAAAAAGAGAGCAAGATCAATACTAATACATATGTAGCAGCTCACAGCCACACACTAAGGATACAATTCAGGCTGCTGTACGGGAGGATTCAGATAAAGGCAATGAAGCCCTATGTCCCCATTGGTGCGTTAATGGCTACATAAAAAGCATGTTCATTCCCAAATTTAATAAGAATTATAAAACGGGAAATGATTGGAGTCCAAACTGTAGAAGGAATCAAGTATTGCTAAACTAAGAATTATATTCAGCGTTTCAGCGTTTTATTGCAGTCACCACTAGAGGGAGCTCACTGCATACTCTTTATCTATAGATCCCAACAGTCAAACCGTATGCAGAAAGCTCCCTCTAGTGGCGGCTGCAGGCATCATTGACCACAATCTTTAAGGGGGAATTTGGAGCCCTGTGTCAAAAAATTTCAAAATCCAATTATTTGTGCATAATTTAAAGCAACAGAGAATGAAATGTTGAACATTCCCTTTAAGGAAGAGAATAGGGAACATGAGATTTCTTTGTGGCATTTCCTCTCTGCTACATTAGCGTACCAGGAATCTCAGGAATCGGCTCCCACCACAAGAATGCAAATGTTACTCCCAGCTTCAGCCGAGGCAGTGGAAATTGAATGTTAAAAAGAGATTTGTGTGAATTTAACACTTGGCGGAGACTTTTTTTTTTAAGTCTTTTTTTATACGCCCCATCCTAAACAGGAGATGATGGGAGTGACTGCATTCTCACAAAACTAAAAATGCAAATAAGGAAATAATATAAAGTAGTGTGCACATATATTCCCTTTAAAACTATTATTTTATTAATAATGTATTAAAATACACCAACCCAGTGACAGGTATATACAAAGATATACCAGAATAAAACTGAACTGTCAAATGCCCTACAATAGTCCTCTGCTGGTTCCTACCTGACCGTGGAGGTTGGCACCCTAAAAGTACGATACTGGCGCCCCCACTCAGCGTAGGCTCTCCCTCACTCCCCTATTGCACCCTACTATTATAGGTGGGAAAACAATGAAACTTAGTAAGAGATGAAGAGAGTCTTGGAACTAAGGGTATATGACAAAGAATTAAATCACCTAATTCATGACATAATAAAGTCCATCCATAATATCATATAAGCACATGACCAACGGTGTATAATGAAACTATATGGCCAAAAATATTTTGTTGTGGAGCGTTACCCAGATGAAGGAATAACATATGGTCACCCTAGATGATAAATTAGTGATGAATCTTATCATAAAGCAGGTAACATATATCTCATTGTGCAAATAACATGCCAGAGTAACGCTACCCACACAATAGAAATGACAGGAGATATGGTCACTCTAATTAATAAAAAGCGATGGGACTTATCATGCGGTAAGTAGACACCCCGACGCGTTTCCCCGTTGGTGACACGGTTCCTCAGGAGGTAGAGATGATGCCTGATACCATAAAGATGATGACATGTCAAACACCCAAACAGATGGACTTAAATAACCACCGTAGATGAACGCCAAAATAGGCACCGCCCCTTAAGATTATGGGCGGAGTAAGACCAGGCCATATGTCATGTTGTAAATAAAGATCATAAATACCTCGTGGTGCACGCTCAAGATGCCGGGATATATCGAAGTTCCCACTCGGCCGGAAGTGTCAGGCGCTCCATGATGCCTTGCGAACTGACCACTTCCGCCGCTTCATTCCGGATATGGTGTGCGTTCCAATAGTGGAACGCAAAAGTAAGACGCTCTAAGGCACCAGACAAACTCGTCATTTCCGCCGCTCAGCACCACATACGGTAAGCGTTCCAGATAGTGGAACGCACGCGTCACCAGGATTCCTTCTAATACCTCACCACAAGGCAAGGGGCAAAGATGCCGCCTACAATGGTGATAACGAGACTGAAATGTGCACCAAAGTAAAACGCAAACAGTACCACTGTATTGATAGTGCGCAATATGTCAGAATAAATCACTAACATTTTCATCATCATGACTCATATACTATGAATGTAAATGCACAGAACCCTCCCATGTCTCAAGTATAAATAACAAAGGGGACTTTTTTAACAAAATTTTCAACATGACAATAAATTAAGAAAAAGAAAAAAATAGATAATAGATCAGTAAAAAATTACCGGGATATCATGATATACACCCAACAATAGGGTCATGTAGCAAAGACATATATGTGGCATGCTTTCAAAATTCAACAAAAAACCATACAATCATTAAGGAACAGACGCAATAGGATTTCATCAAATAAAGGACGCATATGATAAGGCCTCATTCAAACCCTTAGGTTATTACAGTCTGAATATCCATTCTGTCTCTCACCTAAGGATAAGCCTATCTAGGTCTCCCCCCCCCTAGTTTTAGGCTTAACCAATTCCACCATGGTAAATGTGATGTCTGATAGTCTGCCATTGTGAATTTTGTTAATATGGCGGGCTACTGGCGTATCCCTCCTATTCTTGATATCATTACGGTGTTCACCCACCCTCACCCTGAATTCTCTTTTGGTCTTTCCAATAAAGTCTAGAGGGCAGGTACATGTGGCCTTGTACACCAGCCCTGAGGACTTGCAATTGCCAAAATCCCTAATAGAATAAATCCTGCCATTAGCCGCACTGGAAAAGGTTTTACCAGGAGTCATCATGCTACATCTGGAGCAGTTACCGCATCTATAGAAACCCACAGGCCTTCTATCAAGCCAAGTTCCCGCTCTGGCCGGTCTCTGATAAAGGCTATGGACCAAACGGTCCCCGATGGATCGACCCCAGTGACTGCGCCTGATTTAGTAAGAGGCATGGTGCACCACACATAACTGTATAAAAGCCTTATACATGTGAAAGATTAATACGTAAGATGCATGATCGATGTGAGCAAGCGTTCATCAGTATATTGCACCTATGCAATCTCCACCATATAGCGTTATGGATTCTGCATGCTGAGTGAATCTGCCCTTATAATACTAATAGGACTTATTATGTAATAATTAAAAGTACTGGAATTTCCTAACGATAAAAAAATAAAACCTACGGTTGCTTTGAGATCGCGTTGGCAACATTTTCTGACTTTCGGAATAATAAATCTGTTGGAAACTTTCTGGATGACTACAGACATTTTTTTTCGCCAATTTAAAAAAATATGGCGTGATGATGGATGATAAAATTCCACTTTAGTCTTTAGTGGACGCAACCTGTTTTCTGCAAGTCACTTCCAAAAATAACTCTCTACCAGTTAGTGGGATCGCGAGACAATTCCATAATGAGGAATCTTTCATTGTTTCCTTTAATGGGACACCAGACGCAGAAGATGCATAAAATATATCCCAGCAATTCCTCTGATAATCTCCATTTTTTTCTTTGATCCTTTTTTTCTCATATGGCAATTAGAGCGGAGAAACATGTGAAGGAGTCTTCTGTAGGTGTCCCAGGAGACTGCATACCCTTCATCCTCCTCCTCCTCCTGTGTCTAATTCCAAAGCCTTATATTCACATTATAAAAAGGTTATCCCACCTAGCCACTGGATAAGCAATGAATATATGATTGCTTGGACCCCCGATAATCACTAGAAGGGGGTCCTGTGTCACTCATATCAATGGAGAGGTAGTGCACAAATGTGACCACCGGTTACATAGATGATGAATTATGCGTTACTGTGCATGCATGTGCACCAATGCTCCCACATGGACACGGTGCCCCTCTTGCAATGATTGGGGGCTGCCAATAAATGTTGTTCGAGGGGTAACCCTTTTAACCTGATAACAACGAGGGATTGTGGATTTACGCCACTCAGTCCTGGGCTTTAAAAGGGGTTTTCCAGTGTAGAAAGCAGGAACCAGTAATCTTAGAGATTGGCTGCAGTGGTGATGCGATTTGTCAAGTGTTGTCTCTTCCTTCCCCACCACGAAGAACTGCAGAGTAACAGCAGTGGTCCAGTAAGTGAGAATCTCTTTAAGGACCAGAATGGTCACATTTTATAAAATAAGGTATAGGAGAGGAGAACCCATTTAAGCCACTTTAAGTGACCTATCTCAGCTAATAAGCCACATGGGATGCAGTATTTTACATCTGACAAAAAAATCACCAGTCCGACATTTTTATTTCACCATCTGTGAGCTTTCAGTAATGTATATATTGTATGTGCATTAAACTACTTTCCTATCAGTCTTCTGCCGTTTCCAGCGCTGCTCCGCTCTCCTGCATCATGTGACCGCAGCTCTGTTTTCCAGCTCGCAGAGCCGACCGTTACTTCCTCTCTTAATATAAGCCTACAGTAGGAGAGCCTTGTCCTGAGCCTCATAGACTTACATAGAGAAAGTGGCTTCCGATCCACATAAAAACGATGTGTAAGTCACAGCTGAAGACACATGCTAGAGGAGAGGATCGGAGCAGCGCTGGAAACAGCAGAAGACAGCGATGGGATAAGTATTTTTAATGCAATGAAAACTGAACATTTATTAAGGATAACGAATGGATAGTGAAATAAAAAAAATGCTGGAACAGAATCCTGTATCTTACAGTATATTCTCTTTAAGATTTATTTGTTATCCCCACTCCCGTGATGTCGTCATGCCAGATGCCTTCATCTGCCAAACATAGCCTTCAATGAAGGATTGGCAATAACTCCATGTCTCCGTGAAGCTGAAAATATAAAATTATTATGCAAATCTCCTTCCTGCGTCCTAATTAAATAACAGAAACCTAGAAACCTCTCGGCTGCTGCCGAGCCGGCCCGATGCCAGCTTTTCATTTACCTAAATGGTTCCCAGACAATCAATAGCCACATTGTAGAATGGAGAATCGATTCCCTCCTTCCATTTCATCACCATGTGAAAGGTAAGTTGTTATCAGAACACAAACGGCAAGTTATAAAACACTTAATAAAACAAATGTAGTTTCATAAAAGAGCAGGTGACAATTAGAGGTGCCCCTTGCTCATGTCGGGCACAGGTGCTCTTGCTACAAACTGCAATCAATTCGCTGCTATGTAATCATGGTTGGCGTACAGATGGATAAAGATTCCATTCGGAAGGACCAGTCTCTTCTCCTGACATCTTTGTCTTCACTTGTATACCCCATGAAAAAAAATCTTAGAAGCCTGCATTCCATGTCTCTCGGACTATTCCTCTTGCCACGTACATGTGGTGCTGTACAATCGTACCCAGCTCGCAATGATCGACAAGGGGTATGCTAAAGACCAGTTTTTAACTTATTTTTACATCTCCCAGAGGAACAGCGGAAAATCCAAGTTTTTACTAAGAGACACTTCATGAGAGCTGCTGCGAAGGCCAATAAGATGGGAGCAGTGGGTTCCGACACTTGGGACCTCGGTCCAGTGACCACATCAGCAGTGCTTGGACACCAAACCAGAGTCCTGAAAACTTCCTCCTGCCTGAAGCCTCCTCTGATTCCTAGGCCCGGTGAGACTATCGACTACTGACATGGCCGGTGGACCATGGTCCTGGGAATCTTTTTTGCTCAACTGTTTCGCTGTCATCAACCATTTTCACTAGATTTATTTCTCAGAAGCACAGGATGAAAACCAATATGGATGCAACCTACAGCTCCAAAAAAGTGATGACGGCTGTCTTCAAGTTATTTCAGCCTTAAAGGGAATGTGTCAGCAGGTTTTTGGCATTTAATCCGAAAGCAGCATAATATAGGGGAAGAGACTCTGATTCCATTGATGTATCACTAACTGGGCTGAGTAAATCAAGAAAAGCACATCCAGCCCATTAATGGCAGCTTACATTCAAAGATGATATTTCATATTTTTTTAAGTTAAAATAGAGAAGATACAACGCGTTTCGGATATAGTATATATACTGTATCTGAAACGCGTTGTATCTTCTCTATTTTAACTTATCAAATAAAAAAAAAATGAAATAACATTTTTGAATGTGAGTCCTGGGAAGCGCTGCCATTAATGGGCTGGATGTGCTTTTCTTGATTTACTCATCCTGTGTGAGCCTGAATCTGGCTCTTTCACTTGGATCCACCAAAGGCAAGCGGCAAGCCCTGTCTATTGAAAAGTATCCCAGAAGGATTTTTAAGGATACACAATCTAAAGCCATATTAGTCTTCTATCAGGTGAGTGCATAAAATTGTGCACCCTTTTAAAGACTATAATATTGTGTTTACGCACTTAGGGCGCCACAATTTGTCTGTTCTTCTCTCCCAAACACCTTTTTTGTATTACTGGGATGAGTGTTATACTATTCAATAAAATTAGTGTTTCATCAGCAGGACATTATCACTACAGGACTAGGTGTCTTGTGCCTCCTAGTCCCCTGCTCTGTGTAAGGGTGCGCCGAGCGCCTGTACTTCGGTTAAACAATCATTTTGTACTGTCAGCTATCATGTAAGATCATAGGAAGATGGAGTGACTCAGGGTATACTTAGGGGTTAATGCTCTGTAATGCACCCCGCATACAGTGCCTGTTCTGCTGCATCCTCACACCAGTGGATACAGATCATACAGAACAAAAAAACTAAAATAATCAAGTTATTTGGGAGTAGAAAACGCCTCTGATATGTGGAGCATTGCTCTTCTTTCTCCAGGACCGCAAACTGCATGAAAGTAATAGTCGCCAAGTTATTTCAGAAAGACCTTACAAAAGTGATAAAAATAAGCAGTTCATCTTTTTGGTGACCCTTATGCGCTTTGACTGCAGGTCCTTACAGTTTTATATTAGGAAGCAGAAGTCACCCTATGTTTCCTAGATAAAGCAGCATATATTCATGCTTCTGCTCCTCGTGGGCGGGGTTACCTGTGCACCGAGGAGCTGCGTGTGTACATCCTGATGAGCCCTTCTTAGTAACTTGCTCTCCTCCCGCAGTTTTGATATAGTGTCTGCAAATAAATAAAAAATACAGGAATAATGAGACCTATCACCCAAGACAGGTACGGGGAAGAAAAAAAAATGATTGCCAGGAATCTGTCTTCTCCGCAAAATGAATTTCTGGAGCAGAGGAACCTTTCATTGCACCAACTGCTTCAGAACATCATAACAGTAGAGGTCATTAATTGAAACTTGAGTAAAGGATGAGTACTGCAATTTTCTATCAGAACCCATCAGGTTGCTGCTTTCAGTGCCAAATATTAAAGCTGGAATCTGATTGGTTGCGATTTCCCATAGTCATAATAAATCCACTTCAATTACTTAGAAGCATGAAGTAGAAGCTTGACAAGTCTGATTTTCTTTTCTCAAAGAGGTTCTGCAGCAGTTGTGTGGTATGTTATAAGGTGTAGTACACCAACTGTAAGTTATTAATAATGTCAGCAGGTGATTACATAATCTAATATATAAAGCTGAATGTATGTATGTGTGTATGTATGTGGGTATGTTTGTCCGGGATTGGAATCCGCACCGTCGCAATTACGGGCATGAAATTTTGCACGCCCGCACGTCTCGACCCCGAAAGAGTCCTAGGCTATGTTTTGAATCGAAATTTTAACCCCACGCGTTCCAAATCGCCAAACAATTTTGGCCCTATCTACATAATGGGGAGAAAGCTGAATGCTTGTGTGTATGTCCGGCATAGGAATCTGCATTTACGGGCATTAAATTTTGCACACCCGCACGTCTCGACCCCGGGAGCGTCATAGGCTAGGTTTTGAGTCGAAATTTTAACCCCGCGCATTCCAAATCTGCAAATAATTTTGGCTCGGGATAGGAATCTGCACCGTTGTACTTACGGGCATGAAATTTTGCATGCCCGCACATCTCAACCCCAGGAGCATCATAGGCTATGTGTTGAATGGAAATTTTAACCCCCGCACGTTCCAAATCGCCAAACAATTTTGGCCCTATCTACATAATGGGGAGAAAGCTGAATGCTTGTGTGTATGTCCGGCATAGGAATCTGCATTTACGGACATGAAATTTTGCACACCCACACGTCTCGACCCCGGGAGCGTCATAGGCTACGTTTTGAGTCGAAATTTTAACTCCGCGCATTCCAAATCGGCAAATAATTTTGGCCCGGGATAGGAATATGCACCGTTGTACTTACGGGCATGAAATTTTGCATGCCCGCACATCTCAACCCCAGGAGCATCATAGGCTATGTGTTGAATGGAAATTTTAACCCCCGCACGTTCCAAATCGCCAAACTATTTTGGCCCTATCTACATAATGGGGAGAAAGCTGAATACTTGTATATAGATATAATCATTACAATTTGTTATAACTAACCGTAGTTAGGTACTATGCCCGGGCAGCGCCGGGCTCTTCAGCTAGTCATATATATAAATACACACAGAGTAGTGTGCAAAAGTTTTAGGCCAGCTTTGAAAAAAATAGAAGTGTAAAAAATGTATTTGTTATCAATTCACAAAATGCAAAGTGAACAAACAGAAGAGAAATCTAAATCAATCAATATTTGGCGTGAGCGCCATTTGTCTAGCCACACTTGCAAAAAGTCAGGGATTTTGTAGGATTATAGTCATACCAGACAGCTGATAATGAATCATTTTTATATGAAGGTTGAAACTTGAGATCTTTAACTGAAACAGAAACATGAGTGTAGGAGGCTTAAAACTGGGTAAGGAACAGACAAACCACAAAGGGTGAAGTTGTGGAAGACAGGGTCATGTCACAGTTCATACTCAATGGCTGAGTGAGCACAGCAAAAGGACACCCAATATAATCACTAGATGCATGTACAGGTCAGTCATGGAGGATTACGCTCACCTTGCAGCCCAACAATCTCATTCTCCTTCTCCCTCTGCAGTTTGGTCAGTTGCTGATTTTGCAGCTCCATGGTTTTGCGATGCTCCAGCTTTAGATTGCTTTGCTCCACCTGTAAGTCGGACAGCTGCTTCTTCATCTCTTCATTCTGATTCTAGTAGGAAAAAAATAAAAATAAATACATGGCTAAAAAATGCTTGCTCAGTGGCGCCCCTATTTTACAGGTATACAGACAGATTGATTGGTAATGAGTTTGTCCTGTCCCGTGCATGTTGTCAGCAGCACATCCCTGCTTTTACATGGGCAGACGTGCTGCTGACAACGATGAATAAATGACCAATCGGCCGATGAACAAGCGCTCTGCTTATTTGCGGGGTCATCGCGGCATGTTCAAGGGGGCCAATGTCAATATCAGATTCTGTACCCCCATTTCTAAACTAGTCATACATTTCCAGGAAGAATAAGAAAGGAACAACACGAGACATAATTGTAAAAAAAAAGAATACAAAAGAATACAAAATACTATAAAACAGAGCCAACAGTAGCTGGAAGCAGACAGTAGACTCCAGAAAAGTTCTAACTTGCCAGATATATTTAGAATATAAAACAGAAGATATATAAAAGAAAAGTTACAAAATTTCCCAAGAACTAAATAAAAAAAAGAAACTACGCACATGGAAAAAAATGTCCAAACACTTTCAGAAAGGGCGCACTATACTCTCCATAATAAAACAACAACAACAAAAAATCCCACATTCCACATACCCACAGGACTGGCGGAGATTGTTCGGAAAATGAATCTTTACAAGAACGCGAGACAGATACAGTGTCTACAAGTAGTATTCAACCCCCTGCAGATTTAGCTGGTTGACACATGCAGAATTAACTTGGCATTGTGACATTTGTACTGTAGATCAGCCTGGAAGTGGGAAATGCACTGCTGCAAAAATTTTTGTTGTAATTTTTTTTTTTTTTTTTTTTAAAAACATTAAAAGTTAATTCAGGGTGTCATTTATTATTCAACCCCTCAAACCACAAGAATTCTGTTTGGTCCCCCTAAAGTATTAAGAAGTAGTTCAGGCGCCAAGAATAATGAGCTTCACATGTGTGGATTAATGATCTCTTTTGCCAGCTTTTTCTGACTATTTAATTTAAGACCCTCCCCAAACTTGTGAACAGCACTCATACATGGTCAACATGGGAAAGACAAAGGAGCATTCCAAGGCCATCAGAGACAAGATCGTGGAGGGTCACAAGGCTGGCAAGGGGTACAAAACCCTTTCCAAGGAGTTGGCCCTACCTGTCTCCACTGTTGGGAGCATCATCCATAAGTGGAAGACTTATGGAACTACTGTTAGCCTTCCACGGCCTGGACAGCCTTTGAAAGTTTCCTCCCGTGCCGAGGCCAGGCTTGTCCAAAGAGTCAAGGCTAACCCAAGGACAACAAGGAAGGAGCTCCGGGAAGATCTCATGGCAGTGGGGACATTGGTTTCAGTCAATACCATAAGTAACGTACTCCACCGCAATGGTCTCCGTTCCAGACGAGCCCGTAAGGTACCTTTACTTTCAAAGCGTCATGTCAAGGCTCGTCTACAGTTTGCTCATGATCACTTGGAGGACTCTGAGACAGACTGGTTCAAGGTTCTATGGTCTGATGAGACCAAGATCGAGATCTTTGGTGCCAACCACACACGTGACGTTTGGAGACTGGATGGCACTGCATACGACCCCAAGAATACCATCCCTACAGTCGAGCATGGTGGTGGCAGCATCATGCTGTGGGGCTGTTTCTCAGCCAAGGGGCCTGGCCATCTGGTCCGCATCCATGGGAGGATGGATAGCACAGCCTACCTGGAGATTTTGGCCAAGAACCTCCGCTCCTCCATCAAGGATCTTAAGATGGGTCGTAATTTCATCTTCCAACAAGACAACGACCCAAAGCACACAGCCAAGAAAACCAAGGCCTGGTTCAAGAGGGAAAAAGTCAAGGTGTTGGAGTGGCCCAGTCAGTCTCCTGACCTTAACCCAATTGAAAACTTGTGGAAGGAGCTCAAGATTAAAGTCCACATGAGACACCCAAAGAACCTAGATAACTTTGAGAAGATCTGCATGGAGGAGTGGGCCAAGATAACTCCACAGACCTGTGCCGGCCTGATCAGGTCTTATAAAAGACGATTATTAGCTGTAATTGCAAAGAAGGGTTATTCCACGAAATATTAAACATAGGGGTTGTATAATAATTGACCCACACTTTTATGTTTAAAATTTACTAAAATTCAACTGAGCAACATAACTTTTTGTTTTGTAAGATTTATGCTTCTGTTAATAAATCCTACTCTCGTTTGCAGTTTGAAGGCTCTAACTTATTTGCATCTTATCAAACCAGCTAAATCTGCAGGGGGTTGAATACTACTTGTAGGCATTGTATGTGCCCAATAGAAGGGAAACATCACATCCACAAATACATCAGTATGTGCTGGGCTCTGCTTTTAATACCATACTATTTTTGCTGCAGCAATAATCTATTATGGGCCGCGGACGCTACTTTTGATTCCTTTATTGTACGGAAAATTACAATGGACGGAGTGGTTACTTGGACACGAATGGGAAAAAAAAATGCTGCCATTTAAAAAAAAAATGGAAAATAGAAAGATCAGACAATTAGAGACTGAAAATAAAAGCTGACATTTTCCTTCTGATTTAACATGACAAGTTATTTAAAAGCTCTGCTGTGAGGAGGGGGGTACAAGACTAGGGATTTTGCCTGGAGTGAGCACTGTCTGCAGAGAAAGCTGAGGCAACCAGAGCTGTCAATCACCAGTGACTTGTGGCAATTGGGAAAACAGCAATGCTTAGTCATTTTGGAAAATTCCCCACTTTTTTCCCAGTTATAAGACATCTCGTATTTGGGGAAAAGCCCCTTAATTCTGCATCCATTCAGATTTGGTGCTCTGACTGCTGAGAAGATCTATTAAGAAATTCATTAACACAGAATTTTGATTTGGTTATCATTTTATGGTCTTTACTAAAGGGATTTTATGTCTCTCAGGATCCTCTGTGGAGTGTCTTTAGGCCGCTTTGCTTAATTACCCTGCGAGACACCCCCTCTTAATACAGACAATAATTAGTACTGAATAAAAAGAGCCATATCTAAGGAACCATATTTAGGATTTCAAAAGTGAAAAAACTGAATACTCAGGGGAGTAGTAGGAATAAAATACAAGAAAGAACTGGCCACTTTTGACCTTGTGACTGAGGACCTGTTCTGCTAATATTTTATTACCACTGCTCTCTTTATTTATTTTTTTATTTGTCTTAAGGTTTCAGAGATAAGGATTTTTTTATTCATTTTGTGCTAAATCTTATCAGTTTTTTTTTTATGAAGGGGGCATGGCTCACAGGGTAAAAAGGCAGAGCAGCCTGAAGACACGCCCCAGAGGATCCTGTGACAATACATAGGTAAATGCCATAAACATTAGCACTAAATAGAAAAGCCCATATTTCTGGAACCGTACAAAGGATTAAAACAAACAAACAATAAAACAAGAACAAAATCTATAATATAACGCTAGGAACGTCACTGTCTGAAGCCTTTATAGACTGCGCAAGCGCGACGCGCCTGCACAGTCTGGCTCCAAACAGAAGACGGCATCCAGCGGTGAGAACTGTGTATGGCGCCAGAGATCGCGGTATGTGTAGACACTGAATGCATACCGCGATCTCCGGCGCCATACTTACATACTTATCTGACCAGGAGGAGCGTTGCCGCGGCGCTTCTCTTGCCGGAGAGCGGCGTCGGAATCGCACATGCGCATAGTGCTATCCAGCGCCATTTTACTGAATACACATTTGCAGTGTGTCTTCAGCAATATTTCGCCGGACAGCGCGGTATGGTCATGCGCGTACTCCGGCGCCACACTCCTCCCCCAGCCTCCAGAAGAACGGGACAGCGCTGGAGCACAAGGAAGAAAGGTGAGTATAAATGGTCTTTTTTTATGTGTGCAGTTTAATAAGGGTGAGTGGGACCATACAAATCAGGATAGGGGGGTGGGAGGTAGCATGCATACGAGGATAGGGGTGAGGGGACCGTGCATATCAGGATAGGGGGGGTGAGGGGTAGCATGCATATCAGGATAGGGGGGTGAGAGGTAGCATGCATACGAGGATAGGGGGGTGAGTGGACCATGCACTTCAGGATAGGGGGATGAGAGGACCATGCATATCAGGATAGCGGGGTGAGGGGCCATGCATATCAGGATAGGGGGGTGAGGAGACCATGCATATCAGGATGGGAGGGTGAGGGGACCAAGCATATCAGGATAGGGGGATGAGGGGACTATGCATATTAGGATAGGGGGGTGAGAGGACTATGTATACCAGGATTGGGGGGGGAGGGGACCATGCATACCAGGATTGGGGATGAGGGGACCATGCATACCAGGATTGGGGGGTGAGGGGACCATGCATTCCAGGGCTGTGGTGAGGGGACCATGCATACCAGGATTGGGGGGTGAGGGTACCACGCATACCGAGATTGAGGGGTGAGGGGACCATGCATTCCAGGATTGGGGGGAGGGGACCATGCATACCAGGATTGGGGGTGAGGGGACCATGCATTCCAGGATTGGGGGGGAGGGGACCATGCATACCAGGATTGGGGGATGAGGGGACCATGCATTCCAGGATTGAGGGGACCATGCATTCTAGGATTAGGGGGGAGGGACCATGCATACCAGGATTGGGGGGTGAGGGGACCATGCATATCAGGATTGGGGGGTGAGGGAACCATGAATACCAGGATATGGATGAGCAGGTACCATGCATATCAGGATAGGGATGAGGGGGTACCATGCATACCAGGATAGGGAGTGAGGGGACCATGCATACCAGGATAAGGAATGGGGTGCCATGCATACCAGGATTGGGTGGGGGTGAGGGGACCATGCATACCAGGATAGGAGGGGGCAGCACATACCAGGAAGGGAAACCATATACCAATAAAAAATGCTTGCCACGCGGGCGTAGAACGGGTTCATAGCTAGTATCTACATAATTGTACAGTGTCAACTCGCTGAATCCATGGTCTATAGATTTTTAATTAGTTTTGGTTGAAGCTTTAAATTAATTAAAAGCTTCATTAATAAATAACCTGAAGAAGTGCAGTGTACTCCATAAACCTTTTATGTTCTGCCTGTGTATAAAGACATAACAGTAAGCAAGAGACGTGCCTGCACACAGCAGATAACCATGGAGGGTCATTTTGTCAACCTTTTTCCATTTCTTCCTACAATCCTTGTGGATAGTGAAATTATAGGGTCTAATGAGCTTGAAAAAACAGGTCTGGTTATATTTCTAAAAGAGCGCCCCCTTGTTTTTAGGCCATAACTGGTATTGCAACTTTCATTTTCAGTGGATAATGGGGCTGAGCTGCAATACTGGCCTTAATGCAGCCTATGTTATCCATGGCACTGTTAACTGGAGGAAAAAAAATGGCCTTTTACCTTATAATGACGTTGGAAAATCACTTTAAAGGGAACCAATAATTTGATTCTTACCCAAACCCCAGGCAGCATGCTTCAGATCCCGGCTGTGTGATTGCAGAGAGAAATGCAGAAATATTTCAGTGAAAACATAGTTTAATGATACGGCTGAGGACCATTGCCAGAGACAAGATTAGTCTGTCCCAGGCCGGCTTCTCCCAGCGCCTCCCCAGGTGATTGAAAGGTCTCTCCCATGTGTGTGTACCTGTTAATCAAGCTAAGTGGGGCAGGGAGAAGCTCGCCGAGTGCCGCACTAGACTAGTTAGGACTTTCCCTATAGTCCCCAGGTCAAATTTTTAAACTAGGTTTTCTCTGAAACAACAGAAGCCACATACAATCTACAATAGTACAGCTGGGTCTGATTCATGCTGCCCGTAGTCTGGCCATGAATCTAATGACTAATAATAATGCTGACTTTATTAGAGCGTAGACTTCATAGAACTGGAAATACTCAGTGTCAGGACTATGTTGTCGGGTGTCCCGGGACCAGGGGCTCCTTCCCTTTCCCTAACGCTAGGGGCACCCTAGCTAACCCTGTTCCCCAGATTATTTCTGATGGTGAAGACACCGGGGCCACGTACCCTGCATTAGCTCCTGAATCGTCCCTCAGTCTGCACCTTTTCCCCACCGAGGGAAGAGTGAAGTAGTAGTGTACCATAGTACACCAACCAGACAAACAAGGTAAATACAAACAGGGATAATGAAAAATGTCAAATATACTAACACAGACAACCAAGGAATGCACCGGGGAGTCCAAAGTAGGAGAAGAAAAGGAATTATCACACACTCAAAACCCAGCAACATTCATAGATAAATTCACCAAACACATTCTCCAATAATAACCAACAACAACCTCCATCCATGCAGCATAAGCTAGCTCTGACAATGAGTGCTAGCCAGTGCCCAGGTTATATAGGAGATGGGAGTGGCTAACAGTGCACAGCTGAGTCTTAATGCTCCAGGACCGCTCAACAAAGCAGATTAACCCCTTCACTGCTAAAAGAAATTTACACCATTTAATACGAAGGTGAAGTGCTTCTAATCAGCGCAGGAGTAGGAGAAATCAGATGATGCGGTCTTCTGGCTCTTCTCTTTGGCGGTAATTCCGCGACACTCAGTTAGTAATTCTTACCTTGAGAATCTTGTGTTGTGAGCTGAGAGCCCCATAGCGATTCATAGAATCTTGCTGAAAAGCATAAGACAAGGATAAAATTAGTAAAAAATATAAAAGACACCAGTTAATAGCCTATTTTGCACAAAGAAGCCTAAACTTCCTTAGGGCAATTATGAATTTCTTGAAGCGATTCATTTCCAAACCTTTAACATACAGATGTAAAACCTGCAGTCTCACACCCACATCCTGCAACTTCACGCAAACTCCGGCACCCCGCATACATGTCACATCCGGCGCACCCAGACAGACATTCACCCAGACTTTCTGGACCACTTTTACCTTTTCTTTGTTCAGGGCCTCCTGAGCTTCTAGTTTATAGACTAAATAATCTGTAAAGAGAAAACAAAGATAACAGGATCCGTCAGATCAAATTTCATAAAAACTCTGCTACAAAAATGAAACAGTGAGACTATCAAGATAGAGAATGCTTTACAAAGAGTCTGGACTTCTGCTGATCATTTATGAGAACACTTGCAATAATTCACACAAAGGAAACAGCTACAAAGATTGCACTTCTAGAGATAATAAAATAATGGGTTTCCTGTCTAAGCTTCTCCAAAGGTTACATGTACAGTAAATTGAACCTGAAAGAAAAAATACCTAGAAATAAATGCATAGATTAGAAAGAAAGCTAGTTGTCCTCATTGCTTGAGAGTCTGCAGCATCTTTTCTTGCTCCTGAAACAGTCAATTTTGTAGAAATCTGTCAGAGTAAATCACTTAATCTCCTACTGATTAGCTCTATTGTTATGATTTGGTAGCTGAGGAGAACAGGAGCAAAAAACCGCAAAGGCAGCCAAACACCAGAGAGGTTGGGATCTAATAGGTTGCAGACCCCTAAACTAACCGCACAACTAGAAGCAGCCGTGGGACGTTCCTACGGTGCCCTAGACGCCTCGTCACAGCTGGAGAGATTAGCTACCCCTGAAGATGGAAAGAGGAAAGCTAACTGTCCCGGAGTAGAGCCCCAAAGGAATAGGAAGCCCCCAAACATATAAGGGCGGTTAGACAAGATGAAAACACGAACACAGAAAGAAAATACATTGAGCAAACAATGGGGCCAAAACTGTCTAGATAGGACAGTACAGGAGAGAATACTGTCTGCAACCCAGCAAAACCCTAGGAAAAACTCCAACACCTCTGATTCCAAAAATGCTGAGACCACACGGTCTCGACAACCTATATCAGATCTCTGGTGTGAACACGCAGCTACCCAGCAGTAAAAAAATCACAAGAACAGAGAAAATGAACAAATACAAAAAGAGGACAGAGACCAGCACAAGCCCCCAAAGGGGACCCGGCTGAACTCAAAAGCAAGGCAGCAAAAACAAGGAAAATCAAACCACAGAAAAAAAAGAAAGTAACTTATCTGAATGATAGCAGGGGACAGCAGAAAGCAAGCTGATTTCCAACCTAGACCAGGAAGTAACAATTGATCACCGGCGAGGATCATGGAAGGTCAGCTCACTTATATCAGGCCAGTCCGTCCCCCCTGATAACCATTCATCAATTGCAGGTGGTGGACTTTTGCTGTTCAACATAGGTTCAACACCTTCAGCAACCACCAGAGGGAGCCTCAGCTCCGAAGTCGTCTCCAACACGTTAACAACACTCTATATTCTTCTGCTGCCAACCATTTGAAGCCCCATTCAATGGATGGAGCTTAGCTGTTTTACTGCACACAGGGCACAGCAGAAAGACATCTGCTGCAACTAGTTATCTTACAGCCAAACAAACAGGGCACAGCAGGAAAACTTATCCTGCAGCTAGTTGTCTTATAGTCAAAAACAACGAGGGTACAGTAGGAAGACCTCTGCTGCAGCTAGTTGGCTTACAGCCAGACACAGACAGGATACAACAGGAAGACATCTGCTGCAGCTAGTTGGCTTACAGCCAGACACAGACAGGATACAACAGGAAGACTTCTGCTGCAGCTAGTTATCTTACACCCAAACACAGAGAGAGCTCAGCAGGAAGACTTCTGCTGTACCTAGTTGTCTTAGGGCCCGGTCTCACATAGCGAGATCGCTAAGCGAGATCGCTGCTGAGTTACAAGTTTTGTGACGCAACAGCGATCTCAGCAGCGATCTCGCTATGTCTGACACGTACCAGCGATCAGGCCCCTGCTGTGACTCGCGCTGGTCGTGTCAGAAATGCCTGGACTTTTTTTTTGATCGCTGGTCTCCCGCTGGCCAGCACGCATCGCTGCGTGTGGCAGGCAGGAGACCAGCGATCAGCTGGTAACCAAGGTACACATCGGGTTTCCAGGCACCGCGCAGCGCCTGGAAACCTGATGTGTACCTTGGTTACCAGCTCCCTGCATCAGCGGGCTGGTATCCAACGTACACTGCGGGTTACTAAGAAACGTTACCTGCAGTGTCGCTGTCCTGATCGCTGCCTGAGCTGCCTGTTTGGCAGCTCAGCAGCGATCATGTAGCGACACACCAGCGATCCTGACAAGTTCATATCGTTGTCGGGATCGCTGGTGCGTCGCTATGTGAGTCGGGGCCCTTACAGCCAAACACAGGGCACAGCAGGAAGACTTCTGCACAGCTAGTTGTCTTACAGCCAAACTCAGAGAGAGAGTCTGCAGCATCTTTTGTTGATCCTGAAACAGTCAATCTTGTAGAAATCCTGCAGAGTAAATGACTTAATCTCCTATTGAATAGCTTGATCTTCTGCTGCTGACCAATTGAAGCCCAAGTCAAGGGATGGAGCATAGTTATTTCATTGCAGACAGGGTACAGCACAAAGACATCTGCTGCAACTGGTTGTATTTTAGTCAGAAACAGAGAGAGAGAGAGAAAAAAAAAGGAAGACTTCTGCTATAGCTAGTTGACTTACAGCCAGACACAGACAGGATACAGCAGGAAAACTTTTGCTGCAGCTAGTTGTCTTATACCAAAACACAGAGAGAGCTCAACAGGAAGACTTCCGCTGAAGCTAGTTGTCTTAGGCCGGGATCACACATGCGGCGAAATCGTCCGACGCTCGCATGTGAAATCCCAGCTCTGGCGCCGACACTCGGGAGTGGAGTGCGCGGCTGCATGTATTTACAGTCAAATACACAGAAGACTTAAAAGGAGAGAAACATGGGTGAGCTCCTGAGACACACAAGAATTCTCTTTATACGTTTCTCTGTTCTAACTAGAATTTGAGACAAAATAGGAAAAACGGAAGCGGTTAAAAAACATTGTATTTGATTCCTAATTGCTGGTTATCCACTCATATGGAGTAATTTGCTCCTTTTTAGTGGCTTTTGCCTTATGCTCTATACGTTTTGCACACTTTTTTAGTTTCTTTTTTAAGCCTTTTTTGATTTGTGCATGACAACTTTGCTTATCCAGATGTTTTACACAGATTCATGAAATGTGACTTTTACCAAATATATTGTTTTTGATGCATCTCACTCCAGCACTTGCCTGGAACAAAGTTTTTGGAAGAATTTTCAATTTGATACATTTTTTTTCCAATTTTTTGATGCTAAAAATGTCTCAAAAACCATTTAAAGACAAAAATAGAGGGCATTTTTGATTTTGCACCAAAATTGTAAACAGTGTGTGACATTTTTAACAATATGGGACAAAAAAAAAGTTCGCAAATTCGACTAGACAAAAAGAAAAATTATTTCAATACATCACAAATGATAAATTAGTGGGCCCAGTGTGTCTGTTTTCTCTGATTAGTGTTCCATTAAGGAAGAGATGATGAGGCAAAAGTCGGTCTTCATTCCCGTGTCTGGTATCGGAACTAAATCTGTTTTATCCGAACAAGATTGAGCTGCAATACCAGAAACAGCCTGTGGGCAAAATTGGCACTGTTTCAGCAACAACAAAAAATAAGTTGTCATTAAGTACAATATTAAACCTGGCGATTTGATTGCATTTTTAGACAAACATTTGCATCCATATGCAAACTGGGTGATGGGGTATCAAAAAGAAAAAAGTTAAATTAGTCATTTAAACAAGCATTCCTCTCACTAAAGATTTTATCCTCTTAATATATTGCAGTCATCATATTATACAGCACTGTGTACTTACAATTGCTCAGTTTGCCTTTCTGCCCAGATAATTCTTCTCTTTTCCATTAGGTCTATGATATCACAAGATTTCAAACTGACTAGCTGAATCCTTCTAAGCTCTATGTAGAAACAGGAGGACTGTTTTCACTGCATGAATCATCATTAGAACTACAATTCTGTGGAACAGTGGGAACAGCTGGGTCAAGATGAAGAGGAGCTGGGCAGCCAGTGACTTTGCAGTGACCTAGGATTGTAGTTCTAATGATGACTCATGTAGGGACAAGACACTTTCTATTTCTGCATGAAGGTTAGAAGGATTGATCGGTCTGCAAAATTAAAATTTGGGTGATTTCAGCTGTGAAGACTGCAGAATGGTCAATGCTGCTCTGAAATATAACACAGGCTGTAACTAAGGATCAGTACACTCATCTTTACATTCAGATTCATTCTATATATAACAGAGATGATCAAAATGTAAAGTACAACTAAAATAATAATAACACTAATGGGTGCGGAATCAGAATCTACTGATCTTAGAATCCAGAAAAGGAATAGAACCTGAGGAAAGCAGAAGGAAAGGATTTCTACAACAAACATGAAGGGCGAGGCACTGATAAGTTCATCCTTTCTTTTTTCATCTGATCATAAATAAATATATATAATATCTAGGGGCTGAGGAACAACTCAAGTAAATTACCAACTTTTACTTGTGTCTTCAAAACACTAGTGAAGTCTGGGCTTTTGTGACATGGGACCAATGGGTCTTAGGATAAAGCCAGATTGGGCAGCACCGATACAGTCATGATGAGCCCAAATACCACAACTGCGTCAGTGCTGCCTCATCTTATCCTTAAAACTCCCCCCAAATATAGAAAAACAAGAACTTTCCGTAGAAAGGATTAGGCACCACCAGAGCACCTCTCTAAACGACACATCGGACACACACCATGGTAAATGGATATCGTGGTGTTCAAGTTCATCAAAGTCAACGATAATGAATCCTTGGAGAGAAAAGAAGTGGCACTCACCATCCATTAAATATTCCTTTATTTTTTGTGTCATTATAATAGAAGGGAGAGGAAGCTGGATGCGCTGTGGACGACGGCAACAAGTAGAAGAGTTGTTTTACGCGAAACAACCATTGTCCACAGCGCATCCCGCTTCCTCTCATAAAAGAATATTTTATGGATGGTGAGTGCCACTTGTTTACTCTCCAAGAATTGATGAACAAGAGCTTTCAGGTTGGAGCTCTGCACAGAAATTCATGCAGTTTTGTAAAAGTTAAAGCTTTGGCAGAAGAGGAGCGGCGTGTGTGATCGTGTAGTCAAGTAGGCAAGGATATTTCAGATGCCAGAAGATAAAACAAAATTTGCTGTTCTTCAGATGGTAGAAACAAGAGGACCGGGTACTGACCTTCTTTTGTTTTCTTGTGCTCACTCTTCTCCTTCTGTAAAGAACGTTCCAGCCTGGTGCGATGCTCGTACACCACTGGGGACCAAGAAGAAAACAAATTATTGCTATATTGTGAGAGAATTCTACAAGACTGATATATCAGCAAGACGCCTGTCCTACTATGCCAGACAAGCCACAGTATGCCATGTAGGTGGGCAAGAGATTCTGGAGTCTCCATAGTCAGCTATTTACTATGGAGCTTCGGCGAAGTTGTATCTTTAATTTGTTTATGTCCTTCCACAATTATGGCATCTTTTGCACTGGCATTTTCTGAGCATTTTTTCTTTTCTAACTCCAGTGAAGAATTTTTTTTAAAGCTAAAATGCTAGCGAAACATTAAAAAGATGCCCGGATGTCTTGTACTGTTAAGCATAGAGCGTCTTCGGAATGGAGGATGCCTAGAAAATGGGCCGATCACTTCTGATAACTGCTTGAAAACTTGAAGTGGTTAAAATACTGAACATATGAACAGCAGGTAATCTTTACATAGAAGTGAATATTTTCATTGTTTTGATAGCTTTCAGAGTGTTTTTATGGCAGATTTCCGAGTGGATCTGCTCTGCTCTGAACTGTACACAAAAAAGCTAAGCTGTACTCAAAATCTAGGACAGAAAATAACCAATTAATCACTTCTATGAGAAAGAGTAGTGAGCATGCTCTGTCACATATACAGAGGTTACTGTGCAGGGATGGAGGAGGAGGTGACCTCTCTTCACCACCTACAGTGTTTTCCTGAAAATAAGGCCTACCCTGAATATAAGCCCTAGCATGATTTTACAGGATTTTTTTAATCTGATTGAAATATAAGCTCTACTCCAAAAAATTAGCCCTAATTACAGTGAGGGCCAGCATGGGGCGTGCAAACTGGGCAATTGCCCAAGGCCCTCACTCTCAGGAGCCCCCAGCATTTCTAATCCGAGGTTAAAGCCCCCGTCACACTAAGCGAGATTGCTAGCGAGATCGCTGAAGCGTCACCGATTTTGTGACGCAACAGCGACCTAGCCAGCGATCTCGCTTAGTGTGACACGCAGAGATGACCAGCTCCCCTGCTGGGTATCGCTGATCGTCGCCGAATGGCCTGGACCATTTTTTCATCGTTGGTCTCCCACTGGCCAGCGCGCATCGCTGCGTGTGACAGCGGGAGACCAACAATCAGCGAGCTCCCAGCGCATACAACAGAAGCTGCAGCGCTTAGTTACCCGATGTGTACACTGGATACCAGCTCCCTGTGCGTACAGCAGAAGCTGGGAGCAGGTATCTAGGGTACACATCGGGCAACTAGGCGCGGCGCAGGGCTTAGTTACCCGATGTGCACACTGGATACCAGCGTGTTCGCTGGTCCTGATCGCTGGTGAGTCTGCCCATGTGACAGCTCACCAGCAATCAGCTAACGATGTCCCAGCAATCCCATCCATGTCGGATCGTTGGTGGGATTGCTGGGACATTGAAGAGTGTGACGGGGCCCTAAGACTGCTTAATGACCTTTGATGACATCACGGTCATGTGACCACGATTTCACTAAAGGTCCTTTAACTGCGGGAGTCTAGAGGAATTAAAGAGGATACAGACATGTATGTACAGAGTATGTATATACGTGTGTGTGTGTATATACATGTGTACGTACAGTGTGTGTGTATATACTGTACATGTATGTGCAGTGTGTGTATATAAACGTGTATGTATGTGCAGTGTGTGTGTATACATGTGTATGTATGTGCAGTGTGTGTGTGTTTATATATATATATGTGCAGTGTGTGTATATACTGTACATGTGTATACATGTGCAGTGCGTGTATATAAATGTGTATACATGTGCAATGTGTGTATATATATGTGTATACATGTGCAGTGCGTGTATATAAACATGTATGTGTGTGCGGTGTGTGTATATACTGTACATGTGTATATATGAGCAGTTGGTGAATATACATGTGTATGTATATTTAAAAATAAATAAAAATAAAGATTATTATTATGTACGTGCAGTGTGTGTATATACATGTGTATGTATGTGCAGTGTGTGTATATACATGTGTATGTATGTGCAGTGTGTGTGTATATATATATATATATGTGCAGTGCGTGTATATAAATCTGTATACATGTGCAATGTGTGTATATACATGTGCAGTGCGAGTATATAAACGTGTATGTGTGTGCGGTGTGTGTATATACTGTACATGTGTATATATGAGCAGTTGGTGAATATACATATGTATGTATGTGAAATGTATGCATGAATATATATACACACACACATGTATGCGCAGTGTGTGATTTCATGATTATATTTGAATACATGGTGATTTTGTGTTCAAAAGTACCGTAATTGTGGTTTGTTGTTCATGGAAAAAACAAGACATCCCCAGAAAATAAACCCTAACCTATCATTCGTAGCAAGAAATAATATAAGGCCTGGTCTTGTTTTCAGGGGAACACGGCATGAGATGCTATGATGACACATCTATTCAACAGCTTTAGAAGGTATGTTTAATATGACATGTGCTGACACCCCGCAAACAGCCCACAAGCTGAATAGTCTGCTGCTGATGGTTTCTCTTTCTATCTGCTCTAGGCAGATCTTCCAATTCTCAGGAAGCAATATAAAATATGGTCAGTAATTATGTATGAGAACCGATTAGACTAAAAAGCGCTGCTTTATGTATAAAGTTACACAAACATCACGGAAAGTTCTGAAAAAGTTAAATTGTGACGCGATTAGTCACAGAGCATATGATAGTTATTGTATCCAGCCATGTCTGATGTAAACGGGCAAATGCACTGTACAAATCAAGACCATATGACTATAATTCCAGGAATGATAAATTACCATCTTTCAAAATAACGGAGTCGAGAGCTAAAAGCCTGAGCTGTAGGAACAATGCAACACAGAGCGATGCTAGTCATATCCTGTGGTTTTATCAGTGAATGTCGGACCTTTATTTTTTTTACTGCCAGATGCAGACTGCATGATTAGGCCAAAAATATCTGATAGTTTTTTTTTTTTTTTTTTAAATCTATTCATACAAGCAAGTGAAATGACCAAGACAAAAAGAGAAAAGCTCTTTTCAGACTTTCCACAGAAGTGAATGGAGAAAGCGCTTTGCAGCCACCTTACCCAACAGTTGCAAGAAATGTGGCTCCATTCTCACGATAAGTGGACTTCCCAAAAGGTGGGACTTATATCAATCAGACTTTTATGGAATATCCTGTGGATGTGTATTAAAATGTCCAAAAAAGCCAATGCCCCTTTAAACATGCAGCCTTATCACAGACACAACCTCATTGGCCACTGGTCCAATTTCCAACACAAAGAAGCCACCAAATTTGAGATAAAGTTTCAGGTGTACATCATTTCAGGAGCATGTCAAGAAGGGGGAATGGAAAACATATGTACAAAAATGAGGAACTTTTTAAAAAGTTCTAATTGATGGATCAGCCAAAAACATCTGAAAGTCAACATCAACACCACTCTTGAAAATTTCAAAATAACAGGAATTTTAAACAAAAAGCAAAATAAAGTTTGATACAGTCATGAGGGTCCCTATTTATGATGAACCTTTTCCTTGGTGGGGATCACTATCTGCAGTCGAAGACAAAAGTCTTGAGACAGCCACAAATTTTGTTTATTCACAAAGTTTGTTGCTTCAGTGTTTCTAGATCTTTTTGTCAGAAGTTTCTATGGTTCGTATGCAAAATTGTGAGTGAGCCCATTCCATGGATGAAATGCCGCCACACGTGAATGGTCTCAGGATTCTTTCTGTTGGCATAAGTACAGAACTCATGGTGGCGCTCACCTTTTCTTCTCCCAACATTCATTCTTCCTGATGTCCCAAACATTCTGACGGCGGCTTCATCAGAGAAAATAATTTTGCAGGTAGTACAGGGATTGGACTGCAGAGCACTGGGGGAAAAGTTATTCTCTCTGATGAAGCCCCCTTCAGACTGTTTCTGGAAGAATGATTGTCCGGAGAAGTAGAGGTGAGTGCTACCATGAGTTCTGTGTCTTTAAATTATCGCTACCATGAGTTCTGTGTCTGTAAATTATCCTGAGACCATTCATATGTGGGGGCTTTTCATCCATGGAGGTGGCTCACGCACAGTTTCGCCTCAAAACACGGCCTTGAATGAAGAATTGGATCTAAACAGCCTCCAAGAGCAACTTCTCCTAACGATCCAGAAGCAATTTGGCCATGGACAATGCTTCCTCCAGCATGATGGAGACCATGACACAAGGCAAAAGTGGTAACTAAGTGGTTCAGTGAATAAAACAATGACATTTTGGGTCCATGGTCAGGAAACTTCCCACATCTCCATCCCATTAAGAACCGGTGGTCAATCCTCAAAAAGCAGGAGGACAAATGAAAACACTGAAATTGCGACAAACTCTAAGCACTGATTAGAGAAGAATGGGCGGTCATCAGTCAGGATCTGGCCCAGATGCTGATATCCAGCTGCCAAAGAGACGGGCAGAAGTCTGGAGAAATAAGGGTCAACTCTGTAAATATTGAGTCTTTACATTCCATAAACTTCATGTATTTGTCAAAAGTTTAAAAACTTATGAAATGCTGATAATTGTATTATAGTAACCATAGAAACATCCAACTAAAGGATCTAAAGACACTGAAGCAGCAAACTGTGTGAAAATCAAAACCTGTGAAAGTCTCAAAACTTTCGGCCACAATTGCACTTTTCCTATTCCTATTTTAAAACCACTTCTCAATCTCATAGAAAGATAATTAAATTATTTTTTTGGAGTCTGGGAGGAAAGCTATGGAAATAAAAGAGTGACACACAAACTCCATGCAGATGTTGCTTTTTGGCTGATTCAGCTATGGTGCTAACCACTGAGCCTTAAAGGGGTTATCCAGGCTTGACACAAAAGTCTGCTATCATTCTATAATTCTAATGCATTAAGCACACGGTCAGAATTTTACTGGTATAGCCGAGCAGTCATGTGACCACAAGTGGGCAATTTGCATTTTTGCTGTCACGTGCAGACTAGCCGTGCTTAATAGAAGTGCATTGAGTAAAGCTGGGCAAGTCTAGTCGGCACAAGACCACAGGTATGCTCGCTCGCACCAGCAATACCAGGGATTCCAGACATCATGTACATTGCCATCATCTGAATTGTGACATTGTGCATTCACATAGCGTGACTGCAGACTTTTGTATCAAACCTGAACAACCCCTTTAAAGATAATATAGGTTATCTAGGAAATACATTTATCCATTTAGAAACACTTATCTTATATTGGTTAAAGAATAACCGTTGCGCAAATATTTAAGTCATAAGTGAATAGTTCACATGAAAATATGAAACTTTATAATCTTATCACATACATCTGCTTCTTTCTCCTGGACTGATCTTTCACTTTCAATTTATGGGTAAAATTTATATTCAGTGAAAACAGATTTTTCCATTACTAACATAGGAGATGACGGTTGGTGCTCATAAAGTTCTGTGTAGGAGGGAGGAGCTGGAGGCCGACACAGACATTCTGCTGCAAGTTCTCTTGAAACAACAGTTACAGTTTCCGTAGAGCTTTATGAGCACCAACTGCCATCTCCTATCTGTATTCACTGAAGAAAAATTTATCAGTGCAGGAGGAGAGAGAAGCAGATTTTTCTGATAGGATATATTACAAAGGTTCTTATTTTCGTATGTACTATTGATTAAAGACGGCGTTTACTCATTAAGCCATTATGCACTTGTGTCACAGATGTAACTTAACCCCTTAACGACCGCCGATACGCCTTTTAACGGCGGTCATTAAGGGTACTTAAACCACAAGTGAAAAAAAGTGAAAAGCAAAAAAAAAGTGAATAGCGCCCCCCAGAGGCGCATTTTCTCCGGGGTTTCGGCTACCGGGGTAGCCGAGACCCCAGAGAACATGAATCGGGTCGGTTTTTACCGACACCGATGTTGCGATCGCCATTATTAACCCTATAACGGCGATCACAACAAAAAAAAAAATGCCATTTAATTTCTCTGTCCTCTGATGTCATCGGACATCAGAGGACAGAGAAAAAGGGTCCCCGGGACCCCCATGTGACCCCCGATCTCCTGCATGTGGCCCCCGTGCCCTTCTGCCTCCCCCGGTGCCGCCGCCATTGTGCTGGGGTGGGGGGGATGGGCAATCTTCTCTGGGGTCTCGGCTACCGGGGGTAGCCGAGACCCCAGAGAACATGATCCGGGTTGGTATTCACCGATCCCGGTGTTGCGATCGCCGCTATACAGCATAACGGCGATTGCAAAAGAAAAAATAAATTATTTCTCTCCCCTCTAATGTGATCGCACATCAGAGGGGAGAAAATGAGGGTCCACAGGTCCCCCGATCGCCCCCCCCCTATACCTGCCGGAGTCCTCGGTCCTCCCACAGGCCCCAGGATCCCGGCGTCTTCTTCCTGGAAAAAAAAATGGGCGCATGCGCAGTGCACCCGCCGATCTGCTTGGCGGCAGATTCAAAATTTTTTTCATTCATTCTCATAAAAGTACATTTTGATCACTGTGATAAACTATCACAGTGATCAAAATAAAAAAAACAGTACATAACCCCCTCATTTATCACCCCCTTAGTTAGGGACATATAATAAAAAATAGAAATTATATTTATTTTCATTTTTCCATTAGGGTTAGGGTTATAATTAGGGTTAGGGTTATAATTAGGGTTAGCATTAGGGTTAGGGTTAGCATTAGGGTTATAATTAGGGTTAGGGTTAGGCTGGGTTCATACTGCGTTATGGCAGTCCGTTAGACGGACTGCATTACACCGCGGTATAACGCGGTGTAACGCAGTCCGTTAACGCTGCCATTCACCCCCATTTGAGGGCGCATCGCGACGCATGCCGTAAAGCAGCATGCGTTCGCGACGTGCCATCATTCAGTGACGGAGCCTCGGACGCGGGCTGCAGCGTTTGGGCTCAGTCACCGCTAGCGCAGATGAATCATCTGCTGATTCATCTGCGCTAGCGGGTATACCATAACGCGATCGTGTTATGCTATACCGTTATCAGCCCGTCAACGCTATGTGTTGAACGGGCTGGTAAAACGCAAAATGAACCTAGCCTTAGGGTTAGAATTAGGGTTACAATTAGGGTTAGGGTTAAAATTAGGGTTAGGGTTAAAATTAGAGTTAGGGTTACAATTAAGGTTAGGGTTACAATTAGGGTTGGAATTAGGGTTGGGATTTAGGTTAGGATTAGGGTTAGGGGTGTGTTGGGGTTAGGGTTGGAGCTAGAATTGAGGGGTTTCCACTATTTAGGCACATCAGGGGGTCTCCAAACACGACGTGGCGTTCAAAAAGTCAAATGGCGCTCCCTCCCTTCCGAGCCCTGCCGTGCGCTCAAACAGTGGTTTACCCCAACATATGGGGTATCAGCGTACTCAGGACAAATTGCACACCAATTTTGGGGTTCTAATTTCTCCTGTTACCCTTGGGAAAATAAAAAATAGCTGGCTAAAAAAAATGATTTTTTATTTTCACAGCTCTGCGTTTATAAATTTCTGTGAAACACTTAGGGGTTCAAAGTGCTCACCACACATCTAGATAAGTTCCTTAAGGGCTCTAGTTTCCAAAATGGGGTCACTTGTGATGGGTTTCCACTGTTTAGACACATCAGGGCCTCTACAAACGCGACATGGCGTTCAGCCAATTCTGCGTTGAAAAAGTCAAATGTCGCTCCTTCCCTTCCAAGCTCTGCCGTGCGCCCAAAAAGTGGTTTACCCCACATATGGGGTATCGGCTTATTCAGGAGAAATTGCACAACAAATTTTGTGGTTCATTTTTTCTTTTAACAGTTGTGAAAATAAAAAAAATTGGTTCCGAAGTAAAGTTTTTGCAAAAGAAGTTAAATGTTAATTTTTTCCTTCCACATTGCTTCAGTTCCTGTGAAGCACGTAAAGGGTTAATAAACTTCTTGAATGTGGTTTTGAGCACCTTGAGGGTGCAGTTTTTAAAATGGTGTCACTTTTGGGTATTTTCTATTGTATAGACCCCTCAAAGTGACTTCAAATGTGATGTGGTCCCTAAAAAAAAATGGTGTTGTAAAAATGAGAAATCGCTGGTTAACTTTTAACCCTTATAACTTCATAACAAAAAAAATTTTGTTCCCAAAATTGTGCTGATGTAAAGTAGACATGTGGGAAATGTTATTTATTAAGAAATTTGTGCGACATATCTCTCTGATTTAAGGGCATACAAATTTAAAGTTTGAAAATTGTTAAAAAACACAAGTCATATAAAAGAAATTTTTCCACTAACGTGAAGTACAATATGTCACGAAAAAACAATCTCAGAATCAGCTGGATTCGTTAAAGCGTTCCAGAGTTATAACCTCATAAAGTGACCGTGGTCAGAATTGTAAAAATTGGCCCTGTCATTAAGCTGCAAAATGGCTCTGTCACTAAGGGGTTAAAGGGATTTGAAGGACAGTAAACTAATAACAATCAACCTTAAGCCCTAGGATCATGGTGCACAGCATTTTAAATATCAACCATCCTATCTCCAACCCAAAACCACAACTTCCCTTACTTCTGTACAAATCCCTGGTTAGACCGCAAATGGAGTACTGTACGGTTTTGGGCACCGGTGCTCAGGAAGGATGTAATGGAACTAGAGCAAGTACAGTCATGGACAAAAGTTTTGAGAATGACACAAAGATTAATTTTTACAAAGTCTACTGCTTCACTTTTTCTAATGGCAATTTGCATACACTCCAGAATGTTATAAAGAGTGATCAGCTTAACAGCAATTACTTGCAAAGTCAATATTTGGCTAGAAAATGAACTTTATCCCCAAAACACATTTCAACATCATTGCAGCCCTGCCTTAAAAGGACCAGCTAACCTCTTTTCAGTGATTGCTCCATTAACACAGGTGTGGGTGTTGATGAGGACATGGCTGGAGATCAATCTGTCATGATTAAGTAAGAATGACACCACTGGACACTTTAAAAGGAGGCTGGTGCTTGGCATCATTGTTTCTCTTCTGTTAACCATGGTTATCTCTAAGAAACACGTGCAGTCATCATTGCAATGCACAAAAATGGCCTAACAGGGAAGAGTATCGCAGCTAGAAAAATTGCACCTCAGTCAACAATCTATCGCATCATCAAGAACTTCAAGGAGAGAGGTTCCATTGTTGCCAAAAAGGCTTCAGGGCGCCTGTTGTGAATGGACTTGAAATGAGTTCTGAGCAGAGGCTCCCTCTGGTGGTTACAAGCGGTACTGGACTGTCCAGTGAAGATTGTGAGGATTGGGAATCAGGTGTTACTGACTGGTCTTATTTAAAGGAGTCGCCTTCCCATCAGGGTTGCCGGTGATCAATTGTTCTGGTCTCAATCCTTGATTCCTGTTTCCATTGTAGCCTGCTGTGTCGTGTCTGCATCTCCTGCTAACAGATAAGACATTTTCTTCTTTTTGTGCTTGATTTTTGCATTTTGTCCTGCACTTCTGTGGGGGCCTTCAGGGTCCCCTCCGGGGGCTTTTGCCCTCTGTTTAGTTCAGCCACTGATGTTTTGTACATTTGCTTTTTCCAGTTTTTTCAGTGGCTGCTGTTTTGATTTTGTTACACCAGAAAACTAATTTAGGTGGTAGAGGTCGTGTGATCTCAGGTGTTTTTGAAATTAGTAGAGTTGGTGCTTTTCAGGGTTTTTTGGGATTGCAGTAAGTACCCTTCCTATCCTTTTCTATTTAGATAGTTTGGGCCCAACGTTTGCTCATACTATTTTCTGTCTGTGTCAGTATTTCTTCTTGTCTAACCGCCATTACATGTTTGGGGGCTTTCTATGTTCTTTGGGGATCTGCTCCGGGGCAGATAGCTTTCCTCTTTCTGTCTTTAGGTGTAGTTAGCTTCTCAGGCTGTGACGAGGCGTCTAGGACCAACGTAGGTACGCTCCACGGCTGCCTTTAGTTGTGGTGGTTAGTCAGGGTACTGCAATCTCATAGATTCCAACTGCTCTGGTGTATTGCCTTTTTTACCTGCACTCCTCAGCTACCAAATCATAACAGGCGCCCAAGAAAGACCAGCAAGCGCCAGGACCGTCTCTTAAAAGTGTTTCAGCTGCGGGATCGGGCTACCAGCAGTGCAGAGCTTGCTCAGGAATGGCAGCAGGCAGGTGTGAGTGCATCTGCACGCACTGTGAGGCGGAGACTCTTGGAGCAAGGCCTGGCCTCAAGGAGGGCAGCAAAGAAGCCACTTCTCTCCAGAAAAAACATCATGGACAGACTGATATTCTGCAAAAGGTACAGGCAGTGGACTGCTGAGGACTGGGGTAAAGTTATTTTCTCTGATGAATCCCCTTTTCGATTGTTTGGGACATCAGGAAAACGCCTCATTCGGAGAAGACAAGGTGAGCGCTACCACCAGTCTTGTCTCATGCCAACTGTTAAGCATCCTGAAACCATTCATGTGTGGGGTTGCTTCTCAGCCAAGGGAATAGGCTCTCTCACAGTCTTGCCTAAAAACACAGCCATGAATAAAGAATGGTACCAGAATGTCCTCCAAAAGCAACTTCTCCCAACCCTCCAAGAGCAGTTTGGCGATCAACAATGCCTTTTCCAGCATGATGGAGAACCTTGCCATAAAGCAAAGTGATAACTAAATGGCTCAGGGAACAAAACATAGAGATTTTGGGTCCATGGCCTGGAAACTCCCCAGATCTTAATCCCATTGAGAACTTGTGGTCAATCATCAAGAGACGGGTGGACAAACAAAAATCTAAAAATTCTGACAAAATGAAAGCATTGATTGTGCAAGAATGGACTGCTATCAGTCAGGATTTGGTCCAGAAGTTGATTGAGAGCATGCCAGGGAGAATTGCAGAGGTCCTGAAGAAGAAGGGTCAACACTGCAAATATTGACTTGCTGCATTAACTCATTCTAACTGTCAATATAAGCTTTTGTTACTCATATGTTTGCAATTATTATATTTCTGTCTGTGATAAAAACATCTGTCAAACACACATAAAAACCAGAGGGCAGCAGATCATGTGAAAATATAATATTTGTGTCATTCTCAAAACTTTTGGCCATGACTGTAGAGAGTCTTCTTGCCCTTTATAAAGGATGATAGATTACAGTATGTATTCACAGACTACTAATTGCGGAGGATGGCCAGTTTCACACTAACAACTATGACTGTCTGATGTCAAGACTAACCGCAGGTCTTCTGACCCGAACTCAACAGCCTCACAGAACAGGATTCAGCGGTCACGACTCTCCTGATCCAAACTCAACAACCTCAAAGGCAAATCCTTGAGACTGTTCACTTAGGATCTGGAGATTCAAGGTTCTCAGACCATGAAAGCAGAAAATGTGAAACTTGTATTCATGCGCCTTAAATGTCTCTCTCTCCTGACTCCTCCATGCAAATGAATGCTCAGCATGGCCGAGTGTTCATGTGTTAATGGGGAGAGTGAAGAAAGGAACCTCCACGGGTAAATCTAACATTGGTGGCTGTGTTGCAAATTCCATAAAAAATGTACTCAGTAGCATAAGCATGCTGCCCGATTTAGTCTAACAAAAGAATGAAACCCATGGCAGAAATCGGTCAGTCCCCATTATGGTCACAGGGGTCTATGAGATGTCATTTGTGTACGTCATGAGCCCACTTCCAAGCTAATGAGAACAGGTGCCAACTAGGAGCAGCTACCTTCATATACAATAAACAAAAAAGTTGCACTCTGTAGGGCTAAAGAACATCAATGTGAAATAAATGAAGTATGAATAGCAATACTGCTTCTGGATACTAGGAAAAAATGAGACGCTAAGCACATAACTTGTTTTGTTTATTGTATATGGAGGTAGCTGCTCCTAGTTGGCACCTGTTCACATTAGCTTGGAAGTGCCAGTCAGTCTTTTTGTCATTGTATATTAGCTCGTTGATAGAGCACTCCACCCTTCAGCATGTGGTGGTTTTTAATTGCAGCAGGGTCCTACCTACCCATAAAATCAGACTTGGAAGAGAGGTATTCACATCTACTCAGGAATTCAGACTTCAGTCTTAGGCCGGGGTCACACTTATGAGTGTCGTGCAAGTCTCTCGCATCAATACCCGGCACTGCCGCCGGCACTCGGACAAGTGTGGGCTGCATAGAAATACATGCAGCTGCACACTCTGATCCTGAGTGCCAGCGGCAGTGCCGGGTATTGATGCGAGAGACTTGCACGAGTTTCTCGCATCACACTCGCATTCACATTAGACACGTTAGGACCCATCAGTTTTGAGACCATCTTAACGTTGGTTGTTGGGCATGCATGAATTGGCCAAATTATGTGCTACGCATCTCATTTTTTCCTAGTATCCAGAAGTAGTATTGCTATTCATATTTCATATATTTCACATTGACGTGGTTTAGCACTACAGAGTGCAACTTTTTTTTGTTTATTTTTTCTTATGAGCCCACTTCTGACACTGCTGTCATGTTACATTTAGCAGAACCATATAAGAATAAAGAAAATACAGTGTGGAAAAAAAGTATTTATTACACTGCTGATTTTGCAAGTTTTCCCACCTACAAAGAATGGGGAGATCTGTAATTTTAGTAGGTACACTTCACCTGTGAGAGGCAGAATCTAAAAAAAAAAAAAACAGAAAATCACATTGTATGATTTTTACATGATTTGCATTTTTTTGCATGAAATAAGTATTTGATACAATAGAAAAACAGAACTTAATATTTGGTACAGAAACCTTTGTTTGTGATTACAGAGGTCAGACGTTTCCTGTAGCTCTTAAACAAGTTTGCACACACTGCAGCAGGGATTCTGGCCCACTCCTCCATACAGATCTCCAGAACTTTCAGGTTTCGGGGCTGTCGCTGGGCAACATTGAGTTTCAGCTTCCTCCAAAAATTTTCTATTGGGTTCAGGTCTGTAGACTGGCTAGGCCACTACAGGACCTTGAAATGCTTCTTATGGAGCCACTCCTTAGTTGTCCTGGCTGTGTGCTTCAGGTCATTGTCATGCTGGAAGACGCAGCCATGACCCATCTTCAATGCTCTTACTGAGGGAAGGAGGTTGTTGGCCAAAATCTTGAAATACATGACCTCATCCATCCTCCCTGCACTGTCACTTTTGCAGAAAAGCACCCCCAAAGTATGATTCTTCTCCCACCATGCTTCATAGTTGGGACAGTGTTCTTGGGGTTGTACTCCTTCCTCGAAACACAGCAAATAAAGTCGATACCAAAAAGTTCTATTTTGGTCTCATCTGACCACATGACCTTCTCCCATGTCTCTTCTGGATCATCTACATGGTCATTAGTGAACTTCAAACAGGCCTGGACATGTGCTGACGTGAGCAGGGGGACTTTGCGTGCCCTGCAGGATTTTAATCCATAAGAACATACTGTGTTACTAACGGTAATGTTTGAGCTCTCTTCAGGTTATTGACCAGGTCTTCGCGTGTAGTTCTGTGCTGTTTCCTGACCTTTCCCAGAATCATCCTTACCCCACAAGACGAGATCTTGCATGTAGCTCCCAACTGAGGAGGACTGACAGTCATCTTGTGTTTCTTCCATTTCTTCCATTTTCTAATAACTGTGCCAACAGTTGTTGCTTTCTCACCAACATGCTTGCCTATTGTCCTGTAGCCCATCACAGCTTTGTGCAGGTCTATGTTATGATTTGGTAGCTGAGGAGAGCAAGCAAAAAAGGAAATACACCAGAGAGGTTGGAATCTATGGGATTGCAGTACCCTGACTAACCACCACAACTAAAGGCAGCCGTGGAGCGTACCTACGTTGGTCCTAGACGCCTCGTCACAGCCTGAGAAGCTAACTACACCTAAAGACAGAAAGAGGAAAACTATCTGCCCCGGAGCAGATCCCCAAAGAACATAGAAAGCCCCCAAACATGTAATGGCGGTTAGACAAGAGGAAATACAGACACAGACAGAAAATAGTATGAGCAAACGTTGGGGCCCAAACTTCCTAAATAGAAAAGGATAGGAAGGACACTTACTGCAATCCCAAAAAACCCTGAAAAGTACCAACACTACTAATTACAAAAACACCTGAGATCACACGACCTACCACCTAAATTAGTTCTCTGGTGTAACAAAAACTAAACAGCAGCCACTGAAAAAACTGGAAAAGGCAAATGAACAAACAACAGTGGCTGAACTAAACTGAGAGGAGCACAAGCCCCCGGAGGGGACCCGGCAGACCCCCACAGAAGTGCAGGACAAAATGCAAAAAGCAAGCACAAAAAACTAAAAAGAAGAAAATGTCTTATCTGTTACCAGAAGATGCAGGCACGAAACAGCAAGCTACAAAGTGAACAGGAATCAAAGATGAGACCAGAACAATTGATCACCGGCAACCCTGATGGGAGGGAACCTCCCTTATATAAGACCAGTCAGTAACACCTGATCGCCAATCTTCACAGTCTTCATTGGATAGTTCAGTACTGTTTGTAACCACCAGAGGGAGCTTCTGCTCAGAATTCATTTCTAGCACATTCACAACAGTACCCCCCCCTTGAGGAGGGTCACCGAACCCTCATTTGAGCAACCAGGTCGGTCAGGATGATCTCTGTGATACACACGGATGAGTCTCCTAGCATGGATGTCCGAAGTAAACACCCAAGAATTGTCCTCCTGACCATAACCTCTCCACTTAACCAAATACTGGCGTTTCCGTCTAGAAAAACGAGAATTCAATATTTTCTCAACCACATACTCCAGATTGCCCTCAACCAAAACAGGGTCAGGAGCCACAGCCATAGGAACCACTGGCTCGACAAACCTCTTCAATAAGGACTTGTGGAACACGTTATGGATCTTAAATGTCCCTGGAAGAAGTAAACGAAAGGAAACAGGATTAAGAATCTCCATGATCTTATAAGGTCCAATGAACCTAGGCTTAAACTTAGGAGATGCAACTTTCATAGGGATATTTCTTGAGGACAACCAGACCAAGTCCCCCACTTCAAACCGAGGACCATCAGTCCTATGCCGGTTGGCAAACCGCTGGGCCCTCTCCTGAGAGAGGGACAACCTCTCCACTACCTGGTCCCAAATCTGCTGCATACGCTCCACAACAGAGTCAACACCTGGACAGACAGAAGCCTCCGTCTGTCCTGAAGAAAATCGAGGGTGAAACCCAAAATTGCAGAAAAATGGAGACATCAAAGTGGCAGAGCTAGCCCTATTATTAAGAGCAAACTCAGCCAAAGGCAAAAAAGAGACCCAGTCATCCTGATCAGCAGACACAAAGCATCTCAGATAAGTCTCCAATGTCTGGTTTGTTCTCTCAGTTTGTCCATTGGTCTGAGGATGAAAAGCCGAGGAGAAAGACAATTGAACACCAAGTTTAGAACAAAAAGTCCTCCAAAATCTGGAAACAAACTGGACTCCTCTGTCAGACACAATGTTCTCAGGAATGCCGTGTAACCGAACCACGTGCTGAAGGAACAAAGGCACCAATTCAGAGGAGGAAGGCAACTTAGGTAATGGCACAAGATGTATCATTTTGGAAAACCTATCACAAATCACCCAGATAACGGTCATTCTCTGAGAAACAGGGAGGTCGGAAATGAAATCCATAGAGATATGGGTCCATGGTCTCTTGGGCACAGGCAATGGCATCAACAAACCACTAGAGCGAGAGCAAGGCTTGGAGCGAGAGCAAGTCCCGCAGGACTGCACAAATTCCCTGATGTCACGAGACAAAGTAGGCCATCAAAAGGTCCGACTAACCAAGTCTCTGGTACCAAAAATTCCGGGATGACCGGCCAACGCGGAACAATGAATCTCAGACATCACACTCTTTTTCCATCTGTCTGGGACAAACAATTTCACAATAGGGCAGCGCTCGGGTTTATCCTCCTGACACCCTTCCAGAGCCAGTCTCAAATTGGGCGAGATGGCGGAAAGAACTACACCCTCTTTCAAAATAACAGCAGGATCAGATAACTCAGGAGAGTCCGCAAGGAAACTCCTCGAGAGGGCATCTGCCTTAACATTCTTAGTGCCAGGAAGAAAGGAAACCACAAAATTAAAACGTGTGAAAAACAAGGCCCACCTGGCCTGTCTAGGATTAAGTCGCTTGGCTGATTCCAGATAAACCAGATTCTTATGGTCCGTGAGGACCACCACCTGATGTTTGGCTCCCTCCAGCCAATGTCTCCACTCTTCAAAAGCCCACTTCATGGCCAATAACTCCCGATTACCCACGTCATAATTACGTTCAGTTGGAGAAAATTTTCGAGAGAAAAAGGCACAAGGGTTACTTTTAGAGGTCTCTGGATCTCTTTGGGACAAAACGGCACCTGCCCCAATTTCAGAGGCATCAACCTCCACCTGAAATGGCAGAGAAACATCAGGCTGCCGTAGAACAGGAGCAGAAGTGAATCTCTGCTTAAGTTCCTGAAACGCAGAGACTGCCTCAGGAGGCCAATTCACCACATCAGAACCCTTTTTGGTCAAATCAGTCAATGGTTTAACAATAACAGAGAAATTACCAATAAATTTACGATAAAAATTGGCAAAACCCAAGAATCTTTGAAGAGCCTTTAATGAAGTAGGTTGGACCCAATCACAGATGGCCTGAACCTTGACCGGGTCCATTTCAATAACAGATGGGGACAAAATGAATCCCAGAAATGAGATCCTCTGTACGCCAAAAAGACACTTTGATCCCTTCACATACAGAGCATTCTCTCTCAAAATCTGGAACACAGTCCGAACATGTTTCACATGAGAGTCCCAGTCATTGGAAAAAATCAAGATATCATCCAAATAAATAATCAGAAATTTATCCACAAAATCCCTGAAAATGTCATTCATGAAGGACTGGAAGACGGAAGGAGCATTAGTGAGCCCAAAGGGCATCACTAGGTACTCAAAATGCCACTCTGGGTATTAAATGCCGTCTTCCATTCTCCCCGTGCTTAATGCGAATAAGGTTATATGCCCCCCTGAGGTCAAGCTTGGTAAACCAAGTAACACTTTTCACCCTGGAAAACAGATCAGAAATCAAGGGTAACGGATATTGATATTTCACAGTGATATTGTTCAAGAGACGATAATCAATACACGGCCTTAATGAACCATCCTTTTTGGCCACAAAGAAAAAACCGGCACCCAAGGGTGAAGAGGATGGTCTGATATGACCCTTCTCCAATGACTCCTTGATATAAGACCGCATAGCGTCATGTTCAGGTACAGACAAGTTAAAAAGGCGACCTTTAGGGAATTTACTACCAGGCACTAATTCAATAGCGCAGTCATAGCTCCTATGGGGATGCAAGGATGCAGATTTACTTTCGCTAAACACATCAGAAAAATCAGTCAAAAAGTCAGGAACATCCTGAGCCTGGGGGGAGGCAGAAAAAACAGGAGTGTTGGTATTAACACATTGGCAGCCCCAACTGGTTACAGACACAGATTTCCAATCCAAAACAGGATTATGAGACTGTAACCAAGGGAAACCCAGTACGATAATATCATGCAGATTATACAGAACCACAAATTTACAGCACTCCTGATGATCAGGTTCAACCCTCATTATCACCTGAGTAGAGAACTGAGGTTTATTCTCAGCCAAAGGGATAGAATCGATCCCCAGTAGGGGAATAGACTTCCGTAGGGGTATCAAGGGAAACCCACAACGTTTAGCAAAATCAAAATCCATCAGGTTAATAGCTGCTCCCGAATCAACGAAAGCCTGAGCAGAAAATGTGGACAGGGAGCAAATCAGGGTAACAGTCAACAAAAATTTAGTCTGAACACTACCCAAGACAACTGAGCGTGCAAAACGTCTTCCCCGCTTAGGGCAGACTGAAATAGCATGAGAGGCATCACCACAGTAGAAACATAACCCATTGCGTTTTCGAAACTCATGACGCTGTGCCCCAGAAGCCACTCTATCACACTGCATGGGTTCAGAAGCTGGTTCACAAGGCAACACTATTCCACGCATACCTCTACGCTCACGCAAACGTCTGTCAATTTGAATCGCTAATGACATAGAATCATTGAGACCAGAGGGGACAGGGAATCCCACCATAACATCCTTTACATTCTCTGGCAGACCCTTCCGAAAAAGGGCTGCCAAAGCATCGTCATTCCATTTGGTCAGGACTGCCCACCTTCGGAATCTCTGACAGTATAACTCAGCGTCCTCAAGCCCCTGATTTAATGCCAACAAGGCTTTTTCAGCTTGATCAGTGACATTAGGCTCATCGTACAATAACCCCAGAGCCTGAAAAAATGCATCAACATTACTCAAAACAGGATCCCCAGGTGTCAGGGAAAAAGCCCAATCCTGAGGATCGCCGCGCAGGAGAGAGATGACAATTTGAACCTGCTGTGCTGCGTTCCCTGAGGACTTAGATTTCAAGGCAAAAAACAACTTAGTTATTTTTGAAATTCAGAAATTTAGCTCGATCCCCTAAAAACAAATCTGGCATGGGAATCCTAGGTTCCACAACAGGCAACCTCGCAAGATAGGTAGCAATACTCCGAACCTCAGTTGCAAGCTGATTTTAATGTAAGGAGTACAGTTCATATAGTGTCTTGTGCTTGGGTGCGATGAAAACACAGGAGTCACAGGTTTGATATAGAAGGTCTTGTATTACTTCATACAAGTGGCAATAATAGTCACACAGTTTGCAGATACAAAAGCAGGAGACACAGCAGGCCAGAGTAACTTAAGCTCAGCAATCACTCTCCACAACAGGTTCAGGATCTCTTCTCTGTTACCGTAAGTCCATGCAAACGTGGATTTATCAAATAGCAAGGTTCCAAAGTCCACGAATGTTCCAAAGTTCCACAATAGGAAATAACTGGAGTACAAGGTCCAAGGCTTCCAGGAGTCAGGTCACAGGTTCACTGCAAGCTTGATTCTGAAGCACTGATTGCTCAGCTGTGGCTGCTTAAGAAGCAAGAGGAGAGAATCAGGGTGGGAACATGCAAGCTGGAAACTCCATATTGACTGAGGGCAAGATAGCTGCAGCAAGACAGAAAGTAAAATGGCTGACGGAAAAACTGAGTTTCAGGAACATGTACACAGAACCTTACATTACTCCCCCCTTAGGGACAGCCTCCGGATGACCTCAGACCAGGCTTGTGTGGGTACCTCTGATGAAACTGACGGAGCAAGCGAGGAGCATTAACGTTATTGACTGGTTCCCATGAGTTGTCCTCCACTGGGTAGCCCTGCCATTTAATCAGATATTGTAACTGATTTCTATACAACCTGGAATCTAGAATCCTTTCCACCACAAATTCTTCCTGACCATCGACTAGCACTGGGTCAGGGCAAGGAGAAGAACGTCCAGGAAACGTATTGGGTGTCGCAGCCTTTAGTAGGGATACATGAAAGACAGGGTGGATTCTCATAGTTCTGGGCAGTTGAAGACGACAAGCGACAGCACTTATAATCTTACTGATTTTATAAGGTCCAATGTATTTATGTCCCAACTTAGATGATGGAATTCTTAACTTAAGATTTCTGGTTGACAGCCAGACCAGGTCTCCTACCTTGAAAGCTGGTGCAGGTTTACGAAATTTATCTGCGGCTTTCTTGTACCTTTCCTGAGCCAATTCCAGATTTCCCTTTAGAAGATCCATATTCTTTTGTAAAGACGTGATTCTTTCAGCCACTGCTGGCAAAGGCGTTTCTATGGGAAATCGAGGAAGAATATTAGGATGATAACCTAAATTGGAGTAAAAAGGAGACTGCTTAGTGGAGGCGCTCTGAGAGTTGTTATAAGAGAACTCAGCCAGTGGAAGTAGATCCACCCAATCATCCTGTAGGTGGCAGATAAAGCAGCGAAGATACTGCTCCAGGGTCTGATTGGTTCGTTCTGTCTGTCCATTAGTCTGAGGATGAAAAGCAGAAGAAAGGTTTACTTTAATGTCCAATGCTGCACAGAAATTTTGCCAAAACCTTGAAGTGAATTGCACCCCTCGATCCGAAATAACCTCATCTGGTACTCCATGTAAGCGAAACACATTTTTAATCATCAAATCTGATGTCTGTCTTGCAGTGGGTAAGCCGACACAAGGATAAAATGAGCTGCTTTTGTTAAACGATCAACCACCAGTAGAATGGTGTTCTTCCCTTGAGAGGTTGGTAACTCCACAATGAAGTCCATAGAAATGGATCCCCACGGGCGGGACGGGGGGAAGGGGTTGCAACAGACCAGTTGGTGAGGAGCGAGGTGTTTTGCATCTTGCACAGACTTCACATGAAGTGACATAGTTTAAAACATCCTTCCTGCAAGTGGGCCACCAAAAGAAACGAGAAAGAAATTCCTGTGTCTTTAGAATTCCTCTATGCCCAGCTATCTTCGAATCGTGAATGAGTTGCAATACTCTCAATCTGACTGTTTCAGGAATATACAGACGTTGTCCCTGAATCCACACACCATTCTTAAAGACAAGACTTACGTCCCTTGGGGGTTGTGCCAAAAAGGAATCCGCATGGTATGCTTCCTTGATGTCCTTAAGTAGGTCTTGATTATGAATCACTCCCAGGAATCTAGAGTCAGGAAGAATAGTCTTAGGAAGAGTAAGTGGACGTGTCTCTGCTGAATAAATCCTAGAGAGTGCATCAGCCTTTCCATTGCGCGATCCTGGTCTATAAGAAATGATAAAATTAAATTGGTTTAAGAAAAGATTCCAGCGAGCCTGGCGAGGAGTCAGGCATTTAGCCGACCTGATAAATTCAAGGTTACGATGGTCTGTCAGGACGACTATTTGCTGTGCAGCTCCCTGAAGAAGGTGTCTCCATTCTTTGAAGGCGGCAATAATGGCCAACAACTCTCTATTGCCCACATCGTAGTTCCTCTCAGCCGAAGACAACTGCTGGGAAAAGAAGGCACAGGGATGCAAGACATTCTTCTCACCTGTTCTCTGAGAGAGTATAGCTCCAACGGCACAGTCTGAAGCATCCACCTCTATTATGAAGACAAGTTCGGGGTTGGGATGTACTAAGATAGGTGCAGTGGTAAATTTATCTTTTAGACGGGAAAATGCTTCCTGGGCTTGGGGAGTCCAGGAGAACCTAGACTCTTTCCGGGTAAGTTGGGTGATAGGTGACACTACCTCAGAGAAATTCCTAATGAAACGTCTATAGAAGTTGGCAAACCCGATGAAGCGCTGCACCTCCTTCACATTTCTAGGACTTGGCCAATCCTTGATGGCTTGGGTCTTGCTTCCATCCATACTAATTCCTTGTGTAGACAGTACATACCCCAGAAATTGAATTTCGGTCCTATGGAATTCACACTTTTCAAGTTTGATGTAAAGATGATTTTGTCTTAGACGTTCCAAGACCATTCTCACATGTCCATGATGTTCCTCTGTGGAGTTAGAAAAAATTAGAATATCATCCAAATAAATCACCACGAATGTATCTAGGAGATCCCTGAAGATGTCATTCACCAAGTGTTGGAAAGTGGCTGGGGCGGTACTCAGACCAAAAGGCATAACTAGATATTCAAAGTGTCCATAGCGTGACCTGAATGCAGTCTTCCATTCATCCCCAGGTCTAATACGGACTAAGTTATAGGCCCCACGGAGATCTAGTTTAGAGAAAATTTTGGCATGTCGCACTCTCTCCAATAACTCAGGGATTAAAGGCAATGGATAACGGTTTCTAATAGTAACCTTATTGAGTTCCCTATAGTCTACGCAGGGTCTCAGAGATCCATCTTTCTTCTTTACAAAGAAGATGGGTGCACCTGCAGGAGATGAAGAGGGGCGTATGAAGCCCTTGGCTAGATTTTCGTCTATGTAATCCTTTAAAGCCTTTAGCTCGGGCCCCGCCAGGGGGTAGATCTTACCAAAAGGTATCTCTGCTCCAGGCAATAATTCAATTGGACAATCATATGGACGGTGAGGGGGAAGCTGGTCAGCGTTCTTCTTGTCACATAAATCCACATAGTCCTGGTATACAGCTGGTAGTTCAGGGACTGACATGGTTCCTTTAGGAACAGAGCAAGCTGAAACTTTTGGACTCATCTGTTTCTCTGGAAAGTGTAATTCCTTGGTCTCCCAGTTAATGGTAGGATTCTGAGCCTGCAGCCATGGTAGCCCTAGAATAATGGGAAAGTGGGGAGAAGAGATAAGCATAAAGGACAGTTTCTCTTGATGATCTTTACCCATAAGAACCCTCAAAGGCTCTGTTTCCTGATCCACTGGTCCAGAGGTCAGCAGGGAGTCATCCACAGTTTCCATCTGTACTGGAGTAGCCTTCTTCACTGAACGTATCCCCTGTTTCAGAGCAAAGGAGACATCCATAAAATTTCCACTTGCCCCTGAGTCGATCATAGCAGAGCTAGACACCCAAGCTGAGTCAACCCAGAGTTTGATGGAAAGAAAGCAATGAGAATTGTTTTTCTTACAACTCAGCTGGGACACCGCTGAGGAAACTTGAAAAATTGCAGCGTTTACACAGTCAACGTCCTCAGAAGTAACGGAGTTTAAGTCCGAGAAATCAAGATCTGTTGCTGCAGATCTCTCTGGAGCCTGAGGCTCGGACCTGACAGATCCCCTCTCGCAACACTCACAGTGAATGAGTGCTGCAGTAGTCTTACGAGAACGGCTGGGGCAGTTTATAATGAAGTGCCCTGACTTACCACAATAGAAACATAGATTCTCCTTAAAACGATGTTCCTTGCGTGCATCACTAACACGTCGTTGTAAAGAGTCTACCTGCATGGGTTCAGGTTCAGGTTCTCGTGTGATCCTACTCAAAGGTTCCTTAGCTGGATAGGAAGGTAGGAAAAGGTTAGAGCGATTGCTTTCGAACCATCTCTCTTGCCTGCGTTCAGTCAGACGAGTATCAATACGGATGCAGTAGTTAATAAAGTCACCTAACGCAGTGGGAGGGTCGGCACGAGCAAGTTCATCCTTAATCAGTGGAGATAACCCTTTTCGAAAAATAGATTTTTTGGCGGAACTGTCCCAGGTGGTATCAAGGGCCCATCTCCTGAAATCCAAGGAATATTCAGCTACCGAGTGCTTACCTTGGCGTAAAGCTAACATGGCTGCTTCAGCTGTTGCACCTCGATTGGGGTCATCAAACACCTGCCCCATGGCTGAAATGAAAGCATCCAGATGATCCAAACATTCATCCTCAGTCTCAATCAGAGGGTTTGCCCACATCAAAGCCTTGTTGGTAAGCAACATAATTATAGTAAGCACTTTAGATCGTTCAGTGGGAAATTGTGAAGCATGTGCAGAAAAAAAAAAGATTGCATTGATTAATAAATCCCCTGAATTTCTCACGTTCACCGCCAAAACGAAAAGGGGGCAACTTGGGAATCCCAGAACTCGGGGCTACGGCAGGAGCCTGGACTCGCTCCTCTAGAACTTCAATCCTGGCTCGCAAATCCTGGGTAGTCTGTCCAAACACTTGCAAATTGTGATTAGTGAGGTCCTGTAGGTTTGTAAAACGGGTTTTTATAGTCTGCAAATCTGCAAGGATATTATCAGTCACTCCGCAAAGTTCCTTTATGCGGGCCTCCATTTTCCAGATCTTTTAAGACAGGAGTACTGGAAGGAGAGGTGAAAAAAAAAAACAATAGTGTTTACCTGTGGTAACACTGCAGAGAGAGAGAAAAAAAAAATAAAGGGAACTGCTCACCTGGAATGGTTGTGAGAAGTCACAACCACTATCATCACAGAAAGTTCAACCGGACATCTGATATCCACAGTTACAGCAGACACAAAAGAGGAAAGAAAAAAAAAAAACAATAGTGTTTACCTGTGGTAACACTGCAGAAAAAAAAAAACTTAAGGGAATTGCTCACCTGGAATGGTTGTGATAAGTCACAACCACTGTCATCACAGAAAGTATAACCGGACGTCTGATATCCACAGTTACAGCAGACACAGCCTTTCCAGACCCAGCAGACACTAACGTTTGGCTTCAGAATCTTGTAATGTAAGGAGTACAGTTCATATAGTGTCCTGTGTTTTCATCGCACCCAAGCACAAGAGTCACAGGTTTGATATAGAAGGTCTTGTATTACTTCATACAAGTGGCAATAATAGTCACACAGTTTGCAGATACAAAAGCAGGAGACACAGCAGGCCAGAGTAACTTAAGCTCAGCAATCACTCTCCACAACAGGTTCAGGATCTCTTCTCTGTTACCGTAAGTCCATGCAAACGTGGATTTATCAAATAGCAAGGTTCCAAAGTCCACGAATGTTCCAAAGTTCCACAATAGGAAATAACTGGAGTACAAGTTCCAAGGCTTCCAGGAGTCAGGTCACAGGTTCACTGCAAGCTTGATTCTGAAGCACTGATTGCTCAGCTGTGGCTGCTTAAGAAGCAAGAGGAGAGAATCAGGGCGGGAACATGCAAGCTGGAAACTCCATATTGACTGAGGGTAAGATAGCTGCAGCAAGACAGAAAGTAAAATGGCTGACGGAAAAACTGAGTTTCAGGAACATGTACACAGAACCTTACACTGATCCACACGGCCAGACAACTGTGCAAACTCCATTGAGAGAAAAAAAAATCCTCCTCAGCACCCAGAGATACAGAGGGAAAAAAAAAAAAATCTCTGACAACTCTGACAATCTTCTTTCTTTAACACTATTTTTCCCTTCTGTGAGTACCATACAAATATCAGTTTTTGGGCCGGTGATACTGTTATGATTTGGTAGCTGAGGAGAGCAAGCAAAAAAGGAAATACACCAGAGAGGTTGGAATCTATGGGATTGCAGTACCCTGACTAACCACCACAACTAAAGGCAGCCGTGGAGCGTACCTACGTTGGTCCTAGACGCCTCGTCACAGCCTGAGAAGCTAACTACACCTAAAGACAGAATGAGGAAAACTATCTGCCCCGGAGCAGATCCCCAAAGAACATAGAAAGCCCCCAAACATGTAATGGCGGTTAGACAAGAGGAAATACTGACACAGACAGAAAATAGTATGAGCAAACGTTGGGGCCCAAACTTCCTAAATAGAAAAGGATAGGAAGGACACTTACTGCAATCCCAAAAAACCCTGAAAAGTACCAACACTACTAATTACAAAAACACCTGAGATCACACGACCTCTACCACCTAAATTAGTTCTCTGGTGTAACAAAAACTAAACAGCAGCCACTGAAAAAACTGGAAAAGGCAAATGAACAAACAACAGTGGCTGAACTAAACTGAGAGGAGCACAAGCCCCCGGAGGGGACCCGGCAGACCCCACAGAAGTGCAGGACAAAATGCAAAAAGCAAGCACAAAAAACTAAAAGAAGAAAATGTCTTATCTGTTAGCAGAAGATGCAGGCACGAAACAGCAAGCTACAAAGTGAACAGGAATCAAAGATGAGACCAGAACAATTGATCACCGGCAACCCTGATGGGAGGGAACCTCCCTTATATAAGACCAGTCAGTAACACCTGATCGCCAATCTTCACAATCTTCATTGGATAGTTCAGTACTGTTTGTAACCACCAGAGGGAGCTTCTGCTCAGAATTCATTTCTAGCACATTCACAACAGGTCTACAATTTTGTCCCTGGTGTCATTAACCAGCTCTTTGGTCTTGGCCATGGTGGAAAGGTTGGAGTCTGATTGAGTGTGTGGACAGGTGTCTTTCAAACAGGTAATGAGTTCAAACAGATGCAATTAATACAGGTAATTTGTGTAGAGTTGGAGGCTTCTTAAGAAAATGATGACAGGTCTGTGAGAGACAGAATTCTTGCTGGTTGGTAGGTGATCAAATACTTATTTCATGCAAAAAAATGCAATTTAATTAATTAAAAATCAATGTGATTTTCTGTTTTTTCTGTTTAGATTCTGTCTCTCACAGTTGAAGTGTACCTACGATAAAAATTACAGACCTCTCCATTCTATGTAGGGGGGAAAACTTACAAAATCAGCAGTGTATCAAATACTTATTTTCCCTGCTGTAGAGTCTAAGTTAGTTCTTTTTCACATCTGTGATTTAAAGAGGACCTATCTCTGAATTTATTTACTTAAAATCCTCAAATTGCCACCGATCCACTGATTCTGGAACAGAAAAACTGTTCCAAAATCAGTTTATCAGCTGCAATTGGAGGAGGGACTCAGTTTAAATAGCTAAAAAAATAGTGGAAGGTCCTCCATAACTTCCTGCTAGGAGAGGGGCAGGGGGAGCTATTTGCTTCATCTACTGGACAGAGAGTTGGACGAAGATCCTTCACTCAGTAATCTGGTAAAATATAAATAAATTACACTTTTCTTGGGGCCTTACTAAGGAAGAGAGATGCATAATAGATGGGGCTTCCATAATTGGATAAATGGCATAAAACCATGATTGTCTGGAAGGACGCTGGAACCACAAGTGTCAGCACACCCATACTTCGGAGAAACGCATCACGAGCCTCATTACACGACAATCCGGTAATTAAACCCTTAACTCAGGTCTATAAACATAGAAACATTTTTTGCTTCCAAATTTTAACGTTGTAATTAATAAAACAGTCATATCTTCAAGGCCTCTGGAGGAAAAACGGTTACATTGCAGAACCTGACTTGTCGCGTGTGTCCATAAAATATAGGAATGAACTTATACGGCTCATTAATAGAGAACCGACCATGATCAGCCTCAAGATCCAAGTAAATGATGGGTGTCTGGTAACCATTCCATGGCTGGCCGACATTTGGAGTCCTGTGCTGGAATCTAAAGTAATAAACAGGAGCACGTCATCCCCTCATAATATTATCTAAGAGTCTGAAAGACCTAAACAGAAATGAAGACGGAAAATTTTAATTGTAATGGAAGTAGAGAGTTATTCACACTTAAAGGGGATTGTTCATTTTTTTAAATTTAAGGCTGGCTTCACATTTGCGTGTCGGTGCGCAGCGTTTGATCCGCATGCGTACATATCTTTAACATGGTGTACGCAGGGACATGCGTTCGCATGCGTTTGTGTATGCATGCGTCATTTCGTCGTGTGCGGCGGTGTCCGGCGAACGCAACATGTTGCATTTTTTGAAGCGTCAAAAATCCGTCAAATATGTGCAGTCATGCGCATGCGTGCGTCAAAACAACGCATTACTGTCTATGGGAACGCATTGGTACGCAAGGACATGCGCATGGATGCGTTCGATACGCATGCGGACTTCAAACTGCGCATGTCCAGGAACTGATTACAGCACCTGGAAATATCGAACGCATGCGCATAAACAACGCAAACAGACACATACACATGCAGCTTTTTTTTGGCGTCATGATGCGGATAAAAAAAACGATGCGTTAGCATGCAGATGATACGCTGCGCACACAAACGCTAATGTGAACCTAGCCTAAACTGAGTACATCCTCTAATTTTCACTGCTCCTTTGACTCTGGAACAGTTTTTCTTTTTCCTCCATGCCTCCCATTCTAATGGTAATAAAGAAGCTATTTTTCCCCTCTTCAATTAACTGTGCGTGTACCACAGAACTTCTCTTTGGGCATTTGCTTTTTCTCTTCTGATTCTGGCCAATCAAAACAAAGCCGCGCACACAGAAAAGTACTGAGGTGTACGCCCAGTTAATTGACGGGAAAAATGGTTCTTTATTACCAAGGGGCATAACTTTGGAACGGAGGGGCACAGAAGAAAAAGAAAAACTGTTCCAGAATCAGTGGGAAAAAATGATCATACTATTCTCACCTTATTCGGTAGATGAGCCAGGTCCTAAATACGACTGATGCATTTGCACTTCCTATAGATACAAGGTGCCACACATTCCCACATTGAATAGTTTCTAGGTATTTCACATAAACTGTATTGGAGTAACAGTGGCTGGACTCGGATCAGACACGGAGGTGAAGCTGCTCCCATGGAGTCAGTACAGTTTGTCCATAAATCAAGGAAGGTAAGAGATCGGCTTCATCGTTCTATACATGGTATCTACTGAAAGAGAATCAACAAATAAGTAAGGACCGTGCTCAGCAGAGCAAAAAAGGATTTCTTTTGTTCTTGAAGACACAACCTGCTTCTTTAAGAAGGTGAGAAATAAGCAAACACATAGACTGTTTATTTCACAGCCCCTGTAATAAAATGATAGTGTTTTTAGAAAAAAAATGGTGATAATGGGAACCCCTTGAGAATAAAACTGAGCATGTCAGGACATAGATTGTTATAGAACGGGGCAGCACGGTGGCTCAGTGGTTAGAACTGTTACTTTCTAGCGATGGGGTCCTAGGTTCAAATCCCCCAAGGACAACATCTGCAAGGAGTTTGTATGTTCTCCTTGTGTTTGTGTGGGTTTCCTCTGGGTACTCCAGTTTCCTCCCACACTCCAAAGACATACTAATAGGGAATCTAGATTGTGAGCCCCAATGGGTCGCTATGGAATTAATATAAGCGAGTAAGTAAAATAAAAATAATTTATTAATGCACTCTTGGGTCCCAATGCAAAGTCTGATCAGTGTCTCTCCACCAATATGTACCATTTCTAATACTTGTATCTTAGGCCCGGGTATGACCACCTCTTCTGCACCCTAGCAAGATTACATCCACTTTGCTGCTTCTGACAAAGTGGAAACCATGACACAGGACGAGATATGTTGTATGTCAAACACCAAGGGTGCCTACTGGACCTCTCCAATTTATAATCCAGTGAGGTCTTATAATCCAGTGGGGCCTTATGCTTATTGTCAAATACAGCACAATATATAGCTGAGGCTCTCATACCGATGTGAGCAGAGCCTTCGCTTTAAGACCAATTTAAGAAAGGGTTTTTTTGCACATGGAGCAAGCTGGTGGGAATATTTGATGCAATCTGGTCTGTTTATCCGGCATGTGGGGCCCCTGGCCAGATTGCCCTCATGTGCGGCGGGAAGGGAACGATTCCTGCAGCTCCGCTGCCTACAGGAGAAAATGGCAGTGGAGCTGAGCTGCATGGATCCGTCTTCTGCTTCCTGTCCACGCTTCCTGTCTGACACAGAAGCGGCTGGATGACGTCAGCATTCAGTGCGCGGCTGTGTCAAAGAGAAAGCTGCCGGCGACAAAGATGCTGCGGCTGCAGGGAACGTGCGGAGAGGTGAGTGATAGTGTGTGTGTATGGTAAAGAGGGCAATGATGGGTATGGTGGGGGAGAAAGCAATGATGGAGGTGATGGAAAGGCAATGATGCGGGTGGTGGGGGAGAAAGCAATGATAGAGGTGGTGGAAAGGGCAATGATGGAGGTGGTGGGTAGAAGGCAATGATGGGGGTGGTGGGGAAGAAGACAATTATGCAGGTGGTGGAAAGGTCAATGATGGGGTGGTAGGGGAGAAGACAATGATAGAGGGAAATTATGGAGGTGGTGGGGGAGAAGGCAATGATGGAGGTAGTGGAGAGGGCAATGATGGGAATGGGGGCGTAGAACAATGATGTAGTTGGTTGAGAGGGCAATGATGGAGAGGGCAATGATGGAGGTGGTGGAGAAGGCAATGATGGCGTGATGGGAGAAAGCAATGATAGAGGTGGTGGAAAGGGCAATGATGGAGTTGGTGGAAAGGGCAATGATGGAGGTGGTGGGGAGAGGGCAATGATGGAGGTGGTGGAGAAGGCAATGATGGCGTGATGGGGAGAAAGCAATGATAGAGGTGGTGGAAAGGGCAATGATGGAGGTGGTGGAAAGGGCAATGATGGAGGTGGTGGAAAGGGCAATGATGGAGGTGGTGGGGAGAAGGCAATGATGGGGTGGTGGGGAAGAAGACAATTATGCAGATGGTGGAAAGGGCAATGATGGGGTGGTAGGGGAGAAGACAATGATGGAGGGAAATTATGGAGGTGGTGAGGGAGAAGGCAATGATGGAGGTGGTGGAGAAGGCAATGATGGCGTGATGGTGAGAAAGCAATGATAGAGGTGGTGGAAAGGGCAATGATGGAGGTGGTGGAAAGGGCAATGATGGAGGTGGTGGGAAGAGGGCAATGATGGAGGTGATGGGGAGGGCATGATAGAGGTGGTGAGGGAGAAGGCAATGATGGAGGTGGTGGAGAATGGAATGATGGGGAGAAAGCAATGATAGAGGTGGTGGAAAGGGCAATGATGGAGGTGGTGGAGAGGACAATGATGGGGAGAACAATGATAGAGGTGGTGGAGAGGGCAATGATTGGGGTGGTGGAGAGGGCAATGATGGAGGTGGTGGAGAGGGCATTGATGGAGATGGTGGGGAGAAAGCAATGATGGAGGTGGTGGAAATGGTAATCATGGGTGTGGTGAGGAAGAAGGCAATGATAGAGGTGATGTACAGGGCAATGGTGCAGGTTGTCGGGGAGAAATCAATGATAGAGGTGGTGGGAAAGGGCAATGATGGGGTGGTGGGGGAGAAGACAATTGTAATGTATGTGGTACAGTTCATATAGCGTCTTGTGCTTGGGTGCGATGAAAATACTTGAGACACAGGTTGATAAAGAAAGTCTTGTATTGCTTCATACAAATTGGCAAAAATAAACACACAGGTTGCAAACACAGAAGCAGGAGACACAGCAGGCCAGAGTAATCTAAGCTCAGCAATAACTCTCCACAACAGATTCAGATCTTCTTCTCTGTTACCGCAAGTCCATGCAAACGTGAGGCTCTCAAGAGCAGAGTTCAGAGTCCACAAGTGCTTCAGAGTTTCTCAGTAGGAATGGCTGGAGTACAAGGTCCAAGGCTTCAGGAGTCAGAACACAGGTTCACTGCAGGCTAGATTCTGAAGCACTGATTGCTCAGGTGTGGCTGTTTAAGAAGCAAACGGAGAGAATCAGGGCGGGAACATGCAAGCTGGAAAACTCCATTTTGACTGAGGGCAAGATAGCTGCAGCAAAACAGAAAGCAAAATGGCCGACGAACAAACTGAGTTTCAGAAACAGATACACAGAACCTTACATTACTCCCCCCTTAGGGACAACCTCCGGATGACCTCAGACCAGGCTTGTGTGGGTACCTCTGATGAAACTGACGGAGCAAGCGAGGAGCATTAACGTTATTGACTGGCTCCCATGAGTTGTCCTCCACTGGGTAGCCCTGCCATTTAATCAGATATTGTAACTGATTTCTATACAACCTGGAATCTAAAATCCTTTCCACCACAAATTCTTCCTGACCATCGACTAGCACTGGGTCAGGGCAAGGAGAAGAACGTCCAGGAAACGTATTGGGTGTCGCAGCCTTTAGTAGGGATACATGAAAGACAGGGTGGATTCTCATAGTTCTGGGCAATTGAAGACGACAAGCAACGGCACTTATAATCTTACTGATTTTATAGGGTCCAATGTACTTATGTCCCAACTTAGACGATGGAATCCTTAACTTAAGATTTCTGGTTGACAGCCAGACCAGGTCTCCTACCTTAAAAGCTGGTGCAGGTTTACGAAATTTATCTGCTGCCTTCTTGTACCTTTCCTGAGCCGATTCCAGATTCTCCTTTAGAAGATCCATATTCTTCTGTAAAGTCGTGACTCTTTCAGCCACTGCTGGCAAAGGCGTCTCTATGGGAAATCGTGGTAGAATGTTAGGATGATAACCTAGATTAGAGTAAAAAGGAGACTGTTTAGTGGAGGCACTCTGAGAGTTGTTGTAAGAGAACTCAGCCAATGGAAGTAGATCCACCCAATCATCCTGTAGGTGGCAGATAAAGCAGCGGAGATACTGCTCCAGGGTTTGATTGGTTCGTTCGGTTTGTCCATTAGTCTGGGGATGAAAAGCAGAAGAAAGGTTTACTTTAATGTCCAATGCTGCACAGAAATTTTGCCAAAACCTAGAAGTGAATTGCACCCCTCGATCCGAAATAACCTCATCCGGTACTCCATGTAAACGAAACACATCTTTAATCATCAAATCTGATGTCTGTTTTGCAGTGGGTAAGCCGACACAAGGGATAAAATGAGCTGCCTTTGTTAAACGGTCAACCACCACTAGAATAGTGTTCTTCCCTTGAGAGGTTGGTAATTCCACAATGAAGTCCATAGAAATGGATCCCCACGGGCGGGACGGGGTGGGAAGAGGCTGTAACAGACCAGTTGGTGAAGAGCGAGGTGTTTTGCATCTTGCACAAACCTCACACGAAGTGACATAGTCCAAAACATCCTTCCTACAAGTGGGCCACCAAAAGAAACGAGAAAGAAATTCCTGTGTCTTTAGAATTCCTCTATGCCCGGCTATTTTGGAATCGTGAATGAGTTGCAATACTCTCAATCTGACTGTTTCAGGTATATACAGACATTTGTCCCAGAATCCACACACCATTCTTAAAGACAAGACTTACGTCCCTTGGGGGTTGAGCCAAAAAAGAATCCGCATGGTATGCTTCCTTGATGTCTTTAATTAGGTCTTGATGATGAATCACTCCTAGGAATCTAGAGTCAGGAAGAATAGTCTTAGGAGGAGTAATTGGACGTGTCTCTGCTGAGTAAATCCTAGAGAGTGCATCAGCCTTTCCATTGCGCGATCCTGGTCTATAAGAAATAATAAAATTAAATTGGTTTAAGAAAAGATTCCAGCGAGCCTGGCGAGGAGTCAGGCACTTAGCCGACCTGATAAACTCAAGATTACGATGGTCTGTCAGAACGACTATTTGCTGTGCAGCTCCTTGAAGAAGGTGTCTCCATTCTTTGAAGGCGGCAATAATGGCCAACAACTCTCTATTGCCCACATCGTAGTTCTTCTCAGCCGAAGACAACTGCTGGGAAAAGAAGGCACAGGGATGCAAGACATTCTTCTCACCTGTTCTCTGAGAGAGTATAGCTCCCACGGCACAGTCTGAAGCATCCACCTCTATTATGAAGGCAAGCTCTGGGTTGGGATGTACTAGGATAGGTGCAGTGGTAAATTTATCTTTTAGACGGGAAAATGCTTCCTGGGCTTGGGGAGTCCAGGAGAACTTAGACTCTTTCCGGGTAAGTTGGGTGATAGGTGACACTACCTCAGAGAAATTTCTAATGAAACGTCTATAGAAGTTTGCAAACCCGATGAAGCGCTGTACCTCCTTCACATTTCTAGGACTTGGCCAATCCTTGATGGCTTGGGTTTTGCTTCCATCCATACTAATTCCTTGTGTAGACAGTACATACCCCAGAAATTGAATTTCGGTCCTATGGAATTCACACTTTTCAAGTTTGATGTAAAGATGATTTTGTCTTAGACGTTCCAAGACCATTCTCACATGTCCATGATGTTCCTCTGTGGAGTTAGAAAAAATTAAAATATCATCCAAATAAATTACCACGAATGTATCTAGGAGATCCCTGAAGATGTCATTCACCAAGTGTTGGAAAGTGGCTGGGGCGGTACTCAGACCAAAAGGCATAACCAGATATTCAAAGTGTCCATAGCGTGACCTGAATGCAGTCTTCCATTCATCCCCAGGTCTAATACGGACTAAGTTATAGGCCCCACGAAGATCTAGTTTAGAAAAAATTTTGGCATGTCGCACTCTCTCCAATAACTCAGGGATTAAAGGCAATGGATAACGGTTTCTAATAGTAACCTTATTGAGTTCCCTATAGTCTACGCATGGTCTCAGGGATCCATCTTTCTTCTTTACAAAGAATATGGGTGCCCCTGCAGGAGATGAAGAGGGGCGTATGAAGCCCTTGGCTAGATTTTCGTCTATGTACTCTTTTAAAGCCTTCAGCTCGGGCCCCGCCAGGGGGTAGATCTTACCAAAAGGTATCTCTGCTCCAGGCAATAATTCAATTGGACAATCATATGGACGGTGAGGAGGAAGCTGGTCAGCGTTCTTCTTGTCACATAAATCCACATAGTCCTGGTATACAGCTGGTAGTTCAGGGACTGACATGGTTCCTTTAGGAACAGAGCAAGCTGAAATTTTTGGACTCATCTGTTTCTCTGGAAAGTGTAATTCCTTGGTCTCCCAGTTAATGGTAGGATTCTGAGCCTGCAGCCATGGTAGCCCTAGAATAATGGGAAAGTGAGGAGAAGAGATAAGCATAAAGGACAGTTTCTCTTGATGATCTTTACCCATAAGAACCTTTAAAGGCTCTGTTTCCTGATCCACTGGTCCAGAGGTCAGCAGGGAGCCATCCACAGTTTCCATCTGTACTGGAGTAGCCTTCTTCACTGAACGTATTCCCTGTTTTAGAGCAAAGGAGACATCCATAAAATTTCCACTTGCACCTGAGTCGATCATAGCAGAGCTAGACACCCAGGCTGAGTCAACCCAGAGTTTGATGGAAAGAAAACAGTGAGAATTGTTTTTCTTACAACTCAGCTGGGACACCGCTGAGGAAACTTGAAAGATGGCAGCATTTACACAGTCAACGTCCTCAGAGGTAACGGAGTTTAAGTCCGAGAAATCAAGATCTGTTGCTGCAGCTCTCTCTGGAGCCTGAGGCTCGGACCTGACAGATCCCCTCTCGCAACACTCACAATGAATGAGTGCTGCAGTAGTCTTGCGAGAACGGCTGGGACAGTTAATAATAAAGTGCCCTGACTTACCACAATAAAAACATAGATTCTCCTTAAAACGATGTTCCTTGCGTGCATCACTAACCCGTCGTAGTAAAGAGTCTACCTGCATGGGTTCAGGTTCAGGTTCCCGTGTAATCCTATTCAAAGGTTCCTTAGCTGGAGAGGAAGGTAGGAAAAGGTTAGTACGATTGCTTTCGAACCATCTCTCTTGCCTGCGTTCAGTTAAACGAGTATCAATACGGATGCAGTAGTTAATAAAGTCACCTAACGCAGTGGGAGGGTCGGCACGAGCAAGTTCATCCTTAATCAGTGGGGATAACCCCTTTCGAAAAATAGATTTTTTGGCGGAATTGTCCCAGGTGGTATCAAGGGCCCATCTCCTGAAATCCAAGGCATATTCAGCTACCGAGTGCTTACCTTGGCGCAAAGCTAACATGGCTGCTTCAGCTGTTGCACCTCGATTGGGGTCATCAAACACCTGCCCCATGGCTGAAATAAAATCATCAAGGTGATTCAAACAATCATCCTCAGTCTCAATCAGAGGGTTTGCCCATATCAAAGCCTTGTTGGTAAGCAACATAATTATAGTAAGCACCTTAGATCGTTCAGTAGGAAATTGTGAAGCATGTGCAGAAAAAAAAAGATTACATTGATTAACAAATCCCCTGAATTTTTCACGTTCACCACCAAAACGAAAAGGGGGCAACTTGGGAATCCCAGAACTCGGGGCCACGGCAGGAGCCTGGACTCGCCCCTCCAGAACCTCAATCCTGGCTCGCAAATCCTGGGTAGTCTGTCCAACCACTTGCAAATTGTGATTATTTAGGTCCTGAAGATTTGTAAAACGGGTCTTTATATTCTGCAAATCTGCAAGGATATTATCAGTCACTCCACAAAGTTCCTTTATGCGGGCCTCCATTTTCCAGATCTTTTAAGACAGGATACTGGAAGAAGAGGAGAGAAAAAAAAAACAATAGTGTTCACCTGTGGCAACACTGAAGAAAGAAAAAACTTTAAGGGAACTGCTCACCTGGAATGGTTGTGAGAAGTCACAACCACTATCATCACAGAAAGCTTTCAACCAGACATCTGATATCCAGAGTTTCAGCAGACAAAAAGAGAAGAGAAAAAAAAAAAAAACAATAGTGTTTACCTGTGATAACACTGCAGAAAAAAAAACTTAAGGGAATTGCTCACCTGGAATGGTTGTGAGAAGTCACAACCACTGTCATCACATAAAGTACAACCGGACATCCGATATCCACAGTACAGCAGACAAGCCTTTCCAGACCCAGCAGACACTAACGTTTGGCTTCAGAATCTTGTAATGTATGTGGTACAGTTCATATAGCGTCTTGTGCTTGGGTGCGATGAAAATACTTGAGACACAGGTTGATAAAGAAAGTCTTGTATTGCTTCATACAAATTGGCAAAAATAAACACACAGGTTGCAAACACAGAAGCAGGAGACACAGCAGGCCAGAGTAATCTAAGCTCAGCAATAACTCTCCACAACAGATTCAGATCTTCTTCTCTGTTACCGCAAGTCCATGCAAACGTGAGGCTCTCAAGAGCAGAGTTCAGAGTCCACAAGTGCTTCAGAGTTTCTCAGTAGGAATGGCTGGAGTACAAGGTCCAAGGCTTCAGGAGTCAGAACACAGGTTCACTGCAGGCTAGATTCTGAAGCACTGATTGCTCAGGTGTGGCTGTTTAAGAAGCAAACGGAGAGAATCAGGGCGGGAACATGCAAGCTGGAAAACTCCATTTTGACTGAGGGCAAGATAGCTGCAGCAAAACAGAAAGCAAAATGGCCGACGAACAAACTGAGTTTCAGAAACAGATACACAGAACCTTACAACAATTATGGAGGTGCTGGAAAGGGCAATGATGGGGGTGGAGGGGGAGAAGGCAATGATAGAGGTGGCGGAGAGGACTGATGGGAGTAGAGGGGGAGAATAATGATGGAGGTGGTAGAAAGGGTAATGATTGGGGTGGTGGAGAGGGCAATGATGGAGATAGGGAGAAATCAATATTGGAGGTGGTGGAAAGGGTAATCATGGGTGTGGTGAGGAAGAAGGCAATGATAGAGGTGATGAGAGAGGGCAATGGTGCAGGTTGTCGGGGAGAAATCAATGATAGAGGTGGTGGAAAAGGGCAATGATGGGGTGGTGGGGGAGAAAGCAATGTTGGAGATGGTGGAAAGGGCAATGATGGGGTGGAAGGGAAGAAGGCAATGTTGGAGGTGGCAGAGAGGACTGATGGGAGTAGAGGAGGAGAACAATGATGGATGTGGCGGAGAGGGTAATGATTGGGGTGGTGGAGAGGGCAATGATTGGCATGGTGGAGAGGGCAATTAATGAGGTGGGGATAAGGCAATGATGGCGGTGGTGAAGGCAATGATGGAAAGGGAAATGATGGAGGTGGGGAGAGGACAATGATGGGACAATGAGGGATGTGGGGCAGTGGGATGGGAGGAAGGGGGACTTATAATGGACTTACGAACAGGGTGAGGTGGAAGATGTTCGCTATGGATGTAAAATGAATTGGGTGGTGGAGGAGGGTGCAAAGCTACTGATAGTGACCTCCCCATCTCACAATTCATTGTGATGCTATTGGGGACCTAAAATTTATTGGGGAGAGGAGGCGATAATGTGCATAGGACACTTGATAATGGCTGCCCGGCCTGACCAAAGAACTGAGACGGGCTTCCAGGGTTACATAGCGGAGATGGAAGAGAACCCATTCTACCGAGCACTTCAACGCATACAAGCAGTCCCTTGCCAGCTTCAAGTCCACGCTCTCTGCCGCAAAACAAACTTACTTTGCATCTCTCATATCCTCCCTGTCTCACAACCCTAAACAGCTCTTCAACACTTTCAATTCTCTACTCCATCCCATAGCACCTCCTCCCTCTCCTCTCATTTCTGCCGAAGACTTTGCCTCCTTCTTTAAGCAAAAGATTGATACTATCAGAGAAGGCTTTGGCCCGCAGCCCCCAATGCCCCTCTTAGCCACTCAGCCCTGTTCTTCCAAAACCAGCTTCACCACCATGACAGAAGATCAGCTCTCCACTCTCCTGTCAAGATCACACCTCACCACTTGCGCGCTTGACCCACTCCCGTCCCACCTCATCCCTAACTTTGCCACAGTCTTCATCCCTACTCTCACACACCTCTTCAACCTTTCACTTACAAATGGTGTCTTTCCTTCATCCTTCAAACATGCTTCAATCACACCGATCCTCAAAAAGCCCTCCCTCGACCCATCCTCTGCGTCTAGCTATCGCCCGATATCTCTTCTCCCCTACGCCTCAAAACTACTTGAACAGCATGTATATCTTGAACCGTCCTCCCACTTTTCCTCCTGTTCCCTCTTTGACTGGTTACAATCAGGCTTTCGACCGCATCACTCAACTGAAACTGCCCTAACTAAAGTCACTAACGACCTGCTAACCGCCAAGAGCAAGCGACACTACTCTGTCCTCCTTCTCCTGGACCTGTCTTCTGCCTTTGACACCGTGGACCATTCCCTCCTGCTACAGATTCTCTCATCTCTTGGCATCACAGACTTGGCCCTATCCTGGATCTCATCATACCTAACAGACCGAACATTTAGTGTCTCCCTCTCACACACCACCTCCTCACCTCGCCCCCTGTCTGTCGGTGTTCCCCAAGGCTCAGTCCTAGGACCCCTACTCTTCTCCATCTACACCTTCGGCCTGGGACAGCTCATAGAATCCCACGGCTTGCAGTATCACCTCTACGCCGATGACACGCAGATCTACCTATATGGACCTGACCTCACCTCCCTACTGACCAAAATCCCACAGTGTCTGTCTGCTATCTCAGCCTTCTTTTCTGCTCGCTTTCTCAAACTGAACATGGACAAAACAGAACTCATCATCTTTCCCCCACCTCATTCTACCCCTCCACCAGGCCTATCCATCAATGTCAATGGCTGCTCGCTTTCCCCAGTCCCACATGCTCGGTGCCTTGGGGTGATCATCGACTCTGCCCTCTCTTTCAAACCACATATCCAAGCCCTCGCCACCTCCTGCCGCCTCAAACTCAAAAATATTTCCCGGATCCGCTCATTCCTCAACCATGAAACCACAAAAACACTAGTGCACGCCCTTATCATCTCCCGCCTCGACTACTGCAACTTCCTACTGTCTGGCCTCCCCTCTAGCACTCTGGCACCACTCCAGTCCATCCTACACTCTGCTGCACGACTAATCCACCTGTCTCCCCGCTATTCCCCACTATGCCAGGCCCTTCACTGGCTTCCTATTGCCCAGAGGCTCCAGTTCAAAACCTTAACCATGACATACAAAGTCATCCACAACCTTTCTCCTCCATACATCTGTGACATGGTCTCCCGCTACCTACCTACACGCAACCTTCGATCCTCTCAAGATCTCCTTCTCGACTCCCCCCTCATCTCTTCTTTCCACAACCGCATACAAGACTTCTCCCGGGCTTCCCCCATACTCTGGAACTCCCTGCCGCAAAACATCAGACTTTCACCAACAACGGAGACCTTCAAGAAAAACCTGAAGACCCACCTGTTCCGACAAGCCTACAACCTGCAAAGATCCTCAGTGTACTGAACCATCGCACGACCAGCTCTACCCTCTCCTAGTGTATTCTCACCCATCCCTGTAGACTGTGAGCCCTCGCGGGCAGGGTCCTCTCTCCTTCTGTACTTGTGTGTCCCTTGTCTAGCACATGTTTATTGTACCTGTCTATATTTTTCCCTTTTCATATGTAAAGCGCCATGGAATAAATGGCGCTATATAAATGTATAATAATAATAATAATAATAATGAACTGAAAGGTGGGAGAAGACGCTGTCAGTGACTTCTAATGAATTGGGTGTTGGAGGATACTCAGCACCTGATAGTGTTTTCTCCCACCCCCAAATTCATTATGATGCTATCAAGGACTTATAATGAATGATGGGGACACAGCACAGGGACTAAGGCTATGTGTACACATTCAGGATTTCCAGGAGAAAATTCTGCTGCATATCCTAATGTGTTGGCAGTACTAAAGTTGCATAAAATAATAAAATACATTTATTTTTTTTCCACATTTTTGCCATGCTTTTGTTACATATTTTCCCCCATTATTACAGGTGAAATACACTGCAAGAATTGACGTTATGCAGATTTTAATCTGCAAGGAAAAAATAAGCAGCGTCAGAAATAAGCAATGAGACTTCAAGGATCTTATTCACTTTTCCTGTACTGTAAATCCTTGCACATTTTCTATGTGCAAAAAGCAGGGTGGATAAAAATCAATGATTTTTTTAAAAAAATAAAAAAAAAAAAAAAATCGGATTTTTTTTATTTAAATCGGATTTTTTTGATTTAACACTAGAACTACTGATGGAGTCATTTTGACTCCTTTCGTTTTTTATTTCTCTTCTGTGACTACATTTTTCAGAATTCCGGCTTGAAACTTGGTGACTTTTCCTCAAATATGATGTGAAAAAAGATTTTGTGAGAATAAATAATTTTGGTGAAAAATTTGCGCGTTTTTTCAAAATTTACCAAGAACTACTGAAGGGAGTCATTTTGACTCCCTACTATATTTTGAGGTCCTTTTGTCACTAAATGTTGCTATAAAGTTTTGTGCATAATTTTTTCACTCTGTCTTACCCTGATGTTCATATAGATGTAGTTCAATTTACATGTCAAAATCAAAAGCATTACTGTTGGATCTCACAATAATACATTACAAAAAATATAATTATTAATAAATAGCCACAAATGAAACTCTAAAAATAAACGAAAACAAGCAAGGAGTCAAAATGACTCCTTTCAGTAGTTCTAGGCGGGGTCACGAGTCCAGTAGTCCTAGTGTTAAATCTGATTTTTTTGATTTAAATCGGATTTTTTTCAATAAACTGCTTTTTGAGGAAAATATTTTACCATCCAAAGGTTCTTCCATCATGAGATAAAGCTGAGTTGTTTAACTCAGTAGAATAAAGGCTGTATATGTGTAACATTCACAATGCCATGCTCTTCCAGAGGTTTCTGTAGGATTAGTGGGCAGTTTCTCTCCTATATTATCACAGACGCTCGCTTTACTTACGCAGTTCTCAAAACTGAATTTGACTCCGCAGAGGTCCCAGCCTCTTCTTCACGGCAAAAATGTTACAACATGAACAGAGTTGAGAAAAAGACCTTAATCCTATTGTTCTACAAACCTATATGAATACAGAATCAACCCCTTCAGTGCCAAGTCCAAGAAGTTAGACAATATGTTTCTGATTGTTTGGAGTGGAATAGATCTGCACAACACAAGAAGAATGTGAATCTAAGTGTGAGGAGGAGGAAGGGCAAGCAGATAAGAAAATTAAAGTGAAACTTTGAGCACAATACTGCAGCATAGCCACAGACAGACAAGTCTGCATCTGTTTGTGTGTACGATCTGAGGTTTATTACATTCTTTCCTTATAATGGCAGCAGGCCGTAAAAGAGACCCAGTTTGGGAACATTTTAATGAAGCTCCTTCGTCTATCGGTAATGCAGGCATGCGTGCAAAATGCAAACGATGCAACAAAGAGATGCAAGGCCTGGTGGCGCGAATGAGGCAACATCATGAGAAGTGCGGTGATGAAGATGACCAAAGAAACACTTCTGAACAGGCAGGATCTTCAGGTTGGTAAACATTTTTATTGAATCCTATTTCTAAAGACTGAACTGTCATGTGTGAGAAAAATTATATTTCTTATTATTACTGCATGTTACTGTCATTTGGTACAGTTATGAAGAAAAACAAATATTCCTTTTGGGGCAGTGCTGTGTTGTGTACAATAAGCAGAAATTGTATAAACAATAAAATAACAGCATTGACTTTTTTTGTTTAGGGGAATTCATGGATTCTGGAAACTATCCACCTCCAAGATCACCATCATCCTGTTCTACAGTTTCAGAGTTATCCATCCAGGATAGTGCTTCATTAGCAGCAGCATCATCATCAGACACCCACAGCCACATATCACCATCACCCAAAAGGAAGAAAAAACCTTTACCTCCTGGAACCACCATAGATAGGTTTGTGATAAGAACTAGCAGATTAGAAAAAGAGTTGATTGATGAAAAAATTGCCCAGTTTATTTATGCAACGAACTCTTCTTTCTGTCTGACTGAGAACCCACATTTCATTAATATGGTTCAGTCACTGAGACCAGGATACAGTCCACCCAGCAGAGCTGATGTTGCAGGGAAACTGCTGGATCAAGTGTATGACAGAGAAATGGAGCAATGTGCAACAGCTCTGGAGGGTAAAATTGTTTACCTAAGTATTGATGGGTGGAGTAATGTCCACAATGATCCTATTGTATGTGCTTGTATAACAACAGAAGAAGGTAAAGTCTTCCTTGCACAAACAACTGATACGTCAGGAAATGCACACACAGCAGAATAATTACAAGAAGTGGCAGTAAAAGCTATAACAACATGTGAACAAAAATTCAAATGTCTAGTACGCAGTTTGGTCACTGACAATGCTGCAAACGTATCCAAGATGAGAAGAAATTTAGAAGAGCAGGGAGGGAATACAAAGCTAATAATAACATATGGTTGCAGTGCTCATTTGCTGCACCTCTTAGCCAAAGACTTAAGTGTTCCAGAAATAAAGGCTAATGTTGTTGAAATTGCTAAATACTTCCGTAATAATCATTTTGCTGCAGCAGCTCTGAAAAGGATGGGTGGAACCAAGCTAACGCTCCCACAAGATGTTAGATGGAACTCTGTGGTGGACTGTTTTGAGCAGTATATCAAAAACTGGCCTATTCTGATGACACTTTGTGAAGAAAATCGAGATAAAATAGATGGCACTGTCACGGCCAAAATCCTCAACATTGGGCTTAAGAGAAATGTTGAACATATGCTGAGCTTCCTGAAACCCATCTCTCAAGCTTTAAACAAAATACAGAAAAATAGCTGTTTTATTGCGGATGCTGTTGAAATTTGGAAGGAACTGAGTGAACACTTAAAAACAGAACTACACATGGACAGAATTAAATTACAAGCAGTAAACAAACGAATGGGACAAGCACTGACTCCAGCTCATTTTTTGGCAAATATTGTCAATATCCAATATCAGGGTCAAAACCTAAGTGCTGAGGAAGAGGAGTTAGCTATGACATGGGTATCCAGCAATCATCCATCTTTAATGCCAACTATAATAAACTTCAGAGCTAATGCGGAACCATTCAATAAATATATATTTGCTGAAGATATTTTAAGGAAGGTCACACCAGTAAACTGGTGGAAGTCACTTAAGCGCTTGGATTTAGAGACTGTTCAAGTAATGATTTAACTTTTAACAGCAGTAGCTTCTTCTGCAGGCATTGAAAGAATATTCTCTTCCTTTGGACTCATTCATTCTAAATTGAGAAATCGGTTGGGACCCAATAAAGCAGGAAAGCTTGTTTTTCTTTTCCAGATTATGAATAGGAACAAAGAAGAAGATGATGATGAAGATGACGACGAGTGAGCTACAGAGGACAGCAGGGACAGTAGTATTTAAGTTTTTCATGTGTCGGCTGGGCTGACAGTCTAAGTTTCTTAAAATATATATATATATTTTGTTTAGCCAAATTAGTTAACAAACATGGATGTTTGTTTAAGCAAATAACTTATGCTGTAATGTTGTTATTGTTTCAGTTGAATAAATCTATTTAAATTGTTATTAAGGTCAGGATTATTTTTCTCTTTCCTAAGTACAACAGAACAGTGGTGTCCAAATATGAATGATTAACCCATTAAACTGGGGAGAAAAAAGTAATATAAAAAGTGATTCTAAAAATCTTCATCTACTTGCATGTTAAAGTAGCAAGAACTAGTTTAGGTAGAAACTTTGATTTAAATCACTGATTTAAATCAAGCCTTACTGACTAGTGATTTAAATCGTGATTTAAATCGTGATTTAAATCAGTTTGATTTAAATCAAATCCACCCTGATACTAATGGTGGGGCACATATCTGTATTCGGGGGGGGGGTGACATGAATGTATACAATGTATGTGACCTTGTTATTTTCCAGGCAGCAATGATCATCGTGACAAGACGAGTCGTGGCTGGGAGATGTCGACATGAGGGTCTGACCAGATGGAGAAGAAACAGGAGAAAGCGACTCTAATCAGACGAGACATCAGCGGTAAGTGCCTGGATGCAGATATTATTCTGTATCTGTTCTGTGCGACTTGGAGTAATAATATGATCTGTAAAATCCCTTATTCTATCCCTTATTGCAGGCGGAGGAAAACGCTCCCGGAAAAAACTGGATGCGAAACGTGCGTTGGGGTGAGGAGGGACACAGATTTCTGTGTGGCTGCAATCTTCACCTTTTTACCTGCTGTCCTGGTAATGTGTACTGCTTATTTTCTATACAACTTTGTTCAAATATGGCAACTTGACTCATTGTGCAGTTATCTGAGCGTTTATATGTCACTTTTTTTTTGGCCAGATTTATTCAATATTGGTGTTTGTATTGCCGGATGTTCAGCATGCAGTTCATTGTCCCCCCTAGTTAGGGCGCTCTCTTACTATTTATTCATTCTTATGATTTTATCATGTTTTATGGTTTAATCTTATTATAAATAAAACTGCAATTTTTTAAGATTTGTTACTTTCTGGATCTCTTCTTCCGGCAATTTGAAATATGTAAGTCCAACTTTGTTGATTCCTCCATTAGAAAAGAAGTTTTCCCTTGCTCCATTAGCAGTCATTGCATTATACAGGGTGGGCCATTTATATGGATACACCTAAATAAAATATGGCTGGTGATATCAACTTCCTGTTTGTGGCACATTAGTATATGGGAGGGGGAAAACTTTTAAAGATGGGTGGTGACCATGGCGGCCATTTTGAAGTCGGCCATTTTGGATCCAACTATTTTTTCAATGGGAAGAGGATCATGTGACACATCAAACTTATTGAAAATTTCACAAGAAAAACAATGGTGTGCTTGGTTTTAACAAAACTTTATGCTTTCATGAGTTATTTACAAGTTTATGAATACTTATGAAATGTGTCCAAAGTGCTGCCCATTGTGTTGGATTATCAATGCAACCCTCTTCTCCTGCTCTTGACACACTGATAGCAACACCGCAGAAGAAATGCTAGCACAGGCCTCCAGTATTCGTTGTATCAGATGCTGCACATCTCGTATCTTCACAGCATAGACAATTGCCTTCAGATACGAGATGTGCAGCATCTGACACAACGGATACTGGAAGCCTGTGCTAGCATTTCTTCTGCGATGTTGCTATCAGTGTGTCAAGAGTGGGAGAAGAGAGCTGCATTGACAATCGTACACAATGGGCAGCACTTTGAACACATTTTATAAGTGGTCATAAACTTGTAAATAACTCATGAAAGAATAAACTTACCTTAAAACAAAGCACACCATTGTTTTTCTTGTGAAATCCTCAATAAGTTTGATGCGTCACATGACCCTCTCTTCACATTGGAAAAAATAAAGTTGGATCCAAAATGGCCGACTTCAAAATGGCCGCCATAGTCACCACCCATCTTGAAAAGTTTTCCCCCTCCCATATACTAATGTGCCACAAACAGGAAGTTGATATCACCAACCATTCCCATTTCATTTAGGTGTATTCATATAAATGTCCCACCCTGTACATCTAACAAGACAGGACGGTATGTAATAAAGACAGGGATCTATATAATCTGATATCTAAGGGACGGTGCTGTACATAACAAGAGAGGGCACTGTGTAATAAGGGACGGCAATATACGTAATAAGAGACTACTGTAGGTACGGAAAGTATTCAGACCCCTTTAAATTTTTCACTCTGTTTCATTGCAGCCATTTGGTAAATTTAAAAAAGTTCATTTTTTTTTCATTAATGTTCACTCTGCACCCAATCTTGACTGAAAAAAATACAGAAATGTAGAAATTTTTGCAAATTTATTAAAAAAAAACCTGAAATATCACATGATCATAAATATTTAGACCCTTTGCTCAGACACTCATATTTAAGTCACATGCTGTCCATTTCCTTGTGATCCTCCTTGAGATGGTTCTACTCCTTCATTGGAGTCCAGAAATAAGATTCTCTGGTCTGATAAGACGAAGATAGAACTTTTTGGTGATAATTCTAAGCAGTATGTGTGAAGAAAACCAGTCACTGCTCATCACCTGCCCAATGCAATCCCAACAATGAAACATGGTGGTGGCAGCATCATGCTATGGGGGTGTTTTTCAGCTGCAGGGACAGGACGACTGGTTGCAATTGAAGGAAACATGAATGCGGCCAAGTACAGAGATATCTTGGATGAAAACCTCTTCCAGAGTGCTCTGGACCTCAGACTTGGCCGAAGGTTCACCTTCCAACAAGACAATGACCTTAAGCACACAGCTAAAATAACAAAGGAGTGGCTTCAGAACAACTCTGTGATCATTCTTGACTGACCCAGCCAGAGCCCTGACCTAAACCCAATTGAGCATCTCTGGAGAGACCTGAAAATGGCTGTCCACCAACGTTCACCATCCAACCTGACAGAACTGGAGAGGATCCCCAAATCCAGGTGTGAAAAACTTGTTGCATCATTCCCAAGAAGACTCATGGCTGTACTAGCTCAAAATGGTGCTTCTACTCAATACTGAGCAAAGGGTCTGAATACTTATGACCATGTGATATTTCAGTTTTTCTTTTTTAATACATTTGTAAAAACTTCTACATTTCTGTTTTTTTCAGTCAAGATGGGGTGCAGAGTGTACATTAATGAGAAAAGAAAATGAACTTTTTTGAATTTACCAAATGGCTGCAATGAAATAAAGAGTGAAAAATTTAAAGGGGTCTGAATACTTTTCATACCCACTGTATCTGATATATATATATAGATATATATATATAGATATATATATCTTATATCTATATATTATATCTATATATAGATATAGATATATATCTATATATCTATATCTATATATAGATCTATATCTATATCTATATTATATATATATATATATATATATAGATATAGATAGATATAGATCTATATCTATATATAGATATAGATATAGATCTATATCTATATCTATATATATAGTATATATATAATAATAATATATATATATATAATATACACATTTATGTATTGTAGCTTTGTCGCCATAAAAGGAGGGGAGCCCAGACACATTTCTTGCAAAGGGGCCCCAATGTCATGTGTGCATCGCCACGAAGATCGTCGCGGTTGCACATTCTGACTTCTCACAGCTGAGTTGCTGTTTCTTTGTGTTTGGCAGTGAGGGAGTTAATTCTGTCTGTGCTCGGTTCTGGGACTGGGTTCAGTTTCTCCCGGCTGCAATTGATTATTTGTTGATTGGTTTCCTTTAAATCCTTGGTTGTCTGTTTTGGGAGTTGCCAGTGAAATTCTTCATGCAGACCACAGATAGGATTGTATCTGTATAGACTTAAGTTAAAGAGCTCCTTAGTTGTTTTAAGCTCACCTTGCTTAGAGTTTAATATCCCAGATCATTTATGTTCCTTCTGTGTTTGAGTGTGTATGCAAGTCTGTGTTTTCTCCAGTCTGTCTTATATGTCTAATCTGTGTATTTAGCAGAGATCAGCCCATATCCCTTTGGTGGTAATCAGAATCCTTCTTAGGACTGATTACAGGGTTCAGGGACTGATAGGAGACAGGGTTAAGGGTATGCCACACTAAACAATATCGCTAACGGGATCGCTAAAAAACGTCACTATTTAGCGATCCCGTTAGCGATATTGTTCAGTGCGGCAGCTTCCAGCGACGAGCTTCCTGCTGTGATCTCGCTCGTCGCTGACATCGTTCCGGACCCTATTTTATCGGCGCTCCCGCTGGGTAAGTATTATCGCTGAATGTGGCACCTTTTTGTGAACAATGTGCGACCTCATTAACGATGCATTAGTCAGCGGCGCAGGCGGGACTTTGTTTTCTTTCATTAACGCCCTTCAGCTCCGATTGGTGACCACAAACATCACCTCAGCTATAATAACTGCGCCTCCATCCATTGTTTCCAGAGCACTTTGTGGATGATTCCAACTGTGCTTTGTGCGTTTTTGTGAGGATAGTATCGCGTGTCGGTGTTTTGCGATCATATTTGTGGCGCAGTGGTGGGTTTTGCGATCCTGTCTGAGTCGTTAGAGCACCATCCATCCCCATTTGGATTTGGATCTTCGGGATATTTGGATTTGGATTCAAGGTACATATTGTTTGTGATGTTGTGATGTTTTGATATTGTTTTTTGACCTTATTTTTTTTTTTTCGTCCTCTGCTTTATTGCTTTTACACCCCTGACCTTATTTATTTATTATTTATTTTTCGTCTGCTTTATTTATTTTACACCCCAGACTTTATTTTTTTCTTTTTTTTTTTTATTTATTTATTTTACACCCCTGACTTTATTTATTATTATTTTTTTTTTTGCTTTATTTATTTTACACCCCTCACCATTTTAGAAATTTGTAAACTGTATAAACTGAAAAGTTTAATTTATTTTTTTTTTATATATTTTTTATTCTATTCTTTATTTTATTTTGTTTAAACACTTTAGTAATAGTAATTAATTAGTCATTAACTTTTCTCTTCTTTACCGTACAGGTTGCACATAATGAACCTCTCCACCGCGGAGCGTATGATTGTGGCAGTTGCGCTATCTATGGAGGCAGATCGTCAGGAAGAGGCGCGGGTGGAAGAGAAGCGCTCCAAGCGAAAGCGTCGCATGTGGACCAGGGAATGGCTGGAGCAGAGGTCCAGATTCACCCACATGCATCTAGTGAGGGAGTTGCAGGAGAAGAATCCGCAGGATTTCCGGAATTATCTACGGATGTCGGAGGATTCATTCAAGCTCCTACTGGAAGCTGTGAGGCCACTCATTGAACGGCAGGATACACGGATGCGTGCAGCTGTTTCAGCAGAGGAACGTTTGGCAGTAACGCTGCGATTTCTGGCAACCGGACGTTCCATGAAGGATTTGCAATATTCTGCTGCAATTTCTCGGTCGCTGCTTGGAGAACTAATTCCGGAGACATGCAACGCCATCGTCCGCAGTTTACGGAGCTACATGCCATTTCCCAAATCAGTGGCGGAATGGCAAATTATTGCCTCTGAATTTGAAAGGATTTGGCAGTTCCCAAACTGTGGTGGTGCCTTGGATGGCAAACATGTGCGGATCACGCAACCAGCCAAAAGCGGATCCTTTTTTCATAATTACAAGGGCTACTTCAGCGTGATCCTCATGGCCCTTGTTAATGCCAATTATGAATTTATTGACGTTAATGTTGGCATTAATGGAAGGGTTTCTGACGGTGGCGTTTTGGAGCACACAAGTTTTGGTGATCGGTTGTTTAATAATAAACTTAACTTGCCAACCAACATGGACACCACCGCCAACCTAAACTTTGTGTTTGTGGGCGATGAAGCCTTCCCCCTTCATGAGCATCTTGTTAAACCATACCCACAAAAGACTTTGACAGGGGAAAGGCGTATTTTTAATTACAGACTGTCTAGGGCACGGCGCGTTGTGGAGAATGCCTTCGGCATAATGGCCAACCGCTTCAGGGTTTTCCACACTCCAATCAACATGAAGCTGGAATCCATAGACTCTGTGGTGTTGGCCTGTTGTGTGCTGCACAATTTTCTAAGAAAACGCGATGCTGGTACTTACAGTCCACCAGGTTTCATGGACTCGGACAGCAATGGTGACGTGGTGCTTGGAGAATGGCGTGACAATGATCCCGCTATTGCAGGCCTTCAACCTGTCAATCAAGGCAGGAGCAAGGACGACGCGAAGGCCGGCCGAGACAAGTACTGCCAATACTTTAATGGGCCTGGTGCAGTGAGTTGGCAGCATCAGGTCTAGTTTGATTTTGAGAATGTTTTACTTTACCCTTTTTTTAACAATGTTTTGATAATAAAATATTTTTATTTTAAAAATGCATTCGTGTTTTTTTCAATTATTTTACCAATATGGGAGAAGGGCTAATGATGGGTGAGATGTGGGGAGGGAGTAATGGGGAGACATGTTACCAGCAGCTGCAGTTTTTAAAATCTTTTCAAAGGCTTTTTTTTTCCCTATTTTTTGTTATACATTGTATCTACTTGTCACACACGTGCTCATGGGAGTACCATCAGTCATAGGAGTTAATTGTTACAAAAAATAAAGAAAAAAGTTTCAAATATTTTCAATTATTTTAAGGGCCTATGGTCTCACTAGTGTTCAAACATTATAATATATAATAACAGATAATACACCACAGCTGCATCTATAAAGTTTAAATATATAATATATATATTATAGTCATATATGAAAGGTTAAAAAATTGTTATACATATATTTGAAAATTCTTGGGAGGTAAAGGTCAACATTCACCAGGGAATCAGCTATTCACAGATATGCGACGTCATTGTGATCGCAATGTGACCACACAAGTAAACAGACATGCATCAGATCTGCAAAAAGCCATTGTGATTTGCAAGGGGATTAGCAAGCCCCAGCCATCAAAATATACGAGGCTATTGTGATCGCTATTTGACTACCCACGCTATTCAAAAAGCCATTGTGACTTGCAAAGGGGATTAGCGAGCCCCAGCCATCAAGATATGCGATGTTATTGTGATCGCTATTTGACTACTCACGCTATGCAAAAAGCCATTGTGACTTGCAAAGGGGATTAGCGAGCCCCAGCCATCAAGATATGCGATGTTATTGTGATCGCTATTTGACACTGCAACTACAATGCAAACATGCAAAAAGCCATTTGTGATTTGCTAGAAGATTGTCACGATCCCCAGCCATAAAGACATAACACGCCATTGTGATCGCCTACCTTGGAACAGTGGTATTGCGATTGCAACAGCATTTCATATCTGTGCTTCTGCCGCATGGCTGCTGCGGTTACTTTTCAATCGCAAAAACCGTTTAGCGTCGCGGTGCGGTCGCACGTAACGTGCGCACGCTGTGACGTCATGGCGCTGGCGTCGCCCAATGCTCTGTTGTTTGTGATGGCGGCAATGGCGGCGAGACAGCGCGGGCCCAAATGGGCTGATGAAGAGGTCCGTTATCTGATTAAGAAGACGGACCTCTGGGACTACCACTGCAGGCTACCTGTGGCACATCCAATGCGCCACAAAAGGTTATGCCTGCAGAGGATCCAGCGGGGCCTGCAGAGGAGGTATAATGTGGTGCGCACAAAAGCGCAAATCAGAAAGAAGCTGGCGGACCTGCGATACCGCTCACGCGATAGGGTCGCCAGCATCCGGGCCCAGCTCCGCAGGCCTCTGAGTGAGTATTGATGAGGGTATCTGGATAGGTTATGTTTTGTGGGGTAGGCTACTTTCACACTTGCATTTTTTAGCGATGCGTTTCGAGCGCACAAGTAGCGCATTAAAAAAACGCATGCAAACGCTTATAAACGCTGCGATATTTAGTCGCATCAGCATGCGCATTTCGACAAAAAAAACAGCGTTTGTCTGCGATTTCATGCGTTTTTGCATGCTTTTGGGTTGTTTTGGCGCATGCGTTGTCTATGTGTCACATTTCTATCATCTCTGTCTCCATCATCTCTGGCTCTATCATCTCTGGCTCCATCATCTCTGCCTCCATCACTGCTCATCATCTCTGCCTCCATCATCTCTGCCTCCATCATCTGTCTCCATCATCTCTGGCTCTATCATCTCTGTCTCAATCATCTCTTTTTTTTTTTTTTGACCGGAAAAAAAATTGCAACATGTAGCGTCTAGCGCGTATGCGTTCACACCGGGAAAATGCGCAGCGCACGACAAACGCACATGAACGCGTGCAAGCGCTAAACCCTGCGCCCGCCATGTTAAAGATAGGGGAACATTGCGCATGCGTCCGATAGCGCAAGATGCGCTGCGACAAAAAACGCAAGTAGCCTTATCTACCTATATCAATGCACCCGCAGTGATGGAGTACCGACAGTGATAGGGCAGGCAGTAAAGGGAGTACCAGTCGTGAGGGTGTTTACAGGCATAGATGGAAGTACTGGCAGTAACGGGTTAGTAGAAGGATTATTTGACTGAATTGTATATTTTATTTACAGCACCACCTTCACCAGCTGCTGCGGCTACCCCTCCACCTCCATCTCCTTCCCCGGCTACCCCTCCACCTCCATCTCCGGCTACCCCTCCACCACCATCCTCACCACACCTCTCCATCCCTTCAGCCCCTTCCCTGGCAGCAACCCCCCCTCCACAGTCGGGGTCAAGCACCTCACCTTCCATTGCCTTCTCTCCAGCATCATCCCGTCACACGGATGCAGGCTCCCCATCAGGTAATTAACGCACATTATATAAACGTCAGACATGTTTGAGAACTTTGTAAGGTCTTATGTGTAATGGCTGTTGTAATATAAAAAATTTTTTCTGTGTTTCCCTAGCCGGCGGAGCATCAGGTTCTGGGTGGGCAGTGAGCGGGTCGTCTGACGACAACCGTAAGTGTTAATTAACATAACATGTACATGTTGATGTTGCAACAGAATTCACTATTAACTGTTACCTTTTCCTCCACAGAAATCCCGACTGCCCAGGACCTGTTGGTGTCCCACCGCCGGCTGATGGCGAAAATGTGCAGCGCTGTGGCAGTGATGCAGACTGCGGTGGCAGAGCTGCAAAGTGCGATGGGAGCTCTGCATCAACACGGGATGATGCTGGAGAGGGCAGCGGCTGGACACCGGGGCCCTCATTAATTTTTTTTTTTTTGAATTTTTTTTTTGATTTTGTTAATAATTAGTTAATAATTTTTTTATTTTGTTATGTTTTTTTTTTTTATTTAAATTTTATATCTTTATTTAAAAAAAAAAAAATATATATATGACATAAATATATATTTAATATTTACGTTCATCTACGCAGGTGTGGTGTATTATTTTTAGTATAAGGTTTTAGCGCTAGTGTGACCAGGGGCCTTAAAAAAAAAAATGTTAATTTTTGATATTTTTTCATTTCATTTTTTCCCTATGATGGAACACCTATGATAGCTAGTATTCCCATGACCCCATGTGTGACAAGTAGATGTAATAAAAATACAACATTTTAATAGTTGACATCACATAAGAAAAGACCACAATTCATTAGATAAATAAGTTTTTTATTAAAAAAGGTATCAATGTAAAAATATAAAAACAACCAAAAAAAACTTTAGTAAAACATTTTTAAAACTACAACTGCTGGTAAGATGGATCATTGCCATTACCACGCTGCCTCTGCGGTGAATAAAAATAAGGGGGAGCACCAGCGTTTGGGTTTATCCCAACTGGGTTTGGCACAGGATTGTGCGGCCATGAGTAGTCCGGGTACTGCGGTCTTGGCATCACGACATATCTGTTGTCCAGGTTTCCAAAAGACGCTTGATTCAGTACCTCTAACATCAGTCTCTCAGCATGAAGCCGCTGAACAGGATCCAGAGTAGGGAGCCTCTCATTCGCAAAATATGCAAAGCCAGTTATTTTAGTTTCTTTTTCTGCTGTAAGAAGTTTTTTAGCAATTTCCACCAATTCAGGAGTAGCCGAGGTGGGAGCCGAGGTGGCTCCTTTTCGTTCCTGAAAGTGAAAGCCGCCTCCGCACAGATGATGGTGGCTCGACTACTTCGTCTATCAACGGCATGCTGTCTTCTTCAGTTGGAGGTGTGGAGACCGCCTCTTCTGTGTCCTGCATGAACAAAAAACAAATGGTAAATCACAAAGACAAAGAAATTAATCTTCACACTATAACATCCATATACAGCAAAAATGTGAAAACGACACTTGTAAATGGATAGGCCTCAACCGTTGAGCTAGATAAATTATCAGTACATGAAGGGATATATTCTGCCATTTTATCTACATTTCACAATAATATTTTTTAAATTTAAGTCCACTTTGGCATGTACATTAAAATGTGTTGTAATACAAAGGTACTTACATGTACGACAGGGGTGTCCGGCTGGATCACTGGGTCTAGATCCGAAATTGATGTCCCTTCTCTGGGTACTTCCTGGTCCCTTGTAAAAGCGAACAGATCAAAGTACCACAGTTGGGGGACATAAACTTCTTCGGCCCCGGCTCCAGATTTGGTTGAATTGATAACTTTATTGAGCTCTTTTTTATAAACCGTGCGGAGGGCCTGAATCCGTTTTTTAACCGTTGACTCATCCGCAGGTTCATCAGGGTAACGGCTCCTGCAGAGCTCCACCAGTTTTTGGTAGGCGTCCTTCTTTTTCAACCGGTTACAATAATCTGCAGACTTAATTTTCCAGAGGCACGGCATTGTGCGGTACAGCTCGATAAAATCACGCAAAAACTCCTGCTTATCAGCCATCTGTAATAAAAAAATGATTATGTGAGAACAGCAGAATGGTTAAATAAAATGCTTACATAGCTACAACATAGAACACAGCAGGGATCACAAAATGGTGGTTGTGGGCGACGCAGGAGTAAACAGAGCTGGGATCATAAAATGGTGGTGGTGGGCGACGCAGGAGTAAACATAGACAGAGCTGGGATCATAAAATGGTGGGCGTGCCTGAACAAAACAATGAAAAACATGATGGACAACAATGGTTAACAACAGCAGAGAGATCTAAAATGGATCGGTACAATTAAAGACAAAAGAAAAATTAAATGTGACAAAAAAAATTACCTACCTTACAAAACTTGTGATTCTGAAAAAAGAAATAGGGAAACTAGCGTCACAACTGGATCGCAGAGGACACCACAGACGATCGCAAAAACTCCAACGTAGAACGTAGCAACCGAAATAGTGGCGTAAACCGGATCGCAGTAGCTACCAAGACTAGGACACACTGGGTGAAAGAACCGCTTCTGCTCGAGAGCAATGGAGAGGAGTGCTGATACGTCGTCTTTTATGACGCGGTCATCCAATCACAAAGCGGGAGAGCTGTGATAAATATCTATGACACACATAGTGAACACCAATCTGTGACGAGGGGCGTGCAAAAGGTCGCGCTCAGTCACGCCTATCGAGGTCGTGATCTTTCACAGTACATGCAGTGTGGCACATCCCAACGACCGCCAAAGTCGTTAAAAAGATCGCTAACCGCTGATGCGTCGTTAATGAGATCGTCAAGTATGGCAGCTACTAGCGACCTTAAAACGATCTCGCCAACGATAGCGTCGTTATCGTGATCGTTAGCGGGAACGTTTAGTGTGGCAGTACCTTTAGGCTGGAGACTTGGACCTCTGAACCATTATCAGTACCTCCAAGGTGAGGGATTAGTTAGGACCCCAGTTTAGGGTCAGGTTAGACCCCCGGTCCTTCTCTTTCCTGTGACAGTGTATCAAGTCCTCAAGATTAACCCTGAGTTCAACGGATATCGTGTCAGGTAAATCTATTCTATATTTACATGCTGATGTTGCTAATCTATATGTTGTATAGAGTGTTGTTCTTTTAAGAATAGTTTACTGACATCGTACACATATCATAAGACCGCGTGACACCCAAGCTGTCAGTGTCTGCCCCAGGATTATGCATAAAAAAATGCACCTCTCCTTTCCAAATAAAGACCAAGTCTTCTAAGCAGGGAGTAGACTTGTACTATTAATAATTCACTGATCATATTCAGGATGCAACAAGCTTCCTCTGGGTTATCTCCTTATCCTTGAACACATGCCAGGCAGCTCCAAATCTATGATATTTGGATTTGTTCCCCCCTCTCCCTGAGGCAGGAGTGAATCTGTTCTACTGGTTATGGCAGGCTCAGGATTTCTCTCTTGTAAAATACATGACAATATATTAACATAGCGATCCTTAATAACAGACTTTCATACATAACCAAGATCATGAAAAGCTTCCTGCGGAGCGAGCAGCAAGTGAAGAATTTTAACATGAAGGTGCAGTAATCCCCTACCCCCAATGTGCAGCCTGCCCTCCCATATGTCATGGCAGAGGAAACAAGCACCGGACACATTGGACTTGACCCAATCCAATATTTCCCCTGGGCGATAAGCATCTCCGGAAATGTTGGACAATCTTCTATAAAATATTTGGAAAACGTGACTACAATGTTTCAGAGACAGCACCACTCCTAGGCTTCATTCACACATACATGTGAAATGTCCTAGTGAGGTCCGTTTTTTTCTCAGACAGCACAGAGACCTATAAGACTAGACCTATAAGACGGATCCGTGCGTTTCCGATCTGTGAGCATGTCCTATCCTCATCTGTTTCGTAGATCAGACTCAGCCATTAAAGGGGTTATCCAGGACAATTTTATTTTTCTACGATGGGCCTAAGAACTAACAGGCTATTAGTTGATAACTTTCTGTCTGTTGTACCTTGTGCTGGCACAAAGAGGTCACACACTGCTCCTGGCGGAGATTCAGTGGCTTTCGCTGACATCATATCGACAGAGCAGCAGCTTCTCTTCTGCTTTGCTCTGTTGACAGGGCAGAAATGGAAACGTCATTCTGATTGACAGCCAGCTCCCCACTGCCTAACTGCAGGGAGCCAGCTGTCAATCAGCATGAAGTAATTCTTAAGAAAAACGATCCAGCTCAGAAGAATAAAATCCATAAAACTTTATTCAAAATCCATACACAAGGAATGAAAAACACACGACCGGAATTACCGGAGGAAAGGTTACGACATTATACATCCTACTACTCGCAACATATCCAATGTATCTAAACATTTCATAACTTCACAAAATAGGGATATTTGTTTTTTTTAATACTTTTGCTATCGAACTTGCTAAACATCCACGAGGAGGTAATAGGGAAAGACATCTGCGTGATAAGGAAGCTTTGTGGATCCTTCTTTTAGATACTAGAGTACCTTTGGGGTTAAACCTCAAAAGAGAGTTCATGTTATATTATTGCTTTTATTTCTTAGTTTTTCAAATGTTTTTGTATTTGTCTTTATCTTTTGTTTAATTTGTTGTATGTACGAATTTGTCATTAATGAGTTTCACCTGTGCTGAGGATTCTTATACTTACCTCTCACACATGGGAGACATACTGAGTCTTAAGGTACTGCCACACTTAGCGATCTCGTTAGCGATCACGATAACGACGCAAGCTAACGAGATCGTTGGTGTGATCGCTTTTAGGTCGCTAGTAGCTGCCAAACAGGAGATCTCATAAACGACTCCTCAGCGGTCAGTGATCTCTTTAACGACTTTGGCGGTCGTTAGGATCTGTCATTAGCATGTACTGAGCGCTTCTGATTCATAGGAATTTCCAGCATCACTCCTGCTCTCTGCGTCCTGCTAGCCTGCTTTGCAACTTCTGCGATCCTCTCTGTGACGCAAAAGAGAACGTACAGATATTGCGATCCACTCCGTGATGCTAAAAAAAACCCTAGTCCTGCCTGCGCCGCTGTCATATGCGTCACAAACGAGGTCGCTCGTCGTTCGTAAAAGGTGCCAAACACAACGATATAGGCTCACCAGCGGGACGCCAACGATCAAAAAACGGTCCAGAACGCTAGTGAACGATCAGCGACATCACAGCAGGGCCACATCGTGGCTACATGCCACACACAACGACGTCGCTAACGAGATCGCTAAATAGTGACGTTTTAGCGATCTCGTTAGCGATATCGTTAGCGATCTCGTTTAGTGTGGCATACCCTTAAGAGTCTAAGAACACTTGCTGTTCAAAACGCGTCATCTTCCAGCAGCAACCTTTCCTCCGGGCATTCCGGTCGGGTGTTTTTCTTTCCTTGTATATTGATTTTGAATAAAGTTTTTGGGATTTTATTCTTCGGAGCTGGATTGTTTTTCTTAAGAATTGCATTATTCACCGTCTGACAGGGACGTGGTCTGTGCCTTGAATATACACTGGCATATGAAGGGTGAGCTGGACTAATTTTCCATCGTGCTCCAATCAGCATGAAGTGGCCAGTCACACCTGGAGATCAGAGTAGCCCAGAAGAGGAAGAGCTGCTCTGTTGACGGGCAGCAGCTGAATCGTCAGCAGGAGCGTCGGCACTTTGAGCTGGCAACAGGTAGGACAGGCAGATCATTGCCTCTGTTACTAAAAAATACAAAGTAGTCCTAAAATGCACGTACAGTGATGTAGTGGATATAGCCCCTAGCTGGCCAATAGTGAGCGCTGCCTGAACTCAGTCCACATGTCTTTCCGTGAACCGACAGTGTCAGTGCCAGCACGCACACAGTAGTATTCTCCACCTTTTTTATATAAAGTAGCGAGTAAGAAACTGGCTGAAAAATGGTTCGGTCAGTTCTTTTAGCTGCTTCACATCTTTGGAAACCAGAAGAAATTACCAGAAGCTCAAAAGACTGAACAAATGCTCTGGAGGTCTGTACGTTGTATCAGGGGCAGACGTATCATTAGTGCAACCTGTGTATACGCACAGCGGCCCAAGAGGTAAGAGGGGCCAATTTCCATTTCCAAAGCAGGTGGGACTGCATTATGATGACTTATTGGTCTGCAGAGGGCCAAAAAAAATTGTTCTAGTACAGGGGCACTGTTCTGCTTGTGTCCGCCAACGCATTGTGGTCCATCTACAGACCATGAAGAAATGTCATATAAACCTGGATAATGAATAAGTTGTACAGGTGAGGGAACGGCCATCAAACAAACAATTTTCCAATGCATCAGTTCCAGTGACCTAAAGGACACAGGAGAGATAACAAAACTTCCCAGCAAAATTTCAACCAGCAGATAAAAATACTTCTAGTAAAACAATCGGGGTCAGAGCTTCCTGGTGTCAATTTCAAAGTCTGGCTAATAGCACAGTCTGCCTGCATGGACTGGATCCGATAAGATCTCCTTCCAGCTGTCTCTTACAAATGTAACAGAGAAATCCGATGCACTGCCGCCACCTGACAAATCTCTGCCATGTAGTGACTACCAGGGATGTCTACTATTCCTGGTCCGTCCATCCATAAGAGATGATCTTACAGTAGTTTAAATATCAGGCAGAAACTCTACCAAACACGGACCATGCCTGGTGAGCAAGGACGAGACTCAATCACCTGACTGGCCAGGAGGCCAAGGGTTTGACTCCCATAATCCTAAATTGATGACCTACCTGAAGAATTTGCTATCAGTTTTCTAGTACTGAAAATGCTCTTTTATGACGAATAGGGTGAGGTTTAACATATGTCTCACTGCTGACAGGGAAAAGGGGGAGGCTCCTGCTGCAGACAGTTATCTAAAGGCAGAGACATGATAGTGAGAAAAAAAAGGAGAAAATGGTCAATCTCCTAAACAAAAGTAAATTTTTATTTTTTAGATTGAAGTGTAATAGGCTAAAAAAATAAGCAATAAAAGAATCAAATATTTGGGGCTTTTTTATGTTTTGTTATTTTTTTACAGAAGACCTGTCCTTAGGTCAAAAGTGATGAGTTTTTGCTTCCTCAGTAAAGCCCATAAAAATTAGCACAAAATTAAAAAAAAGTTTATAGTTCAGGAACTGTATGACATTGTAAAGATGCAGAATACTCAAAATAAAGGAAAAACTGGACATTTTTGACCTGGTGACAGGTCCTCTTTAGAAGAGTTGTAGTGTTTTCATCTTAGGCCGGGGTCAGACTTGCGAGAAACTCGCAAGAGTCTCTCGCATCAACACCCGGCGCTGCTACCGGCACTCGGACCGGAGCGTGCGGCTGCATGTATTTCCGAGTTTCTCGCAAATCTGACCCCGGCATTAGAAATAACACCATTCTTGTCCAGAGGCAATGTCTGATAGTTCATAGTTAAATAGGTTGAAAAAAGACCAAGGTCCATCAAGTTCAACCTTTCTGCACCAATTGTAAATTTCGTCACTAATTTAACTATAATCCAAAATGTTATGTGTACTGAGGACATCATCCAGCCCTTTTTTAAAAGCTGTCCTAGTGTCTGCCATTACTAGCTCTAGTGGTGAGCATTCCACAACCTGGCTGCTCTAACTGTAAAGCAAACTTTCCTATTTTGTTGCCAGATTCACCTTTCTTCCACACGAGTGCCCCCTAGTCCTTAGTACTGACTCTAACTTCTGAATATCCTTTTTAAATGTGGAGCCCAAACCTGGATCCCATACTCTAGATATGACCTCACAAGTGATTAAAAAGGGTAACAATACACTGGGATCACAGGATTTTCGCTCTTTTTATATATCCTACAATCTTGTCTGCTTTTGCAGCTGCCTCCTGACATTGAGTACTGCTGCTCAACTTACTTGTAACCAGAATACCTAAGTGCTTCTCTTTTTCTGCAGTCCCAAGTATTCTCCCATTTAATGAATATGTAGCAATAGGTTCACTCTGTCCTAGGTACATTAATCTACATTAAATCTCATTTGCCAAGTGTTTGCCCATTCAATCATTTTATCCAGATCGTTTTGCAATATTGTAATGTCAAGGTCAGATCTTCATATCCTACGTAGTTTGGTGTCATTAGCAAAGAATAAGACTTACACTTTACTCTCAATCCCATCCACAACCTCATTAATAAAGAGGTTAAAAAGAATCTGTCCTAGCACAGATCCCTGCGATCCACCACTGCTCCCAGTACAGATCCCTGCGGTCCACCACTGCTCCCAGTACAGATCCCTGCGGTCCACCACTGCTCCCAGTACAGATCCCTGTGGTCTCTCAAAAATAGTTCAGCTGTATATTTGGTATATATGGATTTCATGTATTACCTGAGCAAAGGTTTATTTCATCAGTAATCTGATTGCATGTTTGAACTTGTACTTATGACTTCAGAGCCTGGCACTCAGCACAAACCATCATCTCAATTTTAAAGATGTTGGCAATTTTCAGAGTAAATAAGTGGATTCCAAATTGGGACACACTTCACCTCCGACTTAAGAGTGTTGGTTTAGTGAGATGAAGTAAGTGCAAAAAAAAAAGACAAACAAATCGAACAATGACATGAGACAAGTATTATTTGTAAGCCTAAAATGGAAAAGTCGTGGAGTTATGGAACCACAGGATGGATAGACATGTAGATGATCTGCAAATGATGAAAAAACAAAATATCTCCATTCATTCTGTATCTAGCATGCGAGTGTTCTGCCACACTGAATGCACTCGGGCATAGAAATCATCAAGATCCGCTGCCGGCAGCTCCTTTGTATTCACCGACCAATGACGTCCCAGATATGCTTGATGGGAGACGAGTCTGGAGAGGCTGCAGCCACTATCCTGGGACACATTGCAAAAATGGCCGCATCACCGGTTCCCCGACCAAATCAATGTAACGCAGAGCTGCTAGTGACCTGGACTGAAGACTAGAGGGGTTCGGATACTGTAAATTATACCATCACATATCATAATGCTGAGTGTCAAAGGAATGGATCAAAAGGAAAATATTTGTAAAGAAAACATAAAGACTTTTTCGTCTCTTGAGTCCACTTTATGCCATAAAGAAATGAATGAACTTGTGAACTTGAAAGGAATATTCCAGCATGTATAGACTAAAGTCTAACAGGTATTACCTATTAATGCCATTTTGGTGGTGATCCAACCTCGGGTATTTCGGAAGTTTCTCTGCACAACAGCACTCTGATCATGAGAATATCGTAGAGGCAAAAGAAGGGTTAAACAAAAGCCACAACCAATTCCAAGAAACCATTATTAGAAAGGCAAAAGGATCTGACACGTCTCACACAGTAAATGAAAGAAGCAATAATTTACAGCACACAAATGCCCATGCAATTACACAGAGGCGACAGAAGACATGCCAACAAGACACCGCCGAGACGAGCCAAGATGGGAAAGGTCATGTCCTCCTTCTTCCTTCAGCAGTGACAATCCAACCCACAGCTGGGCAAGAGTACGGGTATTGGGGCCCAGCGTCCATCATGTCAGAGCCTAATACATATAGAAGCAGGAACAAGACCCTAAATCAAGGTTCCTCCAGGGGCTTTACCCAATGAACATCGTATATGGAATTTGAGCTTGTTCTGACGGACTTTTCAACACTTCTATCTTCCCTCCCCCCCCCACCCCGAACTCTTCAGTGCCGGTTTATGACCACATGACAGTTGAGCTGAACTTTGACGTGGTCACAAAATGAGCGAAGACATCAGAAAAAGACAGATAAAAGTGTAACAAACTTCAGGACAGAAGGAGCTCAATGATCGATTCTCGTTAACTCATTCTGCAGATGGCAATGTGCAAGGAAACCTTTAGGCTATGTGCACATGTTGAGTATTTGCAGCAGATTTTTCTGTACCAAAAAACAAAAAATTGTCAGGAAAAACGGTACGTAAAATACGTGCGTTTTTTCCCCACGTTCATTTAACTGAATGAAAAATGCTACAGAAACTGACATGATGCAGATTAAAAAAAAAAATCCACAAGGAAAAAAATATGCAACATATGCATGAGATTGCGGAAAAATAATGAAACCCAATTGCAAAAATTATTTTTAGCCCAATATACATGGATTTATTTAATAAAAAAATATTCTATATTTATTATTTTTATAATATTGATTATATTTATATTATTTTTATTTATGTTGATTATATATATTTTATATATTATTTTTATTTTACTATATATATATGTCACGACGGTGTCAATAGCCTTAAATCATGAGACAAATTTCCTGAAGTTTCTTTCAGAAAAATTACATCCCCCAAACCTCCATAATTTCCCTTTAAAGCACAGACGAGTCTCCTTCCGGCCTCGAGGGAATCAAACGACTCTTAGAATTTTGTATTCCTGGATCATTCTCGCTATGAGATGTAAAATTTCCCCTATTGAAACATTCATGTTGAACGACTGATTCCGGCTGCAGAGGCGCCGCTGTTTATTGAGCAGCCAAAAAACCCTGATCCTTGTCTGGGGTATATTTCTTGTACTGGAGCCCCCCCTAAAAATGCATCACGCATGCAACCCATCATGCAGCTTTCATCAATGAGCCCGGGGTTTGTGTGCGTGCGGAGATCAGTATTCCGGCCATGCTGCACGGCAGTGTGCAGGACAGTGCAGCAATTATAAAACATGGCAGCAGAGCCGAAGACGAGGGCCGGGGTGTACGGGTGTCACACAAATGTCCTTGTATCAGATTGCACAATTCTCACACACCACAACGTGTCATTTTAGTCCATCCCCTCATTCCCTATTTATTAAATTATACATATGCAACAAGGGACAAATGATCTCCATGGTGGTACTATGTCAGAAGACGTTTCTGCTCAATACTTAATGATGAAATGTCTGACATTGACATTAAAGGAGATCTGGCAAGTGTCTTGCCTATTATTGTAAATAGTTGAATGACACAAGAAAAAAAAAAAAGTCTTGAGCATCTTTCCTTAGAACTCAGCGCTCAGTCCCTCTGTTATTCTTCCTGGAAAAGTAAAGAAAATTGACATCAGAGAGCTCCCATTCCCATTGTCAATGGGAAGAGACTACAGAAAGTCAGAAGCTAACAGGGACTAGCAGTAATAATTCCTGTTGACAAGAAAAATAGTAACAACCACTTGTCAATGTTCTAGTCCTTTTTTTTCCAGGAGGAATAACGGAGGAATGGGACAATACAAACTTCTAAAGGAAATACAGGAGGAATTTAAATAGTTAATAAAACAGATTTTTACATCTAGGCCTGCAATGGTGACAAGGGATCATCGCATATGTCTAGAGCAGCGGTTCTCAACCTGTGGGTCGCGACCCCGGCGGGGGTTCGAACGACCAAAACACAGGGGTCGCTTAAAGCCATCAGAAAATACATATTTTCCGGCTGTGGCAGAGAGCGCGGGCGCCGGACAGGTGAGATGTGAGGTGTATGTGTTTGTGTGTATCAGTGTGTGTGTGTGTGTATGCCTGCGTGTGTGTATGTGAGAGAGTGCTGCGGTGCTGTCTGTGTGTGGTGCTGTATGTGTGATGGTGGTGGGGGGAGGCCTCGATGATGATGGGGAGCCAATGATGATGATGGGGAGCCAATGATGATGGGCAGGCAATGATGATGGACAGGCAATGATGATGATGGGGAGATGATGATGGAGAGGCAATGATGATGATGGGGAGACAATGATGATGGGAAGGCAATGATGATGATGGGAAGCCAATGATGATGGGCAGGCAATGATGATGATGATGGGGAGGCAATGATGATGATGATGGGGAGGCAATGATGATGATGATGGGGAAGGCGATGATGATGGGGAGCCAATGATGATGGGCAGGCAATGATGATGATGATCGGGAGCCAATGATGATGGGCAGGCAATGATGATGATGATGGGGAGGTGATGATGGGCAGGCAATGATGTTGATGGGGAGCCAATGATGATAGGCAGGCAATGATAATGATGGGGAGCCAATGATGATGGGCAGGCAATGATGATGATGATAGGAAGGCAATGATGATGGGGAGGTGATGATGATGATGGGGAGGCAATGATGATGATAATGGGGAGTCTTTCCACAGTGCCCTTTCCTGAGCCGTAACAGTGCAAAACGCAGCACAGTGCAGAGGAAAGCTCCATATTTTGTATGGAGCATTATTTGGGGTCCAATATTCTTTATGGAGCATTATATTTGGCCCATAATACTGTATGGAGGACTACGTGGTGCCCATAATATTGTATAGAGGACTGTACTTATTTTTTGGTTTGGGGGTCACCGCAACATGAGGAACTGTATTGCGGGGTCACGGCATTAGAAAGGTTGAGAACCACTGGTCTAGAGGTAAGCACGTTTAGTAATAATCATAGACCGAGATTATTTACAGTAAGAGCAATGAGCCTGTGGATTCTTTACTGTAAGAGCAGTGAGACTATTGAACTCTGCCACATGATGTTGTAATGGTTGATTCACAACAAAAGTTCAAGGAGGGCCTGAATGCCTTTCTTGATAAATATAATATTACAGGTTATGGGCACTACATTCTGTGATGGGATGTTATTCCAGGGAACTAGTCTGGAATTTTTCCCCTAATATGGAGCAATCAGTGTCTGCCTCATGGGGTTTTGTCTGCCTCTGGATCCACGTTAGGCCTGTTTCACACATCCGGCGGGCGCCTAAACGGCGCCCCCGGCATTTTACCGCAGCGCCGCATGTGAAAAGCTTTCACACTTCCGGCGCCCAAAATGCGTTTTTTTGCCGGATGGTTTCTGATGCTTGGAGAGATAAGAAATCATCCGGCAAAAAAAAAAAACGTTACATGCAGCGTTTTTTCCGGACGCCGCAATGTACATTTGCGCCGCATCCGGACAAAACCGCATGCAACGCATTGACATGCGGCGCCATGCGGCGCTAATGCATGTCAATGCGAAAAAAGCCGCATGCGGCGCATCAGATTTTCAGATGCGGCGCTGCGGGAAAATGCCGGGGGCGCCGCAGGGGGAAAAACGGATGTGTGAAACAGGCCTTAGGCTATAGGTTGAACTTGACGCACTTATGTCTACCTTCAAACTTAAAACTATGAAAGTAGAAGATCATGGCAGTTCATGCCTCTTTTAGTGACTACAGTCTTTTTTTGGAGGCTTCCTCCATGCTTACTTTGATCAGTACAATACACACTTCCTGGAGAAGAAATTTACACGACGCCCCACACGTATCCGGGATGTAACAATGCAAACTTCTATTCATTTTATGGAGGCAGTCATAAAACAAAAGATTTTAGGTATCTTTAATGAATTTTCTGCAAGAAAATAAGACCTTTCTCTGAGAGCAGACGTTTTATGCTCCAGTCACTGTGACCTCTCCAAGGACGTTGAGGAGCAATAGAGGAGCAGGTGAATCTGATCCATGTAGTTTGTAAATTAATATAATTCTACGAGCGTCCTCCAGTCCAAGAACATTGAAGTGCAAAGATCAGCAGAGGGGCAGGGAACATCTTACATAAATCCCGTAAGCCATGAAGAAGGCCACCAAGACAAAAGAAAGAACTTTTAAGTCTGAAGCCAAATGTCTCATGTGATTTCTGTACCGAGACTTGACTCAACTCGAACCTTAATGCCTTTACTATATTCACGCTTTTGACATTCAGCTGTCAACATCTTGGAAAAAGCAGCACATTAATTGCATCAACCTCACCTTGAAGTCTAAAGAAGAGACCATCGATGGGTCACGCAACTCCCTACAGATCCTGATCCATCAAAAAGAGGGGAAAAAAACACAAGGGTAAATCTCTGGGGCGATCCCTTCTGCACAAGACCAACATCATTAGCAAAACCGGAGGGAATTGACCATTGATCACAGAAAGGAGAACTCAAGATCCTCCAGTCCATGGGGTAAAAGTAACCACTGAAACCAAACCCAACACACCCAATAATTCTTTGTCCCGTCTCCTCAAAATTGGCCACTGAAGAAAAGTCTGAACCTATAAAACATATTAAACAGTCAGCTCATGGGTCCTGCCAAAATTTGAGGATTCTGCCGACGTTCACCTATTGCGCAAAGTCTTCTTCTAAATCCGATACAAACACCTTGTGTCAATGCCGATGTTGCAGCAAATACAAAGTACCGTAATAATAATTTACAACTATCTAGAACACGTCTCATGCTGCCAAGTTTAATTAGACACATTTTTACGGCAGGATCAGGGATTTGACGCTTAACAACAAGCCAAAAGGAACTATTCAATAATATTAATTAAAATGTTGCTACGCTGAAAGGAAACAAGTCGGGTGCGAAGACGAGCGTGCGTTCCGGAATTCTTTTTATATTTATTAAATATTGCATACAAAAATAAATGAATAAAACGACTCTTGTTCTTACAACACAAAGCACCAAAACTACATGCATCCATTATAGAGATGGATAGGCGATACGTTGCCTATGTCACCGACGTCCAATAAAGGTATACATTACGAAATACCTTCAAAAAAATGGAGAAGGGAACATTGCCTTATATAAACTCCATCCAGTGCAAAACATTCCGTGCCAGAGCATTCTCCACGCTTAGAGTATGAATTGTTGGAACATGTTCCTACGGTTGTGAGCTGGGAGTCTTTCACGTCCATAAAAAAAAACAAATGTAAATGCTGGTGTACTACTACGAAGCTGAACAAACATTACTACCAGACAATACACTGCGCTAATCTCCGCCACGGCCTTTGTAACCGTTCTTTCATGACTCTAGCAGCCTATAGCAATCTGGCACCCGCTCAACTGTTCACTGTCATCCTGTGTGGGTGGGAGCAGAGCACAAACACCCCACGCGTGCTCAATGACCCAACTGCCAGAGAGGCACATATCCCCTCCCTACTGATAAATTGAGATCAACTTTGTGGAGCAGATAAAAAGCAAGATAGGAACAAGGAACTGATCAACGCTAATAAAACGCAATAGTATACTGATACAGAAATCAGTGTGAGAAATGTGAATTTAAGACTAAGATCATGTTTTATTCATTTACTGATGATGCACTTCTAGTTTAAAACTTTGGAAACTTTACAGTGAGATTAAAAGTTAGCACTGGTGATAACCTCGTGAACTGTGACCTGCAGAAACACTTGGGGGGCCCTACTGACTGACCATATTGGTCATCCTTCCAATGTTACATACATGTCCCTGGTCTAGGCTCTGCTCCTTTCACCCAGGTCTGCTATGCTTTCTTGTGCTCCACATTGGAATTTGCGTTCTCCCATGTGATCATCTGCCTAAGCCTGCCAAGGTCTGCCAAGACACAGACATATGTCTTGGTATTAAGTCTTTTAGTGCACCATGACCTATTTGCGGTTTCCAGGACGTCTACGATCTGCTTGCGGTTTCTAGTGCATCTACTACTTATTTGTGGGTTCAAATAACTGTGCTGCCTGTCTGCGGTCTACAGGACATTTCCTGTCTACCTGCGGCTTCCAATACCTCTGCTACCTGTTCCCAGTCTAATAGTACCTCTACTACCTATCTGTCGTCTCCATCACATCTCCGATCTGCCTGCGGCTTCCAGTACGTTAGCTATTCCCAGTTTTCCAGGACTTCCACTACCTGTCTGCGGTCTTTTGGACGTCTTCAGTTTGTCTTCGCCTACCAATACATCTGCTGCCTATCTGCGGTCTCCAGGACGTCTCCTATCTGCCTGAGACTTCCAGTACCTCTGCTTCCTGTTTCCCATGTGCCAACCGGATCTGGCCCTGGCTGTGCCGTAAAATGGGGAATATGTATATGGGATTTAACGTGACACCACCTGTGATGTTTGGCAACAGATGGCCGACTCTGCTAAAGGAGACAGCTGGGGCTGATGGTGACGCAGCTGGGATAGTTTTGCTCCCCACAGGTGGAGAGGGGCCCCAGGGCTACCGGTTCTGTTTATGTCAGGCTTCGTGTACCTTGTGGTGCAGGACTCAGGGCGCAAGAGATCACTGAAGGACACAAGGACTGTAGTTTTCTTTTCCTTTACTTGATGGTTGATAGTACAGACCAGGGCACTGGTAACAGATCGTGATGGAGAGCCGGGTAGGCTGGAAGCAATTTTGGATACACCTGGCCAGGTAGGTACGGAGCCCTTCCTTCTGTGCTGTCCTCCTTTTTTTCCTCGCTGTCTAACCGCTCACCCTCCTGCTGCTAACTTCTCTTTTTTTAAAAACAAACTGTTGCCCGCATGGCAGGCAGCTCGAACCTATCACAGGTGCCGCTCCTTTGTGTCGGCTCCAGGCTCTGGTATGCTGCTGTGCCGCCGGGTATTAGATCGGGCCAGGAGGCCTGCAGTCCCCTGCCCTCTGGATTTAGCTGCCGGGACTTCAGTACCCGTGCAACCACGAACTCCGGTATCTGGTCCCTAGCGCTCAGCTCTGGGGCGAGTTTAGTCACAGCTCCACTCCCCAGGTTCTGCTCGACTTCTCTCCTACTGACACCTGGTAAGGTGATGCCTCCTTGCTTCCAGGCATGACATTGCTCCCTGTGAGGGTGGCAATGTTACTGTGGCAACCGGACACCTGGGGTGCCACACTTTCATTATACAATAATTCGGCCATATTTGCATAAAGCAGAAAAAAAAACTCAGCTGATGCTAAACTGTGACCTTGCTTGATGGGTTTTAGTGTAAATGTTGCCGTGTACAAACTGCATGAATCACATCCATGGCTCAGTCTGACTACATTTCACACACTCATTCCTTTACATGACTTAAAGAACCTCAGAAATCACAGGGTAACAGCAGCTCAGATTAGAGACCAGTTCAATGCCACACAGAGTTCTAGCAGCAGACACATCTCTTCAACAACTGTTAAGAGGAGATTTTGTGCAACAGGCCTTCATGGTAAAATAGCTACTAGGAAACCACTGCTAAGGACAGGCAACAAGCAGAAGAGACTTGTTTGGGCTAAAGAACACAAGGAATGGACATTAGACCAGTGAAAATCTGTGTTTTGGTCTGATGAGTCCAAATTTGAGATCTTTGGTTCCAACCACCGTGTCTTTGTGCGACGCAGAAAAGGTGAACGGATGGACTCTACATGCTTGGTTCCCGCCATGAAGCATGGAGGAGGAGGTGTGATGGTGTGGGGGTGCTTTGCTGGTGACACTGTTGGGTATTTATTCAAAATTGAAGGCATACTGAACCAGCATGGCTACCACAGCATCTTGCAGCGGCATGCTATGCCATCCGGTTTGCGTTTAGTTGGACCATCATTTATTTTTCAACAGGACAATGACCCCAAACACACCTCCAGGCTGTGTAAGGGCTATTTGACCAAGAGGGAGAGTGATGGGGTGCTATATAATTCCACATGTGTTAATTCATAGTTTTGATGCCTTCAGTGTTCATTTACAATTTTCATAGTCATGAAAATACAGAAAAATCTTTGAATGAGAAGGTGTGTCCAAACTTTTGGTCTGTACTGTATATATACAGTGGGTTCAGAAAGTATTCAGACCCCTTTACATTTTTCACGCTTTGTTTCGTTGCAGCTATTTGGTAATGCAAAAAAGCTCTTTTTTTCTCATTAATGTACACTCTGCACCACATCCTGACTGAAAAAAACAGAAATGTAGAAATTTTTGCAAATTTATTAAAAAAGAAAAACTGAAATATCACATGGCCATAAGTATTCAGACCCTTTGTTCAGACACTCATATTCAAGTCACATGCTGTCCATTTCCTTGTGATCCTCCTTGAGATGGTTCTACTCCTTAATTGGAGTCCAACTGTGGTTAATTAAACTGATAGGACTTGATTTGTAAAGGCACACACTTGTCTATATAAGACCTCCCAGCTCACAGTGCATGTCAGATCAAATGAAAATCATGAGGTCAAAGGAACTGGACAAGGAGCTCAGAGACAGAATTGTGGCAAGACACACATCTGGGCAAGGTTACAAAAGAATTTCTGCAGTACTCAAGGTTCCTAAGAGCACAGTGGCCTCCATAATCCTTAAATGGAAGAAGTTTGGGACCACCACAAGTCTTCCTAGACCTGGTCTTCCTGCCAAACTGAGCAATCGTGGGAGAAGAGCCTTGGTGAAAGAAGTAAAGAAGAACCCCAAGATCACTGTGGCTGAGCTCCACAGATGCAGTAGGGAGATGGGAGAAAGTTCCACAAAGTCAACTATCACTGCAGCCCTCCACCAGTCGGGCTTTTACGGCAGAGTGGCCCGACGGAAGCCTCTCCTCAGTGCCAGACATATGAAAGCCGGCAGAGTTTGCTAAAAAACACATGAAGGACTCCCAGGCTATGAGAAATAAGATTCTCTGGTCTGATGAGATGAAGATAGAACTTTTTGGTGATAATTCTAAGCGGTATGTGTGGAGAAAACCAGGCACTGCTCATCACCTGCCCAATACAATCCCAACAGTGAAACATGGTGGTGGCAGCATCAGGCTATGGGGGTGTTTTTCAGCTCCAGGGACAGGACGACTGGTTGCAATTGAAGGAAACATGAATGCGGCCAAATACAGAGATATCCTGGATGAAAACCTCTTCCAAAGTGCTCTGGACTTCAGACTTAGGCCGGGGTCACACTTGTGAGTGCCATGCGAGAAACTCATGCGAGTCTCTCGCATCAATACCTGGCACTGCCGCCAGTACTCGGGAAAGGAGTGTGCGGCTACATGTATTTCTATGCAGCTGAATGCTCCGGTCCGAGTGCCGGCGGCAGTGCGGGGTATTGATGCGCGAGTTTCTCACATGGCCTTAGCCGAAGGTTCACCTTCCAGCAAGACGATGACCCTAAGCACACAGCTAAAATAACAAAGGAGTGGCTTCAACATAACTCTGTGACCATTCTTGACTGGCCCAGCCAGAGCCCATACCTAAAAAAAAAAGAGACCTGAAAATGGCTGTTCACCAGCGTTCACCATTCAACCTGACGAAACTGGAGAGGATCCCCAAGTCCAGGTGTGAAAAACTTGTTGCATCATTCCCAAGAAGAATCATGGCTGTACTAGCTCAAAAGGGTGCTTCTATTCAATACTGAGCAAAGGGTCTGAATACTTATGACAATGTGATATTTCAGTTTTTGTTTTTTAATAAATTTGCAAAAATTTCTACATTTCTGTTTTTTTCAGCCAAGATGGGGAGCAGAGTGTACATTAATGAGAAAAAAAAAACTTTTTTGCATTTACCAAATGGCTGAAATGAAACAAAGAGTGAAAATTTTAAAGAGCTCTGAATACTTTCCGTACCCACTGTATTGTCTAACATCTTTGTCAGAAGAGCCGACTAGAATGTGAAGAAGAGATTCCAGACAGGAGAGGAGCAGAAGAAGCAAGAAGTCCAGCCTTATTAGGGTATGTGCACACAGTTGGTTTTTTTTTCAGTTTTTGGAGCAGAAACAAATGAAAATACTGCTCAAAAACTTGGACTTTGTGTTCAGTTTCTGCTCTAAAAATGTTGCACGAAGACTCAGCGTGCACATACCCTTAAGGGGAATGTCTTACAATTTAGGGTAATTAATTACCGTATATACTCGCGTATAAGCCGAGATTTTCAGCCCATTTTTTAAGGCTGAAAGTCCCCCTCTCGGCTTATACTCGAGTCATATACCGAAGGGTCGGAGGGTGAGCGGGGGTGTCAGATCATACTTACCCCTCAGCCGACGAGTCTCTGCAGCCCCCCTGCTTCTCCCACGGTCTCAGGCTCCTTCCTGCAGCAGTCACATGGTACCGCTCATTAAAGTCATGAATATGCAGATATTCATGACTTTAATGAGCGGTACCATGTGACAGCTGTAGGAAAGAAGAGCTGCGGGAGAAGAGTAGGGGCTGCAGAGACGCAGGGGGTGAGTAATTGCGATATTCACCGCTGCTCGCCGCTGTGTCCTTGCGTCCTCTAGCTGTGAATGTTCAGGAAGAGGGAGCAATGACGTAGTTAGTACGTGCCGCGCCCTCTGCCTGAGCATTCACTGACAAGAGGACCTGGAAGACAGCGGCGTGGAGCGAGGACAGGTAAATATCTCAGGTGCCGGGGCCCTGAGCGAGCAGTGACACCGGCACCTGTCCCCCATAGCGCGCCGGTGTCCCCGCCTGCTCAGGACACCGGCACCTGGCCCCCAGCGACGAGATGTGAGTATGTCATTTTCTTTTTAGTTGCTGCAGCAGCATAAGGGACCTATACTATGGAGCACATGGGGCATAATCTGTGGAGCATAATCTGTGGAGCATATGGGGCATAATCTGTGGAGCATATGGGGCATAATCTATGGAGCATTTTATGGGGGCATAATCTATGGAGCATTTTATGGGGCCATTATTAACCTTTGTGCAGCATTATATGGGGCGTATTTTGTATGGAGCATCTTATGGGGCCCATCATGAGCTGTACGGAGCATTATATGGGGCTCCTGATTAAGTATGGATATTCAAAAATATTTAACCTACTGATGTCTCAATTAATTTTACTTTTATTGGTATCTATTTTTATTTTTGTAATTTACCAGTAGCTGCTGCATTTTCCACCCTAGGCTTATATGCGAGTCAATAAATTTTCCCAGTTTTTTGTGGCAAAATTAGGGGGGTCGGCTTATACACGGGTCGGCTTATACATGAGTATATACGGTAGATGCAAGTCTGTAGAAGAGAAATAAGGTGTTTCTGTTTATTAAAAGGGGTTGTCTGGATTAAAAAAAAAACACAGCAGAAGTTTTTATAAGTAATAGTGCCATAGTGATAGGCGGTGCCACAGCCCCTAGCACCAGACATCAAGTATAAAGTCTCTGACCTTTCTGATCATCCATTTATCAAGCAGTGTGGAAGCATAAAGAATGACCACCAAATTCTGAAACCCCCTATGTAACACAAGTCACCGATAAGATGCCCTTAGGGTACCAGTGTGTGCCAACCAGAGGCTGGAGGATGGCATAGGCCACATGTGTTAAAAACATCCCTCACCTTTAATTTATCTCTCAGGTTCAGTGGGAGGAAATTCATGAATAGAATAAGGTGAGGCTATTTGACTGCATGGGTGCAAAAAGTGAGATATTCCATGCACTACATTAATTTTGCCTGTTCTCATCCCATTTTGCACATTTAGGCTCCGTTCAGTTGTCATCTGTTTGTAACGGAAAAAAAGCTGGATCAGTTTTTTTTTTTACATTGAAGTCTATGGGAAATGGATCACAATGGACGGTCATTTGTTTTGTCATATGTTAACATCCGTTTTTCTTTTTAGCACCGCACATGATCAGAACACTGGAGGTCTTCAGAGACATCTCTAATAATAACAGATCCAAAACAAGCAAAAACTAATGCAAAATGGAAACCAAATTTTCTGGTTTTAAATGGATCCATCTTTAAAAAAAAATTGGAATCTGTTTATGGACGATAAAATAAAAGAAGATCCTTTGTGATCCATTTCCATAGACTTCAGTGTAAAAAAAAGAAAATGGATACAGTTGCTGTTTTTTTAATTAGGCTGGGGTCACACATGCGAGGAAATCGTCCGACACTCGCATGTGAAATCCCAGCTCTGGCGCCGGCACTCGGGAGTGGAGTGTATGGCTGCATGTAGTTATATGCAGCCGCTCGCTCCACTCCCGAGTGCCGGCGCCAGAGCTGGGATTTCACATGCGAATGTCGGACGATTTCCTCGCATGTGTGACCCCGGCCTTAGTCCAGTTAAAGCTGGAAATGAGGCACATGGAAGATATATTATGACTAGAGATAAGCGAACGTGCTCGGATAAGGTGTTATCTGAGCATGCTCTGATGCTAACCAAGTGACTTCAGGGTGCTCGAAAAATATGTTCACTCATCACTAATTATGACACTTCCTTTCTAATTCAAAGAACGGGTCCTGTACTGGGACATTTTATTTCCATATTTATGATCTTGAAACGGAACTAACTAGTGGATCTGTGAACAGATCCGTAGTGATCGTGGTAACATCTAATGGATGGTGGCGTCCCAATGATGGAGGACCACTGTTTGCATGTGCTTGGAGTAGAGTATAATAGTGGCTGTGACTCTTCCATCTATTGCAAAACTACGACTAAGGCCCCGTTCACACAGTCAGCATTTGGTCAGTATTTTACATCGGTATTTGTATCCAAAACCTGGATTGGAACAATCAGAGGAAAAGTATAATAGAAACACGTCACCACTTCTGCATTTATCACCCACTCTTGGTTTTGGCTTACAAATACTGATGTAAAATACAGAACATGCCTTAAAGGGAACCTGTCAGCAGGATTGTACGCGGTATTCTACAGACAGTGACAGGTTGGTGCCATTATACTGATTAAAATGATGCCTTGCTTGATGAAATCCGTCTTGTGGTTGTTGTTTAATCTTTATTTGCAGTTCTCAGTTAATGAGATTCTCGTGCTCTGGGGCGGGGCTTTGTGATGCTCTGCTTAGCTATTCATATTGATGGCTTATGACTTGTCGCTTATGACCTGACCCCTGCGGCGCCATTTTGATTTTGATTTTTTTTTTCTAAACCCACAAGTATATACAGTATGTAAAATAGGGGGCAGATCACTGAGGGATCAGGGACCTGTCATAAGCCCATAACCATGCATATGTAATCAGAGCACCACATAAAAGCCATGCCCACTGTCCAGCCTACAGCCCCACCCACAGGCCACCCCAGAGCACAAGAATCTCATTAACTAAAAACTACAAATAAAGATTAAACAATAACCACAAGACAGATTTCATCACAAGGTATCATTGTAATCAGTATAATGGCGCCGACCTGACACTGTCTGTAGGTTACCAAGCACAAGCCTGCTGACAGGTTCCCTTTAGGGATGCCAGGACACGTTGGTTGTGATTGCACAAAAGCTAGAAGGCGACAGGTTGGACGCCGCTGCATCTGCCCTTTGCCTTGGTGTTACACTTGAGGGTCCTAAATAGCATGGCATCTCCCCCATTCCCTGGTGTCACTTTCTCTCGCTCTCATTCAGCTATTTATAAGAAGTCCAGACCTAGACACAGACGCATGAGTGAAATAAGAGGGTGCCAAGTGTCCCTGCTGCCAGGACGCTCCCAGGATCTCTCACCCCCTTCCCTGAGAACTTTGGAACTCCACACTTGGCAGGAGGGGGTGGCATATGGCGGCATTTATCTAGGAAGTAGATTGCTTGCTAATTCAATTATAAGCTTTGGCTGGCCCCTTCAGGAACTACCAACAGTGAAGCCCCCTGACTCCCTCCCTCCCTGCCCAGCTCCTGCTTACCTTGCAGCTGGGCAGACAGGCTTTCTTGCTGCTGCTTGTATTTCACAACCTGGGCTTCTGTGGTCCTGGCTTTATTCTGGATGTAGTTGTATAGGTAGACCCCACTGCCCAGCCCCATCAGTGCCAGCAGGCAGAAGCCAGTGTGGAGGAGACTCTTCTGCCTCCTGCTGCACACTCCAGTGCCCATGATCCAGGAACACAGGTCCTCTAGACTGACTCTGGCATGGGCACCTTATGCAAAAGGCTGGAGCCCCCCCCTTTGTTTCCTTTACCAATGTGTGCGGCTCTTCTTCAAGTCATCAGCAGGTCCTGGTGTGTGCAGAGTATCCGCAGAGTGCCAGCAGGTGCCAGCTCCCCTAAATAATCAGCAGCAGAGCCCCCTGCTCCTGGGAACTTCAGGGCTCACAGGATGGCTGCAGGGATCCCATGTTTCCTGTCCTGTGCCCAAAAATCACCACTCAGCTCCTGGAAGAAGCAGATCTAAGAATCCCAGGATCCTGATCTCTTGCAAACTTGCAACATTTTCAAAGAGGAAGCTGCACTCCCTGCAGAGTGACAGGGGAAGCGCCCAATAGCATGGACACAGAAGCCACTGCTTCTCCAGGGGAGGAGGGGCTGGCTCTGCTATGCCTCCCATTACTAGTCAGAGAGTTGTACAGTCACCAGCAGACCTGGCAGATGTAATGCAGCCAGTCTCCCCAGCAGAGGATGTGTGAGCAGGGTGACATCAGCCAACACGAGGAGTTACTATGTGTCAGCACAAGAGAATGTTTATGAAACTGAGTAATCATCTGTAAATATTTATGGTTTGGAATTGTGATACATGTGTGTGCAAAGAATTCAGAAATAGGGGAAGTATTTTAATTTTTATAGGGCTCACATACGTCGGACAAGGGCTACGCGATGATTTATCAGATGAGTGTTATTCTGGGGCAATGCTGATCAGAGTTTTTTTTTTTTACACATCAATTCCGGATGCTGCGATTTTCAGGGCGAATCAGATGTCGCGTATCCATACAAGCCTATGGGTGCGGGGAGACCATCGGACTACACTTGGATGACATCTGAGTGTGTCCCCATTTCCGAGGACTTATACAATAGAGAATATTCTCCTGACATTGTGCTACAATTCTCCCATTTGAGAGGTTCGGATTGCAGTATGCTGACACTCAGATCAGAGTTCGATCCGAGAGACATTTACAAACTAGCTAAGATTCTCTTGGAAGAGAGCATCTACACTCATGTGATCGTAGCCTCAATGCAATAAAAAGTGTGTTGGGGGGAATGTACAGAGACTTGCAAAAGTATTTACCCCCCTCGACATTTTTCATGTTTTGCTAGCCCACAGCCTGGAATTTCATAGTTTTTTTTTAGGGTTTGCATCAGTTCATGTAAAGAACATTCCTACAACTGTGAACATTTGGTTTTCTTTTTATTGTGAAGCAAACAACAAATAGGACATAATAACTGTAAACTTCAGTGTGTATAACTATTCACCCCCCTAAAGTCACTACTTTGTAGAGCCTCCTTTTGCGGCAATTACAGCTGGAAGTTGCTTTGAATAAGTAGTCTCTATGAGCTTTCCATGTCTTGCCACTGGGATTTTTGCCCATTCCTCAAGAAAAAACTGCTCCAGCTCCTTCAGGTTATATGGTTTTCTCTGATGAACAGTAATCTTCAAGTCTGACCACAGATTGTCAATTGGATTAAGGTCTAGGCTTTGACTAGACTACTCCAAAACATTTACACGTTTCCCCTTACACCACTTGAGTTTTGCTTTAGCAGTATACTTTGGGACACTGTCTTGTGGAAATGTGAACCTTTGTCCCAGTCTCAAATCACTGACAGACTGAAACTGGTTTTGTTCAAGAATATCCCTGTATTTCACACTACCATCTTCCCCTCGACTCGGACAATTTTCCCTGTCCTTGCTGCCGAAAAACATCTCTACTGTATGATGAGGCCACCACCATGTTTCACTGTTGGGATGGTGTTCTTGGGGTGATAAGTTATGCTGGTTTGGCACCAGACATAGTGTATACCTTGCTGGCCAAAAAGTTCAATTTTGGTCTCATCTGACCACAAAACCTTCCTCCATACATTTGAGGAGTCTCCCACATGTCTTTTGACAAACTCAAAGCGACCCTTACAATTTTTGTGAGTAAGTAAAGGCTTTTTTCTGCCCACACTTCATGGAGTGTACGGCTTATTGTGGTCGTATGAACAGATACTCCAGTCTCTGCTTAGGCCTCTTTCACACTTCCGTCGTGTGACGTCCGCCCATCCGTGAAAATGGCGGATCCGTCAGAAAAGTAAAAAAATGGATGTAAAACTGTTCAGTTTTCTGACGGATGAAAATTTCGTAGAGAGAGAGAGAGAGAGACCGGGCAGTGTTTTCTGCATTTACAATGATTTTCAATAGTGGCGAAGGATCCGCAGGCGGATTCCGTCAAAAACGGATGCCAGCGGATCCGCCGCCCATAGGCGGCCATTATACAAAATGGCGGATGCGGCGGATCCGCCGTTGTCCGCCATTTTGGCGGTCAAAAAAAAACGTTGCATTGGATGTTTTTTTGTAATGACGGACGCCAATTTTTTGGCGGATCCGTCCAAAAACGGACCTAACGGACGACCATCCGTCAAAATCCGTCACTAATGCAAGTCTATGGGAAAAAAACGGATCCGCCAAAAAAAATGGCGGATCCGTTTTTTTCACATTTTGACGGATTTTGACTGACGTCGCACGACTGAAGTGTGAAAGAGGCCTTAGAAACTCTGCAGCTCCTTCAGTGTTACCTCTGGTCTCTGTGCTGCCTCTCTGATTAATGCCCTCCTTGCCCGGGCTCAGAGTTTTGGTGGATCGCCCTCTCTTGACAGCTTTGTTCTGGTACCATGTTCTTTACATTTGATAAAGGATTTTTTTTATAACCCAACCCTGACTTGTACTTCTCGACAACTTTGACCCTGACTTGTTTGGAGATCTCCTTGGTCTTCATGGTGTTTGGTTATTGCTGCTTCTTGTTAATGGTGTTACAACCTCTGTGGCCTTTCAGAAAAGGTAAAGTGTATATACTGACAGACATGTGACAGATAGTGAAAGGAAATCCACCTGTGTAAAAAGCATGTGACTTATGAAGGTAATTGCTTGCAACAGAAATTGTTAGGGGCTTCATTGCAAAAGGGGTGAATACAAATGTACATGCCAATTTTTAGTTATTTGATCCCATAAATTTAATTTATGCCTATATTTTTCTCACTTCACCAACTTAGACTATTTAGTGCTGATGTGTCACACACAAATCGGATTACAGAAATGCTTAAACACAGGTTTAAATGTAACAAAATAGGTAAAAACTCAAGGGGGTTAATACTTTCACAAGCCACTGTAAAAATACAAATGCCAGTAGCAAATAGGAAATGTAGCAATGTTTCACTCCTAGCATTTTTGTGTTATTACTACGATCAGTCCATGGGCGCATTCACACGACCACAAAAGATCATCACACCTAATGATGGCGCAATTTGCTCATTCGCTGGGTGATTGGCAGCCTGCAAGATTATGGGGATACGATCGTTCCTAGGAAAGCGCCTTCACAATAATCTTGCAGTGTTAGGGTCCCGTCACACCTAGCGACACACCAGCGATCCCGACAACGATATGCACTTGTCAGGATCGCTGGTGTGTCGCTACATGATCGCTGCTGAGCTGCCAAACAGGCAGAGATCAGGACAGCGACACTGCGGGTAACATCGCTTAGTTACCCGCAGTGTACATTGGATACCAGCCCGCTGGTGCAGGGAGCTGTTAACCAAGGTACACATCGGGTTTCCAGGCACTGCGCGGCGCTTAGTAACCCGCTGTGTACCTTGGTTACCAGCTCCCCTGCAGCAGCGTGCTGGTATCCAACGTACACATCGGATTTCCAGGCACCGCCCAGCGCATGGAAACCCGATGTGTACCTTGGTTACGAGCTGATCGCAGGTCTCCCGCCTGCCTCACGCAGCGATGCGTGCTGGCCAGCAGGAGACCAATGATCAAAAAAATGTCCATGTCATTCAGCGACGATCAGCGATACCCAGCAGGGGCCTGATCGTCGCTGAATGTCACAAACAGCGATTTCGCTGGGGAGATCGCTGCTGCGTCACAAAACTAGTGACTCAGCAGTGATCTCGCTAGCGAGATCACTGTGTGTGATGGGGGCTTAAATGGATCTTAACTCTCCGAGTAAAGTTACATGCAGTCCTATGTAACACCACATATGAAACAGTGATAACTCTGAGTACAGATAATTTAGCAGATGCTTCCTGCAGTCCTATGTAAAAACACAAATAACATAGTGATATCTCTCTGAGTACAGATAATGTAGTGTATGTTTCCAGCACTCCTATGTAAGAGCAAACATAAAACAGTGACATTAAAGTACGGGTAATGTATTATATGTCACCTGCAGTCCTATGTAACACCACAGAAATCACCCAGCAATAACTCTCTGAGTGCAGATAATGAATGAATAACGCCATCATACTGTTACTATAGAAAGTCTAGTATACCAAGTATACCAGGACCAATATTACTAATATTACTGCTATATAAAGAACAAATAATATCATCACACCTTGACTGCTACCATTACCACCATATTGATAATGAATAAAAACCACTGTACTAAGACTAATATTATCACTTGACTGTGGTCCTGTAGCGGTATACACCTGTTCTATAATGTGCTCTGAAGACTTTAAATGCGTATGATGTTAAGATAAATGAAGTGACTGATCTGTGGCGTCTTTCTGATCATAGTTGTGAGTCGCACTTAGCCAGGGCCTGTGGGGTACCCGGCACCGAGCCCGATTACTTCACTGGGGATGTCACGGGTAGCGCAGCTCGGTCCGTGGCCCTGGGCGCTCACTAAAAGGGGGAATATTTACAGGGGATGATAGAAATGTTCGTGACGCCACCTGTGGCTCCTGGTCAGGATGACCAGCGCTGCAGGGTAGATCCTCTGAGGGGTTGTTACTGGCAGCAAGGTGTTAAGTCTCCCACAGGCAAGACTGATCCCTCAGGGTGAATGGCGGTGTAAGGGTGCAGGAGCAATAATGCAGACACACACAAGACAGTCTCTTTCTGTACCTTTACTGGTGGTAGAATCAGGCACGTCCCGGGAAGCTGTCAGGGTGGAGGATGCATGTCCAGTAAACCACTGAGTAGGTGTAGGGCCTCCTTACTTCTTTATGTGTGTGAGTTTCTGACTTGCATAAAACTAAGTCTAACTCCGTTCTTTTGCTACGCCCTGCTGACCTTGTGATGGAGCCTTCTTTTGGACAGAACTAAGTCTCTATGTGCAGGGCCCTGCTAGACTCTTGTTCTTCCTGACCCCGGTTACGTATCAGCACTGTTGGGCCCCTGCGATCTGGAATCCAGCAGGGTCTCCGGTTTCTCCTACTAGTCTTGAAGAAGCTAGCAAGCTCGGACCCGGTGTCCGATGGTGCAGAGTGGAGGTAAGCTATCAATGCTGTCGACCTCTGTCACTCTCTCTTTCCCTTTTTCCACTTGCCTGTCATCCTACTCACACCTTTAACATAAGCACAACCAGCAGTAGATGTCAGTTTTCTTTGTCTTCACCGCTCTTCAAGCGTCGGCATGCTTACTTAATGAAACGCTCACTGAAGGTATCTCAGTAGACTCAACTTTGACCAGACTAAGTGGCAATCTGTCCCACTATTACTGGACTCCACGATGTAAGCTGAGTGTATGCTGAAGTCTTCAGGCTTTCAAATAAGTCTCCCTCTAGCTAGTCTTTCCCTCTCAGCTCGTCTGAGGTAACTAGCTTGTCCGTCTCTCACAATCTGTCTGACAATCTAATCTCATCCCTAAGATAGACTAATCTAACTGCTAAGCTCTTCACACCCTTATATACCTGCGTACTCTACAAGTGCTCCCTCTGGTGGCACCAGGGAAATGTGAAGTGTGAATGAATATCAGGTGATTTGTGAATTTACCTTTCATGCATCCTCCAGGGTAACATGTGGCTCCAGAGCGCAGCTGGGCTACACAGTTGTTCATTTTCCTTTTTCTTGTCCACCTGCTCCAGACCATCATGACAACTTCTTCCATCTATGTCTTGTCTCTGCAGCATGTAACACACAGATATCTTTGGCTCATTGCTTTTATAGCTCCCTACTCACTTTTCTTCATACTTCTAAACTAACCACAAAGTGCTATAACTACTTATGGTGCCATAAACTGTCCCCTCTCCGTTTGTGCCGTACACTATAATAATGTCTGCTCTGTGTCTCCGCATGGCATGGTAATTGTGACCCATATTAATCCACACATTAATACTGATCCTTTGTGCCTCCACAGTATTAGTGGCCCATTTACATCTCCACATGATAATAGTGGCCCCTTTGCACTTCTATATCGTAATAGTGCCCCTTTGCGTCTCCACAAAGTAATAGTACTCCTCTTTGCCTCCACACTGGAATAGTGCCCTTCTTTGTCTTTCCATGCTAATAGTGCCCCCTGTTGCTCTGCACAGTAATATTGTCTCTGTGGCCTCACACAGTAATAGTGCGTCTTTGGGTCTGCACATAGTAATCATGCCCCCTAATTAATCCACATAGAAATAGTGTACCTCTGTGTCTCCACACAGTAATAGTGCCCCCTTTGTGCCTCCACATGGTAATTGTGCCCCCAATGAATCCACAAAGTAACAATGCTGCTCTGTGTCACCTTGCAGTAACAGTGCCCTCTCTATGTCTCCACATGTTCATTGTGCCTCCCAATGAATCAACATAGTAATAGTCCCCTTAGTTGTGTCTCCACACAGTAATAGTGCCCCTTTTGTGCCTCCACACTGTATAGTGGTATCCATTTCTTTCCCATACTGTTTTCATGCTTGCCATGTTTATGTCAATAAGAAATTAACCCACTCATCTCCGATCCCATAACAAGAAGCAGCGCCCTCGGTCTTTCTCCTCCCTGTAGTCTGCAGCCCTATGCAAACGGTTTAGTCTGCCGCCCAATGAAAGTGCGATCTCTGCATCTCTTTCAGGCCACAAGTTGTATGAGGAGCCTGTGCACCAGGAGCTGTTGACTCATTGCTCTGCCACTAAATCAGGGATTGAAGCTTGAGGAGGACAATTTGCATATTCCGGGTGCCTTCTGGGAAAAGCCAAGAGTCTTTTGGCGGGCAAATTTTTGCCTCTAGGACATTATTACAAGTAAACTTGGCTGATTGAATAGATTACACAAGAAGATTACACAGTAGATTACACAAGAAGGAAGCCACACAGCAAGTCAGCAGGATCTAGAAGCAACTTGGCAGATGTGACAACCTATATGGTAAGCTGAAACATGAGCTACATGTTCACAGATCGACCAGAAGAAGAATCCAACTTCACATGCCAGAAGTGTAGACTACTGGCCCTTTTAGAAGAAAAGGTACAGGGTCTGGAAGAAAGAATTGCAACTTTGAAACTCATCAAAGAAAATGAAGACTTCCTAGACAGAACAGAAGCATCTCTACTGGTGAAGAAAGTGTCAGAGAACCTCCAAAAGCAGACGAGTGGAAGCATGTCACCAAAAGAAGCAAGAAGACCATGGAGACATCACCAACCACTCAATTGAGAAACCGATACCAAGGCTTTGTGGAGGACGAAGATGGCACACCTATAGGGTGAGGCACTGCCAACAAGCAAAGAAGAAAAGGGCACACAGCAACACCCAGAAGTGACAACAAAAAGTACAGCCAAGAAGCGAAGAAGAGTGGTAGTGGTGGGAGACTCACTACTGAGAGGCACAGAAGCAGCCATCTGCAGACCGGACAAAACCGCAAGAGAAGTATGCTGCCTCCCATGTGCGAAGATCAAGGATGTGACCGATAGGATACCAAAGCTCATCAGTTCCAAGGACGTCCACCCATTTCTTCTGATACATGTTGGGACCAATGACATGGCAAGGAAGGACCTACCGACAATCTGCAAGGACTTTGAAGAGCTGGGGAAGAAAGTAAAGGAACTGGATGCACAGGTAGTTTTTTCTTCTATCCTTCCAGTAGACAGGCATGGCACCAGGAGATGGAACAGGATCATTGATGCGAGCAACTGGCTAAGAAGATGATGCAGACAACAAGGATTCGGATTCCTGGACCACGGTGTGAATTACCTGTACGACAGACTCCTCGCCACAGACGGACTACACTTCAACAAAGCTGGGAAACACACATTCGCCAGAAGACTCACTACACTCATCAGGAGGGCGCTAAACTATAAGAAGAGGGGACGGGAAGAAAAATGTTAGACTCGAACATGAAGCCAGAAAATATATTGATGAAGGATATGAAGTGCGGCAAAGAAGACCCAAGATAACATAATCGGAAGGGAGGTAAGAAAATTTCTAAAAAAAATCCATAGGGAGGAGATTAGAACAAAACAAAATCCTCAAAACTGCATTCTCACTAATGCCAGAAGCCTGACAAACAAGATGGAAGAACTAGAAGCAGAAATATCTACAGGTAACTATGACATAGTGGTAATAACTGAAACATGGTTAGATGAAAGCTATGACTGGGCAGTTAATTTACAAGGTTTCAGTAAAAATCGAAGAGGAGGAGGGGTTTGTCGTTATGTAAAGTCTTGTCTAAATTCCACTTTAAGGGAGGATATTAGTGAAGGAAATGAGGATGTCGAGTCCATATGGGTCGAAATACATGGAGGGAAAAATAGTAACAAAATTCTTATTGGGGTCTGTTACAAACCCCCAAATATAACAGAAATCATGGAAAGTCTACAACTAAGGTAGATAGATGAAGCTGCAACCCATAATGAGGTCCTTGGGGGGACTTTAACTATCCAGATATTAACTGGGAAACAGAGACCAGCAAAACCCATAAAGGCAACAGGTTTCTGCTAATAACCAAGAAAAATAATCTTTCACAATTGGTGCAGAATTCAACAAGAGGAGCAGCACTTTTAGACCTAATACTATCTAATAGACCTGACAGAATAACAAATCTGCAGGTCGTCGGGCATCTAGGAAATAACGACCACAATATTGTACAATTTCACTTGTCTTTCGTTAGGGGGACTTGTCAGGGAGTCACAAAAACACTGAACTTTAGGAAGGCAAAGTTTAATCAGCTTAGAGATGCCCTTAATCTGGTTGACTGGGACAATGTCCTCAGAAATAAGAATACAGATAATAAATGGGAACTGTTTAACCCCTCTCTGACATTAGACGTACTATCCCGTCCATAAAACCCGTGCCATTCTGACCATGGACGGGATAGTACGTCATAGGCGATTAGCTGCGCTCCCGGAGGGAGCGCAGCTAATCGCCGCCGGGTGTCAGCTGATTATCACAGCTGACACCCGTGACTGTGTGTCAGGAGCGGTCACGGACCGCTCCCGGAACATTAACCCCTTGCACACCGCGATCAAACATGATCGCGGTGTACTGGGGGCACAGGGGAGGATCGCGCAGGGTGGGGGCTCCCTGCGCGCCCCCCTGAGACCCTCAGAGCAGCGCGATGTGATCGCGCTGCTCTGAGGGCTTCCTCCCTCCCAGGACCCGGATCCAAGATGGCGCTGGGGTCCTGGAGGGAGGCGGCTTCCTCAGTGCCTGCCGAGAGCAGGCATGAGGAAGCGTCCTGCACTGCCTGTCACATCGCTGGTGTGACAGAGTGCTGTGCACACTGTCACACCAGCGATCTGATGAAATACAGTGATGTCCCACCCTGGGACAATGTAAAAAAGTAAAAAAAAGTAAAAATAAACATGTGTAAAAAAAAATCCAAAATAAAAAAAAAAAAAAAAAATATTCCCCAATATATTCATTACTTATTGTAAATAAAAAAAATAAAACAATAAAAGTACACATATATGGTATCGCCGCGTCCGTAACGACCCCCCCTATAAAACTGTCCCACTAGTTAACCCCTTTTGTGAACCCTTAAAAAAAAAAAATAAAAACGAAGCAAAAAATCAGTGCTTTATCATCAAACGCTGAACAAAAAGTGGAATAACACGCGATCAAAAAGACGGATATAAATAAACATGGTACCGCTGAAAACGTCATCTTGTCCCGCAAAAAACGAGCCATCACACAGCATCATCAGCAAAAAAATAAAAAGTTATAGCTCGCAGAATAAAGCGATGCAAAAATAATTATTTTTTATATAAAATTGTTTTTATTCTATAAAAGCGCCAAAACATAAAAAAATTATATAAATGAGGTATCGCCATAATCGTACTGACCCGAAGAATAAAACTGTTTATCGATTTTACCACACGCGGAACAATAAAAACGCCTCACCCAAAAGAAATTCATGAATTGCTGATTTTTGTTCATTCTAACCTCCCAAAAATCGAAATAAAAAGCGATCGAAAAATGTCACGTGCTCAAAAATGGTACCAATAAAAGCGTCACCTCGTCCCGCAAAAATTAAGACCTCACATGACATTGTGGGCCAAAATATGCAAAAATTATAGCTCTCAAAATGTGGCGATGCAAAAAACTACTTTTTGCAATAAAAAGCGTCTTTTAGCGTGACAGCTGCCAATCATAAAAACCGCTATAAATAGTAAATAAAACCCCCCTTTATCACCCCCTTAGGGAAAAATAATAAAATTAAAAAATGTATTTATTTCCATTTTCCCATTAGGGTTAGGGTTAAGGTTTCGGCTAAAGTTAGGGTTAGGGTTGGCGCTAAAGTTAGGATTAGGGTTAGAGTTAGGATTAGGGTTAGGGTTGGGATTAGGGTTGGGACTAGGGTTAGGGGTGTGTTGGGGTTAGGGTTGGAGTTAGAATTGGGGGGTTTCCGCTGTTTAGGCACATCAGGGGCTCTCCAAATGTGACATGGCGTCTGATCTCCATTCCAGCCAATTCTGCGTTGAAAAAGTCAAACGGTGTTCCTTCACTTCTGAGCTCTGCCATGCGTCCAAACAGTAGTTTATCCCCCCATATGGGGTATCAGCGTACTCTGGACCCCAAGAGTTATTGTGAAATTTGTCCTATTTCTTCTGTTACCCTTGGGAAAATAAAAAACTGGGGGCGAAAATATTATTTTTGTAAAAAAAATAAGATTTTTTTGTTTTTATCGGCTGTACATTATAAACTTCTGTGAAGCACTTGGGGCTTCATAGCGCTCACCACACATCTAAATAAGTTCCTTGTGGGGTCTATTTTCCAAAATGGGGTCACTTGTTGGGGATTTCCACTGTTTAGGCGCATCAGGGGCTCTCCAAATGCGACATGACGCCCCCAGACCATTCCATCAAAGTCTGCAATCCAAAACGTCACTACTTCCCTTTCCGAGCCCTGACATGCGCCCATACAGTAGTTTTCTCCCACATATTGGGTATCAGCGTACTCAGGACAAATTGGACAACAACTTTTGGGTCCAATTTCTCCTGTTACCCTTGTGAAAATAAAATATTGGGGGCGAAAAAATCATTTTTGTAAAAAAAAAAAGGATTTTTTATTTTTACGGCTGTGCGTTATAAACTTCTGTGAAGCACTTCGGGGTTCAAAGTGCTCACCACACATCTAGGTAAGTTCCTTGTGGGGTCTATTTTCCAAAATGGGGTCACTTGTGGGGGGTTTCCACTGTTTAGGCGCATCAGGGGCTCTCCAAATGCAACATGACGCCCCCAGACCATTCCATCAAAGTCTGCAATCCAAAACGTCACTACTTCCCTTTCCGAGCCCTGACATGCGCCCATACAGTAGTTTTCTCCCACATATTGGGTATCAGCGTACTCAGGACAAATTGGACAACAACTTTTGGGGTCCAAATTCTCCTGTTACCCTTGTGAAAATAAAATATTGGGGGCGAAAAAATCATTTTTGTAAAAAAAAAAAGGATTTTTTATTTTTACGGCTGTGCGTTATAAACTTCTGGGAAGCACTTCGGGGTTCAAAGTGCTCACCACACATCTAGATAAGTTCCTTGTGGGGTCTATTTTCCAAAATGGGGTCACTTGTGGGGGTTTTCCACTGTTTAGGCGTATCAGGGGCTCTCCAAATGCGACATGACGCCCCCAGACCATTCCATCAAAGTCTGCAATCCAAAACGTCACTACTTCCCTTCCGAGCCCTGACGTGCACCCATACAGTAGTTTTCTCCTACATATTGAGTATCAGCGTACTCAGGACAAATTGGACAACAACTTTTGGGTTCCAATTTCTTCTGTTACCCTTGTGAAAATAAAATATTGGGGGCGAAAAAATCATTTTTGTAAAAAAAAAAAGGATTTTTTGTTTAAGGCTGTACGTTATAAACTTTAGTGAAACACCTGGGGGTTCAAAGTTCTCACCACACATCTAGATAAGTTCCTTGAGGGGTCTAGTTTCCAAAATGGTGTCATTTGTGGGGGGTTTCCACTGTTTAGGCAGATCAGGAGCTCTCCAAACACGACATGGCGTCCAGCCAATTCTGCGTTGAAAAAGTGAGACGGCGCTCCTTCCCTTCCAAACTCTGCCATGCACCCAAAAAGTGGTATACCCCCACATATGGGGTATCAGTGTACTCAGGACAAATTGCACAATAACTTTTGGAGTCTTGTTACCCTTGGAAAAATAAAAATTCGGGTGAAAAGATCATTTTTGTGGAAAAAATATGATTTTTAAATTTTATGGCTTTACGTTATAAACTTGTGTGAAGCACTTGAGGGTTCAAATTGCTCACCAAAGATCTAGATAAGTTCCTTAGGGGGTCTAGTTTCCCAAATGGGGTCATTTGTGGGGGGTTTCCACTGTTTAGGCACATCAGGGGCTCTCCAAATGCAACATGGCATCCAATCTCAATTCCAGCCAATTTTGGTTGGAAAAAGTCAAATGGTGCTCCTTCCCTTCCGAGCTCTGCCGTGCCCCAAACAGTGGTTCCCCCCCACATATGGGGCATCAGCATACTCAGGACAAATTGGACAACAACTTATGTGGTCCAATTTCTCCTGATACCCTTGGGAAAATAAAAAATTAGTGACTAAAAGATAATTTTTGTGGGAAAAAAAATAGGATTTTTTATTTTCATGCCCGGGCATTATAAACTTGTGTGAAGCACTTGGGGGTTCAACGTGCTCACCAAAGATCTAGATAAGTTCCTTAGGGGGTCTAGTTTCCAAAATGGGGTCACTTGTGGGGGATTTCCACTGTTTAGGCTCATCTGGGGCACTGCAAACGGAACATGACCCCCATCAACGTCTGCATTCCAAAACGTTACTACTTCCTTTCCAAGCCCTGCCGTGCGCCCAAACAGTTTTCCACCCCCACATATGGGGTATCAGCGTACTCAGGACAAATTGGACAACAACTTTTGGGGTCCAATTTCCTTGGGAAAATTCAAAAATTTAGGACTAAAAAATCATTTTTGTGGAATTTTTTTTTTTTTTTTTCACACCCAGGCATTATAAACTTTTGTGAAACACTTGGGGGTTCAAAGTGCTCACAACAGATCTAGATAAGTACCTTAGGGGGTCTAGTTTCCAAAATGGTGTCACTTGTGGGGGTTTCCACTGTTTAGGCGCATCAGAGGTTCTCCGAGCGCGACATGGCGTCCAATCTCAACTCCAGCCAATTTTAGTTTGAAAAAGTCAAACGGCGCTCCTTCCCTTACGAGCTCTGCCGTGTGCCCAAACAGTGGTTTTCCCCCACATATGGGGTATTGGCGTACTCAGGAGAAATTGCATAACAACCTTATCTGTCCATTTTCTCCTTTTACCCTTGTGAAAATAAAAAAAAAGTTTGTAAAAGATCATTTTTGTGGCTAAAAAGTTAAATATTCATTTTTTCCTTCCACGTTGCTTTAGTTCCTGTGAAGCACCTGAAGGGTTAATAAACTTCTTGAATGTGGTTTTGAGTACCTTGAGGGGTGCAGTTTTTAGAATGGTGTCACTTTTGGGTATTTTCTGTCATGTAGACCCCTCAAAGTGACTTCAAATGTGAGGTGGTCCCTAAAAAAAATGGCTTTGTAAATTTTGTTGTAAAAATGAGAAATCGCTGGTCAACTTTTAACCCTTATAACTTCCTAACAAAAAAAATTTTTGATTCCAAAATTGTGCTGATGTAAAGTAGACATGTGGGAAATGTTATTTCTTAACTATTTTGTGTTACATATTTCTCTGTTTTAAGGGAATAAAAATTCAAAGTTTGAAAATTGCTAAATTTTCTAAATTTTCGCCATATTTGCGTTTTTTTCAAAAATAAACGCAAGTTATATGGAAGAAATTTTACCACTAACATGAAGTACAATATGTCACGAGAAAACAATCTCAGAATCGCGAAGATCCGTTGAAGCGTTCCGGAGTTATAACCTCATAAAGAGACAGTGGTCAGAATTGTAAAAATTGTCCCGGTCATTAACGTGCAAACCACCCTTGGGGTGAAGGGGTTAAGAACATCCTAAATAGGCACTGTAAGTGGTTTATACCTTGTGGGAATAAAAGGACAAGAAATGGGAAAAACCCATTGTGGCTAAACAAAGAAGTAAGAGGGGCAATTAACAGTAAAAAGAAAGTATTTAAACTACTAAAGCAGGATGGCACCACTGAAGCTCTAAAAAACTATAGGAGAAAAATACTTTAGCTAAAAAACTAATTAAAGCTGCCAAAAAGGAAACAGAGAAGCACGTTTCTAAGAAAAGTAAAACTAATCCCAAACTGTTCTTCAACTATATCAATAGTAAAAGAATCACAAGTGAAAGTGTAGGCCGCTTAAAAAATTGTGAGGAAAGAATGGTTGAAGATGACGAGAAAAAAGCTATTGCTATTATATTAAACACCTTCTTCTCCACGGTATTCACGGTGGAAAATAAAATGCTAGGTGAAATGTGGAGAGACAAAGAAAACCCTATATTAAGGGTCACCAATCTAACCCAAGAAGAGGTGCGAAACTGGCTAAATAACATTAAAATAGATAAATCTCTGGGTCCGGATGGCATACACCCACGAGTACTAAGAGAACTAAGTAATGTAATAGACAAGCTATTATTTCTTATATTTAGGGACTCTATAGTGAAGGGGTCTGTTCCACAGGACTGGTGCACAGCAAATGTGGTACCAATATTCAAAAAGGGCTCTAAAAGTGAACCTGGAAATTATAGGCCAGTAAGTCTAACCTCTATTGCTGGTAAAATATTTGAAGGTTTCTGAGGGATGTTATTCTGGATTATCTCAATGAGAATAACTGTTTAACTCCATATCAGCATGGGTTTATGAGGAATCGCTCCTGTCAAACCAATCTAATCAGTTTTTATGAAGAGGTTAGCTATACACTGGACCAAGGTGAGTCATTGGACGAGGTATATCTTGATTTTTCCAAAGCGTTTGATATCGTGCCACACAAGAGGTTGGTACACATAATGAGCATGCTGGGTCTTGGGGAAAATGTGTGTAAATGGGTAAGTAACTGGCTTAGTGATAGAAAGCAGAGGGTGGTTATAAATGGCATATTCTCTAACTGGGTCGCTGTGACCAGTGGGGTACCGCAGGGGTCGGTGTTGGGACCTGTTCTCTTCAACATATTTAGTAACGATCTGGTAGAAGGTTTACACAGTAAAATATCATTATTTGCAGATGATACAAAACTATGTAAAGCAGTCAATACAAGAGAAGATAGTATTCTGCTACAGATGGATCTGGATAAGTTTGAAACTTCTGCCAAAAGGTGACAGATGCGGTTTAACAATGATAAATGTAAGGTTATACACATGGGAAGAAGGAATCAATATCACCATTACACACTGAACGGGAAACCACTGGGTAAATCTGACATGGAGAAGGACTTGGGGATCCTAGATAATGATAAACTTACCTGGAGCAGTCAGTGCCAGGCAGCAGCTGCCAAGGCAAACAGGATCATGGGGTGCATTAAAAGAGGTCTGGATACACATGATGAGAGCATTATACTGCCTCTGTACAAATCCCTGGTTAGACCGCAAATGGAGTACTGTACGGTTTTGGGCACCGGTGCTCAGGAAGGATGTAATGGAACTAGAGCAAGTACAGTCATGGACAAAAGTTTTGAGAATGACACAAATATTAATTTTTACAAAGTCTACTGCTTCACTTTTTCTAATGGCAATTTGCATATACTCCAGAATGTTATAAAGAGTGATCAGCTTAACAGCAATTACTTGCAAAGTCAATATTTGGCTAGAAAATGAATTTTATCCCCCAAAACACATTTCAACATCATTGCAGCCCTGCCTTAAAAGGACCAGCTAACCTCTTTTCAGTGATTGCTCCATTAACACAGGTGTGGGTGTTGATGAGGACATGGCTGGAGATCAATCTGTCATGATTAAGTAAAAATGACACCACTGGACACTTTAAAAGGAGGCTGGTGCTTGGCATCATTGTTTCTCTTCTGTTAACCATGGTTATCTCTAAAGAAACACGTGCAGTCATCATTGCAATGCACAAAAATGGCCTAACAGGGAAGCGTATCACAGCTAGAAAGATTGCACCTCAGTCAACAATCTATCGCATCATCAAGAACTTCAAGGAGTGAGGTTCCATTGTTGCCAAAAAGGCTCCAGGGTGCCCAAGAAAGACCAGCAAGCGCCAGGACCGTCTCTTAAAAGTGTTTCAGCTGTGGGATCGGGCTACCAGCAGTGCAGAGCTTGCTCAGGAATGGCAGCAGGCAGGTGTGAGTGCATCTGCACGCACTGTGAGCAGAGACTCTTGGAGCAAGGCCTGGTCTCAAGGAGGGCAACAAAGAAGCCACTTCTCTCCAGAAAAAAAATCATGGACAGACTGATATTCTGCAAAAGGTACAGGCAGTGGACTGCTGAGGACTGGGGTAAAGTTATTTTCTCTGATGAATCCCCTTTTCGATTGTTTGGGACATCAGGAAAACGCCTCATTCGGAGAAGACAAAGTGAGCGCTACCACCAGTCTTGTCTCATGCCAACTGTTAAGCATCCTGAAACCATTCATGTGTGGGGTTGCTTCTCAGCCAAGGGAATCGGCTCTCTCACAGTCTTGCCTAAAAACACAGCCATGAATAAAGAATGGTACCAGAATGTCCTCCAAGAGCAACTTCTCCCAACCCTCCAAGAGCAGTTTGGCGATCAACAATGCCTTTTCCAGCATGATGGAGCACCTTGCCATAAAGCAAAGGTGATAACTAAATGGCTCAGGGAACAAAACATAGAGATTTTGGGTCCATGGCCTGGAAACTCCCCAGATCTTAATCCCATTGAGAACTTGTGGTCAATCATCAAGAGACAGGTGGACAAACAAAAACCTAAAAATTCTGACAAAATGAAAGCATTGATTGTGCAAGAATGGACTGCTATCAGTCAGGATTTGGTCCAGAAGTTGATTGAGAGCATGCCAGGGAGAATTGCAAAGGTCCTGAAGAAGAAGGGTCAACACTGCAAATATTGACTTGCTGCATTAACTCATTCTAACTGTCAATATAAGCTTTTGTTACTCATATGTTTGCAATTATATTTCTGTCTGTGATAAAAACATCTGTCAAACACACATAAAAACCAGAGGGCAGCAGATCATGTGAAAATATAATATTTGTGTCATTCTTAAAACTTTTGGCCATGACTGTACAAAGGGGTAGAAAATGAACTCGGCACTCAACTTTAGTATAGTGAGAATAAAGATTTTTATTCACAGTAGTAACACGAAACGTTTCGGTCCTATATCATGGACCTTCATCAGTCACTACATTTATAAAAACAGAAGAAAAAAATTATATTAACAAAATAAAGTATGTACAATCAAAATTTTGGTCAATAGTAAAGGTAGAGAGTAGTTGTATACAATGCTTCAGGAGATTTAGGGAGCAATCATAGGTCAGAGTTGTATCAGAGGTATCACAAAGGCAGAAAGAATATATATGGTGAGGACATACCAGATACTACTGGGAAGGGGGTTGATCCACATAGGGAAGAAAGAAAGGGCTGGATATAGCTGTAGGTGAAGATAAGATAAACGTAAGTGCCGATATTCTTTTATGTATAAGTAGATTTTGTGCCTATGCCTGTAGATGTGACATACCCTGTGTTGGTGGGGTGAGATGAGGAAGAGGACAATGCCTCTATTGCACTAGTAACCTGTAGAAACAGCGCAAAACATAGATACCATAAATATCACAACTATCAATATGATGGTGAAGCGGTGGAGCCGCTATACTTGTCTGTGACTGACCTGTTGTGAAGGAGTCCGGCAGTGAGGATAGGTCTCTGCATTGGACGCGGTGTCCACCGCTAGTCTGAGCGCAGAGAAAGCTAGAAAGCAGCATGTATATGAGAGGAAGAGGCGGGACTATAGTGTCAGTCAAACAAAGCATTAGACAGGAAGTGAGGTGGCAGGAAGTTAATGGACATGTGTTCCAAGTGAATACTAGGTAACCAGAGGCCGTCCTACAGGTGGGAGGAGTAAAGGAGCAGCGTGCTGATGGAGATGTGCCCAACAATTGGTTGTGCACACGGTTATTTTTTCATATGACTGTACAAAGGAGCGCAACAAAACTAATAAAGGGGATGGGGGAACTATAATACTTAGAGAACTTAGCAAAATTAGGATTATTTAGTCTAGAAAAAAGATGACTGAGGGGCGATCTAATAACCATATATAAGTATATAAGGGGACAATACAAATATCTCTCCGAGGATCTGTTTATACCAAGGAAGGTGACGATCACAAGGGGGCATTCTCTGCATCTGGAGGAAAGAAGGTTTTCCACCAACGTAGAAGAGGATTCTTTACTGTTAGGGCAGTGAGAATCTGGAATTCCTTGCCTGAGGAGGTGATGATGGCGAACTCAGTCAAGGGATTCAAGAAAGGCCTGGATGTCTTCCTGGAGCATAACAATATTGTATCTTACAGTTATTAGGTTCTTTAGAAGGACGTAGATCTGGGGATTTATTCTGACAGAATATAGGCTGAACTGGATGGACAAATGTCTTTTTGTGGCCTTGCTAACTATGTTACTATGTTGCTATGTAATACAGTTGAAATCTCTCTCTTATTCAGGAGTTTTGCAGTCCATATATTGTACATTATACAAATGATACTGCAACTGGGAAAATAAGTATTTGATACACGGCAGATTTTGCAGGTTTACATACAAAGAATGGAGATGTCTGTAATTTTCATCCTAGGTACACTTCAACTGTGAGAGACAGAATCTAAGAAAAAAAAACAGAAAATCACAGTGTATGATTTTTAATTAATTTAATTGCATTTTTTTTGCATGAAATAAGTATATGATCACCTACCAACCAGCAAGAATTCTGACTCTCACAGACCTGTTAGTGATCCTATAAGAAGCCCTCCTACTCTTCTCTCATTACCTGTATTAATTGCACTTGTCTGAACTCGTTACCTGTATAAAAGACTCCTGTCCATTCACTCAATCAATCACACTCCAACCTCTCCACCATAACCAAGACCAAAGAGCTGTCTAAGGACACCAGTCACAAAATTGTAGACATGCACATAGCTGGGACGGGCTGCAGGACAATAAACAAGCGGCTTGGTGAGAAGGTAACAACTGTTGGCACAATTGTTAGAAAATGGAAGAAAGACAAGATGACTATCAATTTTCCTGACAAGCGGTGGACGCTGCGTCAGTATTGGCTGCATACCTTCTCCACTGCATACCAATGCAGATCTAATGTGGGTTCTCATTCACCCACATCCACCTGTTGCTTCACAGGCATGCTACAAATAAGTGATCATATATTCACTTCCTTTCCTCCTCTTTAAGCAGTAGGACTGACGAAGGTCTGTGTGGGACTGAAACGTCTCAATTTTTGATTTGACTGCATTAAAATTACTTCTGGATTCTGTCACGTCGCCGTTGGATTCAGTGGCTGGGGTTCCTGCGCCGGACTCCTTCTGCTGGTGGTGCCGGTGATAGGAGTGCGGTATCCTCATATGGTTCCGCTCCTTTGACGCCGGCCTCTGTCGCTGCGCATCGCCATGTTTCGCCTGTGGGTAATGTTGGCGACAGAGAAGGGGTCTCTGCGCAGGCATCTGGTGGGCGTAGGCTTCGATCTTCTGTCAGAGATGAAGTGGTTGGTGTCAGTCATGCATCACCATCTGGCCTGGTTCTGGGGGCGGTCCAGATGAGGTCATCAGACTGTGAGCCTGTGAGAGGTAGCCATGCCCTTCAAATGCCTTGGAGCCTGGCTTGTAGGCCGCCAGATATAGTCTTGGTTTCCCCAGTGTGCTAGTTTGTTTTGCTATTGTATTTCTGACCTTTGCCTGGATTTCTGACTGTTCTACTGCCTGCCGATTTTGTACCTCTGCTGTCCGCCTGGTTTTGACTTGAACTTTAGCCTGAATTTCTGACCCTTCTACTGCCTGCCGATTTTGTACCTCTGCTGTCCGCCTGGTTTTGACCCTTGGACTTCTGACTACGCATTTGGTCTCGCTTTTTATTCCCGTCCTAGCGTCCTTCCTACTCCGGTCCATTGCTCTCATAGGTAGCTACCCCCTGGGCTTCGCTATAATTCCAGATCCCTGTATAGGGGTAAAGGGTCTCGGGGTTTCTCGGCGTGCTGTCTTACCTGCAGTTCAGACCTGCAGTGGGCGGACGCCACAGATTCCACTTTAAGTTGAGTGCCAAGTTTTATTTTCTCTATATACTGGCCTGGGAACCTACTTGTGCACCAGTACATCGTTGTGCTATGTTTTTTGCTTATATCAATTTTCCCCGGTCTGCGGCTCATGCAAGATCTCGCCTCGTGGGGTAAGGATGATTCTGAGAAAGGTCAGGAATCAGCCCAGAACCACATGGGAGGACCTGGTCAATGACCTGAAGGGAGCTGGGACCACAGTCTCAAACATTACCATTAGTAACACAGTACGCCATCATGGATTAAAATTCTTCAGGGCATGCAAGGTCCCCCTGCTCACGCCAGCACATGTCCAGACCTGTTTGAAGTTTGCTAATGACCATCTGGATGATCCAGAGGTGACATCGAAGAAGGTCATGTGGTCAGATGAGACCACAATAGAACTTTTTGGTATCAAATCCAGTCACCGTCTTTGGAGGAAGAAGATAAGTACAACCTCAAGAACACCATCCCAACCGTGAAGCTCATACTTTGTGGGTGCTCTTCTGCAAAGGGGACAGTATTGCAATGAGGATGGATGGTGTCATGTATTGTGAGATTTTAGCCAACAACCTCCTTCCCTCAGTAAAGGCTAGGTTCACATTAGCATTTATGTGCGCAGCATATCATCTGCATGAGCAAACGCAGCCTCTATTAGGCTGATATCTGAATTTTAGTAGATATCAGCCTAATAGAGGTATGTTCACATAGGTCAGACCTATGTGAACATACCTCTATTAGGCTGATATCTGAATTTTAGTAGGAACCTGCTGTAATTAAACCACCAGGTGGTGGTTTTAATTACAGCAGGTTCCTACTAACCCATAAATGCAGGCATTACTGATAGAGGTGTCCAAATTCACCCAGAAATTCAGATATCAGCCTAATAAAGGTATGTTCACATAGGTCAGGGACCCATCAGACTTGAGACCACCTTGACGATGGTTTGTGGGAAAATTATATTTGGCCAAATGTTATACTATAAGTGACGCGCACCAAATACAGGGGTTCCAGGGCTATGGGGTACCAGCCCATGGAAGTCTATGGGGATGTCACTGGCAGCAGAGCTCGGTCCGTAGCCCTGGGCGCTCATACAAAGGGGGATATTTACAGGGGATTTTAGAATAGTTCGTGACGCCACCTTTGGTTTCTGATCAAATAGACCAGCGCTGCAGGGTGAATCTTCTGAGGGGATGTTATTGGGCAGCTAGATGTTAAGTCCCCCACAGGTGGGACTGTTCCCTCAAAGTCTATGGTGGAGCAAGGTGTAGATAAAGAGTCAGTCACACACAATTCAGTCTCTTTCCATACCTTTACTGATGTTGTTGGTAGGTATGTCCCGGGAAGCTGGTCAGGTTGGAGAAGGCACATTCAGGGAATTGCTGAGCAGGTGTAAGGCCTCCTTTCTCCTTGGAGTGTATGTGAGTCCTAACTTGCATGAAGTCAAGTTTAACTCTTAATGTAGCAACTACGCCCGGCCGACATTGTGGTAGAGCCTTCTCTGTCTCTGATAATCAGATGTTGGAAAGAACGAAGTCCTCCTATTGCAGCGTCCTGCTCAAAGTCCTTGTTCTCCCTGACTCCAGTTACGTATCGACACTTAGGGCTACCTTCTGTGACTTGAAGTCCAGCAAGGATTCCGGTGTTTTCTATCACTAGCCGTGAAGTACTAGCAATGCCTCGGACCCCGGTGTCCGGTTAACTAAGTGAAGGTGATCTGTCACCTAGGTCACTTATCCTTCTTTCTCCACTCGCCTGTCGCCCTGCTCTTGCCCTTAACATAAGCACGGGTAGCAGTGGGTGTAGTTGTCAGCTTTCTTTCCGAGCTCATTGACCTGTTCTCAGTTGCCTCGTTGTTATAACTGCTGTAGTTCCCTTCCTTCTTTCCTTCCAGACTCTGTCCAGAGCAGCTCACAGGACGTTCCGTCAGACTGTATACACGCTGTAGCTCCGAGAGTCACTTTCCACTTTCTAGAGAACACCGGCAACTGTCTCTGAGGTAACTGCTTCAGATTCAGATGTAACTCTGACTAGGCTAGAGTGATTCCCTTGCCCACTCGTACTAGCCTCCACTTCAGTATATGGTGAGCTACAGGAGCTCTGTCAGATTTCAGTCTTATCTCCTCTCCCTCCAAGACTAGACTGGCTTGTCTGGCTTCTGAAACTAGAATGGCTTCTGAAACTAGAATGGCTACTGCTACCTAATCACACTCTTAAATAGTCTAAGGTTCCCTCTAGTGGTAATACTGGGAAATGTGTGTTGTGAATGAATATCAGGTTTCACAATTACCTTTCTTGTGCACTCTCCTGGAGACATGTGTACCAAGCGCAGCTGGGCCACACATAAGTGTCTCAAATTTTTCCTTATACTCCAAAGCTGTATTGCTATTCAAAATTTCACGTATTTCATATTGTCCTGCTTTGGAATGATAGAGTGCAGCCTTTTTTTGTTATATCAATGTTTGCTAGTGACAGCTCCGAAACCTGGAAGATCTAGAGAAGATCTGTATGGAGGAGTGGGGCAAAATCCATACTGCAGTGTGTGCAAACTTGGTCAAAAACTACAGGAAATGTCTGATCTATGTAATTGCAAACAAAGATTTCTGTGCCAAATATTAACCCCTTTCTGACATTAGACGTACTATCCCATCCATTGGACCTGGGCCCGTATGCCCATGGACGGGATAGTACATCACATGCGATCGGACGTGCTCACGGGGTGAGCATGGCCGATCGCGGAAGGGTGTCAGCTGATTCTCACAGCTGACACCCGGCACTAAGTGCCAGGAGCGGTCATGGACCGCTCCCGGCACTTTATGTCACGCTGTATAGCAGATATATATATGTGATGACAGTAATCTATATCAAAAGGGCAACATACTATATAACATGCGCATAGATATATGATAACATAGAATTACCTGACAGAATGTCCAGTGGGTCAATACGGAATCCGTTATACGCTGTCTCTGGCTAGAGGGTGACCGGGGTCTATGCTGACCCTAAACTGGGGTCCTAACTAATCCCTCTACCTGGAGGTACTGTTAAAGGTACAGAGGTCCAGGCCACCAGCGTAAACCCTGTCTCCTATCAATCCCTGCCAACTGTAATCTAGTCCTAAGAAGGACCCTGATTACCACGAAAGGGAATGAACAGGTAACGGTTAATGAACAGAAAGACATACAAGAAAGACAAGAA
>JARQOD010000003.1:347790290-347822959 GCA_033576555.1 Oophaga sylvatica | reverse complement strand
ACCTTATTCGCATTAAGCACGGGGATGAATGGAAAACGGCGTTTAATACCCCAGAGGGGCATCTTGAGTACCTAGTGATGCCCTTTGGGGCTCACTAATGCTCCTTCCGTCTTCCAATCCTTCATGAATGATATTTTCAGGGATTTTGTGGATAAATTTCTGATTGTTTATTTGGATGATATGTTGATTTTTTCCAATGACTGGGACTCTCATGTGAAACATGTTCGGACTGTGTTCCAGATTTTGAGAGAGAATGCTCTGTATGTGAAGGGATCAAAGTGTATTTTTGGCGTACAGAAGGTCTCATTTCTGGGATTCATTTTGTCTCCGTCTGTTATTGAAATGGACTCGGTCAAGGTTCAGGCCATCTGTGATTGGGTCCAACCTACTTCATTAAAGGCTCTTCAGAGATTTTTGGGTTTTGCCAATTTTTATCGTAAATTTATTGGTAATTTCTCCAGTATTGTTAAACCATTGACTGATTTGACCAAAAAGGGTTCTGATGTGGTGAATTGGCCTCCTGAGGCAGTCTCTGCGTTTCAGGAACTTAAGCAGAGATTCACTTCTGCTCCTGTTCTACGGCAGCCTGATGTTTCTCTACCGTTTCAGGTGGAGGTTGATGCCTCTGAAATTGGGGCAGGTGCCATTTTGTCCCAAAGAGATCCAGAGACCTCTAAGAGTAACCCTTGTGCCTTTTTCTCTCGAAAATTTTCTCCAACTGAACGTAATTATGACGTGGGTAATCGGGAGTTATTGGCCATGAAGTGGGCCTTTGAAGAGTGGAGACATTGGCTGGAAGGAGCCAAACATCAGGTGGTGGTCCTCACGGACCATAAGAATCTGATTTATCTCGAATCAGCCAAGCGATTTAATCCTAGACAGGCCAGGTGGGCCTTGTTTTTCACACGTTTTAATTTTGTGGTTTCTTTTCTTCCTGGCACTAAGACTGTTAAGGCGGATGCCCTCTTGAGGAGTTTCTTTGTGGACTCTCCTGAGTTATCTGATCCTACTGTTATTTTGAAAGAGGGTGTAGTACTTTCCGCCATCTCGCCCAATTTGAGACTGGCTCTGGAAGGTTGTCAGGAGGATAAACCTGAGCGCTGCCCTATTGGGAAATTGTTTGTCCGAGACCGGTGGAAGAAGAGTGTGATGTCTGAGATTCATGGTTCCGCGTTGGCTGGTCATCCCGGGATTTTTGGTACCAGAGACTTGGTGAGTTGATCCTTTTGGTGGCCTACTTTGTCTCGTGACGTCAGGGAATTTGTGCAGTCCTGTGGGACTTGCTCTCACTCCAAGCCTTGCTTTCGCTCTAGTGGTTTGTTAATGCCATTACCTGTGCCCAAGAGGCCATGGACCCATATCTCTATGGATTTTATTTCCGACCTCCCTGTTTCTCAGAGAATGACCGTTATTCTGGGTAATCTGTGATAGGTTTTCCAAGATGATACATCTTGTGCCATTACCTAAGTTACCTTCCTCCTCCGAATTGGTGCCGTTGTTCCTTCAGCACGTGGTTCGATTACATGGCATTCCGGAGAACATTGTGTCTGACAGAGGAGTCCAGTTTGTTTCCAGATTTTGGAGGACATTTTGTTCTAAACTTGGTGTTCAATTATCTTTCTCCTCTGCTTTTCATCCTCAGACCAATGGACAAACCGAGAGAACAAACCAGACCTTGGAGACTTATTTGAGATGTTTTGTGTCTGCTGATCAAGATAACTGGGTCTCTTTTTTGCCTTTGGCTGAGTTTGCTCTTAATAATAGGGCTAGCTCTGCCACCTTGATGTCTCCATTTTTCTGCAATTTTGGGTTTCACCCTCGATTTTCTTCGGGACAGGTGGAGGCTTCTGTCTGTCCGGGTGTTGACTCTGTTGTGGAGCGAATGCAGCAGATTTGTACCAGGTAGTGGAGAGGTTGTCTCTCTCTCAGGAGAAGGCCCAACGGTTTGTCAACTGGCATAGGACTGATGGTCCTCGGTTTAAAGTGGGGGACTTGGTTTGGTTGTCCTCAAGAAATATCCCTATGAGGGTTGCATCTCCAAAGTTTAAGCCTAGGTTCATTGGACCTTATAAGATCATGGAGATTCTTAATCCTGTTTCCTTCCGTTCGCTTCTTCCAGGGACATTTAAGATCCATAACGTGTTCCACAAGTCCTTATTGAAGAGGTTTGTCGAGCCAGTGGTTCCTATGGCTGTGCCTCCTGACCCTGTTTTGGTTGAGGGCAATCTGGAGTATGTGGTTGAGAAAATATTGGATTCTCGTTTTTCTAGACAGAAACTCCAGTATTTGGTTAAGTGGAGAGGTTATGGTCAGGAGGACAATTCTTGGGTGTTTGCTTCGGACATCCATGCTAGGAGACTGATCCGTGCCTATCACCGAGCTCATCCTGATCGGCCTGGTTGCACAAGTGAGGGTTCGGTGACCCCTCCTCAAGGGGGGGTACTGTTGTGAATGTGCTAGAGATGGTTTCTGAGCAGAGGCTCCCTCTGGTGGTTACAGACAGTACTGAACCTTTCAGCGAGGAATGGCAATCTGGGTTCACTGACTGGTCTGATATAAGGGAGGTTCCCTCCTATGATGGTTGCCGGTGATCAATTGTTCTTGTCTCAATTGTGGTTCCTGGTTCATTTGGAAGTTTGCTGGAGTCTTGCCTGCATCTCCTGCTTTCAGATAAGATATTTTTTGCTTTTATTTTTGTGCTTGCTTTTTGCATTGTTTTCTGCACTTTTGTGGAGGTCAGCCAGGTCCCCTCCTGGGGCCTGAGCTCCTCACAGTTTATCTGCAGCCACTCTTATTTGCTCATTTGCTTTTTCCTGTTTTTTCAGCGGCTGCAGCTTGGTTTTGTTCACACTGGGATCTGATTTAGCGGGTGACGAGATCGTGTGATCTCAGTATTTTTGTAATCAGAATTGTTGGATTTTTGTAGGGTTTTCTGGGTTGCAGAAAGTAATCTTTCCTTTCCTATCCTATTTAGTCAGCTTGTGGCCCCAGCGTTTGCTCAATCTATTTTCTGCCTATGTTTGTGTTTTCATCTTGTCTAACCGCCATTATATGTTTGGGGGCTTCCTATTTTCTTTGGGGATCTGCTCTGGGGCAGATAGCTTTCATCTTTCTGCCTTAAGGTGTAGTTATCTCTCAGGCTGTGACGAGGCATCTAGGATCAACGTAGGAACGCTCCACGGCTACCTCTAGTTGTGTCGTTAGTTTAGGAACCTGCAACCCATCAGTTACCAACATCTCAGGTGTTCTGCTGCCCTGCTGTTGTTCCTGTCCTCCTCAGCTACCGAAATATAACAGTCCCCCCACAGTATCCCATATTGTATGATGTTTCCCCATAACCTCCATGGGGAGATCCCCCTCAAAGCCCCAATACAGTATGATGTTCCCCTCACAGCCCCAATATAATCTGATGGTCTTCGACATTCCCCATATAGTATGATGACCTCCCCCATAGTTCCAATTCTGTATGATGGCCCTCCACAACTGTTCACAAAAAAACAACTTCACCTAATCCAGTCTCCATGTCCACTGCAGCCGCTGCCTCCTGTGGGCCAGAATGTTATACTCCAGTGGCCTGGAGCTGACTATCACGAACACCGCACTGCACTTGCTCACTGAGCCAGTGCGCGTGTCCTGAGTAAGGCAGACTGCACTCAAAGATACCTGTGGAGCGGGGCAGCAGCGGTGAAGATGCGTGCTTCAGACTAACAGGACCTGAAGCACGTGACTGCCAAGAGGCGGCGCCAGCCATAGGTCTCTCAGAGGAAGCAGGAACAGAGAGAAATTGCTTCAGGCCAAACAGAACCTGAAGCACCTGACTTATGGGGGCGTGGCTTAAGCTCCGAGAGCTAGGAGCAGAAGGAAAACTCCTAGAAGGGTAACTATGGGACAGTAGACAAACTCACAACGAAGAGACGGACCGGGTCAAAACCAAACAAGCAACAAGATCAGGCACAAGGCACAGGCACACGGGATGTCAACTAACTCAGCCGAGGGCAGGAGTATAACTGACAACAGACCTAGGTCATTTGGCAACTAAATAGCCGCCCTCTGCCAGAGAGAGGCTGAAACCATTAACCCCAGTCTGACCAGGACGGGACAAAGACAAAACCCCGTCCTGGGTCATGACACTGACGTTATACACCGGGGCGAAGGCTGGAGGTGATACATCTGGGGCGATAATTAAGGGTGTGCATAACAACTTTTGTCCTTAGAACTTCTTTTGTTTTGTTCATAATGAGTTTTTTCACTTCACTTTCATCTTCTTCTTCATTCTTCATAGGGGTGTCTGGTTTTGCAGCTCAAAGTCATGGTCTTGTGAAAGCTATTTGTAAATATAACAGAATAAATATATTAAAAGGACATTATATTATACATCTTCACTTGAGCCATTCAGTTTGCTGCCCTAGGCAATGCCCATTAGGCCTTCCCTGCATCCTGATACCTGTGGTCCTACATCAGCGGAATAGCACTCACTGACTGCATCATAGAGATTTATTGTTCAGAAACCTATTATAATTAAAATATTTCTATTGATTTATGGCTATGGAGGTAGTTAATGTACCATAATGACTTAATGTCTGGAAACCACTTAACAAACTGCAGGAAGCCATACAGGTCACTTACTATAAGTGGTCCAGTGTAACGCTGATACAACAGCTTCTAAAAGAAAATATATCATAGAGATAGGTCTGTATCTGGCCCACTACCCAAGGTTCAGAGCCTAGTGCAGCAATTATTGGGGGCAGCATGGACTTTGGACAAAAAAAAATCAACTGGAAAATAGGTCGGTCGCAAAACCAGCACAACGCTGGCTCCAGTTGTTAGCACAGTCACACAATCAACTGATGATTGATTGATGGGGCAACAGCTGCTCCGCAGCTAGGCCGGTTGTTGTGTGCTTCCCAGTGAACAGAAAGTATATACTCATCCGATATATAGAGTATATATACACATATATATATATATATATATTATATATATATATATATATATACAGTACAGACCAAAAGTTTGGACACACCTTCTCATTCAAAGATTTTTCTGTATTTTCATGACTATGAAAATTGTACATTCACACTGAAGGCATCAAAACTATGAATTACCACATGTGGAATTATATACTTAACAAAAAAGTGTGAAACAACTGAAAATATGTCTTATATTCTAGGTTCTTCAAAGTAGTCACCTTTTGCTTTGATTACTGCTTTGCACACTCTTGGCATTCTCTTGATGAGCTTCAAGAGGTAGTCACCAGAAATGGTCTTCCAACAGTCTTGAAGGAGTTCCCAGAGATGCTTAGTACTTGTTGGCCCTTTTGCCTTCACTCTGCGGTCCAGCTCACCCCAAACCATCTCGATTGGGTTCAGGTCTGGTGACTGTGGAGGCCAGGTCATCTGGCGTAGCACCCCATCACTCTCCCTCTTGGTCAAATAGCCCTTATGTGTCGACCCGCCACCACAATTGTGGGTTACCAGGGCAATGGGGTACTCAGAGCCGAGCCCATGGAAGTCTATGGGGATTTGTCACAGGTAGCTGTGGCTCGGTCTGTGGCCCTAGCGGTCTGGCGTATGTTGGGGGAATATTTACAGGGGATAGATATATTTACAGTTCGTGACGCCACCTGTAGTCTCTGGTAATTTGTACCAGCGCTGCTGTAGATCTCTGAGGGGATGGTGAGGCAGCTAGATGTCGGGTCCCCTACAGGTGGGACTCTTCCCTCAGGTCGGTAGTTAAAGCAGGGTTGTGCAGGCATGCAAGTAAATAACTCAGTCTCACACGGTCAGCGTCTTTCCATACCTTTACTTGTAAGATGGTAAGGCAGGTCCCAGGGAGGCTGATCCAAGGAGAACGTGTTTTGAGATAGCAGCTGGACAAGTTAGGGGCCTCCTTTACTTTCACAACGATGAGTACAACCAGCATGAAGCGTAGTTCCCTCTATAACTCCAGCTATTCCTTAGCTGTACTGCCCAGTCAGTTTTGTGGTCGGAGCCTTCCTGTGAGAGAGCTGAATTCCTATCTTGTCGTGCACTGACTCAAAGTCTTCACTCCCCCTGACCCCAGTTACGTACCGACTATTTAGGGGCTGCTTCCCGCGACCTAAGGTCCGGTAAGTCTCTGGTTTTCTCACCACTAAGCGTGAAGCTTTAGTGATCCTTCGGTCCCCAGTGACCGGTTACAATGTGCAGGACTTCTTCAATCCAAAAGCACTTTTCAAATATTCCTTTCCACTGTGCCTTTCGCCTTGTCCTCGCTTGTAGCATAAACACTCACACTTGCAAAAAGTCATATAGTCACTCCCTTCTTCTCTTCCTTCAGAGTTAGTTAACAGACTCTCAGTTATCCACTAGGCAGGAGCACGTCTCTGAACCTTTCACTGTCCTTGGGACAGGAGACTGAAGTATTTCTGTACTAAGCTCTTCTTTCTTTATCAATGTCTTCAAGTGAGGTACAGCTCTGACCAGGCTGAGGTGATCTATATCTCGCCCTTACTGGCCTCCACTTGCTGAACTGCTGATAGAACCAGGCTGGACTGCTTCCTCCCTCCAAGTCCCAGCTAGACTCCACATGTCTGCTCTGTCCGAAGACAGGAAACTGACTACTCTAATCACTCAACGAATACACCCTGACCACTCCCTCACAAGTGACTACACTACCCTAAGGGTGTGTCTAGTGTATGTTGAGTGAATGGGTATTGAGCATTAAACTGCTATCTCTCCACACACTCTCCAGGGTACTGCGTGTGCCTAACACCAGGGCTACACATTTACACAGCCTGGAGGTGTGTTTGGGGTCATTGTCCTGTTGAAAAAAAAATGATGGTCCAATTAAACGCAAACCGGATGGAATAGCATGCCGCTGCTTCAATTTTGAATAAATCCCCAACAATGTCACCAGCAAAGCACCCCCACACCATCACACCTCCTCGTCCATGCTTCACGGTGGGAACCAGGCATGTAGAGTCCATCCGTTCACCTTTTTTGCATTGCACAAAGACGCGGTGGTTGGAACCAAAGATCTCAAATTTGGACTCATCAGACCAAAGCACAGATTTCCACTGGTCTAATGTCCATTCCTTGTGTTCTTTAGCCCAAACAAGTCTCTTCTGCTTATTGCCTGTCCTTAGCAGTGGTTTCCTAGCAGCTATTTTGCCATAAAGGCCTGCTGCACAAAGTCTCCTCTTAACTGTTGTAGAGATGTGTCTGCTGCAAGAACTCTGTGAGCATTGACCTGGTCTCTAATCTGAGCTGCTGTAAACCTGCGATTTCTGAGTCTGGTGACTCGGATAAACTTATCCTCAGAAGCAGAGATGACTCTTGGTCTTCCTTTCCTGGGGCGGTCCTCATGTGAGCCAGTTTCTTTGTAGCGCTTGATGGTTTTTGCAACTGCACTTGGGGACACTTTCAAAGTTTTCCCAATTTTTCAGACTGACTGACCTTCATTTCTTAAAGTAATGATGGCCACTCGTTTTTCTTTACTTAGCTGCTTTTTTCTTGCCATAATACATATTCCAACAGTCTATTCAGTAGGACTATCAGCTGTGTATCCATCAGACTTCTGCACAACACAACTGATGGTCCCAACCCCATTTATAAGGCCAAAAATCCCACTTATTAAACCTGACAGGGCACATCTGTGAAGTGAAAACCATTTCTGGTGACTACCTCTTGAAGCTCATCAAGAGAATGCCAATAGTGTGCAAAGCAGTAATCAAAGCAAAAGGTGGCTACTTTGAAGAACCTAGAATATAAGACATAATTTCAGTTGTTTCACACTTTTTGTTAAGTATATAATTCCACATGTGTTAATTCATAGTTTTGATGCCTTCAGTGTGATTCTACAATTTTGATAGTCATGAAAATACAGAAAAATCTTTGAATGAGAAGGTGTGTCCAAACTTTTGGTCTGTACTGTATATATATATATATATATATATATATATATATATATATATACTTTGGTATGATCGTAGAATGTAAGTCCGCAAAGACAGGGTCCTCTCCCCTCTGTACCAGTCTGTCTTTGTAAATTTTGTTTACTGTAAACGATATCTATAACTTTGTATGTAACCCCTTCTCATGTACAGCACCATGGAACTAATGGCGCTATATAAGTAAATAATAATAATAATCACTGCAAAGCTCCGCAATAACAAAAGAAAAACTAGCTGCCACCATCAATTGTTAATTACAGGCCGATTGGACGCCCATTACTGGTAAAGTGGAGCTCACAAGGCTTCAGAGGTGCAATTTATAGAACAAAAGGAGCAAAACTATTAAATTTTATATATTTAATCCAATAATTTGGGAGTGTTTATAAAAATATTCAAAATATATTACAAAAGGGACAAGACAATATAATATATACAGGCACAAAAAATAAAAGGGTAAACAAAAGGAATTTACTATATTGGTTGTCATAGGAATGGAGCAGATCTTGCGAAGAGGAGCACTCCGATTAGGAAATGGTGCAGTCCTACAGCACGCTGTATTTTTCAGCACTGAACTGTGGCTCTAAGTCAGAATATGCCTTTTCCAGGTACCAGCCATGCCCCTGGTGATCTCAGATGGGGGCCCGTAAATGAGATGTGGCTCAGGTACCAAAAATGATGAGATCCCTGATCTTAAGGATATCTGCCCCCATGGAGATCCCAAGCGGGAGATATTAAAGCCATATTTCCTATCATGATTTTAGCTTTCTATACATTTGAGGCATGGCATATAGAACGTTCTTCATCTGGACGATATCAATACAGGGTTGATGCACAGACCTCACAGTGATGGAAGTGAATGCATTGTATTCATCACTGCAACACAATGGTGAAATATGTCTCCCATATCTATAGGACCTACACCTATCACAATAAACCCAATATTCATATCAGGTATCTGCCTCTGTCCCAGCTAAACCCTTGCTCTGTATAGTTCTTTGAAGACAAGAAGGATTAATCATCATTCAAGCCTATTATTTACTATTCACACTGACCACAGTAGGTGGCTACATCACATCAGGAGAGTCGTAGAGCGAAGAGTTGGAATTGAGCGTTATCGCTATTACAATGAATTATGAAGTCATTCTTCTTTTCTCAACATGTGGTTATTGCATGCGTGACACTACATTAAAACGCCCTTCGTGTGCCAATACTTTAATAGGCGCTATATGTGGTGGGTACTATTTTTGGGGACATTATCTGCAGGATCATATTATTTTTTACACTTGTATTTGGGGTGCTATAATTTTTATGTAGTGAAGTATGTATGGTAACTGCGCGGCAAAGCTGGCACGGCCATGGTAGTAAAAGAAGAACGGGCCAACAGGCAACACTTTTTCTACAGTCCATTATTTTAGGACACTTGTTAGCAGAGTCGGGACACTTTTTGAGTCAGCACTACACTTTGGGCAGCAGAAACAGATTTAAGGTTGTCTCATACAAAGAGTTTATCGATGAAACCCTCGTTTTTCTGTGGCCATTTACTGTGGTTTTTATTACCCCAAAATGCTACGTTCATATATTACATGAAGGTGTATGGTGAAATAATATGGTGCAGACGCTTTTTTGTTTGTTCATTTTTGTCCATCCTTTTGAAGTGTTTTTTTTCGATGGTGGGTTGCATTTTTTTTTTCAAAATGCTTAATGCTGTAGGTATGTCATTTTTTGGAGTGTTTTTACCATAGTCTGCCTAATAGGTCTTGAAATGAAAAAAAGCTTTGCACATGTAATGAATATCAAAAAATAAAGGCACCAAAAATGCAGACTCAATACATGGTACAGATTTAATAGAAAGCATAAGGTATGGAGCCTATACCTTCTATTGAATCCATTGTCTGGGCTTTTTGTGATCTCAGACAGGAGCTGTGTGCTCCTGTCTGCTGAGGAGCGCATTTCTCGAAGGTCTATTAAGTGATCACTGGGGGATCTCAGGGTCTGGTACCCATCGGGTATTCAGACAATTCAAATTCCTGCTTACTATTTAAAATCCACCAGAAAGTTTAGTTACACTTTAAGGAAGCACTTGGAGTTGTTGGACCTGTACCAACTACGATGCACAGAAGCACCCGCCATTGCATATTTTGTATGAGGACACATACTACGTACAAACGCGTGGGACCGCTATGGGCTCGAACGTAGCCCCGGCCTACGCAAATGCTTACATGGACCTTTTTGAGACTGAACACGTTTATAACCATTATCTATTTGTACAATTTGCTAAGTACTACTATCGCTATATAGATGACATCTTTTTCATCTGGCTAGGCTCCTCCTCAACCTTATTGACATTCTTTGAATATCTCAATTCTATTTCTCCAGAACTTCAGTTCACTATCCACCATAGTGATTCACAGATTTCGTTCTTGGACACTCTGGTAATAAAAGATTCGAATGGACAACTTTCCACTGACTTGTTTACCAAACCCACCGACTGCAATAGTTTACTACATTATTCCAGCTGCCACCCTAAATCCACGAAAGACAGTCTACCACGCTCACAGTTTAAGGGAGTATCTCGCATTGTATCCGACCCCAATCTCCGCAGGGACAGACTCTCCATGATGGCTAATAGATTTAGGGAACGTAATTACCCTAACAAACTTCTAGATGAAGAATTGACAAAAGCTTTACTACCTCAATCACCCTCCCCTTCTCGGCATACATTGGAGAGTGTCCCTTTTGTTCACCAACACCACCCTTTCATGCCAAAAATGTACTCAGCCATTAGGAAACATTGGCCCTTACTCACTCGGGCCTATCCTAATGTTTCGGTCTTCCAAAATCGTGTACTTATGAGTACAAGTAGACCCCCAAATATCAAAGATCGTCTGATTAGGGCTGACATTGGCAGTTCACGTCCCTCTCACTCACAACGACTACTCAGTACCCAACGCAAAGGGACATTCCCGTGTTTAGGTTGTGCATCTTTCTCCAATGTGATCAAGTCTGATAGTGTCCTCCATCCTAGAACAGGAAAATCTTATCCAATCAATGGTTACTTCACCTGTGAATCAAATTTTGTTATTTACGTCATCAAGTGTCATTGTGGCCTACTTTATGTGGGAGAAACCACCCAACATGTCAGAGACCGCATAGCAAGCCATAAATCTACAATTAGATGTGGTAAGACATGGCTTCCCCTTCCTGATCATTTTCTCAGGCTCAAACATTCAGTGGCCCAACTAAAGTACCAGGTCCTGGAACAGGTCCCACGCCTCAGACGGGGTGGTAATCATATATGCTTACTCAAATCCAGAGAAACTCACTGGATTAACACCTTGGATACATTACCACCACATGGTCTGAATAGAGAAATTGACTGATCTATATAAATTACCTACATGTTGTACCTATTACACTAATTATTGTATGTTATTTTTCCCCAGACCCGTTAAAATACACCACCCTGGTGAGTTTCTCTTGTGATAACCATAAACCTTCACAATCACTCATGTCCCTTGTATAGGTCTTATATTTATATATATTGAAGTATTCCGCTCCCCGATAATACCATTTCCATATGTCCTTTTATTTAACCACATCTATTATTTCGAACCAGGTAATATTTATCCTTGATCTAGATGTTTCTATACCTGCTAAACCATACACACTATTATCCGCCCTTTAGGAGCGTCCATCAGAGTAAGGCACATACCCAATACAGAATCTATTTAGCCTATGCACTTATACTGCTCTGCGCAGCCGCAGTAGCATCATGTCGTTGAACAGGAAGTGACTTCCGAACCGGATGACGCACTTCCGGTCCGGCGGTCACCAGGAACGCTCATAAACCGGGCGTCCTCCTACCTAGTCCACGCCACCCATAGCAGGGCACGGTTGGAATCTCCTACCAACAGGTAACCATCCTCTACACCCCAACGATATACTGATGCCACCTCGGATGTTTGCATATCAGTGTATAATGGTACATTAGCGTTGCCCTACCAACTTTAGTATATATATGGCTCTCCAGACTATAGAAATTTATTGTACGTTATTTATCCATTCCTTTAGTCCGCAATACCCAGCTGATCATTATAGAGCACAGTTGTATTGTCCTATGAATTTTACAGCCCTCAATCCCAGAATTTTCATAGTTACCTCACCTATCAATTAGCGCTGTCATATCAACTTAAGTATACTAAATAACCTTCTGGCTATTCTTACTGCATAAATGTGGAAAGATGTGTATCTTCGTACCGTGTTAGCCAGTAGATAGATTTTGTATTAGTCTAGCCTGATGAAGAGACCTGAGTAGTCTCGAAAGCTTGCAATTTGTTACCATCTTTTCAGTTAGCCATTAAAAGGTATCAACCACTGAGGACTCTCAACTCTAAATATTTTTCTTGCATAAATGTGATCATTGAGATGTGCAATGCTCAGACATATTATTAGATGGCACAGGTTAATATACCCATAAACTATACATGGTTATAGCCCACAAACTGAGTACATTAAGACTTTTTGTTTGTCCCAAAGACCATATGATATCCTTAATGTAACACCAATATTTGATTACATAAATATAATGTCTTCCATTTTTCTACTGGCATTTTAATTATAGGTGTACTATTACCTCTGGAAGCTATACTATGATCCTCACTTGGATTTTCTGATACATACTGTGTATTCTCAAGGTATTTTATTACTCCTAGCCCTGGGCTATTCATTGCTTGGACTTTCACCTTGTTTCTAATATCACACTTTCTTCCGTAGAATTTCCCTTCAATTTCCTATAGGAATCTACTTTGATATTTTGAAGGTAATCTTGTTTTCTCCGTGTATATATTTATCTTCGTTTTACTCACGGTTTCTTGCATACATTTTTTTGGGCACTCACCATTTTCCCTCTTTCCCCTTTAACAACTTTTTATTTATCAATTGGTGCTTATTATATTCTATGTTGCTATCAATTGGTGCTTATTGTATTCTATGTTTCAATTTTTGGAAATTTTATCTATATTGAAAATTTATTTTCATTTATTATGGTTTACTTTTACTTGTATAACCTGTGATACTTATACCTTGTTTTGTCTTTTTAGCGAAGTTATGATTAAGACTCGGGAGAGTCGAAATGTCACCATCCCGTTAATTCGCTTTATACTCTGCTCCCTATGTTGTCACAAATAAAAATTCACTATTTTGCATAGAATTTCACAGAGTGTGCGGTATATTTTGTATTCTTAGTATTAAGGACGGTTAGTCCACTATACCTGCACCTCGACTTACTTAAGATTGAGTGCACACCATTTATTTTCATATTACATATTTTGCTACATAAGGGCATGTTCACACATTGCTTTTTTTCTTGGTGGAGAAAATGCAGCGTTTTACAGTACCAGTAAAGTGAATGCAATTTCTGAAATCTCATGCACATTTTGCTACATTTTCCTTGCAGACTTGAACTATAAAGTGTTTTTTATTTAAATCAGCAGCATGTTAATTCTTTCAGCGTCTTTTGTAGTTTTTTACCCTTTCAAATGAATGGGGTAAAATGTACATAAAAATGCATCATCTGTAAAGAGTGTACATGAGGAATAACTATTTCTGACCATTAAATGACTTGTATCCTGTATTTTTCAGCTGTTTTCTTATTTTCATGCTCAATCTGTAATTTTTAATTGTCTGTGGACTAGTGGATGGAGACTAGCTACTATGATGTCTCCCATACACAGCACTCAGAGACAGGAGTGATCCCTGCTCTCCTGTCTCTATAAAGCATAAGGTCAGAGGCAGAAGAATGGACAGGCCTATTACATGAGTTTTATTTTTTTTTTTTTAATTCTGTGGAAGCATGTTTGAAAAACAATGTGTGACTTTCATTTGTTCATTTTCATAGATTTTTGATTTATTATTACTTTTGTCAGATTCTAGTTATTTCTGTGACCATTTTCAGTTTTTCTGTCATTAAACATTTTTGACCACGTGTATCTCTGAAAGGTAAAGCAATAGACAATGAAAGCTGATTTTCAGGCGGGGGCGCAACTATAGGGGAGGCTGGGGTTTCAGCTGCACCTGGGCCTTGGAGCCTATTTTAAACCCAGTGGTCTCTATGGCCAGTGGCGTACCGTCAATTGTAGCAGACCACGCAGCTGCTATGGGGCCCGGACAGGTGAGGGGGCCCGCAACGGCTGCTGCGGTTTGGCAGCTGTGCTGTGCTGACAGTACTACCAGGGGTCGGCGGCGGCGGGGAGGCGGAGCGCAGCTGTTCTATATACTCACCTCCTCCTGGCGCGGTCTCTGCAGCCCCTGCTCTTCTCCCACGGTCTCCGGCGCCAGTGTTCAGCGGTCAGGTGGTACAGCTCATTAAAGTCATGAATATGCACATATTCATGACTTTAATGAGCGGTACTACGTGACCGCTGAACACTGGCGCAGGAGACCGCGGGAGAAGAGCAGGGGCTGCAGAGACCACGCCGGTGGGAGGGTGAGTATAAGGGATATTTACCTGTCCCGCTCCACCGCTGCGCTGCTGTGTCCTCGCGTCTCTTAGCTGTGAATGTTCAGGCAGAGGGCGCGATGACGTAGTTTGTGCGCGCCGCGCCCTCTGCCTGAGCAGTCACTGCGGAGGACCCAGAAGACAGCGGCGGTCAGCGGTGCACCGGGTGACAGGTAAATATCTCAGGTGCCGGGAGGTGAGTATGTCTTTTTTTTTTTTTTGGTTTCAGCAGCTGCGCAGTATAGGGACCTATACTATGGGGCACAATCTATGGAGCATCTATGGGGGCACAATCTATGGAGCATCTATGTGGGCACAATCTATGGAGCATCTATGGGGGCATAATCTATGCAGCATCTATGGAGCATCTATGGGGGCATAATACATTTTTTTGTTAAATGTGTCCCCTCACTGTGCTGGCACTTTACATTTACAATGGCTCTGGCTTTTTTTGGGGGGGGGCCCCATTCAGACTTTTGCTATGGGGCCCCATGATTTCTATGTACGCCCCTGTCTATGGCCCATATGAGACAAAAACTATTAAAGGGAATCTGTCAGTAGGATGCACCATCCTATGCCGTCTATATGGGCATGTGGGTCATAGGAGGTTGAATAAAATGATATATTGATATCTCCGATCTGATGTCTTTTTCCCGAGATACATATAAAATAATCTCTGGAGGCAGATTTTAGAAGAGATCTACTGTATGTCCAGCCCATAGATCTTAACAGCTCGTTTACATATTAAGAAAAACATTTTTTTTCAGGAGTAAGACGTTGGATCGCAGATATCAAGTTATCATTTTATTCAGCATTCTATTACCTACATGTCCATATAGACTGCTTAGGAGGTACTGAAAGTTTCCCTTTAAAACCCCATGATAATTGGGGGACCTGTTGGAGATTTTGCATTGGTTCTCACAAGTTTCAAGTTACGCAACTGTTCACAGTGTTCTAAAATTCCAACTAAAAACCTAAAAAAACCCATATAATTTATAAAATTAATCCTAACAGAATACTAATACAGGCAATCTATTTAACAAGAAATATGTTCACCACTCAGAAGGAATCTAGAAGAAAATGAGATGCATTGTGATTTATTTATGCTTCTGTATTCCAGTCAGGCGCCAACCAGTCAATATGTATTCAAATAAATGAGAAAAATTGGAATTATTGAGTGCTTCTTCATTGATGGCAGCTCTACCTCTGCTGGTTATATTATATCGTTGGACATTTATATAGTTAAAAAAAAGTACAAAAGGCTAAAGAGGACTGTCTGCTATCCTGACTTGTCTGCTTTAGGATGCAGGTGGATTCTTCAAGTCATGACCATTCTGCATCATCTCTTCTTAGAACTCTTAGAAATTTACAAATAAATTGACAACTGGGTGTTATGAATTGGGGCTTTGTCCGTCAGCGCTCTCACACAAGCCAATCAGTGCTGCCATTGCCAGATCGTGTAAGACACACCCCTCTGACAAGGAGTACCACCTAGTTGTCAATATGCTGCATGGCGTCCTCTGTATCTGGTAGCTCACCATCAGAAGGGAATGCAGTGAGGGAATATGATAGATTCTGGAACAGACCAAGAATTTGGCAGATAGTAAAGGTTCAGCCAATGTTTATTAAGCAAGGTCAAGACCATGAGCAAACATTTATTCCTCACCCAAAGTCTAAGTCTAAAGTAAGACTAAGTTTATAAATGATGAATTTGCATGTGATCTAATTAATTCATGAATTGGACACATAGGCACTTAGTGCCTCCATGTTGCACAGTTTTATGCCATTTTTGCCTCCATATCAAAGATGTCCAAAAGTTTAGACTGGGCTCATAGCAGTCTATCAACTCTATACCAGCGCAGTCAAGTTTTTGGATTTGCACTTTTGTTTTTTTTTCATCTTCATCCAAGAGCCATAATTTATTTATTTTCCATTAACATAGTCTTATGAGTCTTGTTTTTTTTTCAGGATGAGTTGTAGTTTTTAATGCTACCCTTAATTTTTCCGTGCAACGTACTGAAAAACTGGAAAAAAATAAAGTCAGGTGAAATAGTGAAAAAACACACAATTCCTCCTTTGTTTTTTTGTTTTTACAGAGTTTCTTATGTTGTAAAAATGACCTGACATCGTGATTCTGCAGGTCAGTAGAGAAGAAGAGAGAATCAATTCTCATTACTTCGATCGATCGGCCAGGTCAGTAACATGCAACTGCTAGACAGGAGGCCTGCAAATCTCCTTACTGCCTGGCAATCCTGGCTCTTCTTGATTAGTGACAGCTTAATTTTGCTTCTTTTTCTTCACTAGTGATGGCTGCATCCAGCTAATCAAGATACAACCACCCCCTCTCCATGATGGATGTATACGTCATAGTTTGGGAAGGGATTGAAGGGGTTGTCCAGGCTTTGGGTTTATGTCTGCAGAAGCTCTGTGTGACTGCAGACTTGTCAATTCTCACAGTGTGTGCACTTTCAGGATTCTCCGGCGCCGAGAGGAGGCAGGTATGTGACTATAAGTATGCGATTTGCATAAATGTGGTAAGGTGCCAACTAGACATGTATGGGTTTACTTAGTACAAGTGAGCTGATCTGATTGAAGCTGAGCACGTCTAGTCGGAATGTGGCCAATAGTGGGCAAAATCGCATTCTTGCTGTCATAAGACAGCCCACTCCCGGTGCAGGCACTGGAGAATCCTGACAGTGTGCACTGTGAGGATGCACAAGTCTGCAAGTGACAGATTTTATCCACAAGTCTGAACAGCCCGTTTAATGATCTCTACAACATAAATAATTTCATACTGATGCTTGAATTGGTACAGATAAGATTGACGTTCAAGGATTAGTTATGCCTCTTGAAATCAGACCTGAAGCTACCTATAGACCTTACATAGCTGTCATTTGACACCTAACTCTGCCAAATCCCTGATACAGCTAAGCTCAGAACCTAAATGGCAACAAGGATGGTACTGTTTTTGGAAAAAAAAGCAGCCAAATTTTGCCAATTCCAGGCAAATTCTTTAAAAAAAGTTTTCCCATATTAGAAAGTAATTGCATATTCACTAGACTATTTTGTCACTTAATGATGGAGTTGTAAGGAGGTGACGGAGACCCTTGCATGCTTTCTCCCCTGGATACTGTTAACATATTACATGCAGCATCTCGTCGTTCACTAATGTTCGGAGGTGGCGGGGACTCTTGCATGCTTTTTCCCCTGAACACTCTTCACATATTATGTGCGGCACCTTATTGTTCACTAATGTTCTTGTATCGTGTGTGTACTGTAATTTGATGCATTTGTTATGTACTGCGTATAAGCTTAGGGATAGTCTAGGAGATAGTATAGGACCGTAGGGGGATTAGAATAGTGGGGGCATAATAGAATAAAATAGAATAGAATAGATAAGAGTGTTAGTTAGGTATAGGCAGCAAGGGTTTGTTCAGTGGGGAGGAGTTAGAGCAGAGCAGGGCAGAGTCATAGGGATATAGGAGAGACATTTCCTGTATAGGCAGCAGAAGCGGAGAATTGTGCAGCTGGGCACCAGCTGTCATGGTCTGTTGAGTTTCCTGGATTAGGTGGTTTTAGGGTTAACCGGGATGGCCTCACTCTGGGATTCTGGGAGGCTTTTTATAGCCTCATTGTGGGGCCATCCTCTGTTGCTTATACTCTGACCCTTGGCCGAGTGTGTGTGACCCTGTTGTGCTTGTGCCAGTGCTTTGTGCCTGTGCTACGTTCTGTCTGTCTGGTTCTGATTTGGCTGTGTCCCTGTTTCGAGTTTTGCCTGTCCCTTTTGTACTCTGCTGCCCTCTACGTGTATGACCCTTGGCTACGTTCTGACTCCGCTCTGCCTGCTCCTCTTGTACTTCGTCGGCCTCTATGTGTATGACCCCTTGGCTACGTCCTGATTTATCCGTTCTATATATGCCCCTTGGTAACTGTGTCCCGTAGTTACCCTTCTAGGAGTTTTCCTTCACCTCATAACTCTCTGGAGCTTAGGCCACGCCCACTAGCAGTCACGTGCCTGCAGGTCCTTTGGTCTGAAGCATTCTCTATCTGCTACTGCTGACTCTGAGAGACGTGTGGCTGGCTCCGCCCACTAGCAGTCACATGTGGAAGGTCCTGTTACTGAGAAACACACGTCATCCTGCTGCGGCTCTGCTACAGGTATCTTTGGGCATAGTTTGTTCACTCAGGACACACGCACTGGCTCAGTGAGCAAGTATAGTGCGGTGTCCTTGACACCAGCTCAAAAGGACCATCCCCAAGAAGGATTTGGGGTCTACGACCAGGCAGGAGAAACTGAGATGGCTTTCCTGGCACTTTTCCCAATTGAAACCGGACGAGGGGCTGACAGGGAGCTGGTGACACTGAAGGCACGGATGGGACATGGACTGTCCAGAGATACGGCAGGGATTGCCTGGAGAAGGGAGACAGAGCTGCTAGAGAGGATAGAGGCTGCCCGGATGGCAGGGAAAGATAAGAAAATGTCTCTTTGTTTAACCTGTGCTGTAAGTGTGATGAATCCCTTGCTGATTAGTAAAGTTCAACTGTTGGAAAAGAACTGTGACTCTAAGATGTTTTGTGGAGCTCGGAAACGCAGAGCCGGAGTGACAGAACCTGATAGGATCCTGGCAGTGAATGTAAGTGTATTGCTGCACATGCGGCAGTAGAGACATTGTATTTTATCAGAATTGGCAAAGTCAGCAGGATTGCAATGCCTTGTGTACAGAGAGCAGAAGAGCCTTGAAAAGAGCAAAGATGGCAGCTGTTGGAGACTTAAATATGGCGCCGAACACTGACAAGAAGATGGCGGTCAGTGGCACGAAAATTGCGAGCGGTGCTGCCCACTGTGGGCATCTGGAATGGAAAAGGGCACGAAGATGGAAGAAGCAGTGGCCTGAGCCGAGGCCGCGTACCATAGTGACAGGTGACTACCTGAGATGAGCGCAGCTGAGCAAGGAGCCCCGACCCCTGCAGCAGAATCTGGAGGAATGGGTGGGGCAATTGGAAGAAACTTCACCCACAAAAGGGTGGAGCCCAGAAGAGCTTGACGGTGTGCTAGGAAGAGAGACGCCATTACCTGCTGAGATGCAACGAAGAAGCATGTCTTTCCAAAGGGGCATCGGTTGACAGGACAGGGAGTGGTCTGCAGCCAAGGCGAAATCGGACCCGCATCCCGGAGGATGGCGGATGGAGGAGATGGAGGATTGGTTCCCCTTCGGTCAGCTGGAGAAGAAGATTGCAGGGAGCTGGAACACCACGGATGTGTAGCAGCTGGAACCAGAAGGGATAATAGAGAAGCTGGAAGCCGTAGAGAGAGGAACCGTCGCAGCCGTGATTCCAAGTTCACGCAGCCGCAGTGGAGGGACCATCGCAGCCGGCTGCAGCTTCAGTGAGTGAGAGACCTGCGCTCACCTCAGTTCCCACACTGACTCCTGCCCCGTCACTTTCCCCGGCCCCTGCATCCTCCCGCGACGCCTATCTGGGCGAACCCGGGGCTCCCACAGCAGAGGAGTGTCACGAGTCTGCAAGTCAGGAATAGAGCAGGGGGGGGAAGCTGACCCTGCACTAGGACTAGACTCAATCTCTACGATGGAGCGGGCGACCAATTCCTTGCGAATAGACCCACCGACGATCCTAGTCTAGATTCAAGCAAAGACCTAAAGATGGGGGGGGGGAAGGAATCCCTGAAAGACCTAGGGACTGGGAACATAAAACAGGTGACCTCCTAGCAGGGAAATAGAGGAAGCTGCAGAAACAAAAGGAAAAAACAAAAAGACTAAGCAAGCAGAACTAGAGTTCCCAGAACTGCACAAAGTATAACACAAAGCAATCAAAACTCCTAGCCAGAACTCAAGCGGATTAACACTGATGTCCAGGAAGGACTGGGAGGCAGGTGCAGGGTAATAAAGAGTGATACAATCACCTGACCAACGTCAAGTCCAGCACCAGAGGAAAAAGTCCAGCAGCCAGAAACCACAACAAGATGGCAGATGGTCAAACTAAATAGATTCTAACAAGGAGGCCCAGTGGGTGAGGGGAGTTATCGAGGAAAAGAAATTGTGGAGCACTGAATCTTAAAGGAGCTGTGACGCCATGGCGGGGGAGCCATTTTTGGCCGGATGACACGTGGCCTCATCAAGTATTTCAATCCCACCCAAGGGTATAGATTCATTCACGAGGCCGAGACGGGGACAAGGTCTATGTGAATGCCGAGCCCATTGATTTTGAGGTCCGCTACAGGAGTGGGACCGAGTGACATTTATAAAGGGACAAGGGCCCGGGGACCGTATGCAGTGGTGGTAAAGGTGGTCTCCAGCATCGATGAGAGACGGGCACGGGAGGCGCAGTATTGTGTGCGGCTGTCTGCAACGGTCGCAGCACCTACGGTTAGCCCAGGGGCAGATGTGCCCTTAACAGACACGGTGGCCGCAGTCGGGTCACGGGAGCAGGAGGCTCCAGGTACACTGAATCTGTCACTGATGGAGGGAAGGAGCAGAAGAAACAGAGGAAGAGGGAAGTTTTCACAATCAGTGATGGTTTGGAGAGCCATGTGACCTGCTGGTGTAGGTCCACTGTGTTTTATCAAGACCAAAGTCAGGGCAACCGTCTACCAGGAAATTTTAGAGCACTTCATGCTTCCCTCTGCTGACAATCTTTTTGGAGATGGAAATTTAATTCTCCAGCAGGACTTCGCGCCTGTCCACACTGTCAAAAGTACCAATTTCTGGTTAAAAACAACGGTATCACTGTGCTTGATTGGTGAGCAAACTCGTCTGACCTTAACCCCATAGACAATCTATGGGGTATTGTCAAGAGGAAGAGACGCCAGACCCAACAATGCAGATGAGCTGAAGGCTGCTATCAAAGCATCCTGGGATTCCATAACACCTCAGCAGTGCCACAAGCTGATCGCCTCCATGCCATCATGCCATACCGCATTAATGCATTAATTGATGCAAAAGGAGCCCCAACCAATTATTGAGTGCATTTACTGGATATACATTTCAGTAGGCCAACATTTCGTATTTAAAATCATTTTTTCAAGCTGGTGTTATAAAGTATTCTAATTTACTGAGATAATGACTTTTGAATTTTCATTGACTGTAAGCCATAATCATCAACATTAACATAAATAAACACTTGAAATAAATCACTCTGTTTGTAATGACTCTATTTAATATATGAGTTTCTGTCACGGGTGTGTCGCGGCGAAGATCGTCGCGATTGCACACCCTGACTTCGCACAGCTGAGTTTCTGGTGCTGGGTGTTTTTCGGCACTGAGGGAGTTAATTCTTTCTCTCTCGGTGCTGGACTGACCAGCCTCGCCCAGCTGCGATTGATGTTTTGTTAATTAGCTTCCTTCTTATACCTGCTAGTCTGCTGGGGAAGTTGTCTGTGAAAGCATTCATTCAGACCAGCAGAGCGGATCGTTTCTGAGAAGACTTAAGCTAAGAGTGCCTGTTGTGGTTTATCCTCTCCTCGCTTATTGTTTATCTCCTTAACCTTTTGTGTTCCTCTGTAGTGGAAGTTTTGTATGCAAGGCAGTGTTTTCTTTACCCCTTGTCTGTCTCGTTTGTCATAAGGGTATGCCACACTAAACAACATCGCTAACGGGATCGCTAAAAAACGTCACTATTTTAGCGATCCCGTTAGCGATGTTGTTGTGTGCGGGATACAGCAACGACGTGGCCCCTGCTGTGATCTCGTCCGTCGTCCTGATCGTTCCGGACCCTATTCTGATCGTCGGCGTCCCGCTGGGTAAGTATATATCGCTGAGTGTGGCACCTTTTTTATTAGCGGAGACGTAAAGTTTAAAGGTCGTCCTTAACGACATCGCTAAATGTGGCCGACACTAGCGATATTGTAAACGATCCCGCTAGCGATCTCATTAGTATGCGACGCTAACGAGATCATTAGCGGGATCGTGTAGTGTGGCAGTACCTTTAGACTGTGTGTAAGCTGTGACCTGCCCATTCCCTGTGGTGGTAATCAGGGTCCTTCTCAGGACTAGATTACAGTGGTCAGGGATCTACAGGAGACAGGGTTACGCTGGCGGCCTGGACCTCTGTACCATTAACAGTACCTCCAGGTAGAGGGACTAGTCAGGACCCCAGTTCAGGGTCAGCATAGACTCCGGTCCACCTCTATCCTGAGACAGCGTGACACGTACACAGTATAGACCCACAATACATAGGATATTATGTCAGGTAAGACATTGCTGGCAGATACTATGTATACATGTTGATATTTTCTATTATAGGAAATATAGAATGTTGTCACATTAGATATATGTTACTATCATAGAATATATCTGTTATACGTCGTGACATTTTCACCGACCACACTAAAAGATTCTCCCCAGCTACCATGGATCCAGTAGCCCAGTTAGCTCAGCAGTTGCAGAGTTTGTCCATGGAGCTGACGGACGTTAAGTCCAAGGTTTTGTACCCCGGGAGCAAACCAGATCTGAACCTAAAGTAGCTCTCCCGGACAGGTTCACTGGTGGGCGGGACAAATTTTTTACCTTCCGGGAGGCATGTAAATTATATTTTCGGCTACGGCTCGTCTTCGGGAGTGAAGATCAGAGGGTGGGAATTGTCATCTCGCTCTTACAAGGGGACCCTCAATCCTGGGCGTTCTCTCTTCCTCCGGACTCCCTGGCTCTCCAGTCAGTAGATCGATTTTTTACAGCCCTGGGTCTGGTATATGATGACCCGGATCGGGTCTCCCTTGCTGAAATGAAGTTACGTAAGATACAGCAGGGAGATCGTCCGGCGGAGGAATTTTCTTCTGAGTTCCGTAGATGGGCCACAGATACTCAGTGGAATGACCCAGCTCTTAGGAGCCAGTTTTGTCAAGGATTATCTGACAAATTAAAAGATGTGTTGGCTCAGTATGATTCTCCCCCGTCACTGGAGGCCGCTATGGCCCTTGCTATTCGCATTGATAGACAGCTTCGGGAGAGGTGCGAGGTAACTCCGCCCCCTGTGATGACTCCACCTTCTACTATAGTCCCTTATATTGAGGTTCCCCTGGTTTGTTCTGAGGAGCCTATGCAGTTAGGAGGGACATCGTTTCAAGGGAGGGGATCGGCGGTGCGCCGCAAGACAGGAAAGTGTTACTTCTGCGGGAGAAAGGGACATTTTGTTGGGGGGTGTCCATCCCGTACTTTGCTGAGCAAGGAGTCGCCGGAAAACTGTTGATCCCAGGTTGTGTGGTGGACGACAATCTGGGAGTATGTATTTCGTCCCCAAGTCCGTCTCAGTTTCTCGTACCAGCGGAGGTGGTGGTAGGTACGAGAACTGAAAGGATTTCTGTTCTTCTGGATAGTGGGGCCGCGGCTAATCTGGTGGACGCTCGGTTTGCCCAGGTGCAAGGTATGCAACTGAGTGTATTGGCCAAACCTATCCCTATATTCTCTATTGACGCCAGGCCTCTCGGTCAAGGTAGCTTTGTGCAAGCCGTGCATAACATAGACCTTCGAGTGGGGGCAATACATAAAGAACTATTGTCTTGTTATGTGTTGGAGGGCCTTCCCACTCCTATTGTGTTGGGACTTCCTTGGTTAACTAAACATAACCCAGTTATTAATTGGCAATCCAGAGAGATAAGCCAGTGGGGTGAATTTTGCAATAGTAACTGCATGAACACGGTCATCGGTGCGGTCGTGCCTAGAACCTTACCTCCTTTTCTGGAGGACTTTGAGGATGTGTTTTCAGAGGAAGGGTGTCAAGAATTACCTCCTCATCGCGCGTATGACTGTGCTATAAAATTGCTTCCTGATGCTAAGTTACCAAAATCTAGGTTATATAACCTTTCTGGTCCGGAGAGGCAAGCTATGAAGGATTATATTTCGGAAAGTCTGGCCAAGGGGCATATTAGACCTTCATCTTCCCCAGTGGCCGCGGGGTTCTTCTTTGTGAAGAAAAAAGATGGAGGCCTACGCCCTTGCCTGGATTTCCGTGAGCTTAATCGGATTACGGTCCGAGATCCGTATCCGCTCCCACTTATTCCTGATCTCTTCAATCAGATTGTGGGCGCCAAATGGTTCTCTAAGTTGGATCTCAGGGGGGGTATAATCTGATTAGGATAAAGGAGGGGGATGAGTGGAAGACGGCGTTTAACACTCCGGAGGGACATTATGAGAACCTTGTCATGCCTTTCGGTCTGACTACTGCCCCGGCGGTGTTTCAACATTTTGTTAATGACATCTTTCGCCACCTAGTGGGACAGTTTGTTGTCATTTATCTAGATGACATCTTAATTTACTCGCCGGATCTTGTGTCTCATCAGGAGCATGTGAGACAGGTGTTGCAGATCTTGCGAGACAATAAACTGTACGCCAAATGGGAGAAGTGTGTATTCGCCGTACAAGAACTTCAGTTTTTAGGATTCCTGGTGTCAGCTTCCGGTTTCCGTATGGACCCTGGGAAAGTGAAGGCTGTGCTTGAATGGGATCGGCCAGAGGATCTGTCATGTATAGTGTACAGTTCCTATAGCGTCTTGTGCTTGGGTGCGAGGAAAACACATGAGACACAGGTTGATATGAAATGACTTGTATTACTTCATACAAGCATGCTGAAAAGTTCACACAGTTTGCAGGAACAGCGACAGGAGACACAGCAGGCCAGAGTAACTTCAAGCACTACAATAAATCTCCAAAGCAGGTTCAGGATCTCTTCTCTGTACCGTAATTCCTCTGCAAACATGGATTCACCAAACAGCAGGTTTCCAGAGTCCAAAAGTGTTCCAAGGTTCCTCAGTAGGGAATAGCTGGAGTACAAGTCCAAGGCTTCCAGGAGTCAGGTCACAGACTGACTGAGGCTTGATTCAGGAGCACTGATTGTTCAGCTGAGGCTGCTTAAGAAGCAAGAGGGAAGAATCAGGGCGGGAACATGAAAACTGGAAACTCCATATTAACTGAGGGCAAGAGCTGCAGAAAGACAGAAAGCAAAATGGCCGACGGAAAACTGAGTTTCAAGGAACATGTCAACAGAGACAAAGAAGCTTACATTACTCCCCCCTTAGGGACAACCTCCGGATGACCTCAGACCAGGCTTGTCAGGGTACCTCTGATGAAACTGGCGGAGCAGGCGAGGAGCATTTACATTATTGACTGGTTCCCATGAGTTGTCCTCCACTGGGTAGCCCTGCCATTTAATCAAATATTGCAACTGATTTCTGTACAACCTGGAATCTAGAATCCTTTCCACCATAAATTCTTCCTGACCATCGACCAGCACTGGGTCAGGGCAAGGAGAAGAACGTCAGGAAACATATTTGGTGTTGCAGCCTTTAGTAGGGATACATGAAAGACAGGGTGGATTCTCATAGTTCTGGTATTGAAGACGACAAGCACAGCACTTATAATCTTATCTCAAGGAGTTTGTATTTCCCCGTTTCGTGGGTTTCTCGGGTCTCGTTTCCTCCCATTCCAAAACATACAGATAGGATCTAATGTGAGCCCCTTTGGACAGCGACATAATGGGCAAACTTAAAGCGCTGCGGAATATGTTAGCGCTATATAAAAAAGATTATTATTATTTTATTTGATCTTATAAGGTCCAATGTACTTATGTCCCAATTTAGACGATGGAATCTTTAATTTAAGATTTCTGGTTGACAGCCAGACCAAATCTCCTACCTTGAAAGCTGGTGCAGGTTTACAAAATTTATCTGCTGCTTTCTTGTACCTTTCCTGAGCCAATTCTAGATTTTCCTTTAGAAGATCCATATTCTTTTGTAAAGAAGTGATTCTTTCAGCCACTGCCGGCAAGGGCGTATCTATGGGAAATCGAGGAAGAATGTTAGGATGATAACCTAGATTGGAGTAAAAAGGAGACTGCTTAGTGGAGGCGCTCTGAGAGTTGTTATAAGAGAACTCAGCCAGTGGAAGTAGATCCACCCAATCATCCTGTAGGTGGCAGATAAAACAGTGGAGATACTGCTCCAGGGTCTGATTGGTTCGTTCTGTCTGTCCATTAGTCTGAGGATGAAAAGCAGAAGAAAGGTTTACTTTAATGTCCAATGCTGCACAGAAATTTTGCCAAAACCTTGAAGTGAATTGCACCCCTCGATCCGAAATGACCTCATCCGGTACTCCATGTAAGCGAAACACATTCTTAATCATCAAGTCTGATGTCTGTTTTGCAGTGGGTAAGCCGACACAAGGGATAAATGAGCTGCCTTTGTTAGACGGTCAACCACCACTAGAATGGTGTTCTTCCCTTGAGAGGTTGGTAACTCCACAATGAAGTCCATAGAAATGGATCCCCACGGGCGGGACGGGGTGGGAAGAGGTTGCAACAGACCAGTTGGTGAGGAGCGAGGTGTTTTGCATCTTGCACAGACTTCACATGAAGTGACATAGTTTAAGATATCTTTCCTGTAAGTGGGCCACCAAAAGAAACGAGAAAGAAATTCTTGTGTCTTTAGAATTCCCCTATGCCCGGCTATCTTGGAATCGTGGATGAGTTGCAATACTCTCAATCTGACTGTTTCAGGTATATACAGACATTGTCCCTGAATCCACACACCATTCTTAAAGACAAGACTTACGTCCCTTGGGGGTTGAGCCAACAAAGAATCCGCATGGTATGCTTCCTTGATGTCCTTAAGTAGGTCTTGATTATGAATCACTCCCAGGAATCTAGAGTCAGGAAGAATAGTTTTAGGAGGAGTAAGTGGACGTGTCTCTGCTGAATGAATCCTAGAGAGTGCATCAGCCTTTCCATTGCGCGATCCTGGTCTATAAGAAATGACAAAATTAAATTGGTTTAGGAAAAGATTCCAGCGAGCCTGGCGAGGAGTCAGGCACTTAGCCGACCTGATAAATTCAAGGTTACGATGGTCTGTCAGGACGACTATTTGCTGTGCAGCTCCCTGAAGAAGGTGTCTCCATTCCTTGAAGGCGGCAATAATGGCCAACAATTCTCTATTGCCCACATCGTAGTTCCTCTCAGCCGAAGACAACTGCTGGGAAAAGAAGGCACAGGGATGCAAGACATTCTTCTCACCTGTTCTCTGAGAGAGTATAGCTCCAACGGCACAGTCTGAAGCATCCACCTCTATTATGAAGGCAAGCTCGGGGTTGGGATGTACTAAGATAGGTGCGGTGGTAAATTTATCCTTTAAACAGGAAAATGCTTCCTGAGCTTGCGGGGTCCAGGAGAACCTAGACTGTTTCCGGGTAAGTTGGGTGATAGGTGACACTACCTCAGAAAAATTCTTAATGAAACGTCTATAGAAGTTGGCAAACCCGATGAATCGCTGCACCTCCTTCACATTTCTAGGAATTGGCCAATCCTTGATGGCTTGGGTCTTGCTTCCATCCATACTAATCCCTTGCGTAGATAGTACATACCCCAGAAATTGAATTTCGGTCCTATGGAATTCACATTTTTAAGTTTGATGTAAGATGGTTTTGTCTTAGGCGTTCTAAGACCATTCTCACATGTCCATGATGTTCCTCTGTGGAGTTAGAAAAAATTAGAATATCATCCAGATAAATCACCACAAATGTATCTAGGAGATCCCTGAAGATATCATTCACGAAGTGTTGGAAAGTGGCTGGGGCGGTACTCAGACCAAAAGGCATAACTAGATATTCAAAGTGTCCATAGCGTGACCTGAAAGCAGTCTTCCATTCATCCCCAGGTCTGATACGGACCAAGTTATAGGCCCCACGGAGATCCAGTTTAGAGAAAATTTGGCATGCCGCACTCTCTCCAACAACTCAGGGATTAAAGGCAATGGATAACGGTTTCTAATAGTAACCTTATTGAGTTCCCTATAGTCTATGCAGGGTCTCAGAGATCCATCTTTCTTCTTCACAAAGAAGATGGGTGCACCTGCGGGAGATGAAGAGGGGCGTATGAAGCCCTTGGCTAAATTTTCGTCTATATAATCCTTCAAAGCTTTTAGCTCGGGCCCCGCTAGGGGTAGATCTTACCAAAAGGTATCTCGGCTCCGGGTAATAATTCAATTGGACAATCATATGGACGGTGAGGAGGAAGCTGATCAGCGATCTTCTTGTCACATAAATCGTCATAGTCCTGGTATACAGCTGGTAGTTCAGGGACTGACATGGTTCCTTTAGGAACAGAGCAAGCTGAAACTCCTTGACTCATCTGTTTCTCCGGAAAGTGTAATTCCTTGGTCTCCCAGTTAATCGTAGGATTCTGCGCCTGCAGCCATGGTAGCCCTAGAATGATGGGAAAGTGGGGAGAAGAGATAAGCAAAAAAGACATTTTCTCCTGATGATCTTTACCCATAAGGACCCTCAAAGGCTCTGTTTCTTGATCCACTGGTCCAGAAGTCAGTAGAGAGCCATCCACAGTCTCCATCTGTACTGGAGTAGCCTTCTTCACTGAACGTATCCCCTGTTTCAGAGCAAAGGAGATATCCATAAAATTTCCACTTGCTCCTGAGTCGATCATAGCAGAGCTAGACACCCAGACTGAGTCAACCCAGAGTTTGATGGAAAGGAAGCAATGAGAATTGTTTCTTTTACAACTCAGCTGGGACACCGCTGAGGAAACTTGAAAAATTGCAGCGTTTATACCGTCATCGTCCCCATAACTAACAGAGTTTAAGTCCGAGAAATCAAGATCTCTTGCAGCAGATCTCTCTGGAGCCTGAGGCTCGGACATGACAGAGCTCCTCTCGCAACACTCACAGTGAATGACTGCTGCAGTAGTCTTACGAGAACGGCTGGGCAGTTTATAATGAAGTGCCCTGACTTACCACAGTAGAAACATAGATTTTCCTTTATACGATGTTCTTTGCGTGCATCACTAACCCGTCTTTGTAAAGAGTCCACCTGCATGGGTTCAGGTTCTGGTTCCCTTGTGATCCTACTCAAAGGTTCCTTAGCTGAGGAGGGAGGTAGTAAAAGGTTAGTGCGATTATTTTCGAACCATCTCTCTTGTCTGCGTTCAGTCAGACGAGCATCAATACGGATACAATAATTAATAAAGTCACCTAACGCAGTGGGAGGGTCGGCACGAGCAAGTTCATCCTTAATCAGTGGAGACAACCCTTTCCGAAAAATAGATTTTTTAGCGGAAGTGTCCCAAGTGGTATCAAGAGCCCATCTCCTGAAATCCAGGGCATATTCGGCTACTGAACGCTTACCTTGGCGCAAAGTTAACATGGCTGCTTCAGCTGTTGCACCTCGATTGGGGTCATCAAACACCTGCCCCATGGCTGAAATAAAAGCATCAAGGTGATTCAAACAATCATCCTCAGTCTCAATCAGAGGGTTTGCCCACATCAAAGCCTTATTGGTAAGCAACATGATTATAGTAAGCACTTTGGATCGTTCAGTGGGAAATTGTGAAGCATTTGCAGAGAAAATAAATTGCATTGATTAATAAATCCCCTGAATTTCTCACGTTCACCGCCAAAACGAAAAGGAGGTAATTTGGGGATCCCAGAACTTGGGGTTATGGCAGGAGCCTGGGCTCGTTCCTCTAGAGCCTCAATCCTGGCTCGCAATTCCTGGGTAGTCTGTCCAAACACTTGCAAATTATGATTAGTGAGGTCCTGTAGGCTTGCAAAACGGGTTTTTAAAGTCTGTACATCTGAAAGGATTGTATCAGTCACTCCGCAAAGTTCCTTTATGCGGGCCTCCATCTTCCAGATCTTTTAAGGCAGAGGTGCTGGAAGGAGAAGAGGAAAAAAAAAAAAAACAAACAATAGTGTTTACCTGTGGTAACACTCCAGAGTAAAATTTTAAGGGAATGCGCTCACCTGGAATGGTTGTGAGAAGTCACAACCACTGTCATCACATAAGGTATTAAACGGACATCTGATATCCACAGTCACAGCAGACACGGCTTTCCCAGACCCAGCAGACACTAAACATTGGCTCCTGAATCTTGTCATGTATAGTGTACAGTTCCTATAGCGTCTTGTGCTTGGGTGCGAGGAAAACACATGAGACACAGGTTGATTGAAATGACTTGTATTACTTCATACAAGCATGCTGAAAAGTTCACACAGTTTGCAGGAACAGCGACAGGAGACACAGCAGGCCAGAGTAACTTCAAGCACTACAATAAATCTCCAAAGCAGGTTCAGGATCTCTTCTCTGTACCGTAATTCCTCTGCAAACATGGATTCACCAAACAGCAGGTTTCCAGAGTCCAAAAGTGTTCCAAGGTTCCTCAGTAGGGAATAGCTGGAGTACAAGTCCAAGGCTTTCAGGAGTCAGGTCACAGACTGACTGAGGCTTGATTCAGGAGCACTGATTGTTCAGCTGAGGCTGCTTAAGAAGCAAGAGGGAAGAATCAGGGCGGGAACATGAAAACTGGAAACTCCATATTAACTGAGGGCAAGAGCTGCAGAAAGACAGAAAGCAAAATGGCCGACGGAAAACTGAGTTTCAAGGAACATGTCAACAGAGACAAAGAACCTTACAGGATCTTAAAGCACTGCAGCGTTTCCTGGGGTTTGCTAACTACTACCGAAATTTATTCGTAATTTCTCATCCGTTGTCAAACTCTCACTGACATGACAAAAAAGGGGACGGATTTTTCTAGGTGGTCTGACAAAGCTTGTCAAGCATTTTCCTCCTTGAAAAAATGTTTTGCTTCAGCACCCATACTCATCCAACCTGATGCATCACAACCAGTTCATTGTGGAGGTAGACGCATCTGACGTAGGAGTGGGTGCGGTATTATCTCAAGGTCCGTCCCCTGGTAAATGGCATCCGTGCGCTTTCTTCTCTAAAAAATTGTCGTCCGCCGAGAGGAATTATGATGTCGGCAATAGGGAACTCTTGGCCATTAAGTTGGCTTTTGAAGAGTGGCGTCACTTTTTGGAGGGGGCAGTCCACCCGGTCACCGTCATTACTGATCACAAGAACCTGCTGTATTTAGAGTCTGCAAAACGTCTGAATTCCAGACAAGCTAGATGGTCATTGTTTTTCACCAGGTTTAATTTTGTCGTCACATATCGTCCTGGGTCAAAAAATGTAAAGGCTGATGCCTTATCTCGTAGTTTCCCGGGGGCCAGAAAGACAGATGACCCGGTTCCTATTCTTCAGGAGGGAGTTGTGGTGTCGGCTGTATGCTCTGAGCTTGAGGAGGAGGTATTGGAGGCTCAGGGGGACGCCCCTGTAGGACCTCCAGGGAAACTGTTTGTTCCAGATCAGTTAAGACAAAAGGTTATCGAGGCACATCATAATTCTGCTTTGGCAGGACACCCAGGGAGTAAAGCAACTGTAGATCTCCTTTCTCGCCGGTTTTGGTGGCCTAACTTAAATAAAGAGGTGGTAACTTTTGTCGCGTCCTGTGGGGTATGTGCTCGCTCTAAGACCCCACATACCCGTCCGTCTGGGGCCCTTTTACCGTTGAAAATCCCGGAGCGTCCATGGACCCATCTGTCTATGGACTTCATTACGGACCTCCCTCCGTCTTCAGGTAAAACTGTCATACTAGTTGTAGTTGACAGGTTCAGCAAAATGGCACATTTTATTGCTCTTCCTGCTCTTCCTAATGCTAAAACTCTGGCGCAGGTGTTCATTGGGGAGATTGTGAGACTTCACGGGTTGCCTTCCGATGTGGTGTCGGATCGGGGGTCTCAGTTTGTGTCCAAATTCTGGAAGGCATTTTGTTCTCGTCGGGGGATGCAGTTGTCATTTTCTTCGGCTTTTCATCCGCAGACCAATGGTCAGACTGAGCGTCTGAATCAGAGCTTAGAGACATATCTTCGTGTTTTGTCTCAGAGAACCAAGAGGACTGGTCTTCTTTCTTGCCTCTGGCAGAGTTCGCTCTTAACAATAGACGGAGCGAGTCCACTGGTAAGTCCCCGTTTTTTGGGGCATATGGTTTTCACCCCCAGTTTTGTACTTTCAATGGGGGGGGCTCTTCTGGGGTTCCTGAGGAGGAACGATTTTCGTCGTCACTTGCTTCAGTGTGGAGAGGAGTGCTTAATAATCTGAGCACTATGGGGAACCGATACAAACGTATGGCTGATAGGAGGAGAGTGTCTGGTCCAGGACCTAAGTGTGAACGATCTGGTATGGTTGTCTACCAAGAATATAAAACTTAAGGTTCCCTCCTGGAAACTCGGTCCCAGATTCATCGGGCCATACAGGATCAGTTCAATAATTAATCCGGTGGCTTTCCGTCTTGACCTCCCTCCTACGTTTAAAATCCACAATGTGTTCCACAAATCGTTGCTTAAGAGGTACGTGGCACCAGTTATACCGTCACCTCTACCTCCTCCTCCTGTGG
>JARQOD010000003.1:347742157-347790190 GCA_033576555.1 Oophaga sylvatica | reverse complement strand
CCATCCACAGTCTCCATCTGTACTGGAGTAGCCTTCTTCACTGACGTATCCCCTGTTTTCAGAGCAAAGGAGATATCCATAAAATTTCCACTTGCTCCTGAGTCGATCATAGCAGAGCTAGACACCCAGACTGAGTCAACCCAGAGTTTTGATGGAAAGGAAGCAATGAGAATTGTTTCTTTTACAACTCAGCTGGGACACCGCTGAGGAAACTTGAAAAATTGCAGCGTTTATACCGTCATCGTCCCCATAACTAACAGAGTTTAAGTCCGAGAAATCAAGATCTCTTGCAGCAGATCTCTCTGGAGCCTGAGGCTCGGACATGACAGAGCTCCTCTCGCAACACTCACAGTGAATGACTGCTGCAGTAGTCTTACGAGAACGGCTGGAGCAGTTTATAATGAAGTGCCCTGACTTACCACAGTAGAAACATAGATTTTCCTTTATACGATGTTCTTTGCGTGCATCACTAACCCGTCTTTGTAAAGAGTCCACCTGCATGGGTTCAGGTTCTGGTTCCCTTGTGATCCTACTCAAAGGTTCCTTAGCTGAGGAGGGAGTAGTAAAAGGTTAGTGCGATTATTTTCGAACCATCTCTCTTGTCTGCGTTCAGTCAGACGAGCATCAATACGGATACAATAATTAATAAAGTCACCTAACGCAGTGGGAGGGTCGGCACGAGCAAGTTCATCCTTAATCAGTGGAGACAACCCTTTCCGAAAAATAGATTTTTTAGCGGAAGTGTCCCAAGTGGTATCAAGAGCCCATCTCCTGAAATCCAGGGCATATTCGGCTACTGAACGCTTACCTTGGCGCAAAGTTAACATGGCTGCTTCAGCTGTTGCACCTCGATTGGGGTCATCAAACACCTGCCCCATGGCTGAAATAAAAGCATCAAGGTGATTCAAACAATCATCCTCAGTCTCAATCAGAGGGTTTGCCCACATCAAAGCCTTATTGGTAAGCAACATGATTATAGTAAGCACTTTGGATCGTTCAGTGGGAAATTGTGAAGCATTTGCAGAGAAAAATAAATTGCATTGATTAATAAATCCCCTGAATTTCTCACGTTCACCGCCAAAACGAAAAGGAGGTAATTTGGGGATCCCAGAACTTGGGGTTATGGCAGGAGCCTGGGCTCGTTCCTCTAGAGCCTCAATCCTGGCTCGCAATTCCTGGGTAGTCTGTCCAAACACTTGCAAATTATGATTAGTGAGGTCCTGTAGGCTTGCAAAAACGGGTTTTTAAAGTCTGTACATCTGAAAGGATTGTATCAGTCACTCCGCAAAGTTCCTTTATGCGGGCCTCCATCTTCCAGATCTTTTAAGGCAGAGGTGCTGGAAGGAGAAGAGGAAAAAAAAAAAAAAAAACAAACAATAGTGTTTACCTGTGGTAACACTCCAGAGTAAAATTTTAAGGGAATGCGCTCACCTGGAATGGTTGTGAGAAGTCACAACCACTGTCATCACATAAGGTATTAAACGGACATCTGATATCCACAGTCACAGCAGACAACGGCTTTCCCAGACCCAGCAGACACTAAACATTGGCTCCTGAATCTTGTCATGTATAGTGTACAGTTCCTATAGCGTCTTGTGCTTGGGTGCGAGGAAAACACATGAGACACAGGTTGATTTGAAATGACTTGTATTACTTCATACAAGCATGCTGAAAAGTTCACACAGTTTGCAGGAACAGCGACAGGAGACACAGCAGGCCAGAGTAACTTCAAGCACTACAATAAATCTCCAAAGCAGGTTCAGGATCTCTTCTCTGTACCGTAATTCCTCTGCAAACATGGATTCACCAAACAGCAGGTTTCCAGAGTCCAAAAGTGTTCCAAGGTTCCTCAGTAGGGAATAGCTGGAGTACAAGTCCAAGGCTTTCAGGAGTCAGGTCACAGACTGACTGAGGCTTGATTCAGGAGCACTGATTGTTCAGCTGAGGCTGCTTAAGAAGCAAGAGGGAAGAATCAGGGCGGGAACATGAAAACTGGAAACTCCATATTAACTGAGGGCAAGAGCTGCAGAAAGACAGAAAGCAAAATGGCCGACGGAAAACTGAGTTTCAAGGAACATGTCAACAGAGACAAAGAACCTTACAGGATCTTAAAGCACTGCAGCGTTTCCTGGGGTTTGCTAACTACTACCGGAAATTTATTCGTAATTTCTCATCCGTTGTCAAACCTCTCACTGACATGACAAAAAAGGGGACGGATTTTTCTAGGTGGTCTGACAAAGCTTGTCAAGCATTTTCCTCCTTGAAAAAATGTTTTGCTTCAGCACCCATACTCATCCAACCTGATGCATCACAACCGTTCATTGTGGAGGTAGACGCATCTGACGTAGGAGTGGGTGCGGTATTATCTCAAGGTCCGTCCCCTGGTAAATGGCATCCGTGCGCTTTCTTCTCTAAAAAATTGTCGTCCGCCGAGAGGAATTATGATGTCGGCAATAGGGAACTCTTGGCCATTAAGTTGGCTTTTGAAGAGTGGCGTCACTTTTTGGAGGGGGCAGTCCACCCGGTCACCGTCATTACTGATCACAAGAACCTGCTGTATTTAGAGTCTGCAAAACGTCTGAATTCCAGACAAGCTAGATGGTCATTGTTTTTCACCAGGTTTAATTTTGTCGTCACATATCGTCCTGGGTCAAAAAATGTAAAGGCTGATGCCTTATCTCGTAGTTTCCCGGGGCCAGAAAGACAGATGACCCGGTTCCTATTCTTCAGGAGGAGTTGTGGTGTCGGCTGTATGCTCTGAGCTTGAGGAGGAGGTATTGGAGGCTCAGGGGGACGCCCCTGTAGGACCTCCAGGGAAACTGTTTGTTCCAGATCAGTTAAGACAAAAGGTTATCGAGGCACATCATAATTCTGCTTTGGCAGGACACCCAGGGAGTAAAGCAACTGTAGATCTCCTTTCTCGCCGGTTTTGGTGGCCTAACTTAAATAAAGAGGTGGTAACTTTTGTCGCGTCCTGTGGGGTATGTGCTCGCTCTAAGACCCCACATACCCGTCCGTCTGGGGCCCTTTTACCGTTGAAAATCCCGGAGCGTCCATGGACCCATCTGTCTATGGACTTCATTACGGACCTCCCTCCGTCTTCAGGTAAAACTGTCATACTAGTTGTAGTTGACAGGTTCAGCAAAATGGCACATTTTATTGCTCTTCCTGCTCTTCCTAATGCTAAAACTCTGGCGCAGGTGTTCATTGGGGAGATTGTGAGACTTCACGGGTTGCCTTCCGATGTGGTGTCGGATCGGGGTCTCAGTTTGTGTCCAAATTCTGGAAGGCATTTTGTTCTCGTCGGGGATGCAGTTGTCATTTTCTTCGGCTTTTCATCCGCAGACCAATGGTCAGACTGAGCGTCTGAATCAGAGCTTAGAGACATATCTTCTGTGTTTTGTCTCAGAGAACCAAGAGGACTGGTCTTCTTTCTTGCCTCTGGCAGAGTTCGCTCTTAACAATAGACGGAGCGAGTCCACTGGTAAGTCCCCGTTTTTTGGGGCATATGGTTTTCACCCCCAGTTTTGTACTTTCAATGGGGGGCTCTTCTGGAGTTCCTGAGGAGGAACGATTTTCGTCGTCACTTGCTTCAGTGTGGAGAGGAGTGCTTAATAATCTGAGCACTATGGGGAACCGATACAAACGTATGGCTGATAGGAGGAGAGTGTCTGGTCCAGACCTAAGTGTGAACGATCTGGTATGGTTGTCTACCAAGAATATAAAACTTAAGGTTCCCTCCTGGAAACTCGGTCCCAGATTCATCGGGCCATACAGGATCAGTTCAATAATTAATCCGGTGGCTTTCCGTCTTGACCTCCCTCCTACGTTTAAAATCCACAATGTGTTCCACAAATCGTTGCTTAAGAGGTACGTGGCACCAGTTATACCGTCACCTCTACCTCCTCCTCCTGTGGTGGTCAATGGTAATTTGGAGTTTCAGGTATCGAAAATCATTGACTCACGTCTGAATCGCCGGTCCCTTCAGTACCTTGTTCATTGGAGGGGGTATGGTCCTGAGGAGAGGATGTGGGTTTCTGCGTCGGATATTAACGCAGACCGATTGGTTCGGGCCTTCCACACTACTCACCCAGATAGACCAGGCCCTGAGGGTCCAGAGGCACCTCGTAGAAGGGGGGGTACTGTCACGGGTGTGTCGCGGTGAAGATCGTCGCGATTGCACACCCTGACTTCGCACAGCTGAGTTTCTGGTGCTGGGTGTTTTTCGGCACTGAGGGAGTTAATTCTTTCTCTCTCGGTGCTGGACTGACCAGCCTCGCCCAGCTGCGATTGCTGTTTTGTTAATTAGCTTCCTTCTTATACCTGCTGGTCTGCTGGGGAAGTTGTCGGTGAAAGCATTCATTCAGACCAGCAGAGCGGATTGTTTCTGAGAAGACTTAAGCTAAGAGTGCCTGTTGTGGTTTATCCTCTCCTCGCTTATTGTTTATCTCCTTAACCTTTTGTGTTCCTCTGTAGTGGAAGTTTTGTATGCAAGGCAGTGTTTTCTTTACCCCTTGTCTGTCTCGTTTGTCTTAGACTGTGTGTAAGCTGTGACCTGCCCATTCCCTGTGGTGGTAATCAGGGTCCTTCTCAGGACTAGATTACAGTTGTCAGGGATCTACAGGAGACAGGGTGACGCTGGCGGCCTGAACCTCTGTACCATTAACAGTACCTCCAGGTAGAGGGACTAGTCAGGACCCCAGTTCAGGGTCAGCATAGACCCCGGTCCACCTCTATCCTGAGACAGCGTGACACGTACACAGTATAGACCCACAATACATAGGATATTATGTCAGGTAAGACATTGCTGGCAGATACTATGTATACATGTTGATATTTTCTATTATAGGAAATATAGAATGTTGTCACATTAGATATATGTTACTATCATAGAATATATCTGTTATACGTCGTGACAGTTTCACTTTTTGCATTGAAGAACTGAAAAAAATTAACTTTTTGATGATATTCTAATTTTGTGAGATGCATCTGTAGATCAATTGTCTCAAACATGCGGCCCCTGAGGTTGCTTAATGCGGCCTGCAGGCACTGTAGAGACCTTGCCCAGTTCAGGGGGCTGCTGATTGCAGCGTTTCATATCAGCTGAATGTGCATCCATAGATGCACATTCATTTGAAATTATGTACCTGTTGTGGTGTGAAGGTGGGGGAGCGACAGCGGCGGTGCTGCGGGTCACAGGAGGCAGGAGCCGGCTTCCGCGGCTAACCCCTGTGCCCAATGCTAAAGAGAAATTAATATTCACGACTCTTCATGCTCACGGGAGAGGAGAGCAGTGAATATTAATTGCTTCCTGCAGCAGCCGGGCGATCACCTGTGCCCGCTACTAAAAAGAATCAATATTCACTGCTCTCCACGCCAGGACTATAGGAGTGGAGAGCATTGAATATTCATTCCCTTAAGTAACGGGCACACGTGTTCGCCCCGCCGCACAAAGCCGGCTACTGTGCCCGTTATTAAAGACCAATAAATATTCAATGCTCTCCACGCACATAGTCCCGGTGTGGAGAGCAGTGAGTATTCCAGCAGCTGTGCTGTGCTTGTAAGCTGCGCATGATGCATACCAGGATGGGGATGATGAGGCCATGCTTACCAGGATGGGGATGAGGAGGCCATGCATGCCAGTATAGGGATGAGGGGGTCAAGCATACCATGATAGGGATGACGATGCCATGCATACCATGATAGGGATGAGGGGGCCATGTATACTAGGATGGGAATGGTTACCATGCATACCAGGATGAGTATGGGGATGGGCGCCATGCATACCGGGATGGGGATGGTTGCCATGCATTCCAGGATAGAGATGAGGGGGCCATGCATACCAAGATAGGAATAAGGGGACCATGCATACCAGGATGAGGATGAGGGGACTATGTATACCAGGATGGGGATGAGGGGGTCATTCATACCAGGATGGGATGAGGAGGCCATGCATACCAGGATGGGGATGAGGAGACCATGCATACCAGGATAGGGATGAGGGGACCATGTATACTAGGATGGGGATGAGGGGGCCTTGCATACCAGGATGGGGATGAGGGGGTCATTCATACCAGATGGGGATGAGGAGGCCATGCATACCAGGATGGGATGAGGAGACCATGCATACCAGGATAGGGATGAGGGGACCATGTATACTAGGATGGGGATGAGGGGGCCTTGCATACAAGGATGGGAATGAGGCGACCATGCATACCAGGATGGGGATGGGTGCCATACATACCAGAATGGGGATGAGGGGACCAAGCATACCAAGATGGGGACAAGGAGGCCATGCACACCAGGATAGGGATGAGGGTGCCATGTATACCTGGATTGGGAATGAGGGGACCATGCATACCAGGATGGGGATGAAGAGGCCATGCATATCAAGATGGGGATGAGGGGGTAGTGCATGGATGGGGACATATCTACAATATGGGGACCTGGATGGGGACATAACTACAATATAGGAACCTAGATGGGGACATAACTACAGTTTGGGGAAATAACTACAAGATGAGGAGAGGACCTGGATGGGGACATAACTACAATATGGGAACATAACTACAATATGGGGACTGGATGAGGACATAACTACATTATGGGAACCTGGATGGGGACATAACTACAATATGGGGACCTACATGGGGACATAACTACAATATGGGGAAATAACTACATTATGAGGACCTGGATGAGGACATAACTACAATATGGGGACATAACTACAATATGGGAACCTAGATGGACACATAACTACAATTTGGGGAAATAACTACAATATGAGGACCTGGATGAGGACATAACTACATTATGGGACCTGGATGGGGACATATCTACAATATGGGGACCTGGATGAGGACATAACTACAATACGGGACATAACTACAATATGGGGACCTGGATATGGGGACATAACTACAATACGGGGATATAACTACAATGCAGTTCCAGTTTCTTAGATTTACCATTCTAAACAATCCAGAGTGCAGCTTTGTGTTTTCTTAGAATTGTTATGTTAGCTGGCACTTATTCACACTAGTTGGGATGTGCTGGTAATTTTTTTCTGTTTGTAGCAAACTCATGTGACATGTGCACTCCCATGCCCAATACCATCAGATTCAGGTGGTTTAGACTAATTGGTTCCTTCATGCCCCATATATTGTAGGCTTTTTAGTCCAAGACAGGTATCTTATCAGGACAGGGACCCAACTATAAGGTACACATTGACGTTGCAGTTGGGCTCATATACATCAGTCAATTTATGTGCTAAGTACCTTCTTTTTACGGTAAATTTTCCTATAGCAATATTGCATTTTCAATTTTCCAAGATTCCACGTGTACATAATATAGCACTTAACCAATGTTCTATGGCAGTAATGCTGTTCCAATTTTCTAGATTTACCATTCTAAACAATCCAGAGTGCAGCTTTATATTTTCTTATAACTACAATGTGAGTGCACATTTGTTATCACCACATCCATAATGACCCATGCTCTAAAAAAATTAAAAAAATGGCAAAAATGTTCAAAAGGTGTATAGGAAAAAAAAATGGTTTCACTAAAAATGTGAATTTGTCCTCCAAAGAATGCGGCTCCCCAAATTCAATTTTTTTCTATATGCGGTCCATATACCCAGCCGAGTTTGAGACCCCTGATTTAGATTCTTACATAAGGAGACTAGAGCTCATCTAGTATAGTACTATGTTATGTTTTCTACATTTTTGCAGTCCCATGAAAATTGCAGCCCTGAGCTGCAGAGCAGTGTCGGTATAGTGGCAAAACTAAATAAACACTTAGATGAACCCAAGCTTGACGAACCCATTTATCCTCGTGTTCGGAATACAGTTTATAAGAAGCAGATGACAGGCATAGTCATTACCTACCAGTCTTAGCACATCCTACTTGTCTGACAGGTTAACCTAAACAAATGGAGGCTGCCGCTTCCTAGCTTGTCATTATCCAGCCTGATAAATATGTTGTGCTGAAAATATGAGCTGTCATTCACATGTGAATCAATATAGAAGAGAGAAAACTCCTCACTGACAGTCACACAAAGCCGCACTCTGCTTCTGTGAAGACCAAGATGATCAATAATTTATTACCATTATGGACAATGTATTTTAGTCAACCCTACATTTTAAGGTTTCCCTCCCCATGTCACTACCCTTGAGTCATTTTTCTACATTTTGCAAGGTTTCTTTTAAAGGAGAGCCCCATTTTTGCAACCAAAGGTAAAGGGATTGGGTAAACCAGAGCTTCAATCCATCCCTCGTAGGCGTCATAACAGTCACATGGCTTGACCTAATATAATCATACCATCTAACAAGATGCCTAACTTACACAGTTGCTGAAAACTGTCTAATAAAGGCAGAAAAGAACTATACATGCAAACAATTAAATTACTTAGAGTAGCTTTTTTCATGGGTGTAAGCTCAACTGTTGATACCATACTAGTTGTTTCCATCAGCTGGTACTAGCAGCTTTTGGACTGTCTAGTGCCGCAAATCATGCAGCTGCGGGGACATAAACTAAATCTCCGAGCATGCTCGGGAAACCCAAAGCAACAAGTATACTCGCTCATCACTAATCTGCTTCCTGCCTTAACCCTTAGTGACAGAGACAATTTGTACTTAATGACCTGGCCAATTTTTACAATTCTGACCACTGTCACTTTATGAGGTTATAACTCTGGAACGCTTTAACGGATCCCACTGATTATGAGAATGTTTTTTCATGACATATTGTACCTCATGTTAGTGGTAAAATTTCTTCAATATGACTTGCGTTTATTTATGAAAAAAACAGAAATATGGCGAAAATTTTGAAAATTTTCAAACTTTTAATTTTTATGCCCTTAAATCAGAGAGATATGTCATACAAAATACATTTAAATAACATTTCCCACATGTCTACTTTACATCAGCACAATTTTGGAACCAAATTTTTTTTTGTTAGGAAGTTATAAGGGTTAAAAGTTGACCAGCTATTTCTAATTTTTTACAACAAAATTTACAAAACCAATTTTTAGGGACTACATCACATTTGAAGTCATTTTGAGGGGTCTATATGACAGAAAATACCAAAAAGTGACACCATTCTAAAAACTGAACCCCTCAGGGTGCTCAAAACCACAATCAAGAAGTTAATTAACCCTTTACGTGCTTCACAGGAACTGAAGCAATGTGAAAGGAAAAAAATAACATTTAACTTTTTTTACAAACATTTTACTTCAGAACCAATTTTTATTATTTTCACAAGTGTAAACATAGAAAATGATCCACAAAATTTGTTGTGCAATTTCTCCTGAATACGCCGATCCCCAATATGTGGGGGTAAACCACTGTTTGGGCGCACGGCAGGGCTTGGAAGGGAAGTAGCGCCGTTTGATATTTTTCAATGTAGAATTGGCTGGAATTGAGATGGGACGCGATGTCGCGTTTGGAGAGCCACTGATGTGCCTAAACAGTGGAAACCCCCCCCATAAGTGACCCCATTTTGGAAACTAGACCCCCCAAGGAGCTTATGTAGATGTGTTGTGAGAACTTTGAACCCCAAAGTGTTTCACTAAAGTTTATAACGCAGAGCCGTGAAAATAAAAAATATTTTTTTTTCCACAAAATGATTTTTTAGCCCCCAATTTTTTATTTTCACAATGGTAACAGGAGAAATTGGACCCCAAAAGTTTTTGAGAAATTTGTCCTGAGTACGCTGATACCCCATATGTGGGGGGAATCACTGTTTGGGAGCATGGCAGAGCTCGGAAGGGAAGGAGCGCCGTTTTGGAATGCAGACTCTGATGGAATGGTTTGCGGGTGTCATGTTGCATTTGCAGAGCTCCTGATGTGCCTAAACAGTAGAAACCCCCCCACAAGTGACCCTTATTTTGAAAACTAGACCCCCCCAAGGAACTTATCTACATGTGTGGTAAGAACTTTGAACCCCCAAGTATTTCACTAAAGTTTATAATGCAGAGCTGTGAAAATATTATTTTTTTTCACAAAAATTATTTTTTAGCCGCCAATTTTTTATTTTCCCAAGGGTTACAGGAGAAATTAGACCCCAAAAGTTGTTGTGCAATTTGTTCTAAGTATGCCGATACACCATATGTGGGGGTAAACCATTGTTTGGGCGCAGAGCTAAGAAGGGAGGGAGCACCGTTTAACTTTTTGAACGCAAAATTGCCTAGAATCAATGGTGGCGCCATGTCGTGTTTGGAGACCCCCTGATGTACCTAAACAGTGGAAACCCCCCCAATTCTAACTCTAACCCTAACCCCAACACATCCCTAATCCTAATCCCAACCATAACCCTAACCAAAACGCTAACCCCAACGCACCACTAACCCTAATCCCAATCCTAAACATAACCCTAACCAAAGCGCTGTGTAAGGTTCTTTGTCTCTTTTGACATGTTCCTTGAAACTCAGTTTTCCGTCGGCCATTTTGCTTTCTGTCTTTCTGCAGCTCTTGCCCTCAGTTAATATGGAGTTTCCAGTTTTCATGTTCCCGCCCTGATTCTCTCCCTCTTGCTTCTTAAGCAGCCTCAGCTGAACAATCAGTGCTCCTGAATCAAGCCTCAGTCAGCCTGTGACCTGACTCCTGGAAACCTAGGATTTTGGACTCCAGCTATTTCCTACTGAGGAACTTTGGAACACTTTTGGACTTTGGAAACCTGCTGTCTGGTGAATCCATGTTTGCAGAGGAATTACGGTACAGAGAAGAGATCCTGAACCTGCTTGGAGAGTTATTGTAGAGCTTGAAGTTACTCTGGCCTGCTGTGTTCTCCTGCCTCTGTTCCTGCAAACTGTGTGACCTTTTCTGCATGCTTGTATGAAGTAATACAAGTCATTTCATATCAACCTATGTCTCATGTGTTTTCCTCGCACCCAAGCACAAGACGCTATAGGAACTGTACACTATACATGACAAGATTCAGGAGCCAATGTTTAGTGTCTGCTGGGTCTGGGAAAGCCGTGTCTGCTGTGACTGTGGATATCAGATGTCCGTTTAATACCTTCTGTGATGACAGTGGTTGTGACTTCTCACAACCATTCCAGGTGAGCGCATTCCCTTAAATGTTACTCTGGAGTGTTACCACAGGTAAACACTATTGTTTTTTTTTTTTTTCCTTTCCTCTTCTCCTTCCAGCACTTCTGCCTTAAAAGATCTGGAAGATGGAGGCCCGCATAAAGGAGCTTTGCGGAGTGACTGATACAATCCTTGCAGATATACAAACTATAAAGACCCGTTTTGCAAGCCTACAGGACCTCACTAATCATAATTTGCAAGTGTTTGGACAAACTACTCAGGAATTACGAGCCAGGATTGAGGCTCTAGAGGAACGAGTCCAGGCTCCTGCCATAACCCCGAGTTCTGGAATCCCCAAGTTACCTCCTTTTCGTTTTGGCGGTGAACGTGAGAAATTCAGGGGATTTATTAACCAATGCAATCTATTTTTCTCTGCACATGCTTCACAATTTCCCACTGAACGATCCAAAGTGCTTACTATAATCATGTTGCTTACCAATAAGGCTTTGATGTGGGCAAACCCTCTGATTGAGACTGAGGATGATTGTTTGAATCACCTTGATGCTTTTATTTCAGCCATGGGGCAGGTGTTTGATGACCCCAATCGAGGTGCAACAGCTGAAGCAGCCATGTTAACTTTGCGCCAAGGTAAGCGTTCAGTAGCCGAATATGCCTTGGATTTCAGGAGATGGGCTCTTGATACCACTTGGGACACTTCCGCCAAAAAATCTATTTTTCGGAAAGGGTTGTCTCCACTGATTAAGGATGAACTTGCTTGTGCCGACCCTCCCACTGCGTTAGGTGACTTTATTAACTATTGTATCCGTATTGATGCTCGTCTGACTGAACGCAGACAAGAGAGATGGTTCGAAAATAATCGCACTAACCTTTTCCTACCTCCCTCCTCAGCTAAGGAACCTTTGAGTAGGATCACAAGGGAACCAGAACCTGAACCCATGCAGGTGGACTCTTTACAAAGACGGGTTAGTGATGCACGCAAAGAACATCGTATAAAGGAAAATCTATGTTTTTACTGTGGTAAGTCAGGGCACTTCATTATAAACTGCCCCAGCCGTTCTCGTAAGACTACTGCAGCAGTCATTCACTGTGAGTGTTGCGAGAGGAGCTCTGTCATGTCCGAGCCTCAGACTCCAGAGAGATCTGCTGCAAGAGATCTTGATTTTTCGGACTTAAACTCTGTTAGTTCTGGGGACAATGACGGTATAAACGCTGCAATTTTTCAAGTTTCCTCAGCGGTGTCCCAGCTGAGCTGTAAAAGAAATAATTCTCATTGCTTCCTTTCCATCAAACTCTGGGTGGACTCAGTCTGGGTGTCTAGCTCTGCTATGATCGACTCAGGAGCAAGTGAAAATTTTATGGATATCTCCTTTGCTCTGAAACAGGGATACGTTCAGTGAAGAAGGCTACTCCTGTACAGATGGAGACTGTGGATGGCTCCCTGCTGACCTCTGGACCAGTGGATCAGGAAACAGAGCCTTTGAGGGTCCTTATGGGTAAAGATCATCAGGAGAAAATGTCTTTTATGCTTATCTCTTCTCCCCACTTTCCCATTATTCTAGGGCTACCATGGCTGCAGGCACAGAATCCTACGATTAACTGGGAGACCAAGGAATTACACTTTCCGGAGAAACAGATGAGTCAAGGAGTTTCAGCTTGCTCTGTTCCTAAAGGAACCATGTCAGTCCCTGAACTACCAGCTGTATACCAGGACTATGTGGATTTATGTGACAAGAAGAACGCTGATCAGCTTCCTCCTCACCGTCCATATGATTGTCCAATCGAATTATTGCCTGGAGCCGAGATACCTTTTGGTAAGATCTACCCCTAGCGGGGCCCGAGCGAAAAGCTTTGAAGGACTACATAGATGAAAATCTAGCCAAAGGCTTCATACGCCCCTCTTCATCTCCCGCAGGTGCACCCATCTTCTTTGTGAAGAAGAAAGATGGATCTCTGAGACCCTGCATAGACTATAGGGAACTCAGTAAGGTTACTATTAGAAACCGTTATCCATTGCCTTTAATCCCTGAGTTGTTGGAGAGAGTGCGGCATGCCAAAATTTTCTCTAAACTGGATCTCCGTGGGCCTATAACTTGGTCCGTATTAGACCTGGGGATGAATGGAAGACTGCATTCAGGTCACGCTATGGACACTTCGAATATCTAGTTATGCCTTTTGGTCTGAGTACCGCCCCAGCCACTTTCCAACACTTGGTGAATGACATCTTCAGGGATCTCCTAGATACATTTGTGGTGATTTATCTGGATGATATTCTAATTTTTTCTAACTCCACAGAGGAACATCATGGACATGTGAGAATGGTCTTAGAACGCCTAAGACAAAACCATCTCTACATCAAACTTGAAAAGTGTGAATTCCATAGGACCGAAATTCAATTTCTGGGGTATGTACTATCTACGCAAGGGATTAGTATGGATGGAAGCAAGACCCAAGCCATCAAGGATTGGCCAATTCCTAGAAATGTGAAGGAGGTGCAGCGCTTCATCGGTTTGCCAACTTCTATAGACGTTTCATTAGGAATTTCTCTGAGGTAGTGTCACCTATCACCCAACTTACCCGGAAACAGTCTAGGTTCTCCTGGACCCCGCAAGCTCAGGAAGCATTTTCCTGTTTAAAGGATAAATTTACCACCGCACCTATCTTAGTACATCCCAGCCCCGAGCTTGCCTTCATAATAGAGGTGGATGCTTCAGACTGTGCCGTTGGAGCTATACTCTCTCAGAGAACAGGTGAGAAGAATGTCTTGCATCCCTGTGCCTTCTTTTCCCAGCAGTTGTCTTCGGCTGAGAGGAACTACGATGTGGGCAATAGAGAATTGTTGGCCATTATTGCCGCCTTCAAGGAATGGAGACACCTTCTTCAGGGAGCTGCACAGCAAATAGTCGTCCTGACAGACCATCGTAACCTTGAATTTATCAGGTCGGCTAAGTGCCTGACTCCTCGCCAGGCTCGCTGGAATCTTTTCCTAAACCAATTTAATTTTGTAATTTCTTATAGACCAGGATCGCGCAATGGAAAGGCTGATGCACTCTCTAGGATTCATTCAGCAGAGACACGTCCACTTACTCCTCCTAAGACTATTCTTCCTGACTCTAGATTCCTGGGAGTGATTCATAATCAAGACCTACTTAAGGACATCAAGGAAGCATACCATGCGGATTCTTTGTTGGCTCAACCCCCAAGGGACGTAAGTCTTGTCTTTAAGAATGGTGTGTGGATTCAGGGACAACGTCTGTATATACCTGAAACAGTCAGATTGAGAGTATTGCAACTCATCCACGATTCCAAGATAGCCGGGCATAGGGGAATTCTAAAGACACAAGAATTTCTTTCTCGTTTCTTTTGGTGGCCCACTTACAGGAAAGATGTTTTAAACTATGTCACTTCATGTGAAGTCTGTGCAAGATGCACACCAACTGGTCTGTTACAACCTCTTCCCACCCCGTCCCGCCCGTGGGGATCCATTTCTATGGGCTTCATTGTGGAGTTACCAACCTCTCAAGGGAAGAACACCATTCTAGTGGTGGTTGATCGTCTAACAAAGGCAGCTCATTTTATCCCTTGTGTCGGCTTACCCACTGCAAAACAGACATCAGACTTGATGATTAAGAATGTGTTTCGCTTACATGGAGTACCGGATGAGGTCATTTTGGATCGAGGGGTGCAATTCACTTCAAGGTTTTGGCAAAATTTCTGTGCCGCATTGGACATTAAAGTAAAACTTTCTTCTGCTTTTCATCCCCAGACTAATGGACAGACAGAACGAACCAATCAGACCCTGGAGCAGTATCTCCGCTGCTTTATCTGCCACCTACAAGATGATTGGGTGGATCTACTTCCACTGGCTGAGTTCTCTTATAATAACTCTCAGAGCGCCTCCACTAAGCAGTCTCCTTTTTACTCCAATCTAGGTTATCATCCTAACATTCTTCCTCGATTTCCCATAGATACGCCCTTGCCGGCAGTGGCTGAAAGAATCACTTCTTTACAAAAGAATATGGATCTTCTAAAGGAAAATCTAGAATTGGCTCAGGAAAGGTACAAGAAAGCAGCAGATAAATTTCGTAAACCTGCACCAGCTTTCAAGGTAGGAGATTTGGTCTGGCTGTCAACCAGAAATCTTAAATTAAAGATTCCATCGTCTAAATTGGGACATAAGTACATTGGACCTTATAAGATCAGTAAGATTATAAGTGCTGTTGCTTGTCGTCTTCAACTGCCCAGAACTATGAGAATCCACCCTATCTTTCATGTATCCCTACTAAAGGCTGCAACACCCAATACGTTTCCTGGACGCTCTTCTCCTTGCCCTGACCCAGTGCTGGTCGATGGTCAGGAAGAATTTATGGTGGAAAGGATTCTAGATTCCAGGTTGTACAGAAATCAGTTGCAATATTTGATTAAATGGCAGGGCTACCCAGTGGAGGACAACTCATGGGAACCAGTCAATAATGTAAATGCTCCTCGCCTGCTCCGCCAGTTTCATCAGAGGTACCCTGACAAGCCTGGTCTGAGGTCAACCGGAGGTTGTCCTTAAGGGGGGAGTAATGTAAGGTTCTTTGTCTCTTTTGACATGTTCCTTGAAACTCAGTTTTCCGTCGGCCATTTTGCTTTCTGTCTTTCTGCAGCTCTTGCCCTCAGTTAATATGGAGTTTCCAGTTTTCATGTTCCCGCCCTGATTCTCTCCCTCTTGCTTCTTAAGCAGCCTCAGCTGAACAATCAGTGCTCCTGAATCAAGCCTCAGTCAGTCTGTGACCTGACTCCTGGAAACCTAGGATTTTGGACTCCAGCTATTTCCTACTGAGGAACTTTGGAACACTTTTGGACTTTGGAAACCTGCTGTCTGGTGAATCCATGTTTGCAGAGGAATTACGGTACAGAAAAGAGATCCTGAACCTGCTTGGAGAGTTATTGTAGAGCTTGAAGTTACTCTGGCCTGCTGTGTTCTCCTGCCTCTATTCCTGCAAACTGTGTGACCTTTTCTGCATGCTTGTATGAAGTAATACAAGTCATTTCATATCAACCTATGTCTCATGTGTTTTCCTCGCACCCAAGCACAAGACGCTATAGGAACTGTACACTATACATGACACGCTGTGAATTCACGGCTCTGTGTTTTAAGTACTCTTAACTGCCACCATTAAAGGCGTATTAGCGGTCATTAAGGGGTTAATTATGAGCCATATCGTCCCACCTTCCTACCTCCTGACCTCACCATTCAATGTGAAAAAAAAATTGCTCCTCTCTGTCTTTTCTTACACAAAATGGACTGCCACCTCACCTCAGTGTCAACTTACACTTCCTATAGTAGATATTAAGATGGTAGGGTGGAGGAGGAGGAGGAATAGGAAGCTTAGTAAGAAAACAAACAGTGGCAGACACAGAAAGATCGTGCTGAGTCTATTACCTCACTTCAGAGCTTCATTCACACCAACAGAACTGTTGTATAAATGTCCTCTATGCTGCAGCTTCTTGTCTCTGTGTTCTAATTAAGGAATGAAGAACAGCAACACCTCTCTGTGTGCTGTGCTATGGGGGTGTTTTTTTTAGCTGCAGGGACAGGACGACTGGTTGCAATTGAACTAGGAATCATGAATGCGGCCAAGTACAGAGATATCCTCTTCCAGAGTGCTCTGGACCTCAGACTTGGCAGAAGGTTCACCTTCCAACAAGACAATGACCCTAAGCACACAGTTAAAATAACAAGGGAGTGGCTTCAGAACAACTCTGTGACCATTCTTGACTGACCCAACCAGAGCCATGACCTAAACCCAATTGAGCATCTCTGGAGAGACCGGAAAAAGTCTGTCCACCAAATTTCACGATCCAATCTGACAGAAATGGAGAAGATCTGCAAGGAAGAATGGCAGAGGATACCCAAATCCAGGTGTGAAAAACTTGTTGCAACATTCCCAAGAAGACTCATGGCTGTACTAGCTCAAAAGGGTGCTTCTACTCAATACTGAGCAAAGGGTCTGAATACTTATGACCATGTGATATTTCAGTTTTTCTTTTTTAATAAATTTTAAACATTTCTACATTTCTGTTTTTTTCAGTCAAGATGGGGTGCAGAGTGTACATTAATGAGAAAAAATGAACTATTTTGAATTAACCAAATTGCTGCAATGAAACAAAGAGTGAAAAATTTAAAAGGGGTCTGAATACTTTCTGTACCCACTGGACTCCTATGAGTCCAGTGGGTGATCCTACTTCTATGAGTCCAGTCGCCTTTAATGCTCAGTGATTGTATATGAAGATCAGCAACCAGATGGTTTGATACTATCAAGATAATGGCGGAGAAGACCCTGGTGGACCTATGTAGACTTGCACAAGATTGACTTTCGAACAGAGTGTTCATCCATCAAGTTGACATGGCTCGATATCGAGAAGAAGGTTGGTAAACAAGTACACGTGACTAAATCAATCTGATCACCGTCTCCTGCTCTGTAACACCCTGCCTGCTACTCAGATACCGTTTTCAACATGACAAGTTCCCTTTAAATACTGTTATGTACTGTAGATTATAATACAATGCGATGCATTTGAAATATAAAGTGCCAAATTAGCAAAAAATAGAAAAAGTGACAATTCAGCTCACCACTTATTTATTAGAGTTAAGTATCCAAGACTTCCAGTGTAGACAGTCTGTGGTTTCGGTGTGTGCACTGGTCGGGATTCCAGATCAAATGGTTCTAAGTAGTCCAAAAGGGATGTTCTGCAACAGCAAAGTATTTAAAACTTAGCTTTTAATCAAATAAAATAAAAAAATTGGTACAATGTGCACATATTAAAAAAGAAAACCCATAATGCTTACTCGTTTCGGGTGCAAAATCCCTGTGGTTAAGGGTTTTTCTACACGAAACGCGTAAGCATTATGGGATTTCTTTTTTGAATATGTACACATTCTCCCAAATTTTTTTCATCCTATATAATTAAAGGCTACGTTTTAACTACTTTTCGTTTCGTGCTTGAGAACATCCTCATTTGGTACATTGTTCAATATCCTCACTCCTGCTTCTGCTGTAAAAAGGTTGCTCTTTGCCAATTTACCCCAGAACCAATACATCATGAATGATAACATGATGTTGGGTAGCTGATCTTATGCAAAATCCTTAGTTTGATAGGAAAGACCCATTACTTACAAAAGTCACTGTCAAACCTGAATAATTTGTTTACCACCATTGTAATGATTAATTGTCCATTGTTACAAGCAATATCTGCACCAAAGAGATAGCTTCCTACTGGCAGTCATCTTGACAAGAGACCGCTGTCATTGATCCTGCTCTCTATCGCTCAGCATCCTCATGACTTGGTCATCGCGATATCTAATAGTCACAATTCATCTATAAGTCGATGATCTCTCTCAGCCGATGAACAATGAATGACGGATGGAATGAAATATATCCGGCCGGCACATTTTTTGTTTTCCCCTTTAGTTTTGGTTGCTCTTCGTTTTTTGTGTTCGGCATACTTCTCGTTACAGTGCAAAGCAATTAAAATGACACAGATTGTCATATCAAAGTTCAAAGCTGATTATTTAATGTTCTCTATCTTAAAAAAAACATCCTGTTTAGCGAGAGCGCTCCCTTTCAACGGAAAACCATTACAGCAATCGTATCCGTTGTGTTGTGAACAAGCGGGGAATGACAACACAGCTGTCTGAGCAATTTTTCGAGAAGAGGTTACATTACTTGTGCCCCATTTACCGAAATATCTGTGAAACCAGCAAAACTCTAAATGTGTTTTTTCCTCTTGAATGGCGGGTAGTGTTCGACAGGAAGGGCAACATTTTGAAACTTCGCTTTGAGCTCTAATTCCATCGTAAAGGGTGAGTAGTCAGCCGAGGGTTACATGTTGTTACGTTGGAGTCTTGTATTTTCCGCAGACCTCTGAAACGGACACTTCTTAGAATATCACAGCTGCAGAGATGACAACTAACCTAAGGTTTGTCCTCGGGTCATGGAACCATGAAGCTTGGAAGCATTAATTGTTTACGGAACTTAATTGGAATCCCACCGTTCCAGAAAAAGCTCAGTGGGTCACATTACACTGGTTAAATAGTTCCTAGAAAGCACTTATGCTATGGGCAATGTTTATTAGCATGATTGCGCTCATCGAAAATTGCCTCTGTTCTCAAAATACAGAATGTGAACATCCTCCTAAGGTTTTGCTGCCAAAACCATACTTGTAATGTCTCCTAGGAAGCTTGTGGAAAAAGAGGAGACCTTCCAGACTCCCGAAAGTGTTGGCAAATCTACTAAGTTCCATCGAAACCTCCTTAGACCTCCCTTAAACTTCCAGTACATCCAGAAGATATTATGATACTATTGTCATCGTCAGACAAACTTCTGGCTTCCGCATATTTTAGAATGCATATAGACAAAACTTTTTACCAGCGAGCTTTGTATACCACCAGCGCTTCACTCCAGGAAGAACTGCAACTAAAGTTGGAAAGTATGGCCAAAACAACGTGGTGAAGTTTACACCTTCTTCCTTTACAAGTTAATTCAATGATTCATGTATGGACATTGTCATACAACTATTCTTCAGGATTATTTAGTACTGGACCTTAATAGTTTGCCGTTTGGGAATCTATTGTATTTTTGCATGTCTCCATGTTCATAGGAATTTTTTTCTTTTTATTCCATGAAATTCTAACAGAAAAAACTAACATGTTCTATCAGACTTCAGAAGTATAAGGAAGCTTTTGTTGAACCCCAGTAGAATTATTCCTTAAACATTAAGCTCTATAGAGGATGTCTCTCCTATATAAGCCAACAGGAGCGAGATTGTAGTACCATTCATAGTCACCACACAATGCACGGAGCTGTCACTTCTGCCGTGCTGCAGATCCTTCAAACAACTGATTGATGGAAGTCAGCTCCGCACTGATCTGAAAACAATATCTGATAAATAGTAAAGTCCAGGAAAACCCCTTCAACCTGGTTCTATGTCTTAAGGCTCCCATACACATTAGACAAATGCTGGCTGTTATCAAGAGGTTCGGCCGAGAGTCTAATGTGTATGGGGGCATCGGCAAACTCATTGTCGGGAGAGATGTCGATCAGGCATGTCGAATTTTGCATGGCCAATCATATTGTTTATGTGGAAGCCAAGGGCACAGTGTACAGTTTTTATATCTTGGAGACATCACTTGCTCCTGATTGACAAAACCCAGCCTGTATGCTGACGCATGCGCTGTGACACTGTCAGTTCCGGTGCTCATACATTGTGGGTGGCTGTGTTCCTCTCCTTGGCTCTTTTCTATGGCCGCGTCTTGCTACACTGATACACTGATACACCCAGATGTTTAGCGAGCAAGCAGCTTCAGAGAGTAGCCAGGCAGTAGAACAAAGAGGAGGAAATTCTCAAAATTCAAATAGAGGTGGCGTAATGATGCCTTGACCCCTTGGCTACTCCAAGGATGCACTAAAACCTCACATTTACATGCGAATTCAAAGTCATTTTTTCAGGCACTGTGCCAGTAAAATGTACTGTTATTGTAGGATTTTTATAGGGGGCGATGCCCTTATATCACTGTACAGCGAGTGTAATATGCATGTTGGTGGTAACAGACTGCTTTCTATAAATCTTATCCATTTAGTTTCCTACATATGGCTCAAACAATGTAATCAATCAGGTGGATAAGCAGAGATTATAGGGCCCGGGTCCATAGGGTGCTGATTCAGGTTGTAATCCTGTCTACAGCTTGTTGACTCCACTGTGTCCTGAGGGGAACTTATGCCGTTTAATGCAATTACCCGGACTGAAGAATGGCCTCGTCCATGCGGTGATGAATGTCCTTTCAGCTTCGATAAACCATAACCACGTTCAACAAATAAACATCACGTACAGTAAAGTGACACCTTAGTAGGACAAAAACACATTATCTAGAAATGGAAATGTCTAACACTTAACCCCCTCCCTGCCTCCAGATAAAAAAAAATATATGCAAAACATCTCACTCTGTAAACAATAGAAAAACATTTATTTTATTGCTTCATCGGCATTGATCTGAATTATATTATTGATTCCAAATGGTAAATGTCATAAAAAAATCAATGTAAGAAAAGCATTTGTTTCTCTACTCCCAAAAATTGGATAAAAAGTAATCAAAGAGTCGTATGTACCCCCAAAATGGAACCAATAAAAATGACAGCTTACCCCACGAAAAACAAGCCCCATTCAATCTCATCGACAATCTCAGATTTTGGTGAAACAAACTCATTGTTTTCAAAATATAAAACACACAAAAACAATATAATTTGATATCATCATACTGTACTGACTCATAGCTGACTCATAGATAACAAATGTAATAGTTACTTTTATTGCGCAGTAAACAGTAAAAAAATACAACAGTGGCATAGTTATTTTTATTTTTTCAATTCCACCCCACACTCCAATTTTATTTTCCATTTTCCAACACAGTGCACTGTAAATAAATTGCACCAATAAAAAAAAATAACAACTTGTATCATAAAAATGGGTAAATCAACATTGAAGTCACTGCACAAGGTCTTCAAATCGAGAAACATTTCACTGGCAATGAAGTCATAACCTGGTCTTTTCTGTGGAAACATAAGTATACGAAAAATGAACGACAAGGAAACAAGACAGGAGAAGAATCGATGCCATGTGGTGCTGGAGAAGGATCTTATCAATACAGTGAATGACAAGAAGAACAAACAAATCAATTTTGGAACAAACCAAGGCAGACATGTCACTGGAGGCAAGGATCACCAAGCTACGACTTGCCTACTTTGGACACATCATATGAAGAGAGCAATCACTGGAGAAGGACATCATGGTCGGAAGAAAAGAAGGATCAAGGAGAAGAGGAAGACCAGCAACCGATGGCTTGATACTATCAAGATAACTTTGGAGAAGACACTAGTGAACCTATCTAGGTTTGCACAAGATCGATCTTCCTACAGAGTGTTCATCCATCAAGTCACCATTGCTGGAGATCGAGTCAAAGGCCGTTAAATAATAATAATTATAAAAATAACCTTTCATATGGCGATGTCAATGGAAAATTAAAATGTACGACTTTTGTCCTCAAGAGGTTAGATATTATGATTACTGTGAGGCAGATTTATAAAAAGTGTCTAAAAGAAACACAGACCTTGTTAATCATTGCAAGTGATCAGTTTGTTAAGGGGAAAAAGGACAGTTTTCTTGTTAGACCGTTTCATAAATCTGCCCCGAATGTAATTCTTATTGTTACAGGTAATATGTAATTTACCTACACTATACACACTATATTATACACATTGAAAGTTTAGGTCTTATGAGGGGGTCACATGATCAGGCTGGAAAATTGCAGCAAATCACATTAAACTTTGCATAAAATTTTCAATCTTGTAATGCCATCACAGGATAAAGTAAGCAATTTACAGTGCCCACACCGTTCAATTCAATGGTTTGTCCATGTAATGAAGGACAGTTATTGCAGGATGATGAATGTTTCACACTCTTCACTCTGCTCAAAAGATAAGGATCCTGGATATGGATGTAAATGCATTAAATCAGTATTTCTTGGTAGGGTATATGCTAATTAGTTTACTAAAGCTGATAACCTCTTTGAAGAGGAACTGTCACCAAATCAAAAGTTGCCAGTTTTTACTATTATTTGATTCCTGTTTTTCCTCTAAGTATTTTGTTGCTTTCTTTTTTATAATCCTCCATACGGATCCAGAGATATGGACATTTTATTTAGTGACATTTTTAAATCTTTACCAGGAGGCGTGACTCACAGGACAATAATGCAGAGCAGCCTAAAGACATACCCCAGAGGATCCAATGAGCCCCGCCTCCTGGCTAAAGACCAGGAAAATGATCACTAAATAAAAAGACCCATATCTCTGAAACTGTATAGCAGATTGTAAAAAGGAAGAAAGTGGAATACTCAGGAGAGCATTGTGAATAAAATAAGAGAAAAACTTACTACTTTTGATCTTGTGACAAGTCCTCTTTAAAAGGGTTGTTTCATGAAAAGAACACCTGTATATATACTGTAACGGAGTCTACCGTGCTGTAATACCTCTTACATTACCACCCCGTATTTCAGGAGGTCCACTCTGCTTTTCCTGGATTCTGAATGAAGGACGCTGGCTCGAAAGGCTTTGTTACATGGGAACATATAAAAGATCACTGCTTCTCCACGTATTTCCAGTGTGACAACCTTTTACTCACAGGTCTCAGAATATACAGTACAGACCAAAAGTTTGGACACACCTTCTCATTTAAAGATTTTTCTGTATTTTCATGACTATGAAAATTGTACATTCACACTGAAGGCATCAAAACTATGAATTAACACATGTGTAATTATATACTTAACAAAAAAGTGTGTAACAACTGAAATTATGTCTTATATTCTAGATTCTTCAAAGTAGCCACCTTTTACTTTGATTACTGCTTTGCACACTCTTGGCATTCTCTTGATGAGCTTCAAGAGGTAGTCACCGGAAATGGTCTTCCAACAATCTTGAAGGAGTTCCCAGAGATGCTTAGCACTTGTTGGCCCTTTTGCCTTCACTCTGCGGTCCAGCTCACCCCAAACCATGAAGCTCATCAAGAGAATGCCAAGAGTGTGCAAAGCAGTCATCAAAGCAAAAGGTGGCTACTTTGAAGAACCTAGAATTAAGACATATTTTCAGTTGTTTCACACTTTTTTGTTAAGTATATAATTCCACATGTGTTAATTCATAGTTTTGATGCCTTCAGTGTGAATGTACAATTTTCATAGTCATGAAAATACAGAAAAATCTTTAAATGAGAAGGTGTGTCCAAACTTTTGGTCTGTACTGTATATACATACAGAGGACAGGACAATCAATATGTGGCGGGCTAGTAGATAACAGGCTCCAATTAAGACGCCAGATGTATATTACAATAGCTGCAGGTGGCCGGCGGCCCCCGATCATTTACCGTGGGATTTACAAAGGTGGGGGGAGGTCAGAAGTGGGATATCTCGTTTACCTCTGCCCAGGAGTCGCAGTCGGTCGGCTGATGCATTAGGGACATGCATCTCACATTGCACCTATCATACATGCATATCATATTTGCGGTGCTGGGGAGTTCTGTAACATATACCCTGTGAAGGCTAATGAAAAGCCGGAGAGATTCCCTTTAAAGGAGTCTCGGAAGTTATCTCTTATCCATGGGAGAGAGGACAACTGTCCGATCGCTGGAGGTCCGACTGCCAAGACCCTCAACGATCCAGAGAAGTGGAGGTCTGAAGAGACCCGTGGGAATGAAGCGGTAGTCAATCATGTGCACTATCACTCCATTAATTCTCATGGGAGTGCTGAAGATCACCCGAGCTTCAGCAGTCACATGTAGAATGAATGGAGTGACATTGCACATGATCGATCTATACTCCATTCACTTAGGGCTCTCAGGATTTGTGGGGGTCCCAGACGTTGGGAATAATTGTTGGGGGTCCCATTGATAGGGAATAATTTCAAATTTTGAGAACACCCTTGTAATCACAGTTTTATAGAATTTTCAACTGTTATTTGAGGTGTGACCTTTATTCTAGAAGAATCGCATTAAATTGTTAAAAGATTATTTCGGAAACTCCATAACCTTGATTTTTTCTCTTTGCCTAGTGTCATCACTGATCAGTCTTGCAACTTCACAAGTTAATTTTTCCTTCAATTATTATGGTGACTTTTTCATGTATCATTATGTATGACATTTCCAATTGTTACCTTTCCTTTTATTTGAGCTGATATATATCGCTTTGAGATTTTAACAAATGTTTGTTACAATTAGGATAATGATGTTTTGATACATTGCAGAATTATTACGCGGTATTGAACGACGAATCACAACCAAAACAAACGAAAGAAAAAATTTACTAAAAATGTTTCATAAGCTGTGCGCAATTAACAAATATTTCTCTGCCATGAATATTCAGCTCCGGCCCAGACTGAGCAGATCACATTTGTATTACTCACGAGCTGTGTTCCATTTGCCTACATTTGCCATCTGTCTGCATTACCAGTACATTTGTTTTATTTCTTTATGTTCATAGAGTGGGAAGATTGACCCAGAATGGGCTTTGAACTGTAAATCAGCTAAAGAATAATTGGCACTGCACGTGCTTTGAGAGTGTTTTCCTAAAATTTTATGGATTTTGCAAAAAAAAAGTACCGATGGAGTGGGCTGCAATATCATTCATGCTGAGCACTGTCATTCTTCCAAGGACATATGCACTTTGAAATGAGGAGGCAGAGAGCAAAGCGAATGCAAACTTGGAGAATTTAAAGGGGTTGTTCAGCAAGTAACATTGCTTTTTTCAAAATGTTCAGAATGGGTAAAAAAGAAGCAATTCTCAACAGTCCCCTTCTGCTCCAGTCCTGACGTTGCACAGTCCACTCAGCAATGACATATCCCTGAGTCAGGAAGTTATCACTGCAGCGGGAATTAGAGATCATTAGTCGAATGTCTTCTAAATGGAATCGGTAATGGATCGATGAGGTGAATATTGCTTTTTATTTAAAACTTTTTTAACAATTTGTAAGCATTTTGTAAAATTTTTATACTCGCCAGACAACCCCTTTAAGGGTATGTGCACATGTTGCGGATTTGCTCTTTCAGAAATCTGCGCAGATTCTTCCTCTCTTGGCACAAAGCGCAGTTGAAAATCTGCATGGATTTGATGCGTTTTTGATGGGGACTTGATGCGGATTTTCCTGCGTTTTTTGCATTCGGATTTGCATGCGTTTTTGTAAGCTAAATAAAGATATATTGCTTAACAAAAAAAAAAGAATTGTGATGTAATTTCCTTGTCCAACCTCCTCTTTCACATACTCCATTGAAGACCATAATATCAATACATACCATATTCACATATAATGTTTACACACACAAAACATATATAAGTGAATATATTATATATATATACACATATACAGTACAGACCAAAAGTTTGGACACACCTTCTCATTCAACGATTTTTCTGTATTTTCATGACTATGAAAATTGTAGAATCACACTGAAGGCATCAAAACTATGAATTAACATATGTGGAATTATACATTACACTTTACAAAAAAGTGTGAAACAACTGAAAATATGTCTTATATTCTAGGTTCTTCAAAGTAGCCACCTTTTGCTTTGATTTCTGCTTTGCACGCAGAAAAAGTGAATGGATGGACTCTACATGCCTGGTTCCCACCGTGAAGCATGGAGGAGGTGGTGTGATGATGTGGGGTGCTTTGCTGGTGACACTGTTGGGGATTTATTCAAAATTGAAGGCATACTGAACCAGCATGGCTACCACAGCAATGTGCAGCATCATGCTATTCCATCCGGTTTGTGTTTAGTTGGACCATAATTTATTTTTCAACAGGACAATGACCCCAAACACACCTCCAGGCTGTGTAAGGGCTATTTGACCAAGAAGGAGAGTGATGGGGTGCTACGCCAGATGACCTCGCCTCCACAGTCACCAGACCTGAACTCAATCGAGATGGTTTGGGGTGAGCTGGACTGCTCATCGCTTCAATTTTGAATAAATCCCCAAAAGTGTCACCAGCAAAGCACCCCCACACCATCACACCACCTCCTCCATGCTTCACGGTGGGAACTAGGCATGTAGAGTCCATCCGTTCACCTTTTCTGCGTGCAAAGCAGTAATCAAAGCAAAAGCTGGCTACTTTGAAGAACCTAGAATATAAGACATATTTTCAGTTGTTTCACACTTTTTTGTAAAGTGTAATGTATGATTCCACATATGTTAATTCATAGTTTTGATGCCTTCAGTGTGATTCTACAATTTTCATAGTCATGAAAATACAGAAAAATCTTTGAATGAGAAGGTGTGTCCAAACTTTTGGTCTGTACTGTATATGTTAGGGGTCGAGTTCCAACTGCTGCACAAGGGGAATCTCGAGCCAGTCCCGCTGCAGTCCCCCATCCGTCTCCGGCCACAGTGGAACCTGCTCAGCAGAGACGTCGGTCCCAGCGTCTCGCCCAGTCTAATAATGTGCAGAGGATGACTGCTGCCTCTCCAGGTCCGGCTTTTATAACCAGTGCAGGTCAGCGGCGAGCAGACGTATTTGGGACTAAGTCCTGTGTGTTTCCTTCTGAGCATGCCCAGGGCAATGTCTTCCATTGGAGACCAAGGGTCACATGCTCAGGTACTGCAGCAACTCCTATTGGTCCGCCAGGAAGGTCCTGAAACTGCTTGTGTTCTGGATCAGTTTCTCATTGGTCCTTTTCTGGAAGGTCTTGTAGTTGCTGCTATAAAAGGGTTGCATGGCCGCACGGCCATGCGCTAGTATCAATCCTGTTATGTGCTTTGCGCCAGTGTGGTCATGTACGCATGCGGTTAGGGCTCTGCTGAAATAAGCCCCTAGAATACTGGCACCTCCGGTGAGGAGTTTTGTATGCACATGTTCAGGGCTTGGCTGTAATAGCCTCTAGAATACCGGCTACTCTGGTGAGGATTGGTTGTTGCGTTTCTGTCTGCATGACCACGGACTGCTATTCGCTCTGCAGTATCTGTGTCCTACTGTAGGGTTAACAGGACCCGGTCTCTACCACAGCGACTCTACCACAGAGTTTGCTCATACCGCCATATAGTGCCACTGTATCTATGTCAGCGACTCTGTGGTGTAACAGAGTTTGCTTATACCGTCATATAGTGCCACAGCATCTATGTCAGTGACTCTGTGGTGTAACAGAGTTCGCTTATACCGCCATACAGTGCCATCTTACTAGCAGCAGGCTCTGCCTGCACGGTGGTCCCCGGGCTGCGAACGCACATATTATTTATATTTATTTGGTTCGTTTCATAGACCCTAACATAATACTAGCGCCAGGGTCTGGCTAGTAAGATGGCGGATGACCAGTGGCTACAGCGGTACATTCAGCAGCTCGAGGGTAGGTTGGCGGCCCTTGAGCGCACAACCTCAGCTGTTGATGTTACCGCAGTCGCTGTTCAGGCTGCTAGCGTGGCTGCAGCCAGTTTGTCCACTGCCACCTCTGCTCCTACATTATCCCAATTCCCGCTTCCAGACAAGTTTGCTGGTGACAGCAAGCAATGTCGGGGATTCGTGAGTCAGTGCTCTATACTGCTCGAGCTTCTGGCTGCACTTTTCCCCACGGATCGGGCACAAGTGGGTTTTGTAGTATCCCTTCTGTCGGGCAGAGCATTGGAGTGGGCAACGCCGCTGTGGGAGAGCGACGATCGTGTGGTGCGGAGTGCTCCTTGTTTCTTGGAGGTTCTTAAAAAGGTCTTTTTAGGACCTCAGGTCACCCACGATACGATGCTCCAACTACTGGCAATGTCACAGGGTTCGTCCATGGTCAGCCAGTTTTCCGTCCAATTTTGGACTCTGGCCTCTGAGTTAGAGTGGCCGGATAAAGTCCTCATCCCTGTGTACTTGAGGGGACTGGCAGGCCATGTGAAAGACGCCTTGGCCACCAGGGAGATTCCCGCCACACTGGAGAAACTTATTGCAATATCTACCCGCATCGACCTCCGTTTTCACGAGCAGAGGTTGGAGCGGGCCCAGTGTAGGCAGAGGTTTCGGCAGGCTCCCACCTTCGCCAAACCTCTAGAATCCCCCGTTCAGGCATCCGACCCCCAAAAGGCCATGGAGGTTTCTCAAGCGGGACCTAAGTCTCGGGCCTCTCGAGCATCCATGGTCTGTAATGTGTGCCAGCAGCCGGGACATGTTGCCAACCAATGTCCACAGCGATCGTGTATAAGGTCGCGTCCAGTAACCATGGGAGCAGGGTTACTAGGCACAGTGGCGTTTGATTCCAAGTTGCTCTTTAAAGGGACAATCACTTTAGGACCATCCATTCTCGCCGTTGAGCTTTGTGTGGACTCAGGGGCTGAGGAGAATATTATGTCCTCTGCTTTTGCTCTTCGCCACGCTATACCTCAGGTGTTGCTCGCCAAACCAGTGACTGTGTGAGTAGTGAATGGTTCGACTCTGCTCTCACAAATCACCCACAAGACTATCCCTCTCACCCTGTCTATGTCCCCTTCCCATCAGGAGAGTATATCCTTTCTCGTCCTTCCTGAGGGAATAGATGAGATTCTTCTGGGAATACCCTGGCTCCGTTGCCACTCTCTACATATTGAGTGGTCCTCTGGTAGGATACTGGGGTGGGGTCCGTCTTGTACAGGCAGATGTGTGAAAGAATGCGTTCAGGTTTCCACCTCTGAGATACCCGCAGATCTCAATTCCCTTCCCAAGTGCTACTGGTCGTATGCCGACGTATTCTCCAAAAAGGCTGTGGAGACTCTTCCGCCTCATCGTCCCTATGACTGTCCTATTGACCTCTTGCCTGGAACAGAGCCTCCTCGGGGAAGGATTTATCCCCTCTCTCTCCCGGAGACAGAGGCCATGTCCCATTACATCCAGGAGAACCTGGCAAGAGGGTTCATAAGGAAGTCAGTGTCACCTGCTGGGGCGGGGTTCTTCTTCGTGCAGAAGAAGAACGGAGAATTATGTCCCTGCATAGATTGCAGGGGTCGTAACGCCATCATCGTTAAGAACAAATACCCGTTGTCCCTGATTGCTGAGCTCTTTGATAGGCTACGGGGAGCAAAGTTATTTACCAAATTAGACCTGCGGGGTGCGTATAACCTGATTTCGCATCAGTGAGGGGGACGAATGGAAGACAGCTTTTAATACCAGGGATGGGCATTACGAATATCTGGTGATGCCCTTCGGGCTCTGTAATGCCCCAGCCGTTTTCCAAGACTTTGTCAATGACATCTTCCGGGATATACTCTCCACCTCGGTCGTAGTCTATCTGGATGATATACTCATTTTCTCTCCAGATATTGACTCCCAACTGAAAGATGTCTTCAGAGTCTTCGACCTCTTACGGGCAAATTCCCTTTATGCTAAGTTAGAGAAATGTGTGTTTGAGCAGGAGTCTTTACCTTTCCTGGGCTATAACATCTCTGCCCAGGGATTGGCTATGGATCCTGCCAAACTACAGGCTGTGATGGACTGGCAAGAACCCCACTCTCTTAAAGCGGTGCAGCGCTTTATGGGGTTCATTAACTACTATCACCAGTTCATTCCCCATTTCTCTACCTTGGTAGCTCTCTTGGTAGCCCTCACCAAGAAGGGAGCAAATCCCAAATTGTGGTCGGAAGAAGTCTCCAAGTCTTTCACTTCCATTAAGTCTCATTTTGCTAGCGCTCCCATCCTACATCGCCCCGATGTTGATAAGCCATTTTTATTAGAGGTGGATGCCTCATCCGTTGGTGCTGGAGCAGTCCTCTTCCAAAAGGATGCTCAAGGTCGGAAGCATCCTTGCTTCTTCTTCTCTAAGACCTTCACATCAGCGGAGAGGAATTATTCTATCGGGGACAGGGAGTTGCTAGCAATGAAGTTGGCCTTCTCTGAGTGGAGACATCTGTTGGAGGGGGCTCGCTTTCCCTTCCAAGTCTTCACCGACCACAAGAATTCGGTGTATCTACAGAAAGCCCAGTGGCTTAATTCTCGCCAGGCCAGATGGTCCTTGTTCTTCTCTCGGTTTCATTTCACCCTCCATTTTCTCTCGGGAGAGAAGAACATTCGTGCCATCGCTCTCTCTCACTCTGTGGTGTCCTCTGAGGAGGAGGAGGAGGAGCCTCGGCTTATTGTCCCCACAGAGAGCCTGAGAACAGTGGCCCCGGTTTCGCTAGAGTCTGTGCCTCCGGGCAAGAATTTTGTGCCCACCAATTTGCAACCGGAGGTACTCTCTTGGGCACATTCGTCCAGGGTGGGTGGACATTTTGGGGCAAAGAGGACATCTGAGTTACTGGCGAGGACATACTGGTGGCCGCATATGGTCCGTGACGTTGGGGATTATGTTCGGGCGTGCGTCTCCTGCACCAAGAATAAGTCCCCTCGACAACGGCCAGCTGGGTTACTTTACCCTTTGCCGGTGGCAGACAGGCCCTGGGAGATGGTCGGGATGGACTTTGTGGTGGGCTTACCCAAGTCTTGGGGCTGCACCATCATTTGGGTAATCACCGACCATTTTTCCAAAATGGCGCACCTGGTGCCGCTACCATGGTTACCTTCTGCACGGGCCCTGGCAGCATTGTTCGTTAGGCACATCTTCCGTCTACACGGCATGCCGGACAAAATTGTCAGTGACCGAGGCCCCCAGTTTGCGTCTCGGTTCTGGAGAGAGCGTTGTCGTCCACTCAGTACCGAGTTAAATCTCTCTTCAGCATATCATCCCGAGACGAATGGGTTGGCAGAGAGGGCCAACCAGACCTTGGTCACCTATCTACGACATTTTGTCTCAGCCAGGCAGGATGACTGGGCATCCTTGCTACCGTGGGCTGAGTTCGCATTAAATAATGCTGTGTCTGACTCCACCGGAGAGACCCCATTCCTCCTAAACTACGGTCAGCATCCGCGGGTCCCGGTGCCCATGCCCGTGTCTTCTGCCGACTCCAGGGTGGCAGACTGGGCTGTGGAGGCATGGGACATTTGGGACCGCACTCAGGATGCCATTAAGGCCTCCAAGGAGAGGATGAGGTCTTCCGCCGACGCACATCGGCGCCCCGCTCCGACATTTGCTCCTGGTGACTTAGTGTGGCTCTCCGCCCAAAACATCAGGCTGCGAGTGGAGTCCACTAAGTTGGCACCTCGCTATTTGGGTCCCTTCAAGGTCCTCGAGCAGGTTAACCCTGTGGTTTACCGTTTCGCCCTTCCACCACGCCTAGGTATCTCCGACACCTTTCATGTGTCCCTCCTGAAACCCGTGGTCATGTCCCAGTTTTCCCAGTCATCGGGTTCGTCTACGGACGATCACGATGTGAACGCTATTGTAGGGTGTAAGGTGGTACAGGTCAAAAAGTTTTATTTGGTGGACTGGAGGGGTTATGGGCCTGGAGCCTGCCGAGCATATTCATGCTCTACAGCTCATCGCTGCCTTTGAGCGTAGCGAGGCCCAAAGAAGAGGGGGCCCTAGGAGGGGGGTAATGTTAGGGTCGTGTTCCCACTGCTGCACAAGGGGAATCTCGAGCCAGTCCCGCTGCGGTCCCCCTTCCGTCTCCGGCCGCAGTGGAACCTGCTCAGCAGAGACGTCAGTCCGAGCGTCTCGCCCAGTCTAATACTGTGCAGAGGATGACTGCTGCCTCTCCAGGTCCTGCTATTATAACCAGTGCAGGTCAGCGGCGAGCAGACGTATTTGGGACTAAGTCCTGTGTGTTTCCTTCTGAGCATGCCCAGGGCAAGGTCTTCCATTGGAGACCAAGGGTCACATGCTCAGATACTGCAGCAACACCTATTGGTCCGCCAGGAAAGTCCTGAAACTGCTTGTGTTCTGGAACAGTTTCTCATTGGTCCTTTTCTGGAAGGTCTTGTAGTTGCTGCCATAAAAGGGTTGCGTGGCCGCACGGCCATGCGCTAGTATCAATCCTGTTATGTGCTTTGCGCCAGTGTGGTCATGTACGCATGCGATTAGGGCTCGGCTGAAATAAGCCCCTAGAATACCGGCACCTCCGGTGAGGAGTTTTGTATGCACATGTTCAGGGCTTGGCTGTAATAGCCTCTAGAATACCGGCTACTCCGGTGAGGAGTTCGTTGTTTGCGTTTCTGTCTGCATGACCACGGACTGCTATCCGCTCTGCAGTTATCTGTGTCCTCCTGTAGGGTTAACAGGACCCGTCTCTACCACAGCGACTCTGTGGAGTAACAGAGTTTGCTCATACCGCCATATAGTGCCACTGTATCTATGTCAGCGACTCTGTGGCGTAACAGAGTTCGCTTATACCGCCATATAGAGCCACAGCATCTATGTCAGAGACTCTGTGGTGTAACAGAGTTCGCTTATACCGCCAGATAGTGCCATCTTACTAGCAGCAGGCTCTGCCTGCACGGTGGACCCCGGGCTGCGAACGCACATATTATTTATATTTATTTGGTTTGTTCCGCAGACCCTAACATATATATATGCATAGCTATATATAATATATACACATAGATACATATGTATATATAAGTGTCAGCCAGATACCCTCATTAATAAAATGCTACATAGAGAGTTAAATAAAGACACACACACACGAAATTTGCGTGAAATGCAATATCTGTTGATTTTTCAAAAATTCTTTAAACAAAATTGCGTGGCCTCCCGTAATTTTATTTTAACAAATGTTTGCTAGGCCTTTACTGGCTACTTTACAGGGTAACCCCAGAAAAAAAATGACATGGGGTCCGCCCAATAAAATTGAACCAGTAAAGGCTAGGCAGACAGCTGCGGGCTAATATTAATAGCCTGGGAATGGGCCATGTATGTTGGCCCCCCGGCTAAAAACATCAGCTCTCAGCCGCCCCAGAAATGGCACATCTTATAGATTCACCAATTCTGGCACTTGCTCTTCCCACTTGCCCTGTAGCGGTGTCAAGTGGGGTTCATATTTGTGGGATTAATGTCACCTTTGTATTGTGCGATGACATCAAGCCCACAGATTAGTAATTGACAGGCATCTATAAGACACCTATCCATTACTAATCCTATGTGGTATATAGTTATATGGTCAATAAAGACACAGCCAGACTAAAGTCCTTTAATTCAAATAACACTAAACACAGTTTTCCATGTTTATTATTACGCCTAATCCCAGTGACGCCCTTGATCTCCTGTAATAAAAATAAAATAATAAACCAACACAAATACTCCCTGGTCTGCCATAGTCCTAAATAACGAGTGTCCCATGACGATCTCACGTCTAGAGCAGTCACATCGGGATATGTGACCGCTCTACCGGCCTCCGGTGACACACTGACAGGAGATAATAGCTCCTGCAGTGTATCACTGAGAGGTCACTGGAGAATTTTCTCACACAGCGGTGCCACAAGTGACAGAACGAACTCCTGTGAACTCTGACAGTGGCGGAGTGATAGACTGCAAGAGGATCACCTCCGGTCAGTGTGTCACAGGAGGTCGGAAGAGCGGTCACAACTCCCAATGTGACTGTTCTACACATGAGATCATCATGGGACACTCATTATTTAGGACTATAGCGGACCAGGGAGTATTTGTGTTGGTTTATTATTTTATTTTTATTACAGGAGATCGATTGATTTGGGGATTAGCTGTTTGGTGAGTATGAATGTGGGGTTTTTTTTACACTTGAACACAGTTGCCGGATGATGGGACTGCTATCCCATCATCAGCTCATGCTGTCACTGTTATATGTGACAGCAGACATAGCCGTATGGGACTAGTAGTCCGATTAGACGATGCCTGGCTACACACACACAGACACCCGCACACAGACCCCCGCAGACAAACATCCGCACACAGACCCCCGCAGACAAACACCCGCACACAGACACCCGCACAGACATGCACATAGTCTCCACTCACACATTCTCCGCCCACGCACTTCCTTTCTGCAGCATTTTTGGCACGCAAATCCGCAGCTAATCCGCAGACCTTTTTACACCTGCGGTTTAGCTGCGAATTTGACTGAGTCAATGGTAGTCAATGGGTGCAGAAACACTGCAGATCCACAAAAAGAATTGACATGCTGCGGAAAATAAAACGCTGCAAATCCGCACGGAATTTTCCGCAGCATGCGCACAACAATTCAGGATTCCCATTGATTAACATTGCTTGTGCACTACATTGCGGATTTGGTGCAATTCCGAGTGTCAAAAATGCTGCGGATCCACAATAAAATCTGCAACGTGTGCACATAGCCTAAATCCTTTCATTGCTCCCAAGGTTAAAAGCAATATCCAGTCTCCATACTGAAAAGTGATTATGAGCATCCAATGGGTATTCTAAAGTCAGGTTATAAAATTAATGTTATCTCTGTTCCTGTGCAGCCATAATTCTCTGTTCCTGTGCAGCCATGCAACCAGAAAGTAGAGGGATGTTAGACACTAGTGAGAGACGTCACAAACTTTTGCCAACTCAAATGTGTTACATACCTGTTCCGAGTCTGGGCTGTGCTTCCTTCACCTCGGTCTTCTAAACTTTCTTTTGCTCCACGTTGGTCTTTGCAAGTAGCCGGGCGTGCTTCCTTGATGAGATCATAATTTTACCTAGCCTCACTCTAAGACCCACCAAGACATGGCACACAACATGTGCGATCTGGTATTAAGGTCTATTTTTATTTTAATCGTGTTCCCTATGGTCCTCCTAGGTACTACGTAATCTGCAATCAATATTCTTACAATGTCCGTTCACGGACGGTCAATCCTGTGACTGCCTGCAAGGCTCGCCAGTACTTCGTGTTACAGCATTTACCTTCCTGTTTCTTCTCAGGACCCCTGCTACCTGCCTGAGGTCCCCAGGAAGTCTCCTGTCTGCGGCTTCCAGAACATCTGCTATCTGTCTGTGGCCTACAGGACAAGTAGTATGGCTTCAAGTACCTTTGCTACCTGCCTCCCGGTCTCCTGTTTGCCTTCGGGTTCCAGTGCCTCTGCTGTATGCAGTCTTCGGGACGTCTCCTGTCTGCCTGCGGCTTCCAGGACATCTGCTACCTGTTTGCGGCATCCAGGACCTCTGCTAACTGTTTCGTGCATGCTTCAACTACCTGCTGCACCTTTGCCCGTAGCCCGTGTGCACACCTGGACATTAGACTTTGAGTATCTACCTCACCTAGTGAGCCTAACAAAATATGTTACATTAACTATAAACAAAGTTGGTTAGACATTGTTCATGCACTCCGTTTGACTCTTACAGTACTGCGCAAAAGTTTTAGGCAGGTGTGGGAAAAAGTGCTCCAGAGTAAGAATATTTTAAAAAATAGAATGTTAATAGTTTATCTTTATTAATTAATTAACTGCAAAAGTGAAATAACAAAAATAAATCTAAATCAACCCAATATTTGGCATCATCACTCATTGCCTTCAAAATAGCATGGAGGTTGTTCCAAACATCTCGGAGAACTAACCTAAGATCTTCTGAAATCCTTCTGACTCTTCACGTAATCTCAGACACAATATTGAGATTAGGGCTCTGTTGGTAAGGTAAGTATTCTAATATTATTTTTGGTAATGATGCAGATCTGGAGATCAGTTGGGGAAAAATTGTAGGATACAACCTCCGAATCCTAATATTTCTATGCTCAATCTGAAGAGTCTACCTCCTACCAATCTTCTGCCTTGTCTCCCTCACCCCCTCCACTTCTCCCCCAAAAAAATCAGCCATTTTAAGTAATTTAAAAAAAATAATTTTTCCCCTTCTTGACTATATGGAATATTGTATAATTACTACTAATTAACTTCTTAAGATAATGAGTTGTAGGAGGGATGTTTTTTGATGTATCTGTTCCCCCTGCTCACTGAGCAGCACCGAGGATTAATGAAGATTCAGAGTGATGACTGCTCGGCTTTATAACCTTCAGGCAGTCAACCTGTGCTTGCTGAGGAGGAGATATTAATCGCTCCAGAGGTGTAGGGAACGAGGGGCAGCGAGCTCAGCATGTCTCCAGTAGAAAACTGAATCTGCTGATTCGAAAGTCACAAGTAATTAATCTTAGGGGACAAGACGTCTGCGCTAGAAAGCAGGCGTGACGAATTCTCCTTCCAGATAATGATCGCGTTATCGTTCCAACAAACAAGTCGTTAAAAAAGGAATGAAATGACAACAATATAGCAGGTATACAAAGTTCTAGGATTCCACTAAAATATATGACCCTGATTACGGATTGTTTTCACCTATAAACTCTTAAAAGCTGGCACTCAAAGGATTAATTGAAGTATTCAGAGAAATATGACTGAATCAGTTTATAACCTTCACAGTCCCAACCTTTGCTTTTTGCTGGTGAGAGGACTTTTCGCCTGATCGGTGTATATACCGAGTAGGCGCCAGCTCTAGCATGTATCAGTATGAAAATCTGTAATCTCCTGGGTGTTTCGAAAGTCACAAGTTAATTAATCTGAAGGGGACAAGACTCTGGTAGAAGAGGAGTGACGAAAAACTCCTTCCAGAATAATATGTTATGTTCCAAAGACAAGTCCTCTTAAAAAAGAATGAAAACCACAATACTAGAGTAAAGAAAACTTCTATTCCACTAATATTGACCCTGTTATTCACGGATGTTTTCACCTATATGACTGCTTAAAACTGGACACACTGCAAAACTGAATTGAAAGATCAAGAGAAATTTTCTGGTTTCTAAAGTAAATGCTTATAGTATCGGCAAGAAAATAGTCATGATCATTATATAAAAAGGTCCTCTAGTGCAAAAATGGAAAAATGACTGTACAGCCACTATGCCGACATATATCCCTCCCATGGGGTAAGCTAGTCTCAGAATTAAATATAGTTTCACATATGGCACTGTGCAAAACATTTTTGCATGTGAGGAAAAAATGCTGCAAAGTAAGAATGCTATGGAAATCCTACATTTGCAAGATCTGTTGTTCTTCTCCAAGATGTTTGGAACAACTTACCTGCTGTGTGTAAATGACAAGTGTGCCTAAGGGTCCGGTCACACTCTTCAATGACCCAGTGATCCCACCAACGATCCGACGTGGATGGAATCGCTGGGACATCGTTAGCTGATCGCTGGTGAGCTGTCACATGGGCAGACTCACCAGCGATCAGGACCAGTGAGCACGCTGGTATCCAGTGTACACAGCGGGTAACTAAGCGCTGTGCCGCGCTTAGTTACCCGATGTGTACCCTAGATACCAGCTCCCAGCTTCTGCTGTACGCGCTGGGAGATGGTATCCAGTGTACACAGCGGGTAACTAAGCGCTGCACTGCGCTTAGTTATCCGATGTGTACCCTAGATACCAGCTCCCAGCTTCTGTTGTATGCGCTGGGAGCTCGCTGATCGTTGGTCTCCCGCTGTCACACGCAGCGATGCACACTGGCCAGCGGGAGACCAACGATGAAAAAATGGTCCAGGCCATTCGACGACGATCAGTGATACCCAGCAGGGGGACTGGTCGTCGCTGCGTGTTACACCAAGCGAGATCGCTGGCTAGATCGCTGTTGCGTCACAAAATCGGTGACGCTTCAGCGATCTCGCTTGGTTTGACGGGGGCTTAAGAGAAATGATGAAGGCAACGGGCAGTCACCAAATATTGATCTGATGTAGATTTCTTTTTGCTTGCTTACTTTGCATTTTGTAAACAATTAACAATTCTATTTTTTAAAGCCTCTTTTTTTGTAGCATTTTTTTCCACAACTGTATAAACAGTCCATGTTTGACAGATGTGTGACCCCTCATTTAGAGCCCCATGTGAATTAGACTAATATTTGCAGCATATACCTATATTTTGTCAAGATCAGCCAACACTCTAATGTCTATGGGGGAGCTAACTGATTGATAGTCCGGGAAGATTTTGAGTGTTCAAGTCCGATTTCGGACAGTCAATCACTTTGTTCTTCCAGAGATAAGTTGCCGGTAGAGATGTCAGTCAGTCTCCTGGAGAACACAGTAGCGCTTGGCCAAGTGAGTGCTCCAGTGTATGGGAAAGATGACCAAGATGGCTATTCCTTGGAATGATCAGCCAAGGCATTTTTAAGCCAATGAATGTGTAAGAGTATGGCGACCTTTAGAGTTACAATATTTGCTATTTTAGACTTTGGAGAAGGTGAAGTGACAAACCCAATTATTTGTTAAGGGCTTTTTTGGGGGTCAGGAGGCTGCTGGATGAGGCATCAGATATACTCATCACTTTGATTAATTATTTCTTCTTACAGTGTAAGTAATTGTGAGTCACCTGGCATTTCTGCTCAGAAAGCTAAAGGTCGCACACTTTCACTGTTTGGATTGATTGCACATAAGGTCAGCTGTCATAGATTTACTGCTATGAAAAAAGCTGCAGGGATCCAACAAGATTGTTCCAAGGTGTGAAGTTCATCTTCCTTATTATTTGCAAACGTTCAGCCCTTCAGAAAACATCCTCAGCTATAAGTGATCATTAGTCCTGATAACATCTGCTTAATGTGGTGTGCCGAAAACTCACAGAAGATTACAAGAGCGCAGATTCTTCCCGAGACTGAAGTGCCAGTCATTAAGTAGTCACCATGACATTTGGTTTCATGGGATAAAATGTGACGTGGGTTGCGTCTTTATCAGTGCAAACGTAGAATATATGGGAATATATGAAAGATTTGAATTTGTTGTATCAGAGCCATCGTGTTCCTCAGAGGTTGGTCACTCCCAGTGACTTATAGGGTGATTAGGGTCATCCCGGGAACATTCATGGGGTAAGATCGGAAAATAGGATAGTCGACTTGAGTAATTGTTTTGTAAAGGATTCAAAAGATTGTAATGATGAAGAAAATGCTCACACGAGAATTGAATAAACTAAATTGGATTTACTTAAATTATAAGATTAAATAATAAACAGTATAAGCAATAAAACTACATGTGAATAAAAGCAAACATTTTCTTATTCATTACAATCTTTTGAATCCTTTACGAAACGACTCCTTTTAGGCCTCTTTCACACTTCAGTCGTGCGACGTCAGTCAAAATCCGCCAAAGTGTGTAAAAAACGGATACGCCATTTTTTTTTGGTGGATCCGCTTTTTTCCCATTGACTTGCATTTGTGGCGGATTTTGACGGATGGTCGTCCGTTAGGTCCGTTTTTGAAAAACGTCCAATGCAATGTTTTTTCTGTCCGCCAAAATGGCGGACTAAGGCGGATCCGTCAAAAAACGGATCTAACGGACGACCATCCGCCAGCGGATCCGTTCCTCCCATTGAAAATCCATTCAAAATGCCCAGAACACTGTCCGGGGTCTCTCTCTCTCTCCTCGGTGCCAGACATGCGTACCTGCATTTTCCGGGTTCTATTCCTGGTTGAAAAGTTCATGGCGGATCCGTCAAAAAACGGATCCGTTTGCATCCGTTTTTCACCTTTTCTGGCGGATCCGCCATTTACACACTTTGGCGGATTTTACCTGACGTCAAGCGACTGAAGTGTAAAAGAGGCCTTAGAAGATAAGTGTCAAGATTGTAACAAAAACTGATTATTTGCCCTCCTTGGACAATTTGACCATCTGGTTGAACAAGTTTCTATGACCTTTTGCTAAACCCTGAACATAAGTAAGTACAGAATATACAGTATATATATATATATATATATTTATATATACACAGTGCCTTGCAAAAGTATTCGGCCCCCTGGAACTTTTCAAAATTTTCCCACATATCATGCTTCAAACATAAAGATATGAAATGTAAATTTTTGGTGACGAATCAACAACAAGTGGGACACAATTGTGAAGTTGAATGAGATTTATTGGTTATTTTAAATTATTGTGGAAATACAAAAACTGAAAAGTGGGGCGTGCAATATTATTCGGCCCCTTTACTTTCAGTGCAGCAAACTCACTCCAGAAGTTCATTGTGGATCTCTGAATGATCCAATGTTGTCCTAAATGACTAATGATGATAAATATAATCCACCTGTGTGTAATCAAGTCTCCGTATAAATGCATCTCCTCTGTGATAGTCTCAGGGTTCTGTTTGAAGCACAGAGAGCATCATGAACACCAAGGAACACAACAGGCAGGTCGGTGATACTGTTGTGGAGAAGATTAAAGCCGGATTTGGATACAAAATGACTTCCAAAACTTTAAACATCCCAAGGAGCACTGTGCAAGCGATCGTATTGGAATGGAAGGAGTATCATACCACTGCAAATCTACCAAGACCCAGCCGTCCCTCTAAACTTTCATCTCAAACAAGGAGAAGACTGATCAGAGATGCAGCCAAGAGGCCCATGATCACTCTGGATGAACTGCAGAGGTCTACAGCTAAGGTGGGACAGTCTGTCCATAGGACAACAATCAGTCGTACACTGCACAAATCTGGCCTTTATGGAAGAGTGGCAAGAAGAAAGCCATTTCTCAAAGATATCCATAAAAAGTGTTGTTTAAAGTTTGCAACAAGCCACCTGGGAGACACACCAAACATGTGGAAGAAGGTGCTCTGGTCAGATGAAACCAAAATCGAACTTTTTGCCAACAATGCCAAACGATATGTTTGGCATAAAGGCAGCATAGCTCATCACCCTGAACACACCATCCCCACTGTCAAACATGGTGGTGGCAGCATCATGGTTTGGGCCTGCTCTTCTTCAGCAGGGACAGGGAAGATGGTTAAAATTGATGGGAAGATGGATGGAGCCAAATACAGGACCATTCTTGAAGAAAACCTGTTGGAGTCTGCAAAAGACCTGAGACTGGGACGGAGATTTGTCTTCCAACAAGACAATGATCCCAAACACAAAGCAACATCTACAATGGAATGGTTCACAAATAAACGTATCCAGATGTTAGAATGGCCAAGTCAAAGTCCAGACCTGAATCCAATCGAGAATCTGTGGAAAGAGCTGAAAACTGCTGTTCACAAACGATCTCCATCCAACCTCACTGAGCTCGAGCTGTTTGCCAAGGAAGAATGGGCAAGAATTCCAGTCTCTCGATGTACAAAACTGATAGAGACATACCCCAAGCAACTTGCAGCTGTAATCGCAGCAAAAGGTGGCGCAACAAAGTATTAAGTTAAAGGAGCCGAATAATATTGCACGCCCCACTTTTCAGTTTTTGTATTTCCACAAAAATGTAAAATAATCAATAAATTTCATTCAACTTCACAATTGTGTCCCACTTGTTGTTGATTCTTCACCAAAAATTTACAATTGGTATCTTTATGTTTGAAGCGTGATATGTGGAAAAAGGTTGAAAAGTTTCAGAGGGCCGAATACTTTCGCAAGACACTATATATATATATATATATATATATATATTGTATATAAACCATATCAATAATTAGTATTAATTGGAGTGTTGAAACCATTAAAAATAACTCTTACTACAGTAGTGAACACCAAAATATTGCCACATGTGAATGAAAGCCAAGCCAAGCCTCGACATACAGTTATATGAAAAAGTTTGGGCACCCCTATTAATCTTAAGCTTAATGTTTGATAAAAATTGGTGTTTTTGCAACAGCTATTTCAGTTTGATATATCTAATAACTATTGGACACAGTAATGTTTCTGCCTTGAAATGAGGTTTATTGTACTAGCAGAACATGTGCAATCTGCATTCAAACAAAATTTGACAGGTGCATAAGTATGGGCACCCTTATCATTGTCTTGTTTTAAATACTCCTACCTACTTTTTACTGACTTACTAAAGCACTTTTTTTGGTTTTGTAACCTCATTGAGCTTTGAACTTTATAGCCAGGTGTATGCAATCATGAGAAAAGCTACTTAAAGTGGCCACTTGCAAGTTGTTCTCCTGTTTGAATCCCCTCTGAAGAGTGGCATCATGGGCTCCTCAAAACAACTGTCAAATGATCTGAAAACAAAGATTATTCAACATAGTTGTTTAGGGGAAGGATACAAAAAGCTGTCTCAGAGATTTAACCTGTCAGTTTCCACTGTGAGGAACATAGTAAGGAAATGGAAGAACACAGGGACAGTTCTTGTTAAGGCCAGAAGTGGCAGGCCAAGAAAAACATCAGAAAGGCAGAGAAGAAGAATGGTGAGATCAGTCAAGGACAATCCTCAGACCACCTCCAGAGAGCTGCAGCATCAACTTGCTGCAGATGGTGTCACTGTGCATCGGTCAACTATACAACGCACTTTGCACAAGGAGAAGCTGTATGGGAGAGTGATGCGAAAGAAGCCGTTTCTGCAAGCACGCCACAAACAGAGTCGGCTGAGGTATGCAAAAGCACATTTGGAGAAGCCAATTTCTTTTTGGAAGAAGGTCCTGTGGACTGATGAAACCAAGATTGAGTTTTTTGGTCATACAAAAAGGCGTTATGCATGGCGTCAAAAAAACACAGCATTCCAAGAAAAACACTTGCTACCCACAGTAAAATTTGGTGGAGGTTCCATCATGCTTTGGGGCTGTGTGGCCAATGCCGGCATCGGGAATCTTGTTGAAGTTGAGTGACGCATGGATTCCACTCAGTATCAGCAGATTCTTGACAATAATGTTCAAGAATCGGTGACAAAGTTGAATGTTACGCAGGGGATAGATCTTTCAGCAAGACAATGATCCAAAACACCACTCCAAATCTACTCAGGCATTCATGCAGAGGAACAATTACAATGTTCTGGAATGGCCATCCCAGTCCCCAGACCTGAATATCTTTGAACATCTGTGGGATCATTTGAAGAGGGCTGTCCATGCTCGGCAACCATCAAACTTAACTGAACTGGAATTGTTTTGTAAAGAGGAATGGTCAAAAATACCTTTATCCAGGATCCATGAACTCATAAAAGCTACAGGAAGCGACTAGAGGCTGTTATTTTTGCAAAAGGAGGATCTACTAAATATTAATGTCACTTTTCTGGTGAGGTGCCCATACTTATGCACCTGTCAAATTTTGTTTGGATGCAGATTGCACATTTTCTGTTAGTACAATAAACCTCATTTCAAGACAGAAACATTACTGTGTCCAATAGTTATTAGATATATCAAACTGAAATAGCTGTTGCAAAAACACCAATTTTTATAAAACATTAAGCTTAAGATTAATAGGGGTGCCCAAACTTTTTCATATAACTGTATGTAGACTGATTAAGAAACCTTAAGGAAACCAGGCCCAACAAGAGATGAATATTCAATGTTGTGTTCCAAACGGATCTGGTCTTAGAATTGAGTAGTGGAAGATTTTACAGAAAATGAGTTCAACAAGCCAAGTAGGACCTCTCAACATTTTTCATGCAATATAAAACTCTCTGGCAGTCTAATGAAAAGTTTTTATGTTAATTATATGATGGCCAGAGGCAGTTAAGAGGTTAAAATTACATTTTGAGGTTAAATTTACATTTTGTGTCAGTGCTGAAGAATGATGGGATCAATGCTAAATTTAAGTTGATCGGATCCCATCCTTGGATAAGCCACAGAAGGTAGGAGCGTATGGTATTCCACCAGGGTATACTAGTCCACTATGTTACTGGACTGGATGCTGTTAGGATCACCTGGTGAGGTGGATCCATGAAGCCTCAGGTCCGGGTGGGCATATGGAACCTAGACGTCAGTTCAACAGGCAGAAAGGCATGTGGGAGCGAGGACTTGGCACACTGGTAATCATAGGAACATGATAGCAGCTGAATTGAGACACGGAAAGTCAAAAGCAGCACCCCGAGAAGCAGAGGAACCACAGGCACAGCAACAAATGTTCAATATGAGTTCAACAACAGAATATGGCTTACTGCAATCTAGGGTTAAATCCGGGAGGAAGATTCCAGAAGATTGATCAATAACATAGTAATATAGTTATTAAGGTTGAAGGAAGACTTTAAGTCCATCTAGTTCAACCCATATCCTATCCTAACCTGCCCTAACATGTTGATCCAGAGTAAGGCAAAAAAAAAACCCATGTGGCAACAGTAGGCTTCACATTGGGGAAAAAAATTCCTTCCCGACTCCACATACGGCAATCAGACTAGCTCCCTGGATCAACGCAATATCTAGAAAACTAGTGTATATAACCTGTAATATTATACTTTTCAAGAAAGGCATTCAGGCCCTTCTTAAATTTTAGTAAGGAATCACTCATTACAACATTAGACAGCAGAGAGTTCCATAGTCTCACTGCTCTTAAGGTACTGCCACACTACACAATCCCGCTAGCGATCTCGTTAGCGTCGCATACTAATGAGATCGCTAGCGGGATTGTTTCTATATCGCTAGTAGCTACCTATTTTAGCGATGTCGTTAGGACGCTATCGCGGTTAGCGATCTCCTTAACGACTTTAGCGGTACAAAAGTACCGCTAAATCGCTAAAAAAGGTGCCACACTCAGCGATTAGATACTTACCAGCGGGGCGCCAGCGACGAAAATAGGGTCCGGAACGATCGCTGTGATGAACGAGATCACAGCAGGGGCCTCGTCGCTGGTAGATGCCGCACACAACAACATCGCTAACGGGATCGCTAAATAGTGAAGTTTTTTAGCGATCCCGTTAGCGATGTTGTTTAGTGTGGCATACCCTTTACAGTAAAGAATCTGCGCCTGTGAATATGCTTATACCTTCTTTCCTCCAGACGTAGAGGATGCCCCGTTGTCCCCGTCACAGGTCTAAGAGGAAAAAGATCATTAGATAAGGCTATAATGTAATGGTCGCAAAGGTATAGACAGGTGAATGCACAATAGGAGCTGATCGTGGAGCACACTAAACTAATTAAAATCTCAATCCTAAGACACAGATGTATGTCTTAGTGAGTCTTAAATGTGCCTAGGAAGATGAAGTCATTGAGCCATGTCGGTCTACATGCAAAACCGTACGTGGAGCGCAACAGAGGGCAGCGGATGAAGGGGAAGAAAGCGCAGCCCGGGATACCCAGGACATGTGTATAAGGCCGGTTTCACATTAGCGTTCCTCAGAGCTGCGGAGGGCTGCGGACTTCCTCAGTGAAGCGCCGCCCACTGCCGCACCTCCTCCGGTCAGCGCCGCCTATGTCTGCATGCGGCCAGCATACCTATTTTAAACATTGGGTATGCAGGCCATGCGACTGTATGCGGATGCGTCCGCATGCGTCGAACGCACCGTTGGAACTTGTTTTGTTTGCTGCATCATCAAAATGACGCATGCGGACGCATCCGCATACAGTCTTCCTAGACCTGGCCGTCCAGCCAAACTGAGCAATCGTGGGAGAAGAACCCCAAGATCATTGTGGCTGAGCTACACAGATGCAGTAGTGAGATGGGAGAAAGTTCCACAAAGTCAACTATCACTCCACCAGTTGGGCCTTTATTGCAGAGTGGCCCGACGGAAGCCTCTCCTCAGTTCCAGACATATGAAAGCCCTCATAGAGTTTGCTAAAAAAAATACATGAATGACTCCCAGACTATGAGAAATAAGAATCTCTGGTCTGATGAGACGAAGATAGAACTTTTTGATGATAATTCTAAGCGGTATGTGTGGAGAAAACCAGGTACTGCTCATCACCTGCCCAATACAGTCCCAACAGTGAAACGTGGTGGCAGCATCATGCTATGGGGTGTTTTTCAGCTGCAGGGACAGGACGACTGGTTGCAATTGAAGGAAGCATGAATGCGGCCAAGTACAAAGATATCCTGGATGAAAACCTCTTCCAGAGTGCTTTGGACCTCAGACTTAGCCGAGGGTTCACCTTCCAGCAAGACAATGACCCTAAGTGGAGCGCCCGCTGGTGTCAGAATCTATTTAGTTTGACTCTCCGCCATCTTGTTGTGGTGTTCTGGTTGCTGGTCTTTTTCCCCTGGTGCTGGGCTTGTCGTTGATCAGATGATTGTATCACCCTTTATTACCCGGCACCAGCCTCCCAGTCCTTGCTGGACATCAGTGTTAATCCGCTAGAGTTCTGGCTTGGTGCTTTGATAACTTTTTTGTATTTAACTTTGTGCAGTTCTCAGAACTCTAGTTCTGCCTTGTTTAGTCATTTTGTTTTTCCTTTCGTTTCTGCAGTTTCCTCTATTTCCCTGCTGGAGGTCACCTGTTTTTGTTCCCAGTCCCTAGGTCTTTCAGGGATTCCCTTCCCCCATCTTTAGGTCTTCGCTTGAGTCTAGACTAGGATCGTCGGTGGGTCTATTCGCAAGGAATAGTTCGCCCGCTCCATCGTAGGGATTGAGTCTAGTCTGTTGTGAATGGACTTGAAATGAGTTCTGAGCAGAGGCTCCCTCTGGTGGTTACAAGCGGTACTGGACTGTCCAGTGAAGATTGTGAGGAGTGGGAATCAGGTGTTACTGACTGGTCTTATATAAGGGAGTCGCCTTCCCATCAGGGTTGCCGGTGATCAATTGTTCTGGTCTCAATCCTTGAGTCCTGTTTCCTTTGTAGCCTGCTGTGTCGTGTCTGCATCTCCTGCTAACAGATAAGACATTTTCTTCTTTTTGTTTTTGTGCTTGATTTTTGCATTTTGTCCTGCACTTCTGTGGGGGCCTTCAGGGTCCCTCCGGGGACTTTTGCCCTCTCAGTTTAGTTCAGCCACTGATGTTTGTACTTTTGCTTTTTCCAGTTTTTTCAGTGGCTGCTGTTTTGATTTTGTTACACCAGAGAACTAATTTAGGTGGTAGAGGTCGTGTGATCTCAGGTGATTTTGAAATTAGTAGAGTTGGTGCTTTTCAGGGTTTTTTGGGATTGCAGTAAGTGCCCTTCCTATCCTTTTCTATTTAGGTAGTTTTGGCCCCAACGTTTGCTCATACTATTTTCTGTCTGTGTCAGTATTTCATGTTGTCTAACCGCCATTACATGTTTGGGGGCTTTCTATGTTCTTTGGGGATCTGCTCCGGGCAGATAGCTTTCCTCTTTCTATCTTTAGGTGTAGTTAGTTTCTCAGGCTGTGATGAGGCGTCTAGGACCAACGTAGGAACGCTCCACGGCTGCCTCTAGTTGTGGTGGTTAGTCAGGGTACTGCAATCTCATAGATTCCAACTTCTCTGGTGTATTGCCTTTTTTACCTGCACTCCTCAGCTACCGAAACATAACAGTATCACCGGCCTAAAAATTGAAAATTGTATGGTACTCACAGAAGGGAAAAAATATTGTGAAAGAAAAAAGGTTGTCAGAGTTGTCAGAGATATTTTTCTGTTTGTTGCATTTTTTTCCCTCTGTATCTCTGGGTGCTGGGAGGATTTTTTTTTCTCTCAATGGAGTTTGCACAGTTGTCTGGCCGTGTGGATCAGCTTGCCACTGAGGTTCGGAGTATTGCTGCCTATCTTGCTAGGTTGCCTGTTGTGGAACCTAGGATTCCCATGCCAGATTTGTTTTTAGGGGATCGAGCTAAGTTTCAGAATTTCAAAAATAATTGTAAATTGTTTTTTGCCTTAAAATCTAAGTCCTCAGGGAACGCAGCGCAGCAGGTTCAAATTGTCATCTCTCTCCTGCGCGGCGATCCTCAGGATTGGGCTTTTTCCCTGACACCTGGGGATCCTGTTTTGAGTGATGTTGATGCATTTTTTCAGGCTTTGGGGTTATTGTACGATGAGCCTAATGTCACTGATCAAGCTGAAAAAGCCTTGTTGGCATTAAATC
>JARQOD010000003.1:347578086-347742057 GCA_033576555.1 Oophaga sylvatica | reverse complement strand
AAAAATTTGTTTTACAGATAACTGGCTGGGTTTCACACGCTGGTGGAAGATCAGATCCGTTGCAAAAACACAAGTCCAGGAACAAGTTAATCTCAGTTTTGGGTTAATTCAAGAATCCAACAACAAGTTCATATTCGTAAATTCCATAAAATTCCAAACATCACCAGAGGTTTAAGCCTGGGGTTTAAAAACAACTTTTAAAACACATTCTTACAGATTGGGGTGAACCAAGGGGTTTAAATTTCCCAAGTCAACAGTTTTGTGTAACACAGTACGTCAAACTTACTATGCAAATGTCCAGAGCATGGGGAAAACTGCTGTGGCGAGAAACACTGAAGATAAGGTTTTTGCACTTTTTTGGTAAAACACAAAAGATCTGTGAGGGAAAACAAACATGGGGTTCAGGGAAACGGGAAACAAAAAATTTCCCGCATGAAGCCACACCGAGCCGGGGTTTTTAAAAAAAACGAACAGGAAAGTAGGGGCAACCAAAAACGCAAACTCCATTTTAACAAAGGGCAAAACATTGACAAAATTACTAGAAACCCCGGGAAAACTCAGGTACCACTGAGCGCTATAGCTTTCAAACCGGGAAAAAGAAAAATAGTTGCACACGCATTTAAAATAGAAAAAAGAGAAAATCTTAGCGATAAGAGGGGCCAAAATTTAAGTGAGCCGTAGCCCCGCAAAGGGTCTTTCCCCTATACGGTCCTAACTAATGCCAATCCCCGCTTAGAAAAGTCTGTCTGCATGGGAACATATGAATCCTCTCTTTAAAACTAAAATTACATCTCTGTGGGGGGTAATGAACCGGTGTAATTAAAAAGCCCCGTGACCAACAGGTGGAAGTGCCCGGTAGAAGGTAAAAGAATAAACAAAAAACTAACCGGGACATCCAAACAAGATCCCGTGTGAACAGGGCTAAAACCCAGAGTCACCAACTCACGCACTACAAAAAAAAGGGGGGGCACCGCAGCGCTTAGCTTGCAAACACGAAAAATGAAAAATGAGTTTATCACTGCATTAAAAAAATGAAAAATTGAGAATCTTAGGCATAAGTGGCCAAATTATGGACCTGATAGCCCGTCAAGGGTCTTTCGATATAGGGCCTAACTAATGCCCAAACCTCGCTTAGAAAAAATCTGTCTGCATGGGAACTTTTTGAATCCCTCTTAAGACAAAATCTACATCTCTTGGGGGGTAAAAGAACCTGGTGTAATTAAAAAACCTGTGACCAACAGGTGGAGGCCAGGAGAAGGAAAAGAAAATACAAAAAACTAACCGGGGACACCAAACATAGATCCCTGGTGAACAGGTGCTAAACCCCAATAAAACTCACCACAACAAGAAAAAAGGGTAGCACATGCAGCGCTATAGTTCAAACCGAAAAATGAAAAATAGTTCATCACTGAAAAATAGAAAAATTGAGAAGTCTTAGCGATAAATGGCCAAATTATGTGGCCGTAGCCACGTCAAGGCTTTTCGTATATCGGTCCTAAAAAAATCCCAATCCTCGCTTAAAAAGTCTGTCTGCATGGGAACATAGAATCCTCTTTAAACAAAAAAAACTCTTGTGGAGGGTAATAAACCTGGTTAATTAAAAAGCCTGTGACCAACGGTGGAGTGCTCGGGTTAAAAGGGTAAATAAAATATCAAAAAACTAACCGGCACACCCAAAAAAGGTAATTTTAGTATACAGTTCATAGCTCTTGTGTTTGGGGTGCGATGAAACACGGGGAGTCACGGTTTGATATAGAAAAGCCTGTATTTCTTCAAAAAAGTTGGCAGAAATAGTCACCAGTTTGCAGCCGAAAAAAAGGGGACACACAGGCCAGAGTAATCCAAACTCAGCAAACACTCCCAATACAGATTCAGGGTCTTCTTCTCTGTTACCGTAAGTCCTCAAACGGGTCTTTCAAAAAGGGAGGGGGTTCAAGTCCACAAGAGCTTTAGAGTTTCCCCATAGGAAAAGCTGGAGTACAAGGTCCCCAAAGGGTTACAGGGTCAAGCACAGGTTTTCACTGAGCTAATTCTGAAGCATTGATTGCTACTGTGGCGCTTAAAGCAAAGGAGAGAATCAGGGCGGGAACATGCAAGGAAAAACTCCATTTTGACTGGGGCAAGATTGCTGCAGCAAGAAAAATAAAAATGGCTGACAACAAACTGAGTTTCGGGAATATATACATGAACCTTACTTTACCCCCCCCCTTAAGGACAACCTCGGTCCCTGACCAGGCTTGTGTGGGTACCTCTGATGAAACTGGGGGAGCAAGCGAGGGGCTTAACGTTATTGACCGGTTCCCAGGGATTTGTCCTCCACTGGTCCCCTGCCATTTAAATCAGTTTTGTAACTGATTTCTATACAACCGGGAATCTAAAACCCTTTCCACCACAAATTTTCCTGCCCATCGATTTTGGGGGTGGGGGGAAGGAGAGGAACGCCGGGAAAACGTTTTGGGGTTCGAAGCCTTTTAGTGGGGGATACATGAAAACAGGGGGGATTCTCATAGTTCGGCATTTTAAGACGACAAGCAACGCCTAAATAATTTTACTGATTTTTGGGGCCCAAATGTATTAGTCCCAAACTTAGACGATGGAACCCTAATTTAAAGTTTCGGGTTTTTTCAGCCAGCCCAAAGCTCCTCCCTTTGAAAGCTGGTGCAGGTTACAAAATTTTAAAACTGCTCTTTCTTGTCCCTTTTCTGAGCCGCCCCGATTTTCCTTTTAGAAGATCCATATTTTTCTGTAAAGACGTTTTTCTTTCACCCAAACCGGGAAAGGCGTTTCTAGGGAAAAATGGGTAAAATTTGGGTGAAAACCCTAGATAAGAAAAAAGGAGCGCTAGGGGGGCATTTAGAGTTTTATACGAGAACTCAGCAAAGGGAATAATCCCCCAATCCCGAAGGGCAGATAAAGCAGGGGGGAATATGCCCCGGTTTTTGATTGGTTTCTTCGGTTGTCCATTAGTTGGGGATAAAAAAGCAGAAAAAGGTTTACTTAATGCCAATGCTGCACAGAAATTTTGCCAAAACCCTAGAATAATTTGCACCCCCGATCCGAAATAACCTAAATCCGGTCTCCATGTAAGGAAACACCTTTAATCATAAATTGATGTCTGTTTTGCAGTGGGTAAGCCGACCAAAAGGGGATAAAATGACGCCTTTGTTAGACGGTCAACCACCACTAGAAGGGTGTTCTTCCCCAAAGGGGTTTGGTAACTCCCAATGAAGTCCATAAAAATGGACCCCCCCGGGGCGGGAGGGGTGGGAAGGGGCTGTAACAGACCATTGGGTGGGGAGCAGTGTTTTGATGTTGCACGACCCACAGAAGTGACATAATTCAAAACCCCTTCTGAAGGGGGCCACCAAAAGAAACGAGAGAAATTTCCCTGTGTCTTTAGAATTCCTCTATGCCCGCTACTTGGAATCGTGAATGATTTGAAATATCAATTGACGTTTCGGAATTAAAGGACTTGTCCCGAATCCACACCCCATTCTTAAAGCAAAATTTACGTCCCGGGGGTTGTGCCAAAAAGGAATCCCAGGTATGTTTCCTTGATGTCCTTAAGTGGTCTTATTTGAATTACTCCTAGGAATCTAGAGTCAGGAAAATAGTTTTAGGGGGAGTAATTGGACGTTCCTGCTGGTAAACCCTAGAGAGGCATCACCTTTCCTTTTGCGCGTCCGGGTTTATAAAATATAAAATTAATGGTTTAAGAAAAGTTTCCAGCGAGCCTGCGGGGAGTCGGGCACTTAGCCCCCTGATAAACTAAAGGTTACGGGGTTTCGGACACTTTTTTCTGTCAGCCCCCTAAGAAGGTGTCTCCTTCTTTTAAAGGGGGCCCAAAAATGGCCAAAATCTCTATTGCCCACATGGGTTTTTCCCTCTCGCGAAACAACTGGGGAAAAAAAAGGCACGGGGATGAAGCATTTTTTTCCCCCTTTCCTGAGAGAATATACCCCAACGGACAGCGGGAAGCATCCACCTCTTATAAAGGGAAATCGGGGTTGGGATGTACAGGATGGGTGCATGGTAAATTTTTAACTTTTAAAGGGGAAAAATGCTTCGGGGTTTGGGGGAGTCCGGGGAAAAACCTAGACTCTTTCCAGGTAAGTTGAGTGAAGGTGAACTACCTCAGAGAAATTTCTAAGAAACTTATAAATTTGGGCAAACCCGTGAAGCCTGTACCCTTCAATTTCTAGGATTTGGCCAACCCTTTGATGGTTTTGGTTTTGTTCCCCATACAATTTCCCTTGTTAGAAGTACTCCCCCAAAATTGAATTTGGTTTCCTAGGGTTTCACATTTTTTCAAGTTTGATGTAAAGATGATTTTTCTTAGACGTTCCAAAACCATTCTCACAGTCCAGATTTCCCCGTGGAGTTAGAAAAAAAAGAATATACCAAATAAATTTCCACGAAGTATCTAGGAATCCCGAGATTCATTTACCCAAATTTGGAAAGTGGCTGGGGCGGGATCGACCAAAAGGCAAACTAATATTCAAAAAATGTCCATAGCGTTCCGAATGCAGTCCTTCCATTCATCCCCCGGGCTAATAGGATAAGTTATAGGCCCCACAAGATCTAGTTTAGAAAAAATTTTTTTCGCCCCTCTCTCCAAAAATCAGGGGTTAAGGCAAAGGATAAAGGGGTTTTAATAGTAACCTTATTTAGTTTTCCCTTAGTTACGCATGGTTTCAGGATCCATCTTTCTTCTTTACAAAGAAATGGGTGGCACCCGCAGGAGATGAAGAGGGGGTTTTGAAGCCCCTTGGGTAGATTTTTTCCCTTTTAATCCTTTTTAAACCTTTAGTGGGCCCCCAGGGGGAGTCTTACCCAAAATTATTCGCTCAGCAATAATTTCCCAATGGACAAAACATATGGACGGGGAGGAGGAAGCTGGTCAGGTTCTTCTTTCACTAAAACCACATAGTCCGGGATAAGCTGGTAGTTCAGGGATGACAGATTCCTTAGGACAAGCAAGCGAAATTTTTGGACTTTTTGTTTCTCTGGAAAGTGTAAATTTCCCGCCCCCCGAAAGGGAGGATTGGCCTGCGCCCTGGTTGCCCTAAATAAGGGAAAGTGGGGGAAAGGGTAACATAAAGGAAGTTTTCTCTTTTATCTTAACCCATAAAACCCTCAAAGGGTCTGTTTCCTGACCCCCGTCCCGAGGTCGAGGGAGCCATCCACAGTTTCCCTCTTATGGGGTGCCTTCTTTACGAACATTCCTGTTTCAAGCAAAGGAGCATCCCTAAAATTTCCACTTTCCCCGAGTCGATCATAGCAGAGCTAGAAAACCCCAAACTGATCAACCCGAGTTTGATGGAAAGAAAGCAATGGAAATTTTTTTTTTCAACTACTGGGGAACAAAAACCCTGAGGAAACTTGAAAAAAAGGCGCGTTTAACAGTCAACGTCCTCAGAGGTAACGGAGTTTAAGTCCGAGAAATCAAGTCGTTTTCTGCAGATTCTCTGGGCCTGGCTCGGACCCGACAGTCCCCTCTCCAACCCACAATGAATAGTGGCAGTAGTCTTACGAGAAAAGGCTGGGGGCATTTTTTAATAAGTGCCCGACCTTAAAACCACAATATAACTAGACTCCTTTAAAAAGATTTCCTTGCGTGCATCACTAACCCGCGTTGTAAAGAGTTCCCGCATGGGGTTTAGGTTCAGGGTTCCCCGTGTAATCCTACCAAAGGTTCCTTTCTGGAGAGGAAGGAGGGAAAAGGGTTTGTACGATTGCTTTCGAAACCCCTCTCTTCCTGCGTTCAGTCAGAAAGAGTATAAACGGATGCAGATTTTTAAATCACCTAACGCAGTGGGGGGGTCGGGACGAGCAAGTTTATCCTTAATCAGTGGGATAACCCCTTTCGAAAAAAGATTTTTTTGGGGGAACTTTCCCAGGGGGTACAAGGCCCTCTCCCCCAAATCCAGGCTATCAGCACCGAGTGCTTCCTTGGCGCAAAGCAACATTCTGCTTCAGCGTTGCACCTCGATGGGGTCACAAACACCTGCCCCATGGGGTGAAAAAAAATCATCAAGGTGTTCAAAAAAATCATTTATCCCCAAACAGGGGTTTGCCCACATTAAACCTTGTTGGAAAGCAACATAATTATAGTAAGCACCTTAGAAACGTTTAGTGGGAAATTGTGAAGCATGTGCAGAAAAAAAAAGATTGCATTGATTAATAAATCCCCGAATTCTCAGTTCCCGCCAAAAAGAAAAGGGGGGCAACTTGGAATCCGCACTGGGGGTACGGGAGGAGCCTGGATCGCCCCCTAAACCCCAATCCTGGTCGCAAATTCCCGGGGTTTTGTCCCAACCACTTTTCAAATTTTGTGGGTTATTGAGATCCTGTAATTGTAAAACGGGTCTTTTTTATTCTGCAAAACTCAAGGGGAAATTTTCATCACTCCACAAAGTTCCTTTATGGGGGCCTCCATTTTCCAGTTTTTTTAAGACAGGTTACGGGGAAAAAAGGAGAGAAAAAAAAAACTAGTGTTCCCGTGGCAACACTGCAGAGAGAAAAAAAAAAATTAGGGAACGCTCACCTGGAAAGGGTTTTGGGGAAAAACACAACCACTTCATCACAGAAAAGTTTAACCGACATCTGATATCCAAGTTACGCAACAAAAAAGAGAAAAGAAAGGAAAAAAAAAAAAAACAATAGTGTTTACCCGTGGGAACACTGCAAAAAGAAAAACTTTTGGGAATTGCTCACCCTGGAATGGTTGTGAGAAGTCCAACCCCTGCATCACGAAAATACCCGACTCTGATATCCACATTTCAGCAAACAGCCTTCCAGACCCACAGCACTAAAGTTTTGGCTTCAGAATCTGAATTATGTAGAAAAGTTCAAAGCGTCTTGTCTTGGGTGCGATGAAAACACAGGATCACAGGTTTGATATAAAAAGTCCCCTTATTACTTCATACAAGTTTTTCAGAAATAGTCACACAGTTTGCAGCACAGAAAAAGGAGAAACACAGGCCAGGTAATCCAAGCTCAGCAAACATCTCCAAAACAATTCAGGGCTTCTTCTCGTTACCGTAAGTCCATGCAAACGTGGGTCTTTCAAAAGAGCAGGGTTTAAGTCCACAATGCTTAGAGTTTTTTTCAGTGGAAAGCTGGAGTACAAGGTCCCAAGGCTTACATGGGGCAAGTCACAGGTTCACTGCAGGGTAGATTCTGAACCCTGATTGCTCAGCTGTGCTGCTTTAAAAACAAAGGAGAAACAGGGGGGGAACATGCAAAACTGAACTCCATTTTGACGAGGGGAAATAGCTGCAGCAAAACAAAAGTAAAAAAGGCGACGAAAAACTGATTTAGGGAATATATACTGGAACCTTACACATAATCCATGTGAAAAGGGCTAAACCCAGAGCACCAACCACGCACATACAAAAAAAAGGGGAGCACACTGCAGCCTAACTTGCAAACACGAAAAAATGAAAAAAAGTTGCATCACTGCATTTGAAATATGAAAAATTGAGAAGTTTTTGCGCATAAGAGGGCCAAATTATGGGGCCTGATACAGTTCATTACCCCCCCCACAGATGTAATTTAGTCTTAAGAGAGGATTCATAGTTCCCATGCAGACAGACTTTCTAAGCGAGGATTGGCATTAGTTAAGACCTGATATACGAGAAGAGCCTTGACGTGGCTATCAGGCTCACATAATTTGGCCATCTTATGCGCTAAGACTTCTCAATTTTTCATATTTCTAATGCAGTGATGCAACTCTTTTTTCATATTTCGTGTTTGCAAGCTATAGCGCTGCAGTGTGCTACCCTTTTTTCTTGTATGTGCGTGAGTTGGTGACTCTGGGTTTAGCACCTGTTCACACTGGATTATGTGTAAGGTTCCATGTATATATTCCTGAAACTCAGTTTGTTCGTCAGCCATTTTTACTTTCTGTCTTGCTGCAGCTATCTTGCCCTCAGTCAAAATGGAGTTTCCAGCTTGCATGTTCCCGCCCTGATTCTCTCCTTTGCTTCTTAAGCAGCCACAGCTGAGCAATCAGTGCTTCAGAATCTAGCCTGCAGTGAACCTGTGACTTGACTCCTGTAAGCCTTGGACCTTGTACTCCAGCTATTCCTACTGAGGAACTCTGAAGCACTTGTGGACTCTGAACCCTGCTCTTTGAAAGACCCACGTTTGCATGGACTTACGGTAACAGAGAAGAAGATCCTGAATCTGTATTGGAGAGTGATTGCTGAGCTTGGATTACTCTGGCCTGCTGTGTCTCCTGTTTCTGTGTCTGCAAACTGTGTGACTATTTCTCCCAACTTGTATGAAGTAATACAGGACTTTTCTATATCAAACCTGTGACTCCTGTGTTTTCATCGCACCCAAGCACAAGACGCTATATGAACTGTACTACATACTTACAAGATTCTGAAGCCAAAACGTTAGTGTCTGCTGGGTCTGGAAGGCTGTGTCTGCTGTACTGTGGATATCAGACGTACGGTTGTACTTTCTGTGATGACAGTGGTTGTGACTTCTCACAACCATTCCAGGTGAGCAATTCCCTTAAGTTTTTTCTTTTTGCAGTGTTTACCACAGGTAAACACTATTGTTTTTTTTTTTTCCTTTCTTTTCTCTTTTTGTCTGCTGTAACTCTGGATATCAGATGTCTGGTTGAAACCCTTTCTGTGATGATAGTGGTTGTGACTTCTCACAACCATTCCAGGTGAGCAGTTCCCTTAATTTTTTTTCTCTCTGCAGTGTTGCCACAGGTGAACACTATTGTTTTTTTTTTCTCTCCTCTTCTTTTCCCGTAATCCTGTCTTAAAAGAACTGGAAAATGGAGGCCCGCATAAAGGAACTTTGTGGAGTGACTGATAATATCCTTGCAGATTTGCAGAATATAAAGACCCGTTTTACAAATCTACAGGATCTCAATAATCACAATTTGCAAGTGGTTGGACAGACTACCCAGGAATTTGCGAGCCAGGATTGAGGTTCTAGAGGGGCGAGTCCAGGCTCCTGCCGTAGCCCCAGTGCTGGATTCCCAAGTTGCCCCCTTTTCGTTTTGGCGGTGAACGTGAGAAATTCAGGGATTTATTAATCAATGCAATCTTTTTTTTTCTGCACATGCTTCACAATTTCCCACTGAACGATCTAAGGTGCTTACTATAATTATGTTGCTTACCAACAAGGCTTTAATGTGGGCAAACCCTCTGATTGAGACTGAGGATGATTGTTTGAATCACCTTGATGATTTTATTTCAGCCATGGGGCAGGTGTTTGTTGACCCCAATCGAGGTGCAACAGCTGAAGCAGCCATGTTAGCTTTGCGCCAAGGTAAGCACTCGGTAGCTGAATATGCCTTGGATTTCAGGAGATGGGCCCTTGATACCACCTGGGACAGTTCCGCCAAAAAATCTATTTTTCGAAAGGGGTTATCTCCACTGATTAAGGATGAACTTGCTCGTGCCGACCCTCCCACTGCGTTAGGTGACTTTATTAACTACTGCATCCGTATTGATACTCGTCTGACTGAACGCAGGCAAGAGAGATGGTTCGAAAGCAATCGTACTAACCTTTTCCTACCTTCCTCTCCAGCTAAGGAACCTTTGAGTAGGATTACACGGGAACCTGAACCTGAACCCATGCAGGTAGACTCTTTACAACGACGGGTTAGTGATGCACGCAAGGAACATCGTTTTAAGGAGAATCTATGTTTCTATTGTGGTAAGTCAGGGCACTTCATTATAAACTGCCCCAGCCGTTCTCGTAAGACTACTGCAGCACTCATTCATTGTGAGTGTTGCGAGAGGGGATCTGTCAGGTCCGAGCCTCAGGCTCCAGAGAGATCTGCAGCAACAGATCTTGATTTCTCGGACTTAAACTCCGTTACCTCTGAGGACGTTGACTGTGTAAACGCTGCCATTTTTCAAGTTTCCTCAGCGGTGTCCCAGCTGAGTTGTAAGAAAAACAATTCTCATTGCTTTCTTTCCATCAAACTCTGGGTTGACTCAGCTTGGGTGTCTAGCTCTGCTATGATCGACTCAGGGGCAAGTGGAAATTTTATGGATGTCTCCTTTGCTCTGAAACAGGGAATACGTTCAGTGAAGAAGGCTACTCCAGTACAGATGGAAACTGTGGATGGCTCCCTGCTGACCTCTGGACCAGTGGATCAGGAAACAGAGCCTTTGAGGGTTCTTATGGGTAAAGATCATCAAGAGAAACTGTCCTTTATGCTTATCTCTTCTCCCCACTTTCCCATTATTCTAGGGCTACCATGGCTGCAGGCTCAGAATCCTACCATTAACTGGGAGACCAAGGAATTACACTTTCCAGAGAAACAGATGAGTCCAAAAATTTCAGCTTGCTCTGTTCCTAAAGGAATCATGTCAGTCCCTGAACTACCAGCTGTATACCAGGACTATGTGGATTTATGTGACAAGAAGAACGCTGACCAGCTTCCTCCTCACCGTCCATATGATTGTCCAATTGAATTATTGCCTGGAGCAGAGATACCTTTTGGTAAGATCTACCCCCTGGCGGGGCCCGAGCTAAAGGCTTTAAAGGATTACATAGATGAAAATCTAGCCAAGGGCTTCATACGCCCCTCTTCATCTCCTGCAGGTGCACCCATCTTCTTTGTAAAGAAGAAAGATGGATCTCTGAGACCATGCGTAGACTATAGGGAACTCAATAAGGTTACTATTAGAAACCGTTATCCATTGCCTTTAATCCCTGAGTTATTGGAGAGAGTGCGACATGCCAAAATTTTTTCTAAACTAGATCTTCGTGGGGCCTATAACTTAGTCCGTATTAGACCTGGGGATGAATGGAAGACTGCATTCAGGTCACGCTATGGACACTTTGAATATCTAGTTATGCCTTTTGGTCTGAGTACCGCCCCAGCCACTTTCCAACACTTGGTGAATGACATCTTCAGGGATCTCCTAGATACATTCGTGGTAATTTATTTGGATGATATTCTAATTTTTTCTAACTCCACAGAGGAACATCATGGACATGTGAGAATGGTCTTGGAACGTCTAAGACAAAATCATCTTTACATCAAACTTGAAAAGTGTGAATTCCATAGGACCGAAATTCAATTTCTGGGGTATGTACTGTCTACACAAGGAATTAGTATGGATGGAAGCAAAACCCAAGCCATCAAGGATTGGCCAAGTCCTAGAAATGTGAAGGAGGTACAGCGCTTCATCGGGTTTGCCAACTTCTATAGACGTTTCATTAGAAATTTCTCTGAGGTAGTGTCACCTATCACTCAACTTACCTGGAAAGAGTCTAGGTTTTCCTGGACTCCCCAAGCCCAGGAAGCATTTTCCCGTCTAAAAGATAAATTTACCACTGCACCTATCCTAGTACATCCCAACCCCGAGCTTGCCTTCATAATAGAGGTGGATGCTTCAGACTGTGCCGTTGGAGCTATATTCTCTCAGAGAACAGGTGAGAAGAATGTCTTGCATCCCTGTGCCTTCTTTTCCCAGCAGTTGTCTTCGGCTGAGAGGAACTACGATGTGGGCAATAGAGAGTTGTTGGCCATTATTGCCGCCTTCAAAGAATGGAGACACCTTCTTCAGGGAGCTGCACAGCAAATAGTCGTCCTGACAGACCATCGTAACCTTGAGTTTATCAGGTCGGCTAAGTGCCTGACTCCTTGCCAGGCTCGCTGGAATCTTTTCTTAAACCAATTTAATTTTATCATCTCTTATAGACCAGGATCGCGCAATGGAAAGGCTGATGCACTCTCTAGGATTTACTCAGCAGAGACACGTCCAATTACTCCTCCTAAGACTATTCTTCCTGACTCTAGATTCCTAGGAGTAATTCATAATCAAGACCTACTTAAGGACATCAAGGAAGCATACCATGCGGATTCCTTTTTGGCACAACCCCCAAGGGACGTAAGTCTTGTCTTTAAGAATGGTGTGTGGATTCAGGGACAACGTCTGTATATTCCTGAAACAGTCAGATTAAGAGTATTGCAACTCATTCACGATTCCAAGATAGCTGGGCATAGAGGAATTCTAAAGACACAGGAATTTCTCTCTCGTTTCTTTTGGTGGCCCACTTGCAGGAAGGATGTTTTGAATTATGTCACTTCATGTGAGGTCTGTGCAACATGCAAAACACCTCGCTCCTCACCAACTGGTCTGTTACAGCCTCTTCCCACCCCGTCCCGCCCGTGGGGATCCATTTCTATGGACTTCATTGTGGAGTTACCAACCTCTCAGGGGAAGAACACCATTCTAGTGGTGGTTGACCGTCTAACAAAGGCAGCTCATTTTATCCTTGTGTCGGCTTACCTACTGCAAAACAGACATCAGATTTGATGATTAAAGATGTGTTTCGCTTACATGGAGTACCGGATGAGGTTATTTCGGATCGAGGGGTGCAATTCACTTCTAGGTTTTGGCAAAATTTCTGTGCAGCATTGGACATTAAAGTAAACCTTTCTTCTGCTTTTCATCCCCAGACTAATGGACAGACCGAACGAACCAATCAAACCCTGGAGCAGTATCTCCGCTGCTTTATCTGCCACCTACAGGATGATTGGGTGGATCTACTTCCATTAGCTGAGTTCTCGTATAACAACTCTCAGAGTGCCTCCACTAAGCAGTCTCCTTTTTACTCTAATCTAGGTTATCATCCTAATATTCTACCACGATTTCCCATAGAAACGCCTTTACCAGCAGTGGCTGAAAGAATCACGTCTTTACAGAAGAATATGGATCTTCTAAAGGAAAATCTGGAATCGGCTCAAGAAAGGTACAAGAAAGCAGCAGATAAATTTTGTAAACCTGCACCAGCTTTCAAGGTAGGAGACTTGGTCTGGCTGTCAACCAGAAATCTTAAGTTAAGGATTCCATCGTCTAAGTTGGGACATAAGTACATTGGACCCTATAAAATCAGTAAAATTATAAGTGCCGTTGCTTGTCGTCTTCAACTGCCCAGAACTATGAGAATCCACCCTGTCTTTCATGTATCCCTACTAAAGGCTGCGACACCCAATACGTTTCCTGGACGTTCCTCTCCTTGCCCTGACCCAGTGCTAGTCGATGGTCAGGAAGAATTTGTGGTGGAAAGGATTTTAGATTCCAGGTTGTATAGAAATCAGTTACAATATCTGATTAAATGGCAGGGCTACCCAGTGGAGGACAACTCATGGGAACCGGTCAATAACGTTAATGCTCCTCGCTTGCTCCGTCAGTTTCATCAGAGGTACCCACACAAGCCTGGTCTGAGGTCATCCGGAGGTTGTCCTTAAGGGGGGAGTAATGTAAGGTTCTATGTATATATTCCTGAAACTCAGTTTGTTCGTCAGCCATTTTACTTTCTGTCTTGCTGCAGCTATCTTGCCCTCAGTCAAAATGGAGTTTCCAGCTTGCATGTTCCCGCCCTGATTCTCTCCTTTGCTTCTTAAGCAGCCACAGCTGAGCAATCAGTGCTTCAGAATCTAGCCTGCAGTGAACCTGTGACTTGACTCCTGTAAGCCTTGGACCTTGTACTCCAGCTATTCCTACTGAGGAACTCTGAAGCTCTTGTGGACTCTGAACCCTGCTCTTTGAAAGACCCACGTTTGCATGGACTTACGGTAACAGAGAAGAAGATCCTGAATCTGTATTGGAGAGTGATTGCTGAGCTTGGATTACTCTGGCCTGCTGTGTCTCCTGTTTCTGTGTCTGCAAACTGTGTGACTATTTCTGCCAACTTGTATGAAGTAATACAGGACTTTTCTATATCAAACCTGTGACTCCTGTGTTTTCATCGCACCCAAGCACAAGACGCTATATGAACTGTACTACATACATTACACTATGTTTGGATGTGCCGGTTAGTTTTTTGATATGTATTCATTTACCTTCTACCTGAGCACTCCACCTGTTGGTCACAGGCTTTTTAATTACACCAGGTTCATTACCCCTCCACATAGATGTAGATTTTAGTCTTAAGAGAGGATTCATATGTTCCCATGCAGACAGACTTTTCTAAGCGAGGATTGGCATTATTTAGGACCTGATATACGAGAAGAGCCTTGACGTGGCTATCAGGCTCACATAATTTGGCCATCTTATGCGCTAAGACTTCTCAATTTTTCATATTTCTAATGCAGTGATGCAACTCATTTTTCATATTTCGTGTTTGCAAGCTATAGCGCTGCAGTGTGCTACCCCTTTTTTCTTGTATGTGCGTGAGTTGGTGACTCTGGGTTTAGCACCTGTTCACACTGGATCTATGTTTGGATGTGCCGGTTAGTTTTTTGATATGTATTCATTTACCTTCTACCTGAGCACTCCACCTGTTGGTCACAGGCTTTTTAATTACACCAGGTTCATTACCCCTCCACAGAGATGTAGATTTTAGTCTTAAGAGAGGATTCATATGTTCCCATGCAGACAGACTTTTCTAAGCGAGGATTGGCATTAGTTAGGACCTGATATACGAGAAGAGCCTTGACGTGGCTATCAGGCTCACATAATTTGGCCATCTTATGCGCTAAGACTTCTCAATTTTTCATATTTCTAATGCAGTGATGCAACTCATTTTTCATATTTCGTGTTTGCAAGCTATAGCGCTGCAGTGTGCTACCCTTTTTTCTTGTATGTGCGTGAGTTGGTGACTCTGGGTTTAGCACCTGTTCACACTGGATCTATGTTTGGATGTGCCGGTTAGTTTTTTGATATGTATTCATTTACCTTCTACCTGAGCACTCCACCTGTTGGTCACAGGCTTTTTAATTACACCAGGTTCATTACCCCTCCACAGAGATGTAGATTTTAGTCTTAAGAGAGGATTCATATGTTCCCATGCAGACAGACTTTTCTAAGCGAGGATTGGCATTAGTTAGGACCTGATATACGAGAAGAGCCTTGACGTGGCTATCAGGCTCACATAATTTGGCCATCTTATGCGCTAAGACTTCTCAATTTTTCATATTTCTAATGCAGTGATGCAACTCATTTTTCATATTTCGTGTTTGCAAGCTATAGCGCTGCAGTGTGCTACCTGTCAGTATTCCGGGTTTTCTAGGTAACTTTGTCAATGATTTTGCCCTTTGTTAAAATGGAGTTTGCTGTTTTCTGTGCCCTACTTCCTGTTCGTTTGTTTAAAACCCGGCTCAGGTGCTGGCTTCACTGCTGGAATATTCTGCTTCCGTTTCCCTGCAACCCAGCTGCTTTGTTCCTCACAGATCTTTTGTGTATTTACCAGGAAAGTGCATAACCTTATCTTCAGGTGTTTCTCAGCCACAGCAGTTTCTACCCATGGCTCTGGACATTCTCTGCATATGTAAGTTGCACGTACTGTGTTATCACTAAACTGTTGACTTGGGAATTTAACCCTTGGTTCACTCCATCTGATAAGAACTGTGTTTCTGAACTGTTGCTGTTTAACCCTTCGTGCATTACCTCTGGTGATAGCTGTTGGAACTGTTACTGGAATCTTACTGACATATGAACTTGTTGTTGGACTTCTCTGAATTAAGCCACAACTGAGATTAACTTGTTCCTGGACCTCCCTGTGTTTTCTGCATACCTGGATCTGACTCTTCACACACCAGCAGTGTGTAAATCCAGCCACGTTATCTGTGCATCAGACTTACCTTGTGGTCACATTTGTGTGAGGACTCCGTCGTAAGAACTTTACCACCCTCGCTATAGAGGTTCAAGGACTTATATATCCGGATTCATATAACTGGACTTGTGTATATATATATGGACTCATTGCATGTCACTACGGGTTGTTTGAATATTGTTTTTGGGTGTTTTGCTGTTTCACAAATACATTATTTGCATTCAAAGAAACCCGTCTCTGATTGTTCATTGCCCCACGCTATCAGAATCCTCGAGTTCCTACAATAGTATTACAGGATATTCCAGCCTAAAAAAGAGGATTCTGCTGGGGCAATGACGGAGACACGGGCAGATAAATTGTTCACCATAGTTAACTCCTTGCAGCAGGAGGTGGCGGCTGCACTCAATCAGATTAGAGACTTGGAGTCTCGGGTTAACCACAATGCACAGGGGTTTGGTCAGGCTCTCCAAGATCTACGTTCTAGGTTAGGAGTCCTGGAGGCCTTACCTACTGAGCCTACCTCATCCACCAGTATGCCCAAATTGCCTCCATTCCGTTTTAATGGTGACCGAAGTCAATTCCGTGGGTTTGTTAATCAATGTATATTATTTTTTGATGTACATGCCTCCTACTACCGGTCTGATAGATCTAAGGTTCTATGTATTATTATGTTGTTGACATCACGTGCACTGGCTTGGGCAAATCCTATGGTTGAAAGTCATGATACCCGTCTAAATAATTTGGACAATTTTCTGGCAGCCATGGCGCAAATGTTCGACGATCCCAACCGCCGTGCTACCGCTGAATCTGCCTTGCTTTCCTTACGCCAGGGGAAACGGTCAGTCATAGAATATGTTACTGAATTTAAAAGGTTAGTGGTGGACACCCAGTGGGAAAACAATGCTTTATTACCAATCTTTAGAAAAGGTTTGTCAAATGCAATCAAGGATGAGCTAGCTCGTTCAGAGTCTCCACAGGAGTTTGAATTGTTTATACAGCACTGTGTACGTATTGATATCCGTTTAACTGAACGCAGACAAGAAAAATGGGCCGCTGTAAATCGCATTACTAATTACTCTCTTCCGTCCAGGGAAACCACAGGCAAAAACCCCGAGAGGCTGAGGAGGTGCCTATGCAGGTGGACTCACTGCAGAGACGTGAGAATAATGAACGCCGCGAACACCGTCTCCGTGAGCGCTTATGTTTCTATTGTGGTCAATCGGACCATTTCCTCATCAATTGTCCTAAATGTCCTAGGCGACCCAACAAGGTGTTGGCGGTAGTAGGGGATTATGATAACACAGACGCTGAGTCTGAAGTTTCGGAAACCAGTCTACATCTAGATGCGGTTTTTCCCCCAATACTGATGCCGACTTCCCCTAAAGATCAAGGGGAGAAATATTCACATTGTTTCTCTTCCTATACAGATTCAGTGGGAGGAACAGTGGATATCAAGTTCTGCCATGATAGACTCTGGAGCAGGTGGGAATTTCATGGATTCTTCTTTTGCAGAGGAACATGGTATAAAGACACAACTAAGAGCTTCACCAATCACTATGGAAACGGTGGATGGTTCCCCATTAAGTTTCTGGACCAGTAGATCGGGAGACAGTGCCTCTGGAGTGTAAGATGGAACCAGACCATCAAGAAACACTTTCATTCATGTTAATATCTTCTCCTCATTTTCCTGTAATTTTAGGAATTCCCTGGTTACGGTCACAAAATCCAATCATCAATTGGGAAACCAAGGAGATAACCTTTCTCCCGAAGTGCAGTTCTACCATCAGTCCAACTGTGGCGGCTCCAGTTACCCAGAACTTGGAAGAGGTGATACAGGTACCTACTCTCCCTCTGATTTATCAGGAATTCTCAGACATTTGTGATAAAAGGAAGGCAGATCAACTTCCCCCACATAGACCGTATGACTGCCCCATAGAATTGCTTCCTGGAGCAGCGATTCCTTTCGGCCATGTTTACCCGTTGGCGGCTCCGGAATTAAAATCTTTACGAGAGTATATAGATGAGAATTTAGCCAAGGGGTTTATCCGACCATCTTCTTCACCAGCGGGAGCTCCAATATTCTTTGTAAAGAAGAAGGATGGTACTCTAAGACCCTGCATTGACTACCGGGAGTTAAATAAGGTAACCATTCGTAACAGGTACCCGTTGCCCCTAATTCCAGAATTGTTGGAAAGAGTTCGCCAGGCCAAAGTATTTACCAAATTAGATCTTCGTGGGGCATATAATTTACTCCGTATACGGCCCGGAGACGAATGGAAGACAGCTTTTAGATGCCGGTATGGACATTTTGAATATTTGGTGATGCCATTCGGACTCTGTAACGCTCCTGCTGCTTTTCAACATTTAGCCAACGACATTTTCAGGGATTTATTGGACCAATATGTGGTAATTTACCTTGATGACATCTTAATCTTTTCTGACTCCTTACAGGAACATCAGGAACATGTCAAGACCGTACTTAGACGTTTAAGAGATAATCATTTGTACATCAAACTCGAAAAGTGTGAGTTCCATTGTTCTGAAATTCAATTTTTAGGCTATGTTATCTCGCCTCAGGGATTGAATATGGAGTCCAGCAAGATCCAGGCAATCTTGGACTGGCCGGTACCAGGAAACATTAAGGAGGTACAACGATTCATTGGCTTTGCTAACTTTTATAGACGGTTTATCCGAAATTTTTCAGAAATTGTCCGTCCCATCACTCTCCTCACCAAGAAGGGGAAGAAGTTTGAATGGTCTTCGCAAGCTCAGGAAGCCTTTGATCGCCTGAAGGGTTGTTTTACCACGGCTCCAATATTGATGCATCCGGATCCTGCACAGCCTTTTATCGTGGAGGTGGACGCGTCTGACTGTGCATTGGGAGCTATCCTCTCACAACGTACCGGAGACAAAGGTTTGCTGCACCCGTGTGCCTTCTTCTCTCGTAGGTTATCTTCTGCAGAACTGAACTATGATGTGGCAGATAAGGAACTTTTGGCAATTATTTCTGCCTTTAAGGAATGGAGACACCATTTGCAGGGGCAACTCAGCAGGTAGTAGTACTCACGGATCATCGCAATTTGGAATTCCTTAAGTCTGCCAGGTGTCTTTCTCCTCGACAAGCTAGGTGGAGTTTGTTCTTGAACCAGTTTAATTTTATTATTTCGTACCGCCCAGGTTCACGTAATGGGAAAGCTGACGCATTATCCCGAATCCATACCGTGGATTCCGTGCCTGGGACCCCGTCGAAGACCATCTTGTCGGAGGCCAATTTCGTTGGAGTGCTCCGGAACCGGGACTTGTGGCAGGAGATCAAGCTGGCCTATGACGGTGACGTATTTCTTGCAGCTCCACCTGACAATGTGAATCTTGTCCTTCGGAATGGTGTGTGGCTTAGAGATCGATGTATTTATGTCCCAGAGGCTGTAAGACTTCGAGTTCTCAGATTGGTCCACGACTCTAAATTGGCTGGTCATAGGGGGGTACAGAAGACGCAGGAATTGTTAACTCGTTTTTTTTGGTGGCCTACCTGCTTGAAGGATGTGAATGACTATGTCCGCTCTTGTGAAGTTTGTGCCCGGTACAAGGTTCCTCGCGTTTCACCTACTGGTCTTCTTAAACCGCTACCTGTACCGTCTCGCCCTTGGGGGTCTATTTCGATGGACTTTATTGTGGAGTTACCCACCTCTGGTGGTAAAAATACTATTTTGGTGGTAGTAGATCGTTTAACGAAAGCTGCTCATTTCATTCCGTGTGCTGGTCTTCCCTCAGCTACAGAGACAGTAGATCTAGTTATCCAGAACATTTTCCGGCTGCATGGGGTACCAGATGACATCATTTCTGACCGGGGAATACAATTTACCTCTAGATTTTGGAAAGGATTTTGTTCTGCGCTCCACATTAATGTTTGCTTGTCTTCTGCATACCATCCTCAGACCAACGGGCAGACCGAACGGACAAATCAAACCTTGGAGCAATATCTACGCTGTTACGTCAGTCATTTGCAGGACGATTGGCTGAAGCTACTTCCTCTAGCGGAATTTTCGTACAACAACTCCCAAAGCAGTTCCACGAAGGTAACGCCTTTTTTTGCCAACCTGGGTTATCATCCAAGTATTTTGCCTAGGTCTCCGGTTACGATTTCGGTACCAGCGGTTGAAGACAGAGTGACGGCGTTGCAACGTAATCTTGAAGTTTTGAAGGACTCCCTGACCACAGCACAGGAGCGTTACAAGAAGTCGGCCGATAGATTCCGGAAACCAGCACCTATGTATAAGGTAGGAGACTCAGTTTGGTTGTCCACCAAGAATCTAAAATTGGGTGTTCCTTCGCAGAAACTGGGACAGAAATTCATCGGTCCATTCAAGATCACTGGGATTGTGAGCTCTGTTGCCTGTCGGTTGAAGCTACCACGGACTTTAAAGGTACACCCAGTATTTCATGTTTCCTTATTAAAACCAGTCTCTCCTAACACGTTTCAGGGACGTATCGTACCTCCCCCTCCACCAGTGTTGGTTGATGGCGAAGAACAATTCGTGGTACAGGATATTGTTAATTCGAGACTTCATAGAAACCGGCTTCAGTATCTAGTTAGATGGCAAGGTTACTCTCCTGAAAATGATTCTTGGGAACCAGTAAGTAACATCAATGCGCCTCTGAAGATTGCTCAGTTTCATCGGAGATACCCGGACAGGCCTGGTCCAGGACCGTCCGGAGGCCGTCTTTAGGGGGGGAGTAATGTCAGTATTCCGGGTTTTCTAGGTAACTTTGTCAATGATTTTGCCCTTTGTTAAAATGGAGTTTGCTGTTTTCTGTGCCCTACTTCCTGTTCGTTTGTTTAAAACCCGGCTCAGGTGCTGGCTTCACTGCTGGAATATTCTGCTTCCGTTTCCCTGCAACCCAGCTGCTTTGTTCCTCACAGATCTTTTGTGTATTTACCAGGAAAGTGCATAACCTTATCTTCAGGTGTTTCTCAGCCACAGCAGTTTCTACCCATGGCTCTGGACATTCTCTGCATATGTAAGTTGCACGTACTGTGTTATCACTAAACTGTTGACTTGGGAATTTAACCCTTGGTTCACTCCATCTGATAAGAACTGTGTTTCTGAACTGTTGCTGTTTAACCCTTCGTGCATTACCTCTGGTGATAGCTGTTGGAACTGTTACTGGAATCTTACTGACATATGAACTTGTTGTTGGACTTCTCTGAATTAAGCCACAACTGAGATTAACTTGTTCCTGGACCTCCCTGTGTTTTCTGCATACCTGGATCTGACTCTTCACACACCAGCAGTGTGTAAATCCAGCCACGTTATCTGTGCATCAGACTTACCTTGTGGTCACATTTGTGTGAGGACTCCGTCGTAAGAACTTTACCACCCTCGCTATAGAGGTTCAAGGACTTATATATCCGGATTCATATAACTGGACTTGTGTATATATATATGGACTCATTGCATGTCACTACGGGTTGTTTGAATATTGTTTTTGGGTGTTTTGCTGTTTCACAAATACATTATTTGCATTCAAAGAAACCCGTCTCTGATTGTTCATTGCCCCACGCTATCAGAATCCTCGAGTTCCTACAATAGTATTACACTACCCTTTTTTCTTGTATGTGCGTGAGTTGGTGACTCTGGGTTTACCACCTGTTCACACTGGATCTATGTTTGGATGTGCCGGTTAGTTTTTTGATATGTATTCATTTACCTTCTACCTGAGCACTCCACCTGTTGGTCACAGGCTTTTAATTACACCAGGCTCATTATCCTCCACAGAGATGTAGATTTTAGTCTTAAGAGAGGATTCATATGTTCCCATGCAGACGACTTTTCTAAGCGAAGATTGGCATTAGTTAGGACCTGATATACGAGAAGAGCCTTGACGTGGCTATCAGGCTCACATCATTTGGCCATCTTATGCGCTAAGACTTCTCAATTTTTCATATTTCTAATGCAGTGAAGCAACTCATTTTTCATATTTCGTGTTTGCAAGCTATAGCGCTGCAGTGTGCTACTCTTTTTTCTTGTATGTGCGTGAGTTGGTGACTCTGGGTTTAGCACCTGTTCACACTGGATCTATGTTTGGATGTGCCGGTTAGTTTTTTGATATGTATTCATTTACCTTCTACCTGAGCACTCCACCTGTTGGTCACAGGCTTTTTAATTACACCAGGTTCATTACCCCTCCACAGAGATGTAGATTTTAGTCTTAAGAGAGGATTCATATGTTCCCATGCAGACAGACTTTTCTAAGCGAGGATTGGCATTAGTTAGGACCTGATATACGAAAGAGCCTTGACGTGGCTATCAGGCTCACATAATTTGGCCATCTTATGCGCTAAGACTTCTCAATTTTTCATATTTCTAATGCAGTGATGCAACTCATTTTTCATATTTCGTGTTTGCAAGCTATAGCGCTGCAGTGTGCTACCCTTTTTTCTTGTATGTGCGTGAGTTGGTGACTCTGGGTTTAGCACCTGTTCACACTGGATCTATGTTTGGATGTGCCGGTTAGTTTTTTGATATGTATTCATTTACCTTCTACCTGAGCACTCCACCTGTTGGTCACAGGCTTTTTAATTACACCAGGTTCATTACCCCTCCACAGAGATGTAGATTTTAGTCTTAAGAGAGGATTCATATGTTCCCATGCAGACAGACTTTTCTAAGCGAGGATTGGCATTATTTAGGACCTGATATACGAGAAGAGCCTTGACGTGGCTATCAGGCTCACATAATTTGGCCATCTTATGCGCTAAGACTTCTCAATTTTTCATATTTCTAATGCAGTGATGCAACTCATTTTTCATATTTCGTGTTTGCAAGCTATAGCGCTGCAGTGTGCTACCCTTTTTTCTTGTATGTGCGTGAGTTGGTGACTCTGGGTTTACCACCTGTTCACACTGGATCTATGTTTGGATGTGCCGGTTAGTTTTTTGATATGTATTCATTTACCTTCTACCTGAGCACTCCACCTGTTGGTCACAGGCTTTTTAATTACACCAGGCTCATTATCCCTCCACAGAGATGTAGATTTTAGTCTTAAGAGAGGATTCATATGTTCCCATGCAGACAGACTTTTCTAAGCGAAGATTGGCATTAGTTAGGACCTGATATACGAGAAGAGCCTTGACGTGGCTATCAGGCTCACATCATTTGGCCATCTTATGCGCTAAGACTTCTCAATTTTTCATATTTCTAATGCAGTGAAGCAACTCATTTTTCATATTTCGTGTTTGCAAGCTATAGCGCTGCAGTGTGCTACTCTTTTTTCTTGTATGTGCGTGAGTTGGTGACTCTAGGTTTAGCACCTGTTCACACTGGATCTATGTTTGGATGTGCCGGTTAGTTTTTTGATATGTATTCATTTACCTTCTACCTGAGCACTCCACCTGTTGGTCACAGGCTTTTTAATTACACCAGGTTCATTACCCCTCCACAGAGATGTAGATTTTAGTCTTAAGAGAGGATTCATATGTTCCCTGTTATGTTACGGTAGCTGAGGAGTGCAGGTAAAAAAGGAAATACACCAGAGCAGTTGGAATCTATGGGATTGCAGTACCCTGACTAACCACCACAACTAGAGGCAGCCGTGGAGCGTTCCTACGTTGGTCCTAGACGCCTCGTCACAGCCTGAGAAACTAACTACACCTAAAGATAGAAATAGGAAAGCTATCTGCCCCGGAGCAGAACCCCAAAGATAATAGAAAGCCCCCAAACATGTAATGGCGGTTAGACAAGAGGAAATACTGACACAGAAAGAAAATAGTATGAGCAAACGCTGGGGCCCAAACTATCTAAATAGAAAAGGACAGGAAGGGTACTTACTGCAATCCCAGAAAACCCTGAAAAACACCAACTCTACTAATTTCAAAATCACACGACCTCTACCACCTAAATTAGCTCTCTGGTGTAACAAAAACAAAACAGCAGCCACTGAAAAAAAACTGGAAAAAGCAAAAGTACAAAACACAGTGGCTGGACTAAACTGAGAGGGCAAAAGCCCCCGGAGGGGACCCTGAAGGCCCCCACAGAAGTGCAGGACAAAATGCAAAAATATAGCAAAAACACAAAATAAGAAATTGTCTTATCTGATAGCAGGAGATGAAGACACGACACAGCAGGCTACAAGGGAAACTGGAAAGAAGGATTCAGACCAGAACAATTGATCACCGGCAACCCTGATGGGAAAATGATTCCCTTAAATAAGACCAATCAGTAACACCTGATTCCCAATCCTCACTAGTACCGCTTGTAACCACCAGAGGGAGCCTCTGCTCAGAACTCATCTCAAACCCATTCACAACAGTACCCCCCCCTTGAGGAGGGGTCACCGAACCCTCATTTGAGCAACCAGGTCGGTCAGGATGAGTTCTATGATACGCACGGATAAGTCTCCTAGCATGGATGTCCGAAGCAAACACCCAAGAATTATCTTCCTGACCATAACCTCTCCATTTAACCAAATACTGGAGTCTTCGTCTAGAAAAACGAGAATCCAATATTTTCTCAACCACATACTCCAGATTGCCCTCAACCAAAACAGGGTCAGGAGGCACAGCAGCAGGAACCACTGGCTCAACAAACCTCTTCAACAAGGACTTGTGGAACACGTTATGGATCTTAAATGTCCCTGGAAGAAGCAAACGAAAAGAAACAGGATTAATAATCTCCATGATCTTATAAGGTCCAATGAACCTAGGCTTAAATTTAGGAGATGCTACTCTCATAGGAATATTCTTTGAGGACAACCAGACCAAGTCCCCCACTTTAAACCGAGGACCATCAGTCCTATGCCGGTTAGCAAACCGCTGGGCCTTCTCCTGAGAGAGGGACAACCTCTCCACTACCTGGTCCCAAATCTGCTGCATACGCTCAACAACAGAGTCAACACCTGGACAGACAGAAGCCTCCGTCTGTCCTGAAGAAAATCGAGGGTGAAACCCAGAATTACAGAAAAACGGAGACATCAAAGTGGCAGAGCTAGCCCTATTATTAAGAGCAAACTCAGCCAAAGGCAAAAAAGAGACCCAGTCATCCTGATCAGCAGACACAAAGCATCTTAGATAAGTCTCCAATGTCTGGTTTGTTCTCTCAGTTTGACCATTGGTCTGAGGATGAAATGCCGAGGAGAAAGACAATTGAACACCCAGTTTAGAACAAAAAGTCCTCCAAAATCTGGAAACAAACTGGACTCCTCTGTCAGACACAATGTTCTCAGGAATGCCGTGTAAACGAACCACGTGCTGAAGGAACAACGGCACCAATTCAGAGGAGGAAGGCAACTTAGGTAATGGCACAAGATGTATCATTTTGGAAAACCTATCACAAATTACCCAGATGGTGGTCATTCTCTGAGAAACAGGAAGATCGGAAATGAAATCCATAGAGATATGGGTCCATGGTCTCTTGGGCACAGGCAATGGCATCAACAAACCACTAGAGCGAGAGCAAGGCTTGGAGCGAGAGCAAGTCCCGCAGGACTGCACAAATTCCCTGACATCGCGAGACAAGGTAGGCCACCAAAAGGACCGACTAACCAAGTCTCTGGTACCAAAAATTCCGGGATGCCCAGCCAATGCGGAACAATGAATCTCAGACATCACACTCTTTTTCCATTGGTCCGGGACAAACAATTTTCCAACAGGGCAGTGCTCGGGCCTATCCTTCTGACACCCCTCCAGAGCAAGTCTCAAATTGGGCGAGATGGCGGAAAGAACTACACCCTCCTTCAAATAAACAGAGGGATCAGATAGCTCAGGAGAGTCCGCAAGGAAACTCCTCGAGAGGGCATCCGCCTTAACATTCTTAGTGCCAGGAAGAAAGGAAACCACAAAATTAAAACGTGTGAAAAACAAGGCCCACCTGGCCTGTCTAGGATTGAGTCGCTTGGCAGATTCCAGATAGACCAGATTCTTATGGTCCGTAAGGACCACCACCTGATGTTTGGCTCCCTCCAGCCAATGTCTCCACTCTTCAAAAGCCCACTTCATGGCCAGTAACTCCCGATTACCCACGTCATAATTACGTTCAGTAGGAGAAAATTTTCGAGAGAAAAAGGCACAAGGGTTACTTTTAGAGGTCTCTGGATCTTTTTGGGACAAAACGGCACCTGCCCCAATTTCAGAGGCATCAACCTCCACCTGAAATGGCAGAGAAACATCAGGCTGCCGTAGAACAGGAGCAGAAGTGAATCTCTGCTTAAGTTCCTGAAACGCAGAGACTGCCTCAGGAGGCCAATTCACCACATCAGAACCCTTTCTGGTCAAATCAGTTAATGGTTTAACAATAACAGAGAAATTACCAATAAATTTACGATAAAAATTGGCAAAACCCAAAAATCTCTGAAGAGCCTTTAATGAAGTAGGTTGGACCCAATCACAGATGGCCTGAACCTTGACCGGGTCCATTTCAATAACAGATGGGGACAAAATGAATCCCAGAAATGAGATCTTCTGTACGCCAAAAAGACACTTTGATTCCTTCACATACAGAGCATTCTCTCTCAAAATCTGGAATACAGTTCGAACATGTTTCACATGAGAGTCCCAGTCATTAGAAAAAATCAAGATATCATCCAAATAAACAATCAGAAACTTGTCCACAAAATCCCTGAAAATGTCATTCATGAAGGACTGGAAGACGGAAGGAGCATTAGTGAGCCCAAAGGGCATCACAAGGTACTCAAAATGCCCTTCAGGGGTGTTAAATGCCGTCTTCCATTCATCCCCGTGCTTAATGCGAATAAGGTTATACGCCCCCCTGAGGTCAAGCTTGGTAAACCAAGTAGCGTTTTTCACCCTGGAAAACAGGTCAGAAATCAAGGGTAATGGGTATTGATATTTCACAGTAATATTGTTCAAGAGACGATAATCAATACACGGCCTTAATGAACCATCTTTTTTGGCACAAAAGAAAAAACCGGCACCTAAGGGTGAAGAGGATGGTCTGATATGACCCTTCTCCAATGATTCCTTGATATAAGACCGCATAGCGTCATGTTCAGGTACAGACAAGTTAAAAAGGCGACCCTTAGGGAATTTACTACCTGGCACTAATTCAATAGCGCAGTCATAGCTCCTATGGGGAGGTAAGGATGCAGATTTACTTTCGCTAAACACATCAGAAAAATCAAACAAAAAGTCAGGAACATCCTCAGCCTGGGGGGAGGCAGAAAAAACAGGAGTGTTGGTATTAACACATTGGCAGCCCCAACTGGTTACAGACACAGATTTCCAATCCAAAACAGGATTATGAGACTGTAACCAAGGGAAACCCAGCACGATAATGTCATGCAGATTATATAGAACCAAAAATTTGCAGCACTCCTGGTGATCAGGTTCAACCCTCATTATCACCTGAGTAGAAAACTGGGGTTTATTCTCAGCCAAAGGGGTAGAATCGATCCCCAGTAGGGGAATAGACTTCTGTAGGGGTATCAAGGGAAATCCACAACGTTTAGCAAAATCATAATCCATCAGGTTAATAGCTGCTCCAGAATCAACGAAAGCCTGAGCAGAAAATGAGGACAGAGAGCATATCAGAGTGACAGTTAATAAAAACTTAGTCTGAACACTACCCAAGACAACTGAGCGTGCAAAACGTCTTCCCCGCTTAGGGCAGACTGAAATAGCATGAGAGGCATCACCACAGTAGAAACATAACCCATTGCGCTTTCGAAACTCATGACGCTGTGCCCCAGACACCACTCCATCACACTGCATGGGCTCAGCAGCTGGCTCACAAGGCAACACCACTCCACGCATACTTCTCCGCTCACGCAAACGTCTGTCAATTTGAATCGCTAATGACATAGAATCATTGAGACCAGAGGGGACAGGGAATCCCACCATAACATCCTTTACATTATCCGACAGTCCCTTCCGGAAAAGGGCCGCCAAAGCGTCGTCATTCCATTTGGTCAGGACTGCCCACCTACGGAATCTTTGACAGTATAACTCAGCGTCATCAAGCCCCTGATTTAATGCCAACAAGGCTTTTTCAGCTTGATCAGTGACATTAGGCTCATCGTACAATAACCCCAAAGCCTGAAAAAATGCATCAACATCACTCAAAACAGGATCCCCAGGTGTCAGGGAAAAAGCCCAATCCTGAGGATCGCCGCGCAGGAGAGAGATGACAATTTGAACCTGCTGCGCTGCGTTTCCTGAGGACTTAGATTTTAAGGCAAGAAACAATTTACAATTATTTTTGAAATTCTGAAACTTAGCTCGATCCCCTAAAAACAAATCTGGCATGGGAATCCTAGGTTCCACAACAGGCAACCTAGCAAGATAGGTAGCAATACTCTGAACCTCAGTGGCAAGCTGATCCACACGGCCAGACAACCGTGCAAACTCCATTGGGAGAAAAGATCCTCCCCAGCACCCAGAGATACAGAGGAAAAAAAAAAAAAAATGCAACAAACAGAAAAATATCTCTGACAACTTTTCTTCCTTCAAAATATTTTTTCCCTTCTGTGAGTACCATACAATTTTTATGGCCGGTGATACTGTTATGTTACGGTAGCTGAGGAGTGCAGGTAAAAAAGGAAATACACCAGAGCAGTTGGAATCTATGGGATTGCAGTACCCTGACTAACCACCACAACTAGAGGCAGCCGTGGAGCGTTCCTACGTTGGTCCTAGACGCCTCGTCATAGCCTGAGAAACTAACTACACCTAAAGATAGAAATAGGAAAGCTATCTGCCCCGGAGCAGAACCCCAAAGATAATAGAAAGCCCCCAAACATGTAATGGCGGTTAGACAAGAGGAAATACTGACACAGAAAGAAAATAGTATGAGCAAACGCTGGGGCCCAAACTATCTAAATAGAAAAGGACAGGAAGGGTACTTACTGCAATCCCAGAAAACCCTGAAAAACACCAACTCTACTAATTTCAAAATCACCTGAGATCACACGACCTCTACCACCTAAATTAGCTCTCTGGTGTAACAAAAACAAAACAGCAGCCACTGAAAAAAAACTGGAAAAAGCAAAAGTACAAAACACAGTGGCTGGACTAAACTGAGAGGGCAAAAGCCCCCCGGAGGGGACCCTGAAGGCCCCCACAGAAGTGCAGGACAAAATGCAAAAATATAGCAAAAACACAAAATAAGAAATTGTCTTATCTGATAGCAGGAGATGAAGACACGACACAGCAGGCTACAAGGGAAACTGGAAAGAAGGATTCAGACCAGAACAATTGATCACCGGCAACCCTGATGGGAAAATGATTCCCTTAAATAAGACCAATCAGTAACACCTGATTCCCAATCCTCACTAGTACCGCTTGTAACCACCAGAGGGAGCCTCTGCTCAGAACTCATCTCAAACCCATTCACAACAGTTCCCATGCAGACAGACTTTTCTAAGCGAGGATTGGCATTAGTTAGGACCTGATATACGAGAAGAGCCTTGACGTGGCTATCAGGCTCACATAATTTGGCCATCTTATGCGCTAAGACTTCTCAATTTTTCATATTTCTAATGCAGTGATGCAACTCATTTTTCATATTTCGTGTTTGCAAGCTATAGCGCTGCAGTGTGCTACCCTTTTTTCTTGTATGTGCGTGAGTTGGTGACTCTGGGTTTAGCACCTGTTCACACTGGATCTATGTTTGGATGTGCCGGTTAGTTTTTTGATATGTATTCATTTACCTTCTACCTGAGCACTCCACCTGTTGGTCACAGGCTTTTTAATTACACCAGGTTCATTACCCCTCCACAGAGATGTAGATTTTAGTCTTAAGAGAGGATTCATATGTTCCCATGCAGACAGACTTTTCTAAGCGAGGATTGGCATTAGTTAGGACCTGATATACGAGAAGAGCCTTGACGTGGCTATCAGGCTCACATAATTTGGCCATCTTATGCGCTAAGACTTCTCAATTTTTCATATTTCTAATGCAGTGATGCAACTCATTTTTCATATTTCGTGTTTGCAAGCTATAGCGCTGCAGTGTGCTACCCTTTTTTCTTATTAGGTAAGTTCCCCAGGTGAGCATTTGGTGGATGGGATTTATAGAAATCTGGGCTTTTTTTCTTTTTACGTTGCCTAAACTGCAATGTGATGAGATTTTGAAATGCGGTAAATATCTGTTTTATTTGCAGATTTTACTCATAGATTTGAATGTAACGAGGAAAATGCATTTGTGCTTTTCCACAGCGGAAACACAATAAAAGCGCATGTAACAATATACTCATTGCGAGACCTTAGCCTGAGGTGCAGTCAGATGGCAATATAACACGGACGATGATCGAATCTCAGTGCTCGGACTGACCGGCGGCGGCGGCTCTCCTGACCTGAGTGTATTTCTGTACAGCTGTCACACTCAGGTGAGGAGAGCCACCGACCATTCCCAGCATTGCGATGTGGTAGTCATCTGTGTTATACGGCCATCTGACTGCGCCCTTAGGCTAATTCACATCATGTGCTGTCCGATTTTTATATTTCCCTCGGACAGCACTTTGTCCCATAAAGTAGAATGGATGTATTCACACATCGTTATGAATCTGATAGTGAGATCGCTGTGACTCAGTGCAGGTCTTAATCCGATCCTTTCCGTGGATCAGACTCGATCATTCAGGTCTATGGGGATCCGTGAGACACGGATACAGATCGGAGGCTTCAAATTTGCCTCCATTTTGCATCACAGATTTTTTGCTTAGTGATAAACCTGAGTAAAAACGTGATCTGCCAAAGGATTTTTATTGGCTTGGAGACTTGGACCCCTCCACATACAGAAAGATATAGGGACAACTAGGACGACACTGAGGAGACATGGGGCTGGTTCTCCTGGATTTTATCACTCACAATGGATGTGTGAATGTGACCTTGGGGCTCATACAGGCGAGTGTATAAATTGTCCACTGATCAATGTTATAGGGAACTTGTCACCACCCCTCGGCCGTTTTGCAGTAAAAGACCCACCTTCAGCAGCACTAAGGCAGCAGTCTGTGAAGGTGGCTCTTTTACTTCTGTGCCCCTGCAACGCTGAAATATTCAGTTTTATAAATCGGTCCCCATACTTTAGATGGGTCTAAGAGGTATGTCCTCTTCCAGTGACTAATCCTCCCCAGCCGTCCATCAAGGCCCTTCAGCGTCACCGCGCCTCCTCCTGCTTTTTTTTTTGTTTTCTTTCATTTCTGTCTGGCACCTGCGCTCTTGTATCAGTCCCCGGGCATGCGCAGTGCGCGCTGCCCGGGAACTGTCAGAAGACTCTAACGCCTGCGTCGTTGTCTTTCCCCTGATCCCTCCGCGCAGTGTGTTATGTATTCACACTGCGGGGCAGGAAATCTGGCACCTGCGCAGTCTACATGTGTAGCTGCACCTGCCTCCTTCTCCCAGACTCCCTCCACTTTTACTTTCAGACAGTCTTCGGCGTCGGATGTGCTGAACTAGTTCTGGGCAGTCAGCACATACGAGACTCACACATTGAAGTTGCGAGAAAAAAATCTGATCCCACATGGAATATCCGTGTGGCATCCAATATTTACGGATAGATTTTTATTATAAACCCAAAAAACTGTATGTAATCATGGACATGTTCTAAATTAGTTGTATAAAAACGGATCGCACATGGACATAAAATACAGGCACATGGATAGAAAAAAATCATCCGAGTTTTCTGGGTGAAACTCAGCTGATTTCTCATACACTTGTCTGCAGGTGCCCTTAGACTGTCAGCTGAACCTGGTGATACCATCGAGTTTGGCCGACATTATTCTGGTGAGTATGGGGGACTTTAACTACTATCTACAGATATGGGCACTTTTAGTCAGGGGCGTCACGACTTAGAGTGTCTAGGGCAGCATGAACACCAGATACGGCCCTGAGTGCAATAATAAACTGACTGTCATGACTCTGTTGTTGCGTGTTCCGGTACCAAGGGATCCTTCCCTGTCCCTAATGCAAGGGGTGCTCTAGCTCGCGCTGTTTCCCGGATTACTTCTGATGGTGAATACGCCGGGGCAATGTACCTTGCCTTAGCTCCTGAATCCGCCCTCAGTCTGTACCCTTCCCCGAACCAGGGCAGAGGGGAGTAGTGGTGTATTGTAATACACCAACCAGACTAACAACGTAATATGAACAGGGATAAAGGAAAATACCAATCATACAAATATCCACTGTGAGACAGTGAAGGAATATGTGGTGAATGAGGTGTATATTTCACCTAAGTACCTTGCTGACTGGTTTGAGCGAAATGTGTGGCTTTGTAAACCTGGTGGTAAAGAAAGGTCACTACACCTGCCATTCAGTACACGCTTGCAGCTCAGACCTGAATCCATTCAGGTGTTGATTAGGAAGCCAGAAGTAGGTGCTTGTGAGCAGTCAGAGAGCTCATTCAGTCTGGACAAGGGGTCCAGGCACAGAAGGTGTCTCTAAGAGTGTTAGAGCTGTCTTCAGCCTGGACACAGAGGTGTCCTGGCACAAGGAAGCAGTCTCTGTGAGAATGCTCCAAGAGTGTTAGAGCTGTCTTCAGCCTGGACACAGAGAGGTGTCCTGGCACAAGGAAGCAGTCTCTGTGAGCATGCATGCTGATGATTACTGAAGAGGAGGGGAGCCGTCTCAGTCTGGGTGCAGGAAGGACCCCGGACACAGGAGTGTCTCTGTGAACCTCCAGCATAATGACTACTGAATAGGAGTGGACCTCTCTCAAGTCTGGACATTGGAGTTGCCTTCGGACATAAAGAGGAGTGTCTGTGAAACTCCATACTGGTAACATATGTGATATGTGTTGTTTTGGGCACAGACTGGTAGAGTCTGGGTCCCGGATAGAGAGGGCCATCTATCTAAGTGTAATTTAGTGGCTAGACAAGCCCAGGTTTTCTGTTTATGATTTGTTTTTATCTGTGTGCTGTGGACTTTAATAAAACTGGTTGCGGCCAGTTTTCACCAAACTGCTGTCTGAATGAACTGTTTCCGTGCCATTCTGTCTACCCAGACAGCGATCCTAGAGCTAAACCCCCGGAAAGGCTACAATTGGCGGAGAATGCTGGGGCAGCGCAGGGCCTGATACAGTTAGTGCTGGAGTGTGTATGCAGCACAGGGCGAGAGACAGCATTAAAGGTGAAGTCTATTGAAATAGCAACAGAAAAAAAAAAAAAGTGTGTCAGCAGAAACGTCTGTTTGGAGCAGTCTTGGAGAGACAGTGGCCCTGATAGGGTCTGCAGAGAGAAAATGTATGCACAGCAAAGCTGAACTTGTTGTGAAAATGACTGTGGAATGTGCAGCAGCAAAAGAAAAGTCTGTGGAGCAGTCTTAAAGAGACAGTAGCCCTAATAGACTTTGCAAAGGAAAAAAAAAAAAAAAAAAGTGGTTGCACAGCAAGCTGAATTTTCTGTGGAAAAAAAGCTGTGTAGTGTGTATGTCTTGAGTGAAGACTGCCGTTGTTAAGACAGAGAAGTCTGACAGCATGGATGACAGCATGGAGGCGCTGTTTGAACAAATGGCACAAGTTAATGTGCAACATAAAACTGCCGTGGTTGAGACAGATAAGTCCGGCAGTATGGAGGAACTCGTTGAGTACCTGGTGCAGGCCCAGCGAAGCATGGAGCAGCAGCGCCTGCAGCACCAGCAGCACATGCAGCAGGCCCAGCAGCAATTCCTGCAGCAGCAGGAGAATAACCGGTTATTTGTTGAGCAGATGACAGCACCAAAAAAGGATTTCGGTGCCGCGTCCCGAAGTAATGTTGTGAAGGCACCGGCGTTGTCCGCTATAAAGAAGGCGGTAAGACGGTCCTTGAGAAAAATGACACCTCGTGATGATGTGGAGGTATATCTTACTAGGTTTGAGAGACTGGCAGAGAAGGAGAATCTGCCACTATCTGAATGGGCCATGGCGGTCGTACCCTATCTGATTGGGGAACCCCAAAAAGTCTGGGCTGACCTGAGCAAGCAGGACAGCGAAGACTATGCCAAGTTGAAAGCGGCGATTCTTACCCGGCTGGGTGTTACGGTTGCAGCCCGTGCCAGGAGAGTCCATGGCTGGAGATACAGTTGGGAGTCTGCAGTCAGCAGGCCTGATTATGGAGTTGAAAAGGTGATAGTGGACCGCTACACCCAAGCACGTCCTCCTGAGGTACAGCCGTCTGAGAGGTCGTCACTTCGGAGTTCCCGGACGCTGAACTCTCGCGGTAAGAGCCTTCCAGCTGTTGGGGACATGGGGTATGCTGATAAGCGGGTTCAGGCCCGAGGGGACATGTGGGTGGGAGAGTGTGATGGACAGTGTTGGAGCTGGCGTGAAATTGCAGCCAACTGTCCAATAGAGGGGGAGCCTATGTGTTGTGATGATGGCAGATCCCTCTCTCCCTGCGCAGAGCCTGTGTGTGTGTCCACCTCAGCCGAAGAGACTGGACCACAGGGGTCCCCGGTGGTTGTAAGTGACTGCCCAGCACAGGCCCTCTTGGACTCAGAGAGTCCAGTGACTTCCATATGTGACAGCCTGAGTGATAGGGACTTCATCCCTGATAAGCACCTGAGTGTGGTGTACATCCATGAAGACACCAAAGTCTACCCAGAGACTGCCGTGGACTTGGTCCCCAAACTCGGGGAGATTTCATGTGAAGTGGGGGTAGTGAAGACCCTGGTGCAACCCGTTATATTGGGTAATGACTTTCCCCGGTCTAAGGATCTCTGGGGGAAAAATGTTTCTGATGGACAGTGTGATGAAGCTCCTACTGAGGGTGCGCAGTCCCGAGGGGCGGAACACAATGCTAGTGGGCCGTTAAACTTATGTGATAATGATGATGACCATGATAATATTGATAATCATAATAGTGATGATACTGATGATGACCGTGATAAAGATGACATTTCTTTGCAGGTGATGTTGGGAGACGAGGATGGTGGTTCTCGGGAACTGAGTGTCCCTGACCTGCCTGGCTCCTGTGACAATTTTGGGAGTGAGCCGGTGCGAGACCCCACTCTTAAAACGGCACAGGAAAATGTAATTGTTCTGAATGAGGTTCCCCAAGAGCCTGGCTCTGAGGAGAGGTTTCCTCATGCTGCCATGAACAATAACCTATTGTATAGGGACACTGAAGTCCAGGGAGAGGTCGTAAGTCAGCTCCTGGTATCTGAGCTATATGGAAGTATAGTGCTGGGGTTATCACATAGTCACATACTTGAGGGACCACCTGAGGGAAATCAGGGACCAGATGGTGAAGTTAATGTTGTGGATGACATGTTAACTAAGGTTCCAGATCAAGATGTGAATGAAAATGAATTGTATAACCCTGACAGTGAGCCGGATGTGAATGAAAATGAAGTGTCTAACCCTGGAAGTGAGCCAGATGTGGCTGAGAAAAGGGGGTCAGACAGGGATAGTGGTGGTGATAGTGAGTCATCTGATGACAATAAAGCAACCAGTGCAAGTGAGGAAGGCATGGTAGCAGAGGAGATTGAGAGTCCTGAGAGGAAGGCTGAGGCTGACCTTGCAGTCGGACGGAGGATGGCATCTGAAGATGTTGTACCGTTGGCCGGTTCCCTGGCGAAGACTAAGGTGAAAGACAGGACTCTGAAACTGAACACAGCACAAGTGGATGCTGTTGAAAGTGAGAGGTTGTCAATGTATGGTGTGGATCTGCATCAGGCCAAGGACTCGGAAGGTGATGCTGCAGAGGTGGAGAAAGCCATGGAAGTGGTGGACACCAGGCAAGGTGCCTCACCAGAGGCTGATGTCTCAAGTGAAGCTGTGAGGAACAAGACTGAAGATGTGGGGAATGACTCTGCCCCGGAATATGTTTCTGTTGGAGACAGCGGCGTGGACGGTGTACTGTCCGGATCCGTGGCTGCGACTCGCGAAGCTCGGGCCGGAAGTTCGGCGCCCGGTGCGCCATCGGAGTTCTCGAGCGACCCAAAGGATCTGGATAAATCCCAAGATGAGATTTTGAGACCTCGGGTTGGCCTTGGTGAGCTCAGGCGCATTTTCATGGAGTCTACACTTGAACCACGTCCCAGTGAGTGGGAGGGGCGATGTGTCGCTCCGTTGCCGCTGCAGATACACGGGAGCTCAGATGGGATGCAGAACATGGTGGAAAAGAAGACTGATGGTAGGGCTTCTGAGCATGTCCTACCAGAAGAGCCTGAAGAAAGGGCCGAAGACGTAAAGGACGTCCAACAACTACAGGAGAAGATGCGTAGCCATGAGGATCTCCTGGAGAAAGAAGTAAGAGCTCTGAGTCTTATGCAAAGTGAGCCTGTACCAGAAGAGGATAAATTATGTGTACCGACCAAGAAAAACGATCAGCTCCCTCTACAGTGCCAATCGTTTGAACAGTGTGGCTCGGAAGGGTCAGTGCCCCAAAAACAGGAGGTACGAAAGTTTCTGAGGAAGAATCAGCAGAGCTGTTCTGACGTGCCTGGTCGTACTTATCTGGTGAGCCACTATACCGAGACTGAGGCTGGCACTAAAGTCAAGATGAAACAGTGCAGGACACCCGAGGCCCGCAGAGAGTATAGGCCTGGGAGGGTACAGGGTAGTGCGGATGCTTCAGATGAAGAGAAAACTGATGTTGGCTATGACAGTGGTGAGGATGAAGCTGATGAGGGCCATGACTGGTCCAGAGTTCACTGTCTCTGTTGGATTGTTGACCAGCCCTCCGGTCTGGATGACCAGCCCTCCGGTCTGGAGAAGAGGGAGGGGATATGTGAGACAGTGAAGGAATATGTGGTGAATGAGGTGTATATTTCACCTAAGTACCTTGCTGACTGGTTTGAGCGAAATGTGTGGCTTTGTAAACCTGGTGGTAAAGAAAGGTCACTACACCTGCCATTCAGTACACGCTTGCAGCTCAGACCTGAATCCATTCAGGTGTTGATTAGGAAGCCAGAAGTAGGTGCTTGTGAGCAGTCAGAGAGCTCATTCAGTCTGGACAAGGGGTCCAGGCACAGAAGGTGTCTCTAAGAGTGTTAGAGCTGTCTTCAGCCTGGACACAGAGGTGTCCTGGCACAAGGAAGCAGTCTCTGTGAGAATGCTCCAAGAGTGTTAGAGCTGTCTTCAGCCTGGACACAGAGAGGTGTCCTGGCACAAGGAAGCAGTCTCTGTGAGCATGCATGCTGATGATTACTGAAGAGGAGGGGAGCCGTCTCAGTCTGGGTGCAGGAAGGACCCCGGACACAGGAGTGTCTCTGTGAACCTCCAGCATAATGACTACTGAATAGGAGTGGACCTCTCTCAAGTCTGGACATTGGAGTTGCCTTCGGACATAAAGAGGAGTGTCTGTGAAACTCCATACTGGTAACATATGTGATATGTGTTGTTTTGGGCACAGACTGGTAGAGTCTGGGTCCCGGATAGAGAGGGCCATCTATCTAAGTGTAATTTAGTGGCTAGACAAGCCAGGTTTTCTGTTTATGATTTGTTTTTATCTGTGTGCTGTGGACTTTAATAAAACTGGTTGCGGCCAGTTTTCACCAAACTGCTGTCTGAATGAACTGTTTCCGTGCCATTCTGTCTACCCAGACAGCGATCCTAGAGCTAAACCCCCCGGAAAGGCTACACCACACACAGACCACAGAGGAATGGGATGGGGTTAAACTAAAGTAGGAGATGAAAGGGAATGATCACACACTCAAAACCCAGCAACAGTCACAGATAAATTAACCAAACGCCTTCTCCTATAATAACCAACAACAATCTCCAGCCATGCAGCATAAGCTAGCACTGACAATGAGTGCTAGTTAGGACCCAGATTATATAGGAGATGGGAGTGGGTAACAGTGAACAGCTGCGAACCTTAATGCAGGAAATCTTCCAGAGCTCTTAACTGAGCAAATTAACCCCTGCACTGCTAAAAGAAACTTACACTGTTTAATATGAAGGTGAATTGCTTCTAATCAGTGCATGAGGAGAAATAAGACGCTGTGGTCTTCTGGCTCCTCTCTGTTGCGATAAACACATGACACTGGCAGAACCTGGAGCCCTGTTTCATCAAAGAGTTTTCACCAGAATTCTGTAGACAAAAAACTATTTGAAATCTCTCTTGGATTTTTTTAACACATTTTTCAGTGCATCATGAGGTCAGAACTACAATTCATGCCGCAAAAAAAAAACCTAAATCTCATAAAGCTATATAGATTGAAGGAAAAAATTAGTCAAAAAATAAAAATTAGCCGCATCATTAAGATACAGTAAAGATGTATATCTTTGTACCGTGTTAGCATCATTAAGAGATTAATAAAATAATAATGTAATAAAAACTTATATAGCACATACATAAATCAAACAACGAAGCTTGTGCGGCTCATTATTTTCAGAAGGCTTTTTACATTAGGCGTGGTATCTCAAAAAAATAGTACCCACATTGCTTTTCTTAAAGGAAGACCACAGAAAAAATGTAAGCACAGATTACATATAAACACATGTGGGAGCAGACATACCCACTGGCAAATACCAGGACTGATATATGGGCACAGATTATAATGAGACACATATGGAAGCGAACATACCAGCTGACAATTTCCTGGACGAGACCTTGGACCCCTGCCTCCCCTTGGGGAGGCAGGGGTCCAAGGTCTCGTCTTGGTATTTGCCAGTAGGTATGTCTGCTCCCACATGTGTTTATATGTAATCTGTGCTTACATGTGTGTCTTCTCTATAAGAGTGGCATAGCCCCATTATAATTATTGGTAGCACCATGTCGCCCTATATATAGACCGTTTATATATCTACACATGTGATTGATTTATTTTTTTTTTTTTCTGTGTGTTCACCTTATGTAATGGCACTTGCCTGTTATGTGAATTGATGACATCAATATATTTCACATGTGGAATTTATCTAAAATATGTAATTATGGGTGATACATATATCGACTATGCTTGGAATTATATCTGCGATTATATCTATACGTGTATATGGACGTTGCTTTGGTATCCCTGCTATGTTCAAATTCATGTGGTGACTTATGCACGTCACTTTATTCAGCTCCTTTGCTACCATTGATAGTATCATTTTTAAATTAATAATGTTGTATTTTTCTGAATATGGACTTTTTGCACTGTTTTTTTCTGTGGTCTTTCTAATGCTATGTATGCAGTGTGTCCTATATAGTCCAGTGAGATTGAGTTGTCCCTATTAGACTATATATACACTTGTTGTTATTATGTCATTCTGGGGTCACCTTAAGTGTCATCCTGTTCTCCTACTTTTCTTAAAGGACTAGATTCCACAATACTCTTCTGCTGGTACTGTAATACTCTGCAGATTTTTTTTTTTTGCCTGGGATATCTGCAGCATTACCCGTCACATCTGAACGTATAACTGTTCTAAAAGCCGGAATATTAGGACTCGTATGGATTCATACTTGAAAGTTTGAGCTTTCACAGATTCGTGTTTCACGAACCACCCATGGATCTCCCGACCTGAGCCTTACAGACTTGCACGCATATATGAGGCTGTCAAATTTGGGTCCGGAGACTCGCCGCCATTCCATATGTGTACTGCGAAACACAAACGTTTGACTGCGGCCTTACTTAAACTTCTTGCCTTCACCATTAATAAATTCCAAAAAATGTAAAACTATGAAGAAAAAGTAAAGTTTTGCATTCTGCCAGTAAACATTCTTTGTCACAAAAGACAAGTACAATTCTTAATAAAAAAAAAACATTCAAGGAAAACATTAGTTTACCCATCATTCATGGTACTTCTATAAGGCGTCACATGCTTGTCTAGCACAGCTGAATAATATTACGTTTTGAAAGGCAGAGTGGGCCGGCAAATGTCAGAAACATTTGATGGGTTCTTCTCTTTCTTCATCATACAGGTGTTTGTGTTTCAGATTTCTTTTTCCCCGTAATCTATTAATTACACCTAAAACGAAATGTGACTTCCTATCTGATTGGCATTTCTACCTCGATCTCAGACTTGATTCTCATTTGAGAGGTTTGTTTTTTCTGCTATAAGAATAAGTGCGGAACATATGGAAATGATGATGTGTACTTCTTGCTCCCATACAATACACATTGAGCCCCTTTTGACTTAAAGGGGTTATCCAGGCCTTAATTTTTTCCCCTATGATACTAAGCAATTACTGGCAGGTTGTTGCTAATTATCTGCCTGTTTTACCGTGAGACGATCTCTTGGACCACTCCTGCTGGCAATTCTCCTGCCTCCGATAACTTCATGTAGACAGAGCAGTTCCTTCTCTTCTATTCTGCACTGCATCACATCATGAATACATTAAAAGAACCACAATCCATACATGGATACGTCACCAGAACCGCCCTCAGTACAGGAATTCAGCACCAGAACCACCATCAGTTTTATGGCAAACTGTATTTGTTGCATGATAGATGTAAGAACCATCATATGTATCCCTTTATCTATAATGGGGTCTGTTTAGTTTGCATCCAGCAAATGCTGAACACCTTAATTGAAACCAAACACCCCCATTATAGTTAAGCTACAGTATATTAGTTTCCATGACCGTCTTGGGTGTGACATTTAAAATATAGGATGTCAGGAATGAATATAGCTATTTTTCCCTCATATTGTATAAATGGTCCATAAACAATGAAAAATTCTATACCTAACTTTGAAAACACACTCCCTGTTGAGCCTCGCCAATAAAGTACATCACGTTTTGGATGAAAAAGGTAACAATTCTAGTGGAAGTGGTCATCTCATCAAAGCTTGTTACTTAACTCACCGGACAGGAAGCATGGGACGTTAAGGGACCTGTTACTTTAGTCTCTGACTCATTCCTTAACTTGGCAGCTGAGGGTCCATCGGGGGTGGGGCGAGCACAATCTGCCTAGGGTACCAAAATACCTCGTCCTGGCCCTGCTCGTGCCCCCACACATTTATAGCATAGCGAGTACCTTAAATAGATATATTTTAAGAAATGTCTAGAAATGCAAGTTCCTTTTTTATTATTTTACAAATATATTCCATATAATTTTTTTTTATTTTGCATAAAGTGCTAGTTATAAGCTGAATCTTAGAACCTCAAAAATTAAATGTCACTTTTATAAACACTTGCACAAGTTATGTCTAACCTTCTTAGGCTGTCTAAGATATGCCATAATGATAAGGCGCCTGCTTGGTAAAAAGTGCAGTAAAATTGCCTCTGTAGTGAAGTGAATTGTGTTGAGCTTGACCACCCCACATAATGTGCCTTGGAGGTTCTAGCAGGTTAGTTTACGAGGGACCACAGAAATAAAATGACGTAGGGTTCCCCTATAAATTCAAACCAGCAAAGGCTAAACAGACAGCTGTTGGTTTATATTAATAGCCTGGGAAGGGCCAGACATATTGCTCCCCCTCCCAGGCTACCAACACCAGCCCTCAGCCTTCCCAGAAATGCGCGTAAGATGCGCAAAATCTTGGCAGTGAGACAAGATGAAATACAAACACAGGCAGAAAATAGAGTGAGCAAATGCTGGGGTCCAATCTGTCTAGATAGCACAGGACAGGAAAGTATACTGTCTGCAATCCAGCAAAAACTCTGAGAAAAACTCCAACTCATTCTAATATACAAAAATACTGAGACCACACAATCTCTCCCCCGCTAGATCAGAACTCCGGTGTAACTGGAAGCAAATAAGCGGATACTGATATAACAGGGAACTGAAAATACAAAACAATAGCAAATGAGAAACAGAGGCCAGCACAGGCCCCAGCAGCGGAACCTGGCTGTAAAAACTCCAGGAGGACATAAAACTGAGATAGACAAAAACGAATGCCAAAGAAATAAACAGCAAATAACTTATCTGAAAGTTGCAGGACAAGCAGGAAGCAAGCTGACTTCCAAATGGTACCAGGAAGAAAAACTAATCACTGGCGAGAATCATGGGAAGGTTACTCAATTAAATCTCCCCAGTCATCAACACCAGATTGCCAATCATCACTCCCAGCTGATGAACCTCTGTCAGCCAAAGCAGCTTCATCACTCTCAGCAGCCACCAGAGGGAGTCCAAGCTCAGAAGTCGAATCCAGAGCGTTCACAACAGTACCCCCCTTTGAGGAAGGGTCACCGAACCCTCACCTGCGCCACCAGGCTGATCAGGATGAGCCTGGTGAAAGGCGCGAACCAATCTCTCCGCATGAATGTCAGAAGCAAACATCCAAGAATTGTCCTCCTGACCGTAACCTTTCCACTTGACCAAGTACTGGAGTCTCCGTCTGGCCAGACGGGAATCCAATATCTTCTCCACTTCATACTCAAAGTTGCCCTCAACCAAGACAGGCTCAGGGGGCGTAGCCATAGGAACTACTGGCTCAACAAACTGTTGTGAATGTGTTAGAAATGAATTCTGAGCAGAAGCTCCCTCTGGTGGTTACAAACAGTACTGAACCATTCAATGAAGATTGTGAAGATTGGCAATCAGGAGTTACAGACTGGTCTTATATAAGGGAGGTTCCCTCCCATCATGTTTGCCGGTGATCAATTGTTCTTGTCTCAACTGTGGTTCCTGGTTCTCTTTGAAGCTTGCTGACTCTTGCCTGCATCTTCTGCTATCAGATAAGATATTTTCTGCTTTTATTTTTGTGCTTGCTTTTTTCATTGTTCTCTGCACTTCTGTGGAGGTCAGCCAGGTCCCCTCCGGGGTCTTGTGCTCCTCTCAGTTTATCTGCGCCACTGTTATTTGTTCATTTGCCTTTTCCAGTTTTTTCAGTGGCTGCGGCTTAGTTTTGTTACACCAGAGAACTAATTTAGGTGGTAGAGGTCGTGTGATCTCAGGTGTTTTTGCAATTAGTAGAGTTGGTATTTTTTAGGTTTTTTTTGGATTGCAGTAAGTGTCCTTCCTATCCTTTTCTTTCTAGGAAGATTGGGCCCCAACGTTTGCTCATACTATTTTCTGTCTGTGTCTGTATTTCCTCTTGTCTAACCGCCATTACATGTTTGGGGGTTTCCTATGTTCTTTGGGGATCTGCTCCGGGGCAGATAGCTTTCCTCTTTCTATCTTTAGGTGTAGTTAACCTCTCAGGCTGTGACGAGGCGTCTAGGACCAACTTAGGAACGCTCCACGGCTGCCTTTAGTTGTGGTGGTTAGTCAGGGTACTGCAATCCAGTAGATTCCAACCTCTCTGGTGTATTGCCGTTTTTGCCTGCTCTCCTCAGCTACCAAATCATAACAACAAACCTTTTCAATAAAGACTTATGAAAGACGTTGTGAATCTTAAACGTCCCTGGATGAGTCAAACGGAAAGAAACGGGATTAAGGATTTCCGAGATCTTATAAGGTCCAATGAACCTTGGCTTAAATTTTGGAGACGCCACCTTCATAGGGATATTTTTTGAGGACAACCAAATCATGTCACCACTTTAAACCGGGACCATTAGTCCTATGCTGGTCGGCAAACCGTTGGGCCCTCTCCTGAGAGAGAGACAACTTATCCACTACTTGATCCCAAATCTGCGGCATTCTCTCTACCATAGAGTCAACACCTGGACAGACAGAAGCCTCCACCTGCCCGAAGTAAACCGAGGATGAAACCCAAAATTACAGAAAATAGGGGACATCAAAGTGACAGAACTAGCCCTATTATTTAGAGCGAATTCAGCCAAGGGCAAAAAAGAGACCTAGTCATCTTGATCAGCAGACACAAAACATCTCAAATAAGTTTTCAAAGTCTGGTTTGTTCTCTCAGTCTGCCCATTGGTCTGAGGGTGAAACGCAGAGGAGAAAGACAACTGAACTCCCAGTTTAGAACAAAAGGCTCTCCTAAATGTGGAAACAAATTGGACTCCTCTGTCAGACACAATGTTCTCCGGAATGCCGTGCAACCGAACCACCTGCTGAAAAAACAAGGGCACCAACTCAGAAGAGGATGGCAACTTCGGCAATGGCACAAGATGGACCATCTTGAAAAATCTATCACAGATCACCCAGATAACAGTCATTCTCTGAGAGACAGAGAGGTCGGAAATAAAATCCATAGAGATATGGGTCCATGGCCTCCTGGGCACAGGCAGTGGCATTAACAATCCACTAGAGCGAGAGCAGGGTTTGGACCGAGAACAAGTCCCGCAGGACTGCACAAAATTCCTGACATCATGAGATTTGGTTGCCTACTCTAAGGACCGACTCACCAAATCTCTGGTACCAAAAATACCGGGATGACCAGCCAACGCGGAGCAATGTATTTCAGACATTACTTTCTTCCTCCATTGGCCGGTGATTCTGTTATGATACGGTAGCCGAGGAAGACAGCAGCAAAAATAGACAGGCAACCAGACACTGGAGAGGCTGGTAACTAGCGGATTGCAGACCCCTAAACTGATGGCACAACTAGAAGCAGCCGTGGGACGTGCCTACGGTGCCCTAGACGCCTCGACACAGCAGAAGAGATAACTAAACCTAAAGACAGAAAGGGGAAAGCTAACTGCCCCAGAGTAGAGCCCCCTAAAGGAATAGGTAGCCCCCAAACATATATTGGCGGTGAGACAAGATGAAATACAAACACAGGCAAAAAAAAGAGTGAGCAAATGCTGGGGCCCAATCTGTCTAGATAGCACAGGACAGGAAAGAATACTGTCTGCAATCCGGCAAAAACTCTAAGAAAACTCCAACTAGTTCTGATATACAAAAATACTGAGACCATACGATCTCTCCCCCGCTAGATCAGAACTCAGTTGTGACTGGAAGCAAATAAGCGGATACTGATATAACAGGGAACTGAAAATACAAAACAATAGCAAATGAGAAACAGAGGCCAGCACAGGCCCCAGCAGGGGAACCTGGCTGTAAAAACTCCAGGTGGGCAGAAAACTGAGATAGACAAAAATGAATGCCAAAGAAATAAACAGCAAATAACTTATCTGAAAGTTGCAGGACAAGCAGGAAGCAAGCTGACTTCCAAATGGGACCAGGAAGAACAACTAATCACCGGCGAGGATCATGGGAAGGTTACTTACTTAAATCTCCCCAGTAATCAACACCATATTGCCAATCATCGCTCCCAGCTGATGAACCTCTGTCAGCCAAAGAAGCTTCATCACTCTCAGCAGCCACCAGAGGGAGCCCAAGCTCAGAAGTCAAATCCAGAGCGTTCACAACACCCCATAATAAGTTTTGAAATAAACACACAAGAAGAATAAAATCCTTTATTTGAAATAAATACTCCCTGACCTTCTTTTTCCCATTTATTACTGAAAAAATGAAAATAATAAAAAACCATATTCCTCACCTGTCCGACGAGAAGATAATCTATTTGTCTGATGTCATAATCCATCTAAATGTCTTGATGAGTGGTGGCATGATGAGACTGTTCACCCTGACATCCAGTAGATACTGAGCTGAGCTTGGGGCGCAACTTCAGTGACAAGTGGTAACGTCATAGAGGTTACCGATGGTCATTGCCAGCCGTTCCCAGGCTCAGTCGACTGTGAGCGGCCCGATGAATTGTGGTGACCTCAACGGCATCACTGCTAGCACTGTGAGAAAATTCTCACAGTGCTTGTGGGAACATAGAATCATAGAATGGTATAGTTGGAAGGGACCTCCTGAGCCATCAGGTCCAACCCCCTGCTCAAAGCAGGATTCTCTAAATCATCCCAGACAGATGTCTGTCCAGCCTCTGTTTGAAGACTTCCATTGAAGGAGAACTCACCACCTCTCGTGGCAGCCTGTTCCACTCATTGATCACCCTAACTGTCAAAAAGTTTTTTCTAATATCTAATCTGTGTCTTCTCCTATTCAGTTTCATCCCATTGCTTCTAGTCTTTCCTTGTGCAAATGAGAATAAAGATGATCCTTCTACAATGTGACAGCCCTTGAGATATTTGTAGACAGCTATTAAGTCTCCTCTCAATCTTCTTTTTTGCAAGCTAAACATTCCCAAATCCTGTAACCGTTCCTCATAGGACATGGTTTGCAGACCGGTCACCATTCTGGTGGCTCTTCTCTGAACTTGCTCCAGTTTGTTAATGTCTTTTTTAATCATCATGTAGGTTACCCCAGTACAAGGTTACCCCTACAGCTTCCTTCCTTGATAAACTACTCTGGGGGACACATGCTCCGCATCCCAAGCTATGCGCCAGTTAAAGGTGATTCTTGCTCACTGGCAGAATACATATATGAGGCACCTGGAGTTTTCTAAATCTATAATAAAACAATGAGTATGGTGACACCCAAAATCCATGGTCATGAAGAGACTGCTGTTGATCTCAGTGCTATGCCAGAAGTGGCATATGACAGATTCAGCTGGTGATCAATGGGTTCCTTCTGACCTATAATGAAATTCAATGGGCTCATTTAGGTTTCCATAGCAAAAAATAGTGCTAAGTGCTACTGTTTTTGTTAGTGACAGGACCTCTCAACAGGGTCTCCACACTGAACACTACCTGGTGGAATTCATATCAAGAATTTGCAGTAAATACGCCAAGTCTGAACATGGCCTCAAAGATTAATGGCAGCGAGTGAGCCTCTCCATAGTTATTACAAAATGAAACACATATGTTATTAATTGCACGCAAAATAATAGTAAGCAGAAAACATCCACGGGCACAAAGTTTCAAACAAAACGAGCTATGATGACACGGCATGGAGCGGTTTTGCTGCCAACTTACACTCTGCAAAAAGGTACTGACATCTAGTGCCGGTAGAGTGAAATGCAGAAAAGTTGTGCCCAAGTCCGGTACTTGTGCCTGTAACATACAGGCAATATCTAACGCTATGGGATATGCGCACATGGATGATAGAGGGATGGGGTCACTCACCTCCTGCTCGTCACATTACAAAGCCTCTCGATCATCATTTTAATTATTATTGAAGCTCCGCTATTTTATTGATATATATTGCACAAAATTTATGATTGCACTTTATTTAGAAATTTGTCACAACCAACAGGTTTATACGTTTTTTTTTTCTTCCACGGGCATCTATCCATTCCTGTCCACTATATGACTATCTAGTTAGCTTACATAGAGTTTTTTAGGGGGGTGGTGGGGTGTGACCGAACTATTAAAATGTTACGCTTTTTAAAGCAGTAAAGTCAACCAAGGATCCAACAATAACTTGTCTTATAAATTAATAACAACCAAAAGACTGTCACTCCAAACTCTACTGCCAGAGAGTAAGTGAACAGAACAACACAAGGACCAATAATAATAATGAATTGACAATTTTTATTATACACTCATAATTATAAAGATTAAAAAACAGCAATTGCATACAATGATCATAAAAGAAACTAAGCAAGGACATCATTATACACAATGGTAATAAATTAGTCTCTGTATATATCAAACTGGTGCTATCTAATCAAAATTCCCCACATAATGAGAAGTTAAACACCAATAGTTTTACTCCCTCCTTTAATTCAACTAACAAGTGTCCCAAAAACAAAGTGCCAAAAGCTGCTATGTCAGCTGGCTTAATTTCCAGAGGAATGAAACTTCTATTATACCGTTCCTGCCAAGCCAAAATCACATATGACACAAAAATAAACAAAGGGGCACTGCTGAGTTAATAAGGAGACACAATTAAATGTTTAAGAGGAGACTTACATTATGTGCGATGTCCGAGCTCTAGTTTCTCTACACCGACGCGCGTTTCGTCCACACTTCCTCAGGGGCATGTCATGTCAGATTTTATATTTTGTATGATTTTATATTAATTTATTATTTTATTTATTTTTTATAGCCTGGATGAAAAATAATGTTTTGCCATTTTGCACAATTATATGCAGCTGAAGTCTATGAGATATATATGGAAGATTGAATCTTAATCATGGATATTTACAAGTCTTCTTTCTGAAGAATTCTTCTTTCAAGCCATTCTTATTGAATATTCACTTATTTATATTATTCACTTGTCGATATATTATATATATTCGTTTATTATACTTGAGCACTTTAATATTGTTATTAATTATTAATATATTATTATATACATCATTTCACTGTATCACTTTATAATTCTTGCTATATTTAATAATATTTTTGACCTGTAGCACTCTTTATGCACTTTATTTATGGCTTGTATTAATTATTAGATACATCAATTCACTGTAGCACTATATAATTCTTGTTATATTTAATAATACTTTTGCCCTGCAGCACTTTTTATGCACTTTATTTATGGCTTGTATTAATTGTAATCCATAGAAGGCAATTTTTGCCTTTCTGGTAGTTGTTTGGGAGTAGTGTGCGCAGTGTCCTCCTGACCGCTGTCTGACTTGTCCTCTCCGGCAACTAAGTGGACGTGCTAACGCACATAGCGTCTGTTACCATGATGCCTGGGCGCTCTGCAGTCCATGGACCGGAGTTGACGTGTCAGCTTTCAAGGCTGCGGCGGAAGGACGGGGCGCGCCGCATCATGCTGTAAGGTTCTGTGTACATGTTCCTGAAACTCAGTTGTTCGTCAGCCATTTTACTTTCTGTCTTGCTGCAGCTATCTTGCCCTCAGTCAAAATGGAGTTTCCAGCTTGCATGTTCCCGCCCTGATTCTCTCCTTTTGCTTCTTAAGCAGCCACAGCTGAGCAATCAGTGCTTCAGAATCTAGCCTGCAGTGAACCTGTGACCTGACTCCTAAAGCCTTGGACCTTGTACTCCAGCTATTCCTACTGAGGAACTATGAAGCACTTGTGGACTCTGGAACCCTGCTCTTTGAAAGACCCACGTTTGCATGGACTTACGGTAACAGAGAAGAAGATCCTGAACCTGTTGTGGAGAGTGATTGCTGAGCTTAGATTACTCTGGCCTGCTCTGTCTCCTGCTTCTGTGTCTGCAAACTGTGTGACTATTTTTGCCAACTTGTATGAAGTAATACAAGACTTTCTATATCAAACCTGTGTCTCATGTATTTTCATCGCACCCAAGCACAAGACGCTATATGAACTGTACTACATACATTACAAGATTCTGAAGCCAAAACGTTAGTGTCTGCTGGGTCTGGAAAGGCTGTGTCTGCTGTAACTGTGGATATCGGATGTCCGGTTGTACTTTCTGTGATGACAGTGGTTGTGACTTCTCACAACCATTCCAGGTGAGCAGTTCCCTTAATTTTTTTTTCTCTCTGCAGTGTTACCACAGGTAAACACTATTGTTTTTTTTTTTTTTCTCCTCTCCTCTTCTTCCAGTACTCCTGTCTTAAAAGATCTGGAAAATGGAGGCCCGCATAAAGGAACTTTGCGGAGTGACTGATAATATCCTTGCAGATTTGCAGAATATAAAGACCCGTTTTTCAAGCCTACAGGACCTCACTAATCACAATTTGCAAGTGTTTGGACAGACTGCCCAGGATTTGCGAGCCAGGATTGAGGTTCTAGAAGAGCGAGTCCAGGCTCCTGCCGTAGCCCCGAGTTCTGGGATTCCCAAGTTGCCCCCTTTTCGTTTTGGCGGTGAACGTGAGAAATTCAGGGGATTTATTAATCAATGCAATCTTTTTTTTTCTGCACATGCTTCACAATTTCCCACTGAACGATCTAAGGTGCTTACTATAATTATGTTGCTTACCAACAAGGCTTTGATGTGGGCAAACCCTCTGATTGAGACTGAGGATGATTGTTTGAATCACCTTGATGCTTTTATTTCAGCCATGGGGCAGGTGTTTGATGACCCCAATCGAGGTGCAACAGCTGAAGCAGCCATGTTAGCTTTGCGCCAAGGTAAGCACTCGGTAGCTGAATATGCCTTGGATTTCAGGAGATGGGCCCTTGATACCACCTGGGACAGTTCCGCCAAAAAATCTATTTTTCGAAAGGGGTTATCTCCACTGATTAAGGATGAACTTGCTCGTGCCGACCCTCCCACTGCGTTAGGTGACTTTATTAACCACTGCATCCGTATTGATACTCGTCTGACTGAACGCAGGCAAGAGAGATGGTTCGAAAGCAATCGCACTAACCTTTTCCTACCTTCCTCTCCAGCTAAGGAACCTTTGAGTAGGATTACACGGGAACCTGAACCCATGCAGGTAGACTCTTTACAATGACGGGTTAGTGATGCACGCAAGGAACATCGTTTTAAGGAGAATCTATGTTTCTATTGTGGTAAGTCAGGGCACTTCATTATAAACTGCCCCAGCCGTTCTCGTAAGACTACTGCAGCAGTCATTCATTGTGAGTGTTGCGAGAGGGGATCTGTCAGGTCCGAGCCTCAGGCTCCAGAGAGATCTGCAGCAACAGATCTTGATTTCTCGGACTTAAACTCCGTTACCTCTGAGGACGTTGACTGTGTAAACGCTGCCATTTTTCAAGTTTCCTCAGCGGTGTCCCAGCTGAGTTGTAAGAAAAACAATTCTCATTGCTTTCTTTCCATCAAACTCTGGGTTGACTCAGCTTGGGTGTCTAGCTCTGCTATGATCGACTCAGGGGCAAGTGGAAATTTTATGGATGTCTCCTTTGCTCTGAAACAGGGGATACGTTCAGTGAAGAAGGCTACTCCAGTACAGATGGAAACTGTGGATGGCTCCCTGCTGACCTCTGGACCAGTGGATCAGGAAACAGAGCCTTTGAGGGTTCTTATGGGTAAAGATCATCAAGAGAAACTGTCCTTTATGCTTATCTCTTCTCCCCACTTTCCCATTATTCTAGGGCTACCATGGCTGCAGGCTCAGAATCCTACCATTAACTGGGAGACCAAGGAATTACACTTTCCAGAGAAACAGATGAGTCCAAAAGTTTCAGCTTGCTCTGTTCCTAAAGGAACCATGTCAGTCCCTGAACTACCAGCTGTATACCAGGACTATGTGGATTTATGTGACAAGAAGAACGCTGACCAGCTTCCTCCTCACCGTCCATATGATTGTCCAATTGAATTATTGCCTGGAGCAGAGATACCTTTTGGTAAGATCTACCCCCTGGCGGGGCCCGAGCTAAAGGCTTTAAAGGATTACATAGACGAAAATCTAGCCAAGGGCTTCATACGCCCCTCTTCATCTCCTGCAGGTGCACCCATCTTCTTTGTAAAGAAGAAAGATGGATCTCTGAGACCATGCGTAGACTATAGGGAACTCAATAAGGTTACTATTAGAAACCGTTATCCATTGCCTTTAATCCCTGAGTTATTGGAGAGAGTGCGACATGCCAAAATTTTCTCTAAACTAGATCTTCGTGGGGCCTATAACTTAGTCCGTATTAGACCTGGGGATGAATGGAAGACTGCATTCAGGTCACGCTATGGACACTTTGAATATCTAGTTATGCCTTTTGGTCTGAGTACCGCCCCAGCCACTTTCCAACACTTGGTGAATGACATCTTCAGGGATCTCCTAGATACATTCGTGGTAATTTATTTGGATGATATTCTAATTTTTTCTAACTCCACAGAGGAACATCATGGACATGTGAGAATGGTCTTGGAACGTCTAAGACAAAATCATCTTTACATCAAACTTGAAAAGTGTGAATTCCATAGGACCGAAATTCAATTTCTGGGGTATGTACTGTCTACACAAGGAATTAGTATGGATGGAAGCAAAACCCAAGCCATCAAGGATTGGCCAAGTCCTAGAAATGTGAAGGAGGTACAGCGCTTCATCGGGTTTGCCAACTTCTATAGACGTTTCATTAGAAATTTCTCTGAGGTAGTGTCACCTATCACCCAACTTACCCGGAAAGAGTCTAGGTTCTCCTGGACTCCCCAAGCCCAGGAAGCATTTTCCCGTCTAAAAGATAAATTTACCACTGCACCTATCCTAGTACATCCCAACCCCGAGCTTGCCTTCATAATAGAGGTGGATGCTTCAGACTGTGCCGTTGGAGCTATACTCTCTCAGAGAACAGGTGAGAAGAATGTCTTGCATCCCTGTGCCTTCTTTTCCCAGCAGTTGTCTTCGGCTGAGAGGAACTACGATATGGGCAATAGAGAGTTGTTGGCCATTATTGCCGCCTTCAAAGAATGGAGACACCTTCTTCAGGGAGCTGCACAGCAAATAGTCGTCCTGACAGACCATCGTAACCTTGAATTTATCAGGTCGGCTAAGTGCCTGACTCCTCGCCAGGCTCGCTGGAATCTTTTCTTAAACCAATTTAATTTTATCATTTCTTATAGACCAGGATCGCGCAATGGAAAGGCTGATGCACTCTCTAGGATTTACTCAGCAGAGACACGTCCAATTACTCCTCCTAAGACTATTCTTCCTGACTCTAGATTCCTAGGAGTAATTCATAATCAAGACCTACTTAAGGACATCAAGGAAGCATACCATGCGGATTCCTTTTTGGCACAACCCCCAAGGGACGTAAGTCTTGTCTTTAAGAATGGTGTGTGGATTCAGGGACAACGCCTGTATATTCCTGAAACAGTCAGATTGAGAGTATTGCAACTCATTCACGATTCCAAGATAGCTGGGCATAGAGGAATTCTAAAGACACAGGAATTTCTCTCTCGTTTCTTTTGGTGGCCCACTTGCAGGAAGGATGTTTTAAACTATGTCACTTCATGTGAAGTCTGTGCAAGATGCAAAACACCTCGCTCCTCACCAACTGGTCTGTTACAGCCTCTTCCCACCCCGTCCCGCCCGTGGGGATCCATTTCTATGGACTTCATTGTGGAGTTACCAACCTCTCAAGGGAAGAACACCATTCTAGTGGTGGTTGACCGTCTAACAAAGGCAGCTCATTTTATCCCTTGTGTCGGCTTACCCACTGCAAAACAGACATCAGATTTGATGATTAAAGATGTGATTCGCTTACATGGAGTACCGGATGAGGTTATTTCGGATCGAGGGGTGCAATTCACTTCTAGGTTTTGGCAAAATTTCTGTGCAGCATTGGACATTAAAGTAAACCTTTCTTCTGCTTTTCATCCCCAGACTAATGGACAGACCGAACGAACCAATCAAACCCTGGAGCAGTATCTCCGCTGCTTTATCTGCCACCTACAGGATGATTGGGTGGATCTACTTCCATTAGCTGAGTTCTCGTATAACAACTCTCAGAGTGCCTCCACTAAGCAGTCTCCTTTTTACTCTAATCTAGGTTATCATCCTAACATTCTACCACGATTTCCCATAGAAACGCCTTTACCAGCAGTGGCTGAAAGAATCACGTCTTTACAGAAGAATATGGATCTTCTAAAGGAGAATCTGGAATCGGCTCAGGAAAGGTACAAGAAAGCAGCAGATAAATTTCGTAAACCTGCACCAGCTTTCAAGGTAGGAGACTTGGTCTGGCTGTCAACCAGAAATCTTAAGTTAAGGATTCCATCGTCTAAGTTGGGACATAAGTACATTGGACCCTATAAAATCAGTAAAATTATAAGTGCCGTTGCTTGTCGTCTTCAACTGCCCAGAACTATGAGAATTCACCCTGTCTTTCATGTATCCCTACTAAAGGCTGCGACACCCAATACGTTTCCTGGACGTTCTTCTCCTTGCCCTGACCCAGTGCTGGTCGATGGTCAGGAAGAATTTGTGGTGGAAAGGATTTTAGATTCCAGGTTGTATAGAAATCAGTTACAATATCTGATTAAATGGCAGGGCTACCCAGTGGAGGACAACTCATGGGAACCAGTCAATAACGTTAATGCTCCTCGCTTGCTCCGTCAGTTTCATCAGAGGTACCCACACAAGCCTGGCCTGAGGTCATCCGGAGGTTGTCCCTAAGGGGGGAGTAATGTAAGGTTCTGTGTACATGTTCCTGAAACTGAGTTGTTCGTCAGCCATTTTACTTTCTGTCTTGCTGCAGCTATCTTGCCCTCAGTCAAAATGGAGTTTCCAGCTTGCATGTTCCCGCCCTGATTCTCTCCTTTTGCTTCTTAAGCAGCCACAGCTGAGCAATCAGTGCTTCAGAATCTAGCCTGCAGTGAACCTGTGACCTGACTCCTAAAGCCTTGGACCTTGTACTCCAGCTATTCCTACTGAGGAACTCTGAAGCACTTGTGGACTCTGGAACCCTGCTCTTTGAAAGACCCACGTTTGCATGGACTTACGGTAACAGAGAAGAAGATCCTGAACCTGTTGTGGAGAGTGATTGCTGAGCTTAGATTACTCTGGCCTGCTGTGTCTCCTGCTTCTGTGTCTGCAAACTGTGTGACTATTTTTGCCAACTTGTATGAAGTAATACAAGACTTTCTATATCAAACCTGTGTCTCATGTATTTTCATCGCACCCAAGCACAAGACGCTATATGAACTGTACTACATACATTACACATGCTTCCTAGCAACGCCAGAATGACACTTGAGCTGATTTGGCTGTGCGATTGGACAGGCATAACTATTTTAGATCCGACGTCTCTCTACCCTGACATGACCCTGAGGAAATGTGGACGAAACGCGCATCGGGGTAGAGAAACTAGAGCTCGGACATCGCACATTATGTAAGTCTCCTCTTAAACATTTAATCTTGTCTCCTTATTAACTCAGCAGTGCCCCTTTGTTTATTTTTGTGTCATATGTGATTTTGGCTTGGCAGGAACGGTATAATAGAAGTATCATTCCTCTGGAAATTAAGCCAGCTGACATAGCAGCTTTTTGGCACTTTGTCTTTGGGACACTTGTTAGTTAAATTAAAGGAGGCAGTAAAACTAATGGTGTTTAACTTCTCATCATGTGGGGAATTTTGATTAGATAGCACCAGTTTGATATATACAGAGACTAATTTATTACCATTGTGTATAATGATGTCCTTGCTTAAATAGTTTCTTTTATGATCATTGTATGCAATTGCTGTTTTTTAATCTTTATAATTATGAGTGTATAATAAAAATTGTCAATTCATTATTATTATTGGTCCTTGCGTTGTTCTGTTCTCTGGCAGTAGAGTGACAGTCTTTTGGTTGCTTTTTAAAGCGGGTTGTACCCTTTCAAAAAAGTTTTATCCGCAGTTGCAATTTGCTATAAAGAAAAAAAAAAAGAAAAGCAAGCCGAACGTCACTCACAGTCAGGACCGCAATCAGGGCTTTACTGCCCTTACTGCTGTATGGGGCCAGATGAGCAGCAGTACAGAAGGGGGCCCGCAGGTCCGGGGCCCTGCTCTTGTGCTTCTACTCATCAGGCCCCAAGTGCTGTGCGTCATCAGGCCCTAAGTGCTGTGCACTGCGGGCCTGCAGCGCACACATCAACGCACAAGTCAGCGCAGGGGCCTGGAACTTTCTCGGAGCTGTGCATGGCCGTCTTACCTTGAGAGCTGCACAGCTCCCGCTCCTTCTGTGTTGTCTCTGCTTCCGGTCAGGGGATGGTTCATACATGTACCGGACGCTGGAAGCAGAGCTACGCTGCTGGTGAGCGAATGTGAGGTAAGTATGTAAAACGTTTTTGTTTTGTTTATATAATGAATTCAGTGGGTGAGGGGGTGAAGGTAACTGCAAGTGATGAAGTGGGGAGTGTAAGGGGGACTGCACATGATGGAGTTTGGGGGTTAAAGGAGACTGCACATGATGAAGTGGGGGGAGTGGGGCTGCACATGATGGAGTGAGGCTGCACATGATGAAGTGGGGGTAAGGGGGACTGTACATGATGAAGTGGTGTGTAAGGGGACTGCACATGATAAAGTGGGGGGTAAGGGGGACTGCACATGATGAAGTGGGGTGTAAGGGTGACTGCACATGATGAAGTGGGAGGGGTAAGGGGGACTGCACATGATGAAGTGGGGGAGTGGAGCTGCACATGATGAAATGGGGGTAAGGGGGACTGCACATGATGAAGTGGGGGATGTGAGCCACCCGCCAGGGCCTTGGGGTACTCGGCACCGAGCCCGTTGATTTCTATGGGGGATGTCACGGTAGCTGCAGCTTGGTCCGTGGCCCTGGGCGCTCACTGATAAAGGGGATATTTACAGGGGAGTAGATGTTTATATGAAAGTTCGTGACGCCACCTGTGGTACCTGATCAGGGTGACCAGAGCTGCAGTGCAGATCCACTGAAGGGTTGGTGTTGTGCAGCTATAGGTGTTAAGCCTCCCACAGGTGAGGCTGAGTCCTTCAGGGCAGATAGTTATATGGGGAAGCAGGACAGAGGGGATCCCGGCAGTAGGGGTAATAAGATAGACACACACATAAGTCACTTTGGTACCTTTACTGAAGATGTTGCAGGTACTTCCCGGAGCACTGTAGGGTGAAGGGTGCACATCCAGATTCTCCCACTGAGTAGGTGTGTGGCCTCCTGTTCCTTGCCTTTTTGTGATAAAGTCCTGGCCTGCGTGTAGCTGGGCCTAACTTGGTCTCCGTCCTGCAACTGGCTGACCTTGTAATTGGACCTCCTCTCTGAAAGGACAGGGTCTCTTATGGCGGATCCTGCCGTACTCCATCCTCCTGATCCTGCTACGTATCAGCTCTGTGGTACTCCTGGGACTTGTAGTCCTCCAGGAACTCCGGTGCTCTCCTAATGGGTCGTGGAGATCCCTATAGGCTCGTACCCTGGTGTCCGGTCAATACTTGCTGAGGTAAGCTATAAAGGCTCTTCTAGCTCCGTTATTGCTCTTTCTACTCGCCTTCGGCCTACTCTGGCCCTAATACGATTACACACTCTGGCAGTTGATGGGCTGTGTTGTGAATGTGCTAGAAATGAATTCTGAGCAGAAGCTCCCTCTGGTGGTTACAAACAGTACTGAACTATCCAATGAAGATTGTGAAGATTGGCGATCAGGTGTTACTGACTGGTCTTATATAAGGGAGGTTCCCTCCCATCAGGGTTGCCGGTGATCAATTTTTCTGGTCTCATCTTTGATTCCTGTTCACTTTGTAGCTTGCTGTTTCGTGCCTGCATCTTCTGCTAACAAGATAAGACATTTTCTTCTTTTAGTTTTTTGTGCTTGCTTTTTGCATTTTTTCAGGCTCTGGGGTTATTGTACGATGAGCCTAATGTCACTGATCAAGCTGAAAAAGCCTTGTTGGCATTAAATCAGGGGCTTGAGGACGCTGAGTTATACTGTCAGAGATTCCGAAGGTGGGCAGTCCTGACCAAATGGAATGACGATGCTTTGGCAGCCCTTTTTCGGAAGGGTCTGTCAGAGAATGTAAAGGATGTTATGGTGGGATTCCCTGTCCCCTCTGGTCTCAATGATTCTATGTCATTAGCGATTCAAATTGACAGATGTTTGCGTGAGCGTAGAGGTATGCGTGGAATAGTGTTGCCTTGTGAACCAGCTTCTGAACCCATGCAGTGTGATAGAGTGGCTTCTGGGGCACAGCGTCATGAGTTTCGAAAACGCAATGGGTTATGTTTCTACTGTGGTGATGCCTCTCATGCTATTTCAGTCTGCCCTAAGCGGGGAAGACGTTTTGCACGCTCAGTTGTCTTGGGTAGTGTTCAGACTAAATTTTTGTTGACTGTTACCCTGATTTGCTCCCTGTCCACATTTTCTTCTCAGGCTTTCATTGATTCGGGAGCAGCTATTAACCTGATGGATTTTGATTTTGCTAAACGTTGTGGGTTTCCCTTGATACCCCTACGGAAGTCTATTCCCCTACTGGGGATCGATTCTACCCCTTTGGCTGAGAATAAACCTCAGTTCTCTACTCAGGTGATAATGAGGGTTGAACCTGATCATCAGGAGAGTTGCACATTTTTGGTGCTGTATAATCTGCATGACATTATTATACTGGGTTTCCCTTGGTTACAGTCTCATAATCCTGTTTTGGATTGGAAATCTGTGTCTGTAACCAGTTGGGGCTGCCAATGTGTTAATACCAACACTCCTGTTTTTTCTGCCTCCCCCCAGGCTCAGGATGTTCCTGACTTTTTGACTGATTTTTCTGATGTGTTTAGCGAAAGTAAATCTGCATCCTTGCCCCCCCATAGGAGCTATGACTGCGCTATTGAATTAGTGCCTGGTAGTAAATTCTCTAAAGGTCGCCTTTTTAACTTGTCTGTACCTGAACATGACGCTATGCGGTCTTATATCAAGGAGTCATTGGAGAAGGGTCATATCAGACAATCCTCTTCACCCTTGGGTGCCGGTTTTTTCTTTGTGGCCAAAAAGGATGGTTCATTAAGGCCGTGTATTGATTATCGTCTCTTGAACAATATCACTGTGAAATATCAATATCCGTTACCCTTGATTTCTGACCTGTTTTCCAGGGTGAAAAGTGCTACTTGGTTTACCAAGCTTGACCTCAGGGGGGCATATAACCTTATTCGCATTAAGCGCGGGGATGAATGGAAGATGGCATTTAATACCCCAGAGGGGCATTTTGAGTACCTAGTGATGCCCTTTGGGCTCACTAATGCTCCTTCTGTCTTCCAGTCCTTCATGAATGACATTTTCAGGGATTTTGTGGATAAATTTCTGATTGTTTATTTGGATGATATCTTGATTTTTTCCAATGACTGGGACTCTCATGTGAAACATGTTCGGACTGTGTTCCAGATTTTGAGAGAGAATGCTCTGTATGTGAAGGGATCAAAGTGTCTTTTTGGTGTACAGAGGATCTCATTTCTGGGATTCATTTTGTCCCCATCTGTTATTGAAATGGACCCGGTCAAGGTTCAGGCCATCTGTGATTGGGTCCAACCTACTTCATTAAAGGCTCTTCAAAGATTCTTGGGTTTTGCCAATTTTTATCGTAAATTTATTGGTAATTTCTCTGTTATTGTTAAACCATTGACTGATTTGACCAAAAAGGGTTCTGATGTGGTGAATTGGCCTCCTGAGGCAGTCTCTGCGTTTCAGGAACTTAAGCAGAGATTCACTTCTGCTCCTGTTCTACGGCAGCCTGATGTTTCTCTGCCATTTCAGGTGGAGGTTGATGCCTCTGAAATTGGGGCAGGTGCCGTTTTGTCCCAAAGAGATCCAGAGACCTCTAAAAGTAACCCTTGTGCCTTTTTCTCTCGAAAATTTTCTCCAACTGAACGTAATTATGACGTGGGTAATCGGGAGTTATTGGCCATGAAGTGGGCTTTTGAAGAGTGGAGACATTGGCTGGAGGGAGCCAAACATCAGGTGGTGGTCCTCACGGACCATAAGAATCTGGTTTATCTGGAATCAGCCAAGCGACTTAATCCTAGACAGGCCAGGTGGGCCTTGTTTTTCACACGTTTTAATTTTGTGGTTTCCTTTCTTCCTGGCACTAAGAATGTTAAGGCGGATGCCCTCTCGAGGAGTTTCCTTGCGGACTCTCCTTAGTTATCTGATCCTGCTGTTATTTTGAAAGAGGGTGTAGTTCTTTCCGCCATCTCGCCCAATTTGAGACTGGCTCTGGAAGGGTGTCAGGAGGATAAACCCGAGCGCTGCCCTATTGGGAAATTGTTTGTCCCAGACCGATGGAAACAGAGTGTGATGTCTGAGATTCATTGTTCCGCGTTGGCCGGTCATCCCGGAATTTTTGGTACCAGAGACTTGGTTAGTCGGTCCTTTTGGTGGCCTACTTTGTCTCGTGACGTCAGGGAATTTGTGCAGTCCTGCGGGACTTGCTCTCGCTCCAAGCCTTGCTCTCACTCTAGTGGTTTGTTGATGCCATTGCCTGTGCCCAAGAGACCATGGACCCTTTTCTCTATGGATTTCATTTCCGACCTCCCTGTTTCTCAGAGAATGACCGTTATCTGGGTGATTTGTGATAGGTTTTCCAAAATGATACATCTTGTGCCATTACCTAAGTTGCCTTCCTCCTCTGAATTGGTGCATTTGTTCCTTCAGCACGTGGTTCGGTTACACGGCATTCCTGAGAACATTGTGTCTGACAGAGGAGTCCAGTTTGTTTCCAGATTTTGGAGGACTTTTTGTTCTAAACTTGGTGTTCAATTGTCTTTCTCCTCGGCTTTTCATCCTCAGACCAATGGACAAACTGAGAGACAAACCAGACATTGGAGACTTATCTGAGATGCTTTGTGTCTGCTGATCAGGATGACTGGGTCTCTTTTTTGCCTTTGGCTGAGTTTGCTCTTAATAATAGGGCTAGCTCTGCCACTTTGATGTCTCCATTTTTCTGCAATTTTGGGTTTCACCCTCGATTTTCTTCAGGACAGACGGAGGCTTCTGTCTGTCCAGGTGTTGACTCTGTTGTGGAGCGTATGCAGCAGATTTGGGACCAGGTAGTGGAGAGGTTGTCCCTCTCTCAGGAGAGGGCCCAGCGGTTTGCCAACCAGCATAGGACTGATGGTCCTCGGTTTGAAGTGGGGGACTTGGTCTGGTTGTCCTCAAGAAATATCCCTATGAGAGTTGTGTGATGAAACGGTGCACACACACGACGGCTGCTGCCGTCCGACCCGGTAAACTGCAGGGATTTATAATTATCCCACTTCCACTTAGGAACTTGCAGCTCTCTGGCGCCCCCCTTACCCTCAGGTCAGTCAGGGAACTGCACCTAGGATAATCAGTCGCCAGACGGGTCACTTGGATGTGTGCTGGCTATTGGGCACGCTGCAGTGAGGGAATTATAATTACTCCGAGCCGCAGCCGGGTAATACACTTATAATACCCGCTCCGTCACTGCCAACGCCACCCCATATGTCAACACTTAACACCCCCTTCTTTTAAGCTGCCACCAGCTACGGTTTTTCTTACTGAACAATTTATCAAGAGGGTCCGTAGCAACCCCAAAACAGTAGCATAGTGCTTCACGCACGTGCAAATTCGTTTATAGAGCAGGAGAAACAAACTAATAAATTTATAGGTTTATTCCTTAAAAAAAAGGCAGTGCTTATACAATATAAAAAAAGATGGAACAAACTGAGGCAATATAGTTATGTACAAATGCAGTTATAAAATAAACGGGATTAAGAATGAAAGACTCACATGATAGTTAGATCATTTACAGGCAAGCCAGGCTGGGGGGGAGGAGCCACACATCATAGTTCATTTGCAGATCTCTTAGTCAGGACATCACAGCAAGGACTGAGAAAGGGGGGCTCACTGCCAGACTTATACCTGGGGCTGCTGACCTCACGAAAAGGGGAGGGTTTTTCTGGCCACCTCCCAGGGACAGAAGTGTATGATTTGAGCTCTGAAAGTCATAAGGACCATAACTCGTCCTGTGAGCCTAGCAGAATAACGGCAGACCTATCAATGATCTTACTTTAAAATGACAGTTCAAATGAGTCCAAACTTGGCTGATCTAGTCCATGGGGAATCCGAGAATTCCATTTCTCGGGTTCTGTTGGAGTTACGGGTTCACCAGTACCACGGGAACGATGCCTGTCAGGCGCATGTTTCACAACAGTACTTTCGTGTTTCTAGCGAACGCTCCCACCGTGTGATAACCAAAACAGAATGAATTCTCCAAAATGGCTGCTATAGAAGGAGAGCACATGTGAAGACAATGGCGACCCCCTACGGTGAGGCGGGAAAACTCTAGCACTGGCAGCTCACATTACACTGCCTGAGTGCAGGCTGGGAGGGGTTGATGGGAAGCATGAGAGAGGGAGGGGGGAAACTTGGCTCCGTGGGCTGTCAGTACAAAACAGGATGAGGACTGTAGTTCTAGCAACAGCACAAGACATGGAGTTCCAGTATCATCACACCTCCCCCCTTTAGAGGGCGCTACGGAGGCATGACCTGTCGGTAATCCGACATGCGCACCTCAGCGGGTTCGCCACGTCGTGATAACCCATCAGCATTCCCATGTTCGCTGCCTTTCTTGTGTTGTACGGCAAAATCATACTGCTGTAGGGCAAGGCTCCAGCGTAGCAACCTACCATTGGTTCCGGACACTGTGTGCAGCCAGCTCAGAGGGTTGTGGTCGGTGACCACCTTGAAGGTGCGCCCGTACAGGTAGGGCTGCAAACGTTGCAGTGCCCAGACCATGGCCAGGCACTCCTTCTCGATGGTGGAGTATGCCACTTCCCTTGGCAGAAGTTTCCGGCTCAGGTACAACACGGGGTGCTCCTGGTTCCCCGAATCAACCTGGCTGAGTACAGCACCGAGGCCAAATTCGCTGGCGTCAGTCTGTACCAGGAATGGCAGACTGCTGTCGACGGCTTTCAACACTGGAGAGCTGCACAGGGCTGTTTTCAAAGCTCGGAATGCCGCCTCACAGCCATCTGTCCAGTTGACTGTTTGGGGTAGACCGCCCTTGGTGAGGTCCGTCAAGGGTTTTGCAATGGCGCTATAGTTTGGTACGAAACGCCTATAGTACCCTGCAGTGCCCAGGAAGGACTTCACTTGCTTTTTGGTCCTGGGGGTGGGCCAGGACACGATCGCGTCCACTTTCTCGGGCTCTGGACTCATGGAACCCCCGCCTACCCGGAGCCCCAGGTAGTGGACCTCCCTCATGCCCATCTGGCATTTTCCCGGCTTGATGGTCAGACCTGCCTGGTGAATACGCTTGAGCACCTCCTGGAGATGCTGAAGGTGTTCCTCCCAGGTGGAACTGAAGACGGCAATGTCGTCCAGGTACGCCACAGCGTACTCCTCCAGTCCCTGAAGCAGGTGGTTGACCATCCGCTGGAAAGTGGCAGGGGCATTCTTCATGCCGAAAGGCATGACCGTGGACTCGTACAGTCCAAAAGGGGTGATAAAGGCGGATTTCTACTGCGCCTCAGGGCTCAGGGGAATCTGCCAGTATCCCCGGCTTAAATCCATGATGGATATGTACTTGGCATTCGCCAACCGCTCCAGCAGATCCTCGATGCGTGGCATTGGGTGCGCATCAGAGGTAGTGATGGCGTTGAGTCCCCTGTAGTCCACGCAGAACCGGGTGGTCCGATCCTTTTTGGGCACGAGAACTACAGGTGAGGCCCACGCGCTTTTGGACGGCCGGATCACCCCCAGCTGCAACATCTCATGGATCTCCTGGCGCATAATCTGCTGCACCTCCTCAGAGATCCGATAAGGTGTCCGCCGTAATGGGGCATGATCCCCGGTGTCCACCTCGTGGACTGCCAACTCGGTCCTTCCGGGTCGGTTCGTGAACTCGGCCCGGAAGGGTTCCAGAGTGGTCAGCAACTGCAACCGCTGGGAGACGGTTAGCGAGGCATTTACCTCCATGTCCTCAATGGACCCATTGGCCTGGGCTTGGGCCAGCATGTCCAGGAGGGGATCCTCTTCCCCGTCCTCGGGCAGATTGCAGACCGGTAGGACGCAGGCTTCACGTTCGTGATGGGCCTTCATCATGTTGACGTGAAAGGCCTTGCGCCTACCCCGAGTGTGGTCAAGCGTGACCACGTAGGTGACTGGGTTGAGCTGTTGGTGCACGACGTACGGGCCTTCCCAGGCTGCCTGAAGCTTATCCTTTGGTACGGGGACCAGCACCCACACCTTTTGACCCACCTGGTAGGTCTGCTCCCGGGCGTTCTGGTCGTACTAGTGCTTCTGGTCAGCCTGAGCCTGCGTCATGTTGTCATGCACCAACTGCGTCAAGGTCTGCATCTTGTCGCGGAAGCGCATGACATAATCCACGATGGAAACTTCCGTGGGGTTTGGCTCATCTTCCCAGGATTCTCTTATCAACCCAAGGGGTCCCCGGACTCGCCTACCATACAGGAGCTCGAAGGGGGAGAACCCCGTCGAGGCTCCGGGACTTCTCTGTAGGCAAATAGCAGGTGTGGGAGGTACCGCTCCCAATCACATCCCTGGGTCTCAACCAGCATGCGGAGCATCTGTTTGAGGGTACCGTTAAAGCGCTCACACAAACCATTGGTCTGTGGGTGATACGCACTCGATACCATACGCGTCACCTGCATTTTGCTGCAGAGAGCCTTCATTAGGCGAGACATAAATTGGGTCCCTTGATCAGTAAGCATCTCCCTGGGAAATCCTACCCGTGAAAAGATGGTCACCAGTGCATCTGCCACCTTATCTGCCCTAGTTGAGGACAGAGCTACTGCCTCCGGGTACCGGGTAGCGTAGTCTACCACAGTAAGGATGTATTGCTTTCCAGAGCTGCTGGGGACGGCCAGCGGGCCCACAATGTCCACCGCGATCCTCTGGAAAGGCTCCTCTATCACTGGCAACGGGATCAGGGGAGCCTTAAGAGCAGGCCCCGCCTTCCCCACTCTTTGACAGGTGATACAGGAGCGGCAGTAGTTAGTCACATCTGTCCCCATCTTGGGCCAATAGAAGTGTTGAGACAGCCGTGCCTTAGTTTTGCTGATCCCCAAGTGTCCAGCGAGTGGAATCTCATGGGCAATCCTCAACAACTCACCTCGGAACTGGTGCGGGACGACCAGCTGTTTTTCCCTCAACCACTCCTTTTGGGAATCTCCGGGTACTGTCTCCCGGTACAACCTTCCTCGTTCCCAGAACACCCTCTCCTTATCAGTCACGGAGGTGGGTGTCTCGGCGAGGTGCCTCAAGTTCTCCAGGCTCGCATCTGAGTGCAGAGCGGCCTGGAACTCCTGGCTGGAGGCAGCCAGAAGTGACGTCAGGGTTCCTCACTGGGACCCTCTGGGACCGGCTCTGGGTCCAACTCTGGTTCAGTCTCTCCTGTAGCAGAGGAGGGTCCAGATGGTAGGGCGCTACCTGCGATCCGGGCACTCTGACTGCGGGTGACAGCAGCTACATATGCCGTCTCCCCGGGGGTTTCTATAGACCCATCAGCCTGCGCTGCTATGGGCTCTACCTCCCCATCCACCCCAACACTTCAGGAGCAGTGCTACTTATGGGCCAGTTACCTTCTTCGGTGGCACTGGTCAGTGTCATGGCGTCACCTTCCTCCCGGTTCCCATGCACCTCCCCATTTCCTTGAGCACTGTCGCTTGCTCCTGCTAGGGGTTCCTCAGCCGTCTCACTCCGCAGAGCGACGGGACTGAACGCTCCTGTACCTGTGGACACATCTACCACTTCAGAGAAAGGGTTAACAGATTCAGATGGCACAGATACATCACTATCAACATCAGTCCTAGGGAAAGAAAGGTTATCGGTTGCATAATCACTTCGCAAAGCATTAGCAGGTAACACAATCAGTTTCCCATCATCATCAACATCAACATCATGGTTAACGTTAACCTTATCATCAGATTGGGAAGGGGTGTCAGGGACATAGTACGCCACCATCCTCCCCAGATCAGTCCCCAATAAAACATCAGTGGGCAGGTTTTCGGACACCCCCACTTCCTTCACCCCGCTCCCGGCACCCCAGTCAATGAAAACTCGGGCTATCGGCAAGGGGTAGTGGACGCCCCAATCCCTGTGACAGTTAAGGTTTTCCCCGGAATCAACTCTTCAGGGGCCGCGAGTTCGGGTCGGATGAGGTTCGTTCAGCCCCGGTGTCCTTGAGGCCTGTAGCAAGACGGGCCCCCACGCGGACGGGCTGCACGTTGTCATCAACCCTCCCCACCACACCACCCACCAAAAGAACAGAGGCGTTGGGCCCGGAGGCCTTGGCTGGGGGGTTCTTCTGCCTCTCCGGACAGGTGGCGCTGATGTGTCCAGTCCTTTTACAGGAGAAACACTGGCGGGGGTCTGATGTAGGCCGGGCGCTGGCAAAGGGGATAGTGCCTCCAGAGGGACGGCTGGCAGGGGCACTGGGGTTGGTTGCAGGCTTACCCCCTCCCCAGCGGGTGGTGACGGGCTTCCGCACCTCGGGTTTCCGGTTGGCCTCATAGCTGTCGGCGATCCGGGCTGTTGTGACCGCGTCCTCTGGTTCTCGGTCCAGGATGAACTGTCGGACCTCAGCTGGGCACAGATGCAGGAACTGGTCTTTGATCATCAGGTCTTTCAGCTCCTCATAGGTGTCAACTGACAGTCCCTGGATCCACTGGTCAAAGTGGGTCCTGAGTCCTTGCACCACATCGCTATAGCTGTCATGTGGGCCACGTTGGAGGTTCCGGAACTTCTTTCGGTATACCTCAGGGGTTAGCTGGTACTTGGCAATCAGGGCCTGCTTGATGGCCTCATAGTCACTGTCTTGATCTGGCGCGAGGGAAGCAAACGCCTCCAAAGCTTTGCCCTTTAGCCCGGGGGTCAAGTACCTGGCCCATTGGTCGGCAGGCAGCCGGTACTGTCTGCAGACTTTCTCAAAGGCCCGCAGAAAAGTGTCCAAGTCTCCGTCCCTTTCCAGCACGGGAAAGTGCTCCGGCCGGGGCTTGGGACTCTGAGTGCTGCTGGGCACACTGCTCTGGGCTGTGGAGGGCATTGCCCCTCGCTGGACCATCTCCAGCTCATGGGCTCTCTGCGCTTGGGCTTCCCGCTCGGCTCGGGCTCTCTCAGCCTCCCGCTCGGCTCTCTCAGCCTCCCGCTCGGCTCTCTCAGCCTCCCGCTGGGCCTCTCGCTGGGCTTGGCGCTCGGCTCGGGCCTCCTGCTGGTATTGCTGAATCAGCTTCAGGCGCTCCCCCCGGTCGTCAGTGGGGAGTTCCTCCAGGGCCGCCTGCAGTAAGGGTCCAACCCGCCCTGGGTGTAAGCCTGCAGGGTTTGGGCCTCTGCTGCCGCCCCACCTTGGCTTGGGCCGGCTTCTGTGCCCTCCTCGCTCTCAGCGTGGTCCTGTGACATCAGGACCTTGATCAGTTGAGCTTTGGTTTGGCCCATGGGGTCAAGGCCTCGGGAAATGCATATTCCAGCAAGAGTGTCCCTTTTCTGCAGTTTGTACCAACTTGCTCCTATTGTAGCCATGTTTGCCAAATAAAAGATAGGATAGAAAAACAAAGAGAAGGGAGGGGTAACCGCAAGTACACACAATTGTCTCAGGACTAATAAACACTGAGTCTGTTCTCCAAAACTTTAGTTGCAGGGTCGCTGAAGAACCGTGCAAGTTTTTTAGTGAATGGAATGATTGCTCAAACCAGATCACTAATGCTCTATAATCCCACCGCTGCCACCAATATGTGATGAAACGGTGCACACACACGACGGCTGCTGCCGTCCGACCCGGTAAACTGCAGGGATTTATAATTATCCCACTTCCACTTAGGAACTTGCAGCTCTCTGGCGCCCCCCTTACCCTCAGGTCAGTCAGGGAACTGCACCTAGGACAATCAGTCGCCAGACGGGTCACTTGGATGTGTGCTGGCTATTGGGCACGCTGCAGTGAGGGAATTATAATTACTCCGAGCCGCAGCCGGGTAATACACTTATAATACCCGCTCCGTCACTGCCAACGCCACCCCATATGTCAACACTTAACACCCCCTTCTTTTAAGCTGCCACCAGCTACGGTTTTTCTTACTGAACAATTTATCAAGAGGGTCCGTAGCAACCCCAAAACAGTAGCGTAGTGCTTCAGGCACGTGCAAATTCGTTTATAGAGCAGGAGAAACAAACTAATAAATTTATAGGTTTATTCCTTAAAAAAAAGGCAGTGCTTATACAATATAAAAAAAGATGGAACAAACTGAGGCAATATAGTTATGTACAAATGCAGTTATAAAATAAACGGGATTAAGAATGAAAGACTCACATGATAGTTAGATCATTTACAGGCAAGCCAGGCTGGGGGGAGGAGCCACACGTCATAGTTCATTTGCAGATCTCTTAGTCAGGACATCACAGCAAGGACTGAGAAAGGGGGGCTCACTGCCAGACTTATACCTGGGGCTGCTGACCTCACGAAAAGGGGAGGGTTTTTCTGGCCACCTCCCAGGGACAGAAGTGTATGATTTGAGCTCTGAAAGTCATAAGGACCATAACTCGTCCTGTGAGCCTAGCAGAATAACGGCAGACCTATCAATGATCTTACTTTAAAATGACAGTTCAAATGAGTCCAAACTTGGCTGAGCTAGTCCATGGGGAATCCGAGAATTCCATTTCTCGGGTTCTGTTGGAGTTACGGGTTCACCAGTACCACGGGAACGATGCCTGTCAGGCGCATGTTTCACAACAGTACTTTCGTGTTTCTAGCGAACGCTCCCACCGTGTGATAACCAAAACAGAATGAATTCTCCAAAATGGCTGCTATAGAAGGAGAGCACATGTGAAGACAATGGCGACCCCCTACGGTGAGGCGGGAAAACTCTAGCACTGGCAGCTCACATTACACTGCCTGAGTGCAGGCTGGGAGGGGGTTGATGGGAAGCATGAGAGAGGGAGGGGGGAAACTTGGCTCCGTGGGCTGTCAGTACAAAACAGGATGAGGACTGTAGTTCTAACAGCACAAGACATGGAGCTCCAGTATCATCACAAGTTGCATCTCCTAAGTTTAAGCCTAGGTTCATTGGACCTTATAAGATCATGGAGATTCTTAATCCTGTTTCCTTTCGTTTACTTCTTCCAGGGACATTTAAGATCCATAACGTGTTCCACAAGTCCTTATTGAAGAGGTTTGTCGAGCCAGTGGTTCCTATGGCTGTGCCTCCTGACCCTGTTTTGGTTGAGGGCAATCTGGAGTATGTGGTTGAGAAAATATTGAATTCTCGTTTTTCTAGATGGAAACTCCAGTATTTGGTTAAGTGGAGAGGTTATGGTCAGGAGGACAATTCTTGGGTGTTTGCTTCGGACATCCATGCTAGGAGACTCATCCGTGTGTATCACAGAGCTCATCCTGACCGACCTGGTTGCTCAAATGAGGGTTCGGTGACCCCTCCTCAAGGGGGGGTACTGTTGTGAATGTGCTAGAAATGAATTCTGAGCAGAAGCTCCCTCTGGTGGTTACAAACAGTACTGAACTATCCAATGAAGATTGTGAAGATTGGCGATCAGGTGTTACTGACTGGTCTTATATAAGGGAGGTTCCCTCCCATCAGGGTTGCCGGTGATCAATTGTTCTGGTCTCATCTTTGATTCCTGTTCACTTTGTAGCTTGCTGTTTCATGCCTGCATCTTCTGCTAACAAGATAAGACATTTTCTTCTTTTAGTTTTTTGTGCTTGCTTTTTGCATTTTGTCCTGCACTTCTGTGGGGGTCTGCCGGGTCCCCTCCGGGGGCTTGTGCTCCTCTCAGTTTAGTTCAGCCACTGTTGTTTGTTCATTTGCCTTTTCCAGTTTTTCAGTGGCTGCTGTTTAGTTTTTGTTACACCAGAGAACTAATTTAGGTGGTAGAGGTCGTGTGATCTCAGGTGTTTTTGTAATTAGTAGAGTTGGTACTTTTCAGGGTTTTTTGGGATTGCAGTAAGTGTCCTTCCTATCCTTTTCTATTTAGGAAGTTTGGGCCCCAACGTTTGCTCATACTATTTTCTGTCTGTGTCAGTATTTCCTCTTGTCTAACCGCCATTACATGTTTGGGGGCTTTCTATGTTCTTTGGGGATCTGCTCTGGGGCAGATAGTTTTCCTCTTTCTGTCTTTAGGTGTAGTTAGCTTCTCAGACTGTGACGAGGCGTCTAGGACCAACGTAGGTACGCTCCACGGCTGCCTTTAGTTGTGGTGGTAAGTCAGGGTACTGCAATCCCATTGATTCCAACCTCTCTGGTGTATTTCCTTTTTTGCTTGCTCTCCTCAGCTACCAAATCATAACAGTGCTGCCTCTTCGCCGCTCTCAGAGCGTCGGCACGCTCTCTCACTGAGCTGCACTCACTCATCTCAGCTCTGACTAGACTGGAGTGGATTTTACTCCACTTTACTAGCCTCCACTCTATTGAACTGAACTGCAGTCTCTCTCTCTCTTCAGACTGCTCCTTCTGAACTCCTCTGAGCTCTGCTCTGTGAGCTAGACTGCACTCAGCATAACTCCAATCTGACTGAACTCACTTTCCTGTCTTCACCCTCCTTTTATATATCTATACAGCTCCCTCTGGTGGTCTTAGGGATGGGTGAAGGTGTGTGCATGTATATAGTGACCTCTAGTGGTGAATTCCTTCTGTGCACCCTTCTGGGAGATATGAATCCAGTCGCAGCTGGGCTCCACATTCCCCCTAGTAGAACTCAGCACTCCGGGGCTGAAATACAAAACATATAACAATAAAACATTGTAAAATATAACTCTTCCCTTACGGGAGGTGAGGATCTTGAACCGTTGCAGAAATAATAAATAACTATTGTGAGACCGTGAGAGTATGTGTGTTGAATGGGGTGTACATTTCACCTAGATACTGTGCTGACTGGTATAAGGGAAATGTATGGCTTTGTAAACCTAGTGGTAGAGAAAGGTCACTACACCTTACATTCAGTACACACTTGCAGCTCAGGCCTGAAACCACTCAGCTGTTAATTAGGAGACCAGAAGTAGGTGTCTGCGAACACAGACAGAGAGCTCGCTTAGTCTGGACAAGGAGTCCAGGCACAAGAAGGAGTCTCCAGGAGTATGAGCTGTCTCAGTCTGGGTGCTCGATGTACCCCGGACACAGGAGTAGTCTCTGTGAGAATCCATGCGGATAGCTGCTGAATAGGAGGGGAGCTCTCTCAAGTCTGGACGTTGGATATGCCTTCAGACACAAGGAGGAGACTCTGTGAAACTCCATGCTGGTAAATGCCGAACATATGTGTTGTTTTGGGGACAGGCTGTTAGAGTCTGGTCCCGGATAGAGAGGGAAATCTATCTAAGTGTAGTAAGTGGCTGGACAAGCCCAGGGCTTATGTTTATGATTTGGTTTTGATTATGTTCTGTTTGCTGTGAACTTTAATAAAACTGGTTGCGGCCAGTTTTTACCAGAACTGCTGTCTGTGAATGAACTGTTTCCGTGCCACTCCGTCTACCCGGACGGCGATCCCAGAGCTATATCCCCTGAAAAGCTTACAATATATACATATATAATAATAATTAGGAAGAGCAATCTGAAAAGTCCTAGTCTCTTTTGGAAAAGATTGCTCTGAGGGGTAATGGGAACAAGTAAAAATAATGTCCATTTACTTGTTTTGGTATCAAAAAAGAAAAACAAATTAGTAAGGCATAAGAAATAATAATACATTTTACATTTATATACAATGGCTCTAGACAATTATTTACATTTATTAGGTATCTATTCTCTGTACCTAACAGGTACTTGTCCCCTTGTTATGCATACTGACCTACGCAGTGCGGTGATAGGTGAGGTGTCAGTTAATCTATCTGTTCTACGTGCAAGAGAATTGTAGAACTGCCTTAACCTCCCCACTGGGCTGGCAAGTATACTGTGAACTGGGTGAACCGGTTCTGCCTCGACAGGGGATCCTTCTTCCTGAGATTCAGCTTCTTGAGAATCTGCTTCTTGGGATTCCACTTCTTGGGGTTCTGCTGGAGCAGGTTCCTCTGGAACTGACTCTACTGCAACAACCGGCTCAACTGGATGTAGAGATTCTCCTTGTTGTTGGTAGAATTGGAGTACGGGAATGATTACGGCTTCTCCAATTCGGGGCCAATCCGCGGGGAAATCTCCTAAGTCTGTATGTATGACTGCTTCATCACGTTCTTCCTTATTGACAACAGGTTCTTCCTCTTGAAGCTTTAACGGTTCCGGACACAACTTTAGGTGATCTCTGGATACAGTTGTAGTCGTTCTTCCTCCATCTTTACTAATTATACACGTTTTCTTGTTGTCAAACCTTGAATTCTGTACAACGTAGGGCTCTCTTTCCCATTGATCGTCGAGTTTGTGCATCCTCCTCTTTCTTTTCAGCACGACTTCACCAGGTGCGAAAGGTTCAGCTGGCGCACTTTTGTTGTAGTGATCCTCTTGCTTGTCCCTCACTCGATTGAGACTATCTTCAACGCAGGCCTGTACTTTTCTGTACTGTTCCTGTCTGTTTGTGTCCCAGTCTTCAGTAGTCACATCTGCTTCTGGTTCTACAACACCAAGCTCCAGATCCATGGGCAGCTTTCCTGGTCTTGCCCGCATGAGATAGGCTGGAGTGCAATTGGTGGAACTCACAGGTATGTGATTGTACAGATCTACCAGATCAGGTAGTAGGTCTGGCCACCAATTCCTCTCTTCAAGTGGTACAGTCTTCAGCAGGTCAATGACGATGTGATTCATCTTTTCACAGAGACCATTGGTTTGGGGGTGGTACGGTGTGGTTCTTATCTTCTTACATCCGTACAGATGGCAGAACTCTTTGAACAATTCGGCCTCGAAGGCTGGGCCTTGATCAGTTAACACCTGCTCAGGATATCCATGTGGTCTGCAGAAATACGCTTGGAACGTCTTTGCTGCTGTCTCTGCCTTCAGATCTTTGACAGGGGCGACCACCAGGAACCTGGAGCAGTGATCCACCATGGTCAGGGCATAGGAGTATCCTGACCGGCTGGGTGACAACTTGACATGGTCCAGGGCCACGATCTCCAAGGGACGAGTCGTCTTGATGGGTTGCAGGGGTGCCTTCTGGCTGCTGTAGTCTTTTCTTCTGAGGCCACAGGGTCCACAGTTCTGGCACCACCTCTCAATGGAGCTGCGCATTCCCACCCAGTAGAAACGACACTTCAACAGGGTCTCCAGCTTCTTCCAGCCCAAGTGCCCTGCTTGATCGTGGTAGGTTTCCAACACCATCTGGACCTCCGTTTTGGGGACCACTATCTGCCATACCATCTCATGGGTCTTTGGATTGACGTACCTCCGGCACAGCTTCTCACGATAGATAAACAGCCGGCTTCTCTCATTCCACAGCTGCTTTGCTTGTAGAGATGCACCCTTCTCCAAGGAGGAACCTTCTTGTGTTATCAGCTCCTTGATACGGCTGACAACTGGATCGCTGTCCTGAGTCTCCTTCCAGCTGTGGTGAGGTAAAGGATTTAACGTCTTACCACGCTGCCTCCTGCAGGCTTGTTGCTCGTGGATCATCCCATTCCTGTGAAAGGCAGGTAGTTCAATCTCTTCCAGATCATCCACTTCTTCCTCTGTGTCCGATTCATGAGGCGTCCTGGATAGGGCATCAGCGTTGGCATTCTTGCGGCCCGCTCGGTACTTGATTGTGAATTGGTAGTTTGACAGCCGAGCCATCCAGCGTTGTTCCATGGCTCCCAGCTTAGCTGTTTCAAGATGCGTCAAGGGGTTATTATTAGTGTAGGCAGTGAACTTGCTGGAGGCTAGGTAGTGCTTAAACCTCTCCGTGATGGCCCAGACCAGCGCTAGGAACTCCAACTTGAAGCTGCTATAGTTCTCTGGGTTCCTCTCAGTCAGGCGGAGCTTCCTGCTTGCATAGGCGATGACTTTCTCCAGGCCATTTTGCTTCTGACTGAGGACAGCTCCCAACCCTTCGTTGCTGGCATCAGTATACAGCAGGAACGGTTGGCTGTAGTCAGGATAGGCTAAGATCTTGTCACCTGTCAGGATCTCCTTCATTTCTTTGAATGCCTCAGCCTGTTCTTTACCCCAGTGGAATGGAAGTTTCTGTTCTTGAGGGACTGTCCCACCAGGAGGTCTTGCAGAGGCGCTGCTTTCTTAGTGTAGTCCTTTACAAACCTCCGGTGGTATCCTGTCAGTCCCAGGAAGTGTCGCACCTCTTTGAGGTTCTTCGGCTCCGGCCATTTCTGGATGGCAGTGACCTTCTCGGGGTCTGGCGCTACTCCTTCTGAGCTGACAATATGTCCCAGATACTGTACCTTTTGTTTGAGCAGATGGCACTTTGAAGGCTTCAGTTTCATCCCATACTTGGACAGTGACTCGAATACCTCCGCCAGGTGCTTCAAGTGATCTTCGTATGTCTTGGAGTACACAATTACATCATCCAGGTACAGTAACACAGTTTCGAAGTTGAGATGTCCCAGGCAGCTCTCCATCACTCTCTGGAACGTTCCAGGGGCACTGCTGAGTCCAAACGGCATCCTGTCGAACTCACAGAGTCCCATTGGGGTGGTGAAAGCAGTCTTCTCCCGATCCTCCTCAGCCACAGCCACTTGCCATTACCCACTAGTGAGGTCAAGGGTGGAAAAGTAATTAGCAGTCTTTAAGGCAGCTAAGGATTCCTCAATGTGTGGTAAAGGGTATGCACCACCACGCCCACCATTCCTAGGAGTAAGAAGCACTGAAGATGAGCTCCTGAATTTCCATCACTTTATACCTTGTAATGAGCCAACTGTAAGACAAAACCTGGAAAAAAAATCAACTCCGTGGGACAGAAAAGGGACCTGGACTGAGCTGGACTTTGGATTTTTATGAAAGAGGAAGAAATAGAGGATTTAAAGGGCAAAGCAAGAAACTCTTGGAGGACAGACTGCAAACAGGCAGCATTCATCTGACATCCAGAGACCTGAGCATCCAAAGGTAGGACCATCCTGCAAAACCAAAACAATCTATAGACTTCCTACAAATCTATCTTCTTAGAAATAAGGATTATAATAACTATATAACCACAAAAATTGAAAACACAAATTTAGAAGTAAATGGGCAAAGCACATGGCTGGAGACACAGCACACCAGAGGGTCAGATATGGAGACAACACAGGGGCAGAAGAGAAGTAAAGTCAAGAAAGGAAACGCAATGAGGGAGAATCCAGAAACCCTTATTTCTGATTACACTAAAGATGAAGAAAAAAGGAGAACCAACCTGTTATTCTACACAGACCATCTCTCAGCCTGGCACACCACCCTGTGCAAGCAGTATAAACATACATCTCAGTGCAACACCAATAATGGCCGGCAGATTAAAATTAAAAGCAAAGCAGAAGATGACACACACTCACTCACCATAAGCCTGTACAACAATGGCACAGTCATGGTGCAAGGGACTGAGGACAATCTGCAGCAGTTTTAAGACCATTTAACTGATATCAAAGAACAGGCACAAATCCTTAAAAAATATCAACCTCCAGAGGCCATTTGTAATGCTCACATCTCTACACAGACCCCCAGGGACAACTCCTCCCCCAACACTTCACACCTCTCCCCTGAGACCATCAGAGACTGTCTATCTCAATTAGAACAAGACTTGGTTCAAATTAAGGAAGAACTTCAAAGAAACTCACATAGAAATGCAAATGACCAAGCAACAAATGAGATCAATAAGCTGAAATGTGAGTTCAAGTCAGCTCTCCAGAAAATAAGAGAGGAAATGAGTGAATTACAAAATGACAATGAAAGACTCAGAAAGGAGATAGCAGAACTAAAAACACAGACTCCTCAATGTCTGACCAAGCAGGGGGCAATGGAAATAAACCAGAGAGCAGACAACATGGCCTCCACTGACCAGAATGTGGAGACACCAAACAACAACACAGCAATAACCAACAATATGAATAATCCTGAAACCAAGAAAAGTGAATCAGCAAGAAGAGAACCAACCACCAGCAAAGCCAGCATCACAGACCCCCACCAGCAGCCACTTAACCCATCCCAGACACCACAAAGTCCTGATATCGTCCTAATAATGGACTCAAATGGGAAGTACCTAAATGCACAACGGCTATTCCCAGGAAAACGGGTCAGAAAAATTCACTGTGCAACTATTGAACAGGTGACAGAGGTCATCAATAATCCACGTTTTACCAACCCAAACCATATCATTATACACGCAGGTACAAACAATCTGCCAGACCAGCACCAGCAGATCGCAGGACAACTGGCCCAACTAGCAAAGACGGCAAAACTAAAATTCCCAGACAGCAAAATCATTCTGTCATCTCTGCTCCCAACAAAGGACATATCCAGGCAAACCACCCAAAGCATCAATATGGAACTGACAGAAAGGGTCAAGACTGTCCCAAACGTGACCCTGGCACAACACCTTTCCATAAACCACCATCACCTATATGATAATATGATAATAAGCACCTCAACAAACAAGGGATCAGCCTCCTGGCCAAAGAGCTGAAAGACATTGTACTAAACAGAGGACCCAGGCCTGGATTCAACAGTAACCAACTTCACACCGAAAGACCCCTAACAATAAAAAGACAGAAAACCCCAATCCTATCTCCAGAAGCTGGAAACAAAGCTCTTCACTAGTGTTGAGCGATACGATACTGCAAATATCGGGTATCGGCCGATATTAGCTGTATCGGGCTTTCGATTCCGAGTACCGATATTTTCGTCATATCGGATACCGGAATCGGATTTGTCACTGTCACTGTGAGTGTCCGTCGGTCGGGTCTGTCAGGAGTCAGCGGCACTTACCTGGCAGAAGATCTCCAGCGGTCACGTCCTGGACTGCTTGATGGCCGCCATTATCTTCTCCCTGGCGGTCACATGCAGTTTTTTCGCGATAACTGCAGTGACTGCCGGGTAATCCCGGCCGTAAACCAGTCCGATGACGTCACCGCCGGGGAAGCAGGTAATCAGCTGTGCTGCGCCGGGATGACAGGCTCTGCCTGTCATTCTGATGTAGCAGAGCTGGATCGTCGTGGGACACTCGTTACTATGGACTGCGTCGGACAGGTGGTATACTGCTGTTTTTTTTTTTTCATTTTTTACAGGAGATCGATGGCGTCGCAGGATGAGACTGTAATAAAAGTAATGAAAACTGTGTTGTGTTTTTTATTAAATTAAACATTTTTTTTATGAACATTCACCCGTCCGGGTACATCAACAATTTAACTATTTACATACAGGGACCCTGTCCGGGTTATTTATAATTCTTTGGCAGGGGTGTTCCAGGTACCACCTGGTACTCTTCTGATGCTTGCCAAACATCCGAGACACTAAGGACCACCAGGACCTGATGACGTCGTGTGGCCTGTACAGTCAAGTCGTGACCCGCTATCTGTGTCTGTGTGGCCACCTCTTTCATCTCCCTCCGGGTCTGGAGCCCTATGTCACGGACTGAACGAACCCCAGGGGCCTAACAGGCGCCGGGTACGGGCCAGCTATAGTTATCATGTCCATAGCTGGGGCTGCTGAGGAGACCACTGAGGGAGGCTGGGGAGATTTACGGCGTGGGGTGGGCACTTGTGCAGAGGCCTGGATGTGGGAGGCTGAAGGCTCCGAGGGTCTCACAGGTTCCTGACACTCTGGGGAGTAGGGGTCACACCTGGTAACATTTAGGGCGTACCATCCATTGTAACCCCAGTGTCGGGTGTAAGTCACCAAGTCTCCTGGCAACAGGTCCCTCCCCGGGTGTCCTTCTGGGAGGTGAGTCTCCACGTCCCGCCGGGTCACAAAGACTTCTAAATAAAGTCCAGGCTCCTGGATGAAGCCCCAACCACCTTTCAATTTAAAGCTCCGTACTGCACCCTTACGCCGCGGCTCCCACAGGGTTCCTTTATCTTTTCTCATCCGGTCCTTATCTGCCCAGTCCTTCTCCAGGTGACGTTGCCGAAGCTTTTGGGATTCTCGCTGCTCCCTTTGTCGCTCTGCTTCCCGCTCCCAACGTCTCCACTCTTCCTCCTGACGCCGGTTGTAATTCTCCTCCACCAGCTGCTCCATGTCTCCACCATCAAATGCCAGCTTACGATGCCCGGTTTGCGGCAGCTCTCCTGGCGCCCCCCAGTCCTGGCGGCGCTCACCTGTGGCGGAAGCAGCCGGCTCTGGAACAGATGACAGTCGGGGCTCCGGTACAGAGTCTACAGACAGGTAGACCTCTGGTGCCTGCGCGGCCCCCTCCATGAGGACGGGTGTCGCTTCTTCTGTCTCAGCGACGGGGGCAGACAGCGGGATCTGGGGTGCTGCCGGTGCAGAGTTTTTTGCAGGAACGGGTGCCTCCACTGCGACGTCAACCGGATCACATTGCAAGGTCTGGGATGCCCGCACGGACTCCTCTACTAGAACGGGTGCCTCACCTTCCGGTACAGACACTTCAGGTAAGAGGGATTGGCGCCGCTCCAAGTTTAGTTTTTAGGGCACGCCAGCTGGCTTCCATCCTGGCGACCTCCTCCCGGTGCCGGGCCAGGCCTCTTAGGGTATCCTCCGCTTCTTGCAGCGTAGGAGGGTTTCCAGGCCGGGTGCCCAACGGTGGTTCCGTGGCGATCGGGTCGCTTCCGTGGGGGAGAGCTCTGACTGCTCCATCCCTTCACACTTCTGCTCGTGTCCATTAGCCATCTCTGCCAAGTCACATGTGTCATTAGCATCTGGAGAGGGCCCCTCTTTTGTAGGAGGCGGGACCTTCGTGTTTGCAGTACCATTTAGAGTGGTCGGCCATCGTTTTCGCGCCACTGAGTGAGTGTACACCCACGAAGAGCACGCCCTTCTTCTTCACCAGTGCCTCGTCGTGACGCAGATATAGCGGAAAAATGGCAAATACATTCTCTGATGATTTTAGCAATTCTCAAGCACAAAACCAGTTCAATTCAGGCACACAGGACTCGCTTATAGCGAGCTACAGAATCCTGTTCGTGACGCCCAAGTTGAGTCGCACAGAGCCAGAGGTTTTGGGAGTACTCGGCACCGAGCCCGTCGACTTCTATGGGGTATGTCACGGCTTTACCCGGCAATTGAATCAGAGTCTATTTTACTATGTAGAAGTGTATAAACTATAAATATATGTATATATATATGTCACAATGACATGTGTATATATATATGTATTCTATGTGTGTATATTTTGTGTTTACAACGAAAGAAAGGGTTTTTTTTGTTGCGATATTTTGTTCCCATAGACTTACATGGACTTTCGGTATCGGAATCGGATATCGACGATATTTAGTGATATCGGCGATACCATTCCGATACGATATTTTTAGATATCGAGCAGTATCGCTCAACACTACTCTTCACCCAAAATCAGACCATCAGAGGAGGAGACCTCCATGGAGGGGTCCACTGACCCCACACAGATACACGCAGAGCAGAGATATGGATGAGGTAAAGACCCTGCTCAGCGCACTATGCAGGAAACTAATGTGACTGGATGGAACCAAGCACACCTACAAAACAGTCAGAAATCCAGTTTTTCCTACACAGCCATACTCATTACAAGGTATATACACACAAGATAAATAGAAAAAATGACTTCACTTACAATCAACAGCTGGAATATTCAGGGTCTCAACACCTCGACCTTTGGATGTAAAACAAATGACCCTGACTTTATACAAAGACTGAAAAATATAGACATCCAGATCCTCCTGGAAACATGGACCAGAGCTGGAAACGAATCCCTGGTGCCCATCGGATACAGGGAAATCTCTGTCCCTGCCCTGAAAAATAAAAACATCAAACAGGGCCGGAGCTCAGGAGGAATACTGATCTGGTATAAAGATGAGCTCCACCAATACATCAAACTGGTGAAGAGAGGAGGTAGCCACATATGGATCAGGATCAGCAGCTCCATCCTCACCTCTCAGTCTGATGTCCACCTCTGCGCCACCTATATACCACCGCCAGAGTCCCCCTACTTCAATCCAGAGAGCTTCGAGATCTTACAAAGAGAAGCCGCCCACTATCAGGCCCTGGGCAAAGTTCTCATCTTTGGGGACCTCAATGCAAGAACAGGGAGAGAAAACGACTTCCTGACCACGGATGGGAACATCTACATATTTGGAGCAGAGAATGACGGCCAAGACCCAGTACACACAGAGAGAAACAGTTATGACAGTACAGTCAACAAAAGTGGTAAAAAGCTCCTGAACGTATGTAGAAGTTTAGGACTTCATATTCTTAATGGACGTACCAAAGGAGACTCTTTAGGGAGGTATACACTAAACTCCCATGTAGGGAGGAGTGTAGTAGATTATGCCATTACAGATATGAACCTGGCAAATATCAGCGCCTTCATAGTCACCCCACAAACGCACCTGTCAGACCACAGCCAACTTCTTCTGTACTTGAAATCTACAGAGAAACCATCCACTCAAAAGCCACAGCATAGCGGCCTCTTCAACCGGCCTCCATCCTATAAATGGTCCAAAACGTCGGCATTAAAGTATAAAGAGGCTCTCAGCAGACCTGAAATACAGCGGATGCTCCACCACTTCTACAACCACGAGTACCAGCCTAACCCAAAGGGAGTGAGTCAAGCTACAAAAGACCTCAACAATATATTCTATGCAATGGCCAGACTGTCCGACCTTAAAAAAGTCGACTACAAGAGACCAAAAGAAAAACAGATCAATGGTTGGTTTGACAGAGAATGTAAAGCCGTACGGAAGACCCTGAGAACAGCCTCAAACAAGAAACATAGAGACCCCAACCACCCTGGTCTGAGAGAAGACTATGAAACCATACAAAGGCAGTACAAAACCATCCTCAGGAGGAAGAAGCAGAGTTACATCTCTACCAAGCTTAACCAACTCCAAGATGCTCTTCAAGACAATTCCTTCTGGGAACTATGGAACCACATGGGCACAAAAGTCAAGAAAAACAACATCCATATCCAAAATGGCAACATCTGGCTCCAGTACTTCAGAGACCTCTATAAAGACATCCCAAAGGAAGAACTAAACCAAGAACAGGAAAACATAATGGCAAAACTAAAAGCAATGGAGGAAAAAGTAAAAAATTTCCAAAACCCCGTGGATACACCTATTACATTACAGGAAGTAGAGAGAGAATCTCTTCCATAAGATGTAGAAAAGCCGGTGGCCTGGATGGAATCCTACCAGAAATGCTGAAGTACAGCCCACCAGAAATACAGGCTGCAATGGTTAAACTCTTCAATATTGTGCTAAGTGCCGGCTACTTCCCTCGTACCTGGAACCAAGGCCTCATCACACCCATCCACAAGAATGGGACAGGTATGACCCAGCCAACTACAGAGGCATATGTGTCAGCAGCAACCTGGGGAAACTGTTCAACAGCATCCTGAACAAGAGGATCCTCAGTTTCCTCACCGAACATAACGTCCTCAGCAAGAGCCAAGCAGGGTTCATGCCAAACCACCGCACCACTGACCACATCTATACCCTGCACAGCCTCATTCAGAGACACGTCCACAATACAAAGAGCGGGAAGATATACGCCTGTTTCGTGGACTTTAAAAAGTCCTTCGATTCGGTGTGGCACCCGGGCTTATTCCTGAAACTGCTGGAGAGCGGAATAGGAGGAAAGACCTACGATGTTATCAAAAGCTCCTACACCGAGAACCTCTGCAGTGTGAGTGTGAACGGTAAAAGAACGGCTTATTTCCAGCAGAGCCGTGGAGTCAGACAAGGCTGCAGCCTAAGTCCAACGCTCTTCAACATTTACATCAACGAGCTGGCTACCGCTCTGGAATCTTCCACAGCACCAGGTCCCACCCTCCACGACACCCACGTGAAATTCCTGCTGTATGCAGATGACCTGCTGCTTCTGTCACCAACCGAGAAAGGCCTCCAAGACAACCTGAAAATCTTAAGAGAAATTCAGCTCCACCTGGGCACTACCGGTCAACCTAAAGAAAACCAACATCATGGTGTTCCAGAGGAGAAAGAGAAAATTAGACCAGCACCCTTCATTTGTCCTCAACAACTGCGCCCTTACAGGAACAGACAAATATACCTACCTGGGCCTAGAGATTCACCGGTCAGGGAGCTTCAAACAAGCCATAGAGACCCTGAAAGACAAGGCATGTAAAACCTTCTATGGCATCCGAAGGAAACTCTACCATCTGAAACCACCAGTGAGGGTCTGGTTAAAAATCTTCGACTCTGTCATTGCCCCAATCCTCCTGTATGGCAGTGAAGTCTGGGGTCCTCACACCTACCCAGACTAGTCAAGGTGGGATTCCAGCCCAACAGAAATATTCCACCTGGAATTCTGCAAGCACCTTCTCCAAGTCCATCGGAGCACCTCCAACAGTGCCTGCCGGGCCGAGCTGGGCAGATTCCCTCTACACCTAACGGTTCTAAAGAGTGCACTGTCATTCTGGGCTCACCTACATAGGAGCAATCCAAGCTCCCATCACCATAAAGCCCTGACACACGTAGGTGAAACAGAAAAACTAGGACCCTCGAACAGCTCACCCAAACCCAACCTGACCAGAACACCAATCACAACAACCTGACAAAAGCTGAAATCAGGAAGATGGTAGACGAAGGCCAGGAGAGGTATGTCAGTGACTGGAAGAACGACATCATCAGCTCCCAGAAACTGACCATGTACCGGAGTCTACAGAGAGACTACAGACTGGCCCCATACCTGGAGAAACTCCCGGACCCCAGAGACCGCAAGATCCTGAGCCGGTATAGACTCAGTGCCCACAGTCTGGCCATCGAATCCGGCCGACACAGGCAGAGTCACAAGCCCAGGGAGGAAAGACTATGCCAACACTGTGACCAGGAGGCCATAGAGGATGAAAGCCACTTCCTGCTACACTGCTCCAAATACTCAGCAGTGAGGGACACTCACTTCAGGAGACTCTCACATCTCTTCCCGGATTTCATCACCATGAAGGAGGAAGAGAAAACATATATCTTGCTGGGGGAAGAAGAGAGAGCAGCGGAGACAGCAGCGCGGTATATGAGCGAATGTCATAGACTGCGAGAAAGAGAACTATGAAATGCCATGGACTTCTATAGCCCCCACCCCGGATCTGCCCCCATCCCCCCTCCCTATGCCATGGACTTCTATAGCTTCCACCCCGGATCTGCCCCATCAACCCTCCCTATGCCATGGACTTCTATAGCCCCCACCCTGGACCTGCGCCCATCCCCCCTCCCTATGCCATGGACTTCTATAGTCCCCACCCCGGATCTGCCCCCATCCCCCTCCCTATGCCATGGACTTCCATAGCCCCTACCCTAGATCTGCCCCTACTCAACATCCCTATCCCTATTCCCTTTTGTACACTTGCTTTGGCAAAACTAATGTGTATTTAGTCCTGCCAATAAAGCTTCTTTGAATTTGAATTTGTGTAATGCGATTTACTTGTCTGTAATCTACACACATTCTCATGCTTCCATCCTTTTTCATGACTAGGACTAGAGGTGCTGCCCAGGGACTACAACTATCCCTTATCACCCCTGCCTCCTTCATGTCACGCAACATCTCCTTGGCTTTCTGGTAGTGTGCTGGTGGTATAGGCCTGTACCGTTCTTTAATGGGGGGATGGTTGCCTGTGGGGATGTGATGTTTTCCCCTCTTATCTTCCCAAAGTCAAGTGGGTGTTTGCTGAATACCTGTGCGTACTCCTGAACTACTCGATGTATTCCCTGTTTCTGGTGGGCTGGAGTGGTGTCCGTCCCGACATGGAGCTGTTGATACCAATCCTCCACCTTGGTGGTCGGGCCGTTATCTGTTGTGAATGTGCTAAAAATGGTTTCTGAGCAGAGGCTCCCTCTGGTGGTTACTGACAGTACTGAACCTTTCAGTGAGGAATGGCAATCTGGGTTCACTGACAGGTCTGATATAAGGGAGGTTCCCTCCCATGATGGTTGCCGGTGATCAATTGTTCTTGTCTCAATTGTGGTTCCTGGTTCATTTGGAAGTTTGCTGGAGTCTTGCCTGCATCTCCTGCTTTCAGATAAGATATTTTCTGCTTTTATTTTTGTGCTTGCTTTTTGCATTGTTCCCTGCACTTCTGTGGAGGTCAGCCAGGTCCCCTCCGGGGGGCTTGTGCTCCTCTCAGTTCATCTGGAGCCACTGTTGTTTGTTCATTTGCTTTTTCCTGTTTTTTCAGTGGCTGCGGCTTAGTTTTGTTACACCAGAGAACTGATTTAGGTGGTAGAGGTCGTGTGATCTCAGGTGTTTTTGCAATCAGTAGTGCTGGGTTTTTTTAGGGTTTTTTTTGGATTGCAGTGAGTATCCTTTCCTGTACTTTTCTGTCTAGACAGATTGGGCCCCAGCGTTTGCTCATTCTATTTTCTGTCTGTGTCCGTGCTTCCTCTTGTCTAACCGCCATTACATGTTTGGGGGCTTCCTATTTTCTTTGGGGATCTGCTCCGGGGCAGATAGCTTTCATCTTTCTGCCTTTAGGTGTAGTTATCTCTCAGGCTGTGACGAGGCGTCTAGGATCAATGTAGGAACGCTCCACGGCTACCTCTAGTAGTGTGGTTAGTTCAGGTTACTGCAATCCAATAGGTTCCAGCCTCTCTGGTGTATTGCCGTTTTTGCTTACTCTCCTCAGCTACCAAAACATAACAGTTATCCTCCACTGGTTGTGGGGAGGTTAAGGGCTCAATCGGGTGAATGGAGTTATTATCCACAGCATGTAACTTAGCAACAGTGGCGTAACGTGGTAATTTGACTTCATCCTCTCCCCAGTTGAGAAGACGCACTGGCACCCTCCCATTATGTACCTCCACTACCCCTCTGGCAGTCAAGAGTGTAGGTCTGTGCTCTGAACAATGGGGCTCTACTACTGCTTGGTAGTTCTGTCCTCTCAGACCTATTGCTGCTCTACACCAAATAAGCATTTCACTCATTGGCGGTATCACAATGGGGTTCGGGTCTGTTACCCGTACATTACCAATCTCACCACCGGTCAGTTTCACTTGCTGCTGGCACATCAGGGCCCGGATCTCCTTCTGGATCGTTCCCTTTTGCTTTGGCCTGGCAACATCGGCGAGCTGTTGGAGTAAAAACACAACCTCCTCCAAACAGTTACTAATAATGTTAGTGCCTAAAACCACATTCAACCCATTTTCCTCATTAACAGTCTTCACTACAAGAAGTCCTTGATCCTTTAGCTCCACTCTCCCCACTTTTACGTCTACATTTTTAGCCCCAGCAAGTCAAGAGGGAGGCCATTCGAGGCGTATACTGCAAAATCGGGGTTTGGGGCTTGGAGACCGTCCATGGACCAGTATCTATTATAAAGAACATCAGGTATGATGGTTACCTGAGATCCGGTGTCCAGCAGGGCAGGGATTGCGATCCCGTCCAGTATGATGGACAGGTATGGTCTTCCTCCCACAAACCTGCGATTCCAGTCTGAGGGGCCTGAAGAGTCTATTCCTGGGTGTTGGCCCTCGGACCCAGGATTTGCTCGTTTAAAGGACACCGACGTGCTGGGTGACCTTCACTGTGGCAGCGGTAGCAGACGATCTCTCAGCGAGGATGATGTTGGTCGCAGGTCCTTCCAGGGGGTGGCGTTGTCCTCCTCCGGTGGGGCGACGTCCTCCTTCTCTTCCGGTTCATCCAGGGGACATTTTCTGGGCAGTCAGCTAGCAGGATCTTTCCTTCGTCGGCAGTTGCAGGGCACTCAATACAGTGGCCAGGTTTTTGGTCAGCTGGCACACTTCTGAGCGCAGACAGTCCAGCTCAGCCAGGGGCGCCACCTGCGTTTTGGCTTCAGCAACCAGCGGGAAAAGGTGGATGCTGCGGGCATTAGATTGGTCTCACCCGGGTGACGCTGGGTTGCCATCTCGGGTGTTTCCAGGGGTCGCAGTCCTTTTATAGCCATATCCTTAAGCGCATCAAAGGTAGCGTCAGGATGATCCAAGGACCACCAATGCACAGTCCTGCTTTCAGCTTGAGACCTCAGTCCCCGTGCAAATTGTTCTTTTAACATTTTATTCTCTTTGGCGACATTCATAGGGTTAACCTGTTTGAGTGCTCGCAGGGCTCCTAGCAGTTGGCAGGCGTAGTCCCGAATGCTGTCATCTGGTTTCTGGGAGCATTGGTAGAACCTCATTCGGAGGTCTGTTTCAGTGCGGTCCTCAAAAATAGTCTGTAACTTTAAGAAAATTGCAACCACTGACTCCTGATCTGCAGCTGACCATGTCTCTTCTTCTCTCCTCTGCAGCACCAGTCAATTGTCCCACTACCACTGCAGCTCTCTGCTTTTCTGACATAGGGTACATGTCCATTATACTGCATATTTTGCACTTGAACCCTGACAGGGTGTCTGGCATGCCGCAGTACTGGGGAAGCCACTTTGCTCCGGGCATGTATGGCAGTGTCAGCGGTACTATGGGGTCACAGGACCAGGTGAGGGGCCAGCGTTTCCAGCCTGCGCGGCAGCGCCGGTGGGTAGATCATTGGGGCTGTCGGCCTGGGCCGCACTGTTGGCTTGCTGCTGCAACATCTCTGCGCCCCCCTAGTTAAGCATGGCCTACCTTTTCCTGTAGGCCGCAGCTTCCTCCGGGCACAGTAGCTACAAGGACCTGCGTCGCCGGCGCTCTGACGTCAGAGCGTTCACTGAAGCTCTCCGCAGGACCTGCTGCCGAGTCAGCATTGGGGGCATGTCCAAGACTCAGCGCGCTTTTGCAGGTACGCCCACTAGTTTTTCGCGCCGTAGGCAATTTTCACAATACAAAACACAGTCTTTCATTAAGGCACACAGTACCCGGTGGCAACGGGCACAAATTACTCCGTTGCTGCAGGGCACGCAATCCTGTTCGGGGATGCCAGAAATGAGCCACCCGCCAGGGCCTTGGGGTACTCGGCACCGAGCCTGTTGATTTCTATGGGGGATGTCACGGTAGCTGCAGCTCGGTCCGTGGCCCTGGGCGCTCACTGATAAAGGGGATATTTACAGGGGAGTAGATGTTTATATGAAAGTTTGTGACGCCACCTGTGGTACCTGGCCAGGGTGACCAGCGCTGCAGTGCAGATCCACTGAAGGGTTGGTGTTGTGCAGCTATAGGTGTTAAGCCTCCCACAGGTGAGGCTGAGTCCTTCAGGGCAGATAGTTATATGGGGAAGCAGGACATAGGGGATCCCGGCAGTAGGGGTAATAAGATAGACACACACATAAGTCACTTTGGTACCTTTACTGAAGATGTTGCAGGCACTTCCCGGAGCACTGTAGGGTGAAGGGTGCACATCCAGATTCTCCCACTGAGTAGGTGTGTGCCCTCCTGTTTTTGTGATAAAGTCCTGGCCTGCGTGTAGCTGGGCCTAACTTGGTCTCTGTCCTGCACCTGGCTGACCTTGTGATTGGACCTTCTCTCTGAAAGGACAGGGTCTCTTATTGCGGATCCTGCCATACTCCGTCCTCCTGATCCTGCTACGTATCAGCTCTGTGGTACTCCTGGGACTTGTAGTTCTCCAGGAACTCCGGTGCTCTCCTAATGGGTCGTGGAGATCCCTATAGGCTTGGACCCCGGTGTCCGGTCAATACTTTCTGAGGTAAGCTATAAAGGCTCTTCTACCTCCGTTACTGCTCTTTCCACTCGCCTTCGGCCTACTCTGGCCCAAATACGATTACACACGCTGGCAGTTGATGGGCTGCCTCTTCGCCGCTCTCAGAGCGTCGGCACGCTCTCTCACTGAGCTGCACTCACTCATCTCAGCTCTGACTAGACTGGAGTGGATTTTACTCCACTTTACTAGCCTCCACTCTATTGAACTGAACTGCAGTCTCTCTCTCTTCAGACTGCTCCTTCTGAACTCCTCTGAGCTCTGCTCTGTGAGCTAGACTGCACTCAGCATAACTCCAATCTGACTGAACTCACTTTCCTGTCTTCACCCTCCTTTTACATATCTATACAGCTCCCTCTGGTGGTCTTAGGGATGGGTGAAGGTGTGTGCATGTATATAGTGACCTCTAGTGGTGAATTCCTTCTGCGCACCCTTCTGGGAGATATGAATCCAGTCGCAGCTGGGCTCCACAGATGCACATGAAGAAACAGGGGGTAAGCAGGCTGCACATGATAAAGTGGGGGGGTAAGGGCATACCTCCCAACCGTCCCGGATTGAGCGGGACAGTCCCGATTCTGACCCCCCCGTTCCGCTGAGGACACTATGTGTCCCGCAGTGAGATGGGCCGCCACGCCCCCCATGCACCCGTTCCTGCCCTCCCTGTCTCTACAGCTCAGCCTCACAGCAGCTAGCAATGGCGCTGCTATTGCTGTAGTCTTCTATGCCCACACGACCTGTGATGAGGTCACAGGAGGGGAGGAGTCAAAGGTCACATGATCAGTGTCCTCGTGTGCAGGACTCTGCTGTGATGATTGTCATGGTGCTGGATGAGGGTAAGTTTGTGTGTGCGGGTCGGGACTCGAGTTTACAGTGTGGATGTAGCAGTGCTGTAGTGTGTACAAGTTGGATGTAGCAAAGCCGCGTGTGTAAGAGGTGTACGGAGTGGAGCCGTGTGTGTACGAGGTGGATGTAGCAGTGCTGTAGTGTGTGCGAGGTGTACGGAGCAGAGCCATGTGTATATGAGTTGGATGTAGCGGAGCCGTGCGTGTACGAGTTGGATGTAGCAGAGTCATGTGTGTACGAGGTGCACGGAGCGGATCCGTGTGTGTACGAGGTGCACGGAGCGGAGCCGTGTGTGTACGAGTTGGATGTAGCGGAGCCGTGCGTGTACGAGTTGGATGTAGCAGAGTCGTGTGTGTACGAGGTGTACGGAGCGGAGCCGTGTGTATACGAAGTGTACGGAGCGGAGCCGTGTGTGTACGAGGTGGATGTAGCAGTGCTGTAGTGTGTGCGAGGTGTACGGAGCAGAGCCATGTGTGTACGAGTTGGATGTAGCGGAGCCGTGCGTGTACGAGTTGGATGTAGCAGAGTCATGTGTGTACGAGGTGCACGGAGCGGATCCGTGTGTGTACGAGGTGCACGGAGCGGAGCCGTGTGTGTACGAGGTGGATGTAGCAGTGCTGTAGTGTGTGCGAGGTGTACGGAGCAGAGCCATGTGTGTACGAGTTGGATGTAGCGGAGCCGTGCGTGTACGAGTTGGATGTAGCAGAGTCATGTGTGTACGAGGTGCACGGAGCGGATCCGTGTGTGTACGAGGTGCACGGAGCGGAGCCGTGTGTGTACGAGTTGGATGTAGCGGAGCCGTGCGTGTGCGAGTTGGATGTAGCAGAGTCGTGTGTGTACGAGGTGTACGGAGCGGAGCCGTGTGTATACGAGGTGTACGGAGCGGAGCCGAGTGTGTACGAGGTGTACGGAGCGGAGCCGTGTGTATACGAGGTGTACGGAGCGGAGCCGTGTGTGTACGAGGTGTACGGAGCAGAGCCGTGTGTGTACGAGGTGGATGTAGCAGCGATGTAGTGTGTACGAGGTGTACGGAGCAGAACCGTGTGTGTACGAGGTGGATGTAGCAGTGCTGTAGTGTGTACAGGTGTACGGAGCAGAGCCGTGTGTGTACGAGTTGGATGTAGCGGAGCCGTGCGTGTACGAGGTGTACGGAGCTGAGCCGTGTGTGTACGAGGTGTACGGAGCTGAGCCGTGTGTGTACGAGGTGTACGGAGCAGAGCCGTGTGTGTACGAGTTGGATGTAGCGGAGCCGTGCGTGTACGAGTTGGATGTAGCAGAGTCGTGTGTGTACGAGGTGTACGGAGCCGTGTGTGTACGAGGTGTACGGAGTGGAGCCGTGTGTGTACGAGGTGTACGGAGCGTAGCCTGTGTGTACGAGGTGTGCGGAGCAGGGCCGTGTGTGTACGAGGTGTACGGAGCGGAGCCGTGTGTGTACGAGGTATACGGAGCGGAGCCGTGTGTGTACGCGGTGGATGTAGCAGCGATGTAGTGTGTACGAGGTGTACGGAGCAGAGCCGTGTGTGTACGAGGTGGATGTAGCAGTGCTGTAGTGTGTACGAGGTGTATGGAGCAGAGCCGTGTGTGTACGAGTTGGATGTAGCGGAGCCGTGCGTGTACGAGTTGGATGTAGCAGAGTCGTGTGTGTACGAGGCGTACGGACCGGAGCCGTGTGTGTACGAGGTATACGGAGCGGAGCCGTGTGTGTACGAGGTGTACGGAGCAGAGCCGTGTGTGTACGAGGTGTACGAGCGGAGCCGCGTGTGTACGAGGTGTACGGAGCGGAGCCGTGTACGAGGTGTACGGAGCGTAGCCGTGTGTGTATGAGGTGTGCGGAGCGGAGCCGTGTGTGTACGAGGTGTACGGAGCGGAGCCGTGTACGAGGTGTACGGAGCGGAGCCGTGTGTGTACGCGGTGGATGTAGCAGCGATGTAGTGTGTACGAGGTGTGCGGAGCAGAGCCGTGTGTGTACGAGGTGGATGTAGCAGTGCTGTAGTGTGTACGAGGTGTACGGAGCAGAGACGTGTGTGTACGAGTTGGATGTAGCGGAGCCGTGCGTGTACGAGTTGGATGTAGCAGAGTCGTGTGTGTACGAGGTGTACGGACCGGAGCCGTGTGTGTACGAGGTGTACGGAGTGGAGCCGTGTGTGTACGAGGTGTACGGAGCAGAGCCGTGTGTGTACGAGGTGTACGGAGCAGAACCGTGTGTGTACGAGGTGTACAGAGCGGAGCCGTGTGTGTACGAGGTGTACGGAGCGGAGCCGTGTGTGTACGAGGTGTACGGAGTGGAGCCGTGTGTGTACGAGGTGTACGGAGCGGAGCCGTGTGTGTACGAGGTGTACGGAGCGGAGCCGTGTGTGTACGAGGTGTACGGAGCGGAGCCGTGTGTGTACGAGGTGGATGTAGCAGCGATGTAGTGTGTACGAGGTGTACGGAGCAGAGCCGTGTGTACGAGGTGGATGTAGCAGTGCTGTAGTGTGTACAAGGTGTACGGAGCAGAGCCGTGAATGTACGAGTTGGATGTAGCGGAGCCGTGCATGTACGAGTTGGATGTAGCAGAGTCGTGTGTGTACGAGGTGTATGGACCGGAGCCGTGTGTGTACGAGGTGGATGTAGCAGTGCTGTGTGTGTACGAAGCGGAGCCCTGTGTGTGTGAAGTGTACGGAGCTGAGCCGCTCAGCTCCGTACACACAGGGCTCCGTGCTTGAGCCGTGTGGTACAGAGCGGAGCAGAGCCGTGTGTGTATTGAGTGGAGCCTTGTGTGTATGTAGCGGAGCCGCGTGTGTACGAGATGTACGGAGCAGAACTGCGTGTGTACGAGGTGTATGCTGCAACACCGCAAGTGCACAAGAGTTAACGGAGTGGAGTCGTGTGTGTACAAGGTGTACAAAGCGTGGCTGCGTGTGTACAAGGTGTACGGAGTGGTGCCTTGTGTGTGAGAGGTGGACGGAGTGGAGCCGTGTGTGTACGAGGCATACAAAGTGGAACCATGTGTGTATGAGGTGTGCAAAGTCGTGCGTGTACACGGTGTATGGTGGGGAGCATTCATACCTCCCAAACATCCTGAATTCAGCGGGACACTCCCGATTTTGGGAGTCTGCCCCTCTGTCCCGGCCGGGAGCTTTTCCCATGGACACAGGAGTACATGCCGGAGCCCCGAGGAGCACTTTGAAACTCGCACGTGATGTTCCACCAGAAGTGACGTGCTGGAAGATGACCGGAAATTAGGTAATTTCGGGAGGAGATTGTGACGGAACCATGGAGGCACTTCAGGGAATGCTTCAGATCCATCACCGTGTCCTCGCCTTGGAATCGGGATGTCGGCCATGTGAGCGGATCATGATATGTCCTGCACGGGAGGCTCAGGTGGGCACTACAATGGGAGCAGGGCTGCTTTAGTATCTTTATAGAATATTTCTTTCTCTCTCTGTTTCTTTCTCTCGCTCTGTTCTTTCTTTTTCTGTTCTTTCTTTCCCATCTTTCTCTCTGTTCTTTCTTTCCCCTTTCTTTCTATCTCTGTTCTTTCCTTTTCTCTCTGTTCTTTCCCCTTTCTTTCTCTGTTCTTTTTTCTTTCTCTCTCTTTCCCCTTTCTTTCTCTCTCTGTTCTTTCTTTCCTTCTTTCTCTCTGTTCTTTCTTTCTCTCTCTGTTCTTTCTTTCCCTTTTCCTTTCTCTCCTTTCTTTCTTTCCCATCTTTCTCTCTCTGTTCTTTCTTTCTATCTCTCTGTTCTTTCTTTCTCTCTTTGTTCTTTCTTTCCCTTCTTTCTCTCTCCCTCTGTTGTTTCTTTTTTTCTGTCCCCTTTCTTTCTCTCTCCGTTTATTTCTTTTTCTCTATCTCTCTGTTCTTTCTTTCCCCTCTTTCTTTCTGTTCTTTCCCCTCTTTCTCTCTGTTCTTTCTTTCCCCTTTCTTTCTCTCTCTATTCTTTCTTTCCCCCTTTCTTTCTCTGTTCTTTATTTCCCCTCTTTCGCTCTCCCTCTCTGTTCTTTCTTTCCGCTTTCTTTCTCTGTTCTTTCTTTCCCATTTCTTTCTCTCTATTCTTTCTTTCCCCCTCTATCTTTCTCTGTTCTTTCTTTCCCGTCTTTCTCTCTCTGTTCTTTCTTTCCCCCTCTTTCTTTTTTCTCTCTGTTCTTTCTCTGTCTCTGTTCTTTTTCTCCTTTTTTTTTCTCTCTCTGTTCTTTCTTTCCCCTTTCTTTGTTTATTTCTTTCCCTCTCTACTTTCTCTCTGTTCTTTCTTTCCCCGTCTTTCTCTCTCTGTTCTTTCTTTCCCCTCTCTTTCTTTTTTCTCTCTGTTCTTTCTCTGTCTCTGTTCTTTCTTTCTCCTTTTTTTCTCTCTCTGTTCTTTCTTTCCCTTTCTTTGTTTATTTCTTTCCCTCTCTACTTTCTCTCTGTTCTTTCTTGCTTTCCCCTCTTTCGTTCTCTCTCTTCTTTCTCTCTGTTTTCTTTTTTCTCTCTCTGTTCTTTCTTTTACTCAGTATCAGTGTGCCCACAGTACCAGTCATTGTGCCCTCTGTACCAGTCAGTGTGATCACCAGTGCTAAATGGGTGTGGTCGGGGCGTGGACATGGGTGTGACTAGTTGTGAAATGGTTGTGGTCGGGGCGTGGCCTAAAATTTGTCCCTCTTTCCCATCTTCAAAAGTTGGGAGGTATGAATCTGTAAAAAAAAAAACAGGAAAAAAAATATCAGAATAAAAAAACAACTTCGGCTTGCTAAATCATAGCTCTTGGAAGAAGATGAGGTAAATTCCCCTCTTTAGGGGGCTAGAAGCCGCATTCCCCCAAGTGTGACCGCACACACCGGAGTGACTTCCTGTCAGCAGACGTTACGACACCTCCGGCGCCGCCATGACTCATCCCGGCCTCCCTCATCTCCTCATACGTCACTTCCCCGCCCGGCCGCCATTTTAGTTCCTGTGGTGTCGGAGCGCAGGCGGAAGTGCCGCCATCTGCTCGCAGCGGCTGCGGTCCTCCTCACCGTGTCTCCTCCACGTCAGGAGGTTTTCGTGAGGGGAAATCTCGGCGGCCTGATACAGTAATGCCGTCCACCCCGCTCCGTGTGGCCGTGGTGTGCTCCAGCAACCAGAACCGCAGCATGGAGGCGCACAATATCCTCAGGTAATGGCGCAAGCCCTTCTCCTTGTTCCGTGGCCTGTTCGCGTAGTTCGGGTCCTTGTGAGGCCGGGTGATGTCTCCAGGCCTCTGTGATGGCGGACCCCGTGAGCGGCCATACCTACCTACACATACCTCCATGGTGGCCATTTCCCCCCTCAGATGTATGAAATGTTCACATTTGTAACTGAATTAGCTCCAAACTTATTTTTTGGGGAAATTTGCACAATATAACAAATATCTGGCCATTTTGTTTTATTCTTTCTATGACTGGGAAAGGATTAGAAACATAACCGTAGTCGCCTTTCCTATTCCCGGCGCCGACTAGGCCTCATGTGGGTTCTGGTTGGCATCGGAAAGTCCAGTCAGAGCTGCTATGGCAGCAGGGCAGGTGATGTCTTCATTTTTTTTTTTCTCCAGTCCCTTCCCCAGTTTTAAGCTTCAGGGGTCTGAAGGTCCAGGAGACCCTTATATTTGTAGTGAATGATTTCTGTCCGAAATAAACTTAGGTTTGTCTGTCTCTGGTGGAAACTGAGAGCTAAATGCTGCTTTCTTCAGAGGGTGTCTTAAAGATGAGACTGACGTCACCCAGGGTCATAGATGGTGACTACGTCAAGGTCTTAAGCCTCCTATGCACATTAGACTGTCAGCCAAGCCCACCGATACTGATGGATCAGGCTGGACAGATAACGGTGGGGGGCGATTAATGATCCGGTTTGTCAGATTTTGGCCTGCCGATCGCTTTGTTCTCAGTGAGATAATCTGTTGGGAGAGGAGGCAGCAGAATTTGTACAGGCGAGAAAGCTTCCAGCAGAAAGATTGTCCAGCAACCATGTAATGTGTACGGTGGGGGGGGAAGCGCTTTACATTCAGTTTGGTATCATGTCACACGGTCTCGTGGCTGAAGTCGGCGAGTAGCCCCAGTGAGCACCAAATGGTATGTGAGGTGCATGTGTGATTGCCTTCACTCTGGTTTTTCTGTGTTTGGAGTAAAAAAAATATATATATTAGTTGTTTTTTTTCACACCAGGACGTGTACACTGAATATATTCTGTAGGATGTAATAGGCACTTGTCTGCCGAGAGAACGTCCTTCTCAAATCCCTCTGTCCGCTGTACATCCAAAAAAATATATTGGCTGGTTCATCAGTTTAAAATGTTTGTTTTAGCCAAAAAATGTCTCTTGCCATTTTTACAGCCACTTTGTTAACTTTGTAAAAAGTGAGCAGAGCATATGGGAGGGATGAGGCGGAACGGGTCAGGACTGACGGTAATTTACACCCCACGAGTGGTGTGGATGATGATGAACTTACATGTGTTCCACTGGTGCAGTCCAGCTACAATATGCACCTCTTATGCCGTCTAGACTGGCAGGTCATAAAAAGCCTGATTCCTTGTATAGGGTGACCAGCCAATGTTACTGGGCACAGTGGCGCTACATGAAGGCCCCACATGTCCCCGTCACACTAAGCGAGATCGCTGAAGCGTCACCGATTTTGTGACGCAACAGCGACTTAGCCAGTGATCTTGCTTGTGTGACGCCTGCTGGGTATCGCTGATCGTCATTGAATGTCCTGGACCATTTTTTCATCGTTGGTCTCCCGCTGGCCAGCGCGCATCGCTACGTGTGACAGCGGGAGACCAACGATCAGCAAGCTGGGAGCTAGTATCCAATGTACATATCGGGTAACTAAGCACCGCGCGGCACCTAGTTACCCGATATGTACCCTGGTTACCGGCTCCCAGCTTCTGCTGTAGAGCGCTAAGAGCGTATCTAGGGTACATATCAGGTAACTAGGTGCCGCGCGGTGCTTAGTTACCCGATGTGTACATTGGATATCAGCGTGCTCGCTGGTCCTGATCGCTGGTGAGTCAGCCCATGTGACAGCTCACCAGCGATCAGCTAACGATGTCCCAGTGATCCCATCTACGTCGTATCGTTGGTTGGATCGCTGGTACATTGAAGAGTGTGGCGGGACCCTTAGGCCGATTGGTAACTGTGGCCACAACACGAAGCACAGCCAAAGATTGCTCAACCACAGGACAGAAGTGCTCAGCGAAACCATGAACACATGAGCCATTGACACTGTACTGGATCCACTTCTGTAAAATTGCTTGTACCTTTTTGTTTAGTGCATCTGTCCTGTAGTTTCAACGATTGGTGTGGGTTGGGAGATTTGGACTCCCAAAGAGCAACAGGACTTTCACAATGCTTTAACATATCAAAAGATATTTAGTTGCCCTTTAAATTGTGACTTTAAAGGGTATGCCACACTAAACAATATCGCTAACGGGATCGCTAAAAAACGTCACTATTTAGCGATCCCGTTAGCGATATTGTTCAGTGCGGCAGCTTCCAGCGACGAGCTTCCTGCTGTGATCTCGCTCGTCGCTGGAATCGTTCCGGACCCTATTTTCTCGTCGGCGCTCCCGCTGGGTAAGTATCTAATCGCTGTGTGGCACCTTTTCTTAGCGATTTAGCGGTACTTTTGTACCGCTAAAGTCGTTAAGAAGATCGCTAACGGCGATAGCGTCGTTAACTATATCGCTAAATGTGGCCGCATTTAGCGATATAGAAACAATCCCGCTAGCGATCGCATTAGTATGCGTCGTTATCGTGATCGCTAGCGGGATTGTTTAGTGTGGCAGTACCTTAAGCAAAAGATGAAAGTTCAGATGTCAACAATGGGCTTTTGCAGTCTGGGTATTTATATAGAAAATAAATGATTAGCCTGGGAATTCAGGCACATGTGCCCTGGATGCCTGGTGTGTGTGACTCCATGTGCTAAGTCATGTCAGGAGTGTGGGAATAGGTCTTGAACTTGTGCACAATAAACGTAACCATATTTAGTATTTTTGATTCATTAAGGGTGGTCTATGGCTGGTCCGAACAATGAAAGCAATTGTTACCATCTATCTTTCGTGTCTCTCCTTTTTCCTCATAGATTGTAAGCTTGCGAGCAGGGCCCTCATTCCTCTTGGTATCTGTTTTGATCTGTGTTTGTTATGCTGCAATGTCTATTGTCTGTACAAGTCCCCTCTATAATGTAAAATGCTGCGAAATATGTTGGCGCTATAGAAATAAAATTTATTAAGGGTGCTTTCATTGTGTTCAGTGACCTCCTCGAGGCTTGCGTACGAACCCTCCTGCAAAACAGGACTGATGTGCTGACTGGGCCATAGACTATAATGGTGTCTGCAGCCTGAACGTGCGCTCTGCTTTATTTTTTTTTTTTTTATTAAGTGTACACCTACTGGAGGCGAACACCTAGACATGGGAGACTGCATCTGAGTGTTCGTCTCTGCACAGCTGAGCCCATGTTCGCTTTGTCGGCACAATTAGTCTATGGCCCTACTAGCGCATTCTGCTGAATCCTGTTTTGGTTGGAAGGTAGGTTCGAACGCAAGCCCCGACAGGGCAACTGAATGGATGTCTGTACGCAGTGTGAAAGCTACCAGCATAGGCCCAGTCAAAGGGGTATTCCCAGAAATACCATTATCCACTATTCCATACTTTTTATGAAAACTTTTGATTTGAATTTAGGTTTTCCATTGAGCTGGATTACAACCCATTTATTTTTTCTTTTTATATTTTGCATTTACTGTAGTAGATTATCAGATAATTGATTTTTCATTGGGAGGCTCTTATCCCGATTATCCGCTAGTGTAGATATGCTGGTGAGCAAACAAAACATTCATTGGGTTGTTTATGCAAGAAAAAAACAAACATTATGGGCTGCACTGATTACTCTATGGGGACAGAACTATTGTATTAGCGATCATTGTGTCTTATTGCTTGTCAGCCCGTGTAAATGAACACTGAATGATGTGTATCGCCATTTGTTAAAAGCACTGCCATAACTTCCCTTGTCTAAACCAGTGTAAATAGTTGTGTTAACCCCTTCACCCCCAAGGGTGGTTTGCACGTTAATGACCGGGCCAATTTTTACAATTCTGACCACTGTCTCTTTATGAGGTTATAACTCTGGAACGCTTCAACGGATCTTCGCGATTCTGAGATTGTTTTCTCGTGACATATTGTACTTCATGATAGTGGTAAAATTTCTTCCATATAACTTGCATTTATTTATGAAAAAAACGCAAATATGGCAAAAATTTTGAAAATTTTGCAATTTTCAAACTTTGAATTTTTATTCCCTTAAAACAGAGAAATATGTCACACAAAATAGTTAAGAAATAACATTTCCCACATGTCTACTTTACATCAGCACAATTTTGGAAACAAAATTTTTTTTTGTTAGGAAATTATAAGGGTTAAAAGTTGACCAGCGATTTCTCATTTTTACAACAAAATTTACAAAGCCATTTTTTTCGGGACCACCTCATTTTGAAGTCACTTTGAGGGGTCTATATAGCAGAAAATACCCAAAAGTGACACCATTCTAAAAACTACACCCCTCAAGGTACTCAAAACCACATTCAAGAAGTTTATTAACCCTTCAGGTGCTTCACAGGAGCTGAAGCAACATGGAAGGAAAAAATTAACATTTTACTTTTTAGTCACAAAAATGATCTTTTACAAACATTTTTTTTATTTTCACAAGGGAAAAAGGAGAAAAAGGACTGATAAAGTTGTTGTGCAATTTCTCCTGAGTACGCCGATACCCCATATGTGAGGGAAAACCACTGTTTGGGCACACGGCAGAGCTCGGAATGGAAGGAGCGCAGTTTGACTTTTCCAAACCAAAATTGGCTGGAATTGAGAACGGACGCCATGTCGCGTTTGGAGAGGCCCCGATGTGCCTAAACAGTGGAAACCCCCCACACGTGACCCCATTTTGGAAACTAGACCCCCTAAGGAACTTATCTAGATGTGTGGTGAGTAGTTTGAACCCTCAAGTGCTTCACGCAAGTTTGTAATGTAGAGCCGTGAAGAAAAAAAATCATATTTTTTCCACAAGCATGATGTTTTAGTCCCCAAATTTTTATTTTCCCAAGGGTAAGAGGAGAAATTGAACCACAAAAGTTGTTGTCCAACTTATCCTGAGTACGCTGATACCCCATATGTGGGGGGGAACCACTGTTTGGGCGCACGGCAGGGCTTGAAAGGGAAGGAGCGCCGTTTGACTTTTCCAAACCAAAATTGGCTGGAATTGCGAACGGACGCCATGTCGCGTTTGGAGGGCCCCTGATGTGCCTAAACAGTGGAAACCCCCCACATGTGACCCCATTTTGGAAACTAGACCCCTAAGGAACTTATCTAGATGTGTGGTGAGCACTTTGAACCCTCAAGTGCTTCACGCAAGTTTGTAATGTAGAGCCGTGAAGAAAAAAAATCATATTTTTTCCACAAACATGATGTTTTAGTCCCCAAATTTTTATTTTCCCAAGGGTAAAAGGAGAAATTGGACCACAAAAGTTGTTGTCCAACATGTCCTGAGTACGCTGATACCCCATATGTGGGGGGGAACCACTGTTTGGGCGCACGGCAGGGCTCGAAAGGGAAGGAGCGCCGTTTGACTTTTCCAAACCAAAATTGGCTGGAATTGCGAACGGACGCCATGTCGCGTTTGGAGGGCCCCTGATGTGCCTAAACAGTGGAAACCCCCCACATGTGACCCCATTTTGGAAACTAGACCCCTAAGGAACTTATCTAGATGTGTGGTGAGCACTTTGAACCCTCAAGTGCTTTACGCAAGTTTGTAATGTAGAGCCGTGAAGAAAAAAAAATCATATTTTTTCCACAAACATGATGTTTTAGTCCCCAAATTTTTATTTTCCCAAGGGTAAGAGGAGAAATTGGACCACAAAAGTTGTTGTCCAACATGTCCTGAGTACGCTGATACCCCATATGTGGGGGGGAACCACTGTTTGGGCGCACGGCAGGGCTCGAAAGGGAAGGAGCACCGTTTGACTTTTCCAAACCAAAATTGGCTGGAATTGCGAACGGACGCCATGTCGCGTTTGGAGGGCCCCTGATGTGCCTAAACAGTGGAAACCCCCCACATGTGACCCCATTTTGGAAACTAGACCCCCTAAGGAACTTATCTAGATGTGTGGTGAGCACTTTGAACCCTCAAGTGCTTCACGCAAGTTTGTAATGTAGAGCCGTGAAGAAAAAAAATCATATTTTTTCCACAAACATGATGTTTTAGTCCCAAATTTTTATTTTCCCAAGGGTAAGAGGAGAAATTGGACCACAAAAGTTGTTGTCCAACATGTCCTGAGTACGCTGATACCCCATATGTGGGGGGGAACCACTGTTTGGGCGCACGGCAGGGCTTGAAAGGGAAGGAGCGCCGTTTGACTTTTCCAAACCAAAATTGGCTGGAATTGCGAACGGACGCCATGTTGCGTTTGGAGGGCCCCTGATGTGCCTAAACAGTGGAAACCCCCCACATGTGACCCCATTTTGGAAACTAGACCCCTAAGGAACTTATCTAGATGTGTGGTGAGCACTTTGAACCCTTTAAGTGCTTCACGCAAGTTTGTAATGTAGAGCCGTGAAGAAAAAAAATCATATTTTTTCCACAAACATGTTTTAGTCCCCAAATTTTTATTTTCTCAAGGGTAAGAGGAGAAATTGGACCACAAAAGTTGTTGTCCAACATGTCCTGAGTACGCTGATACCCCATATGTGGGGGGGAACCACTGTTTGGGCGCACGGCAGGGCTTGAAAGGGAAGGAGCGCCGTTTGACTTTTCCAAACCAAAATTGGCTGGAATTGCGAACGGACGCCATGTCGCGTTTGGAGGGCCCCTGATGTGCCTAAACAGTGGAAACCCCCCACATGTGACCCCATTTTGGAAACTAGACCCCCTAAGGAACTTATCTAGATGTGTGGTGAGCACTTTGAACCCTCAAGTGCTTCACGCAAGTTTGTAATGTAGAGCCGTGAAGAAAAAAAATCATATTTTTTCCACAAGCATGATGTTTTAGTCCCCAATTTTTTATTTTCCCAAGGGTAAGAGGAGAAATTGGACACCAATAGTTGTTGTCCAACATGTCCTGAGTACGCTGATACCCCATATGTGGGGGGGAACCACTGTTTGGGCGCACGCAGGGCTTGAAAGGGAAGGAGCGCCGTTTGACTTTTCCAAACCAAAATTGGCTGGAATTGCGAACGGACGCCATGTCGCGTTTGGAGGGCCCCTGATATGCCTAAACAGTGGAAACCCCCCTCATGTGACCCCATTTTGGAAACTAGACCCCCTAAGGAACTTATCTAGATGTGTGGTGAGCACTTTGAACCCTCAAGTGCTTCACGCAAGTTTGTAATGTAGAGCCGTGAAGAAAAAAAATCATATTTTTTCCACAAGCATGATGTTTTAGTCCCCAATTTTTTATTTTCCCCAGGGTAAGAGGAGAAATTGGACCACAAAAGTTGTTGTCCAACATGTCCTGAGTACGCTGATACCCCATATGTGGGGGGGAACCACTGTTTGGACGCACGGCAGGGCTTGAAAGGGAAGGAGCGCCGTTTGACTTTTCCAAACCAAAATTGGCTGGAATTGCGAACGGACGCCATGTCGCGTTTGGAGGGCCCCTGATGTGCCTAAACAGTGGAAACCCCCCACATGTGACCCCATTTTGGAAACTAGACCCCTAAGGAACTTATCTAGGTGTGTGGTGAGCACTTTGAACCCCCAAGTGTTTCACTAACGTTTATAATGCCCTGGCGTGAAAAAAAAAATATATTTTTTTTTCCACAAAAGTGATGTTTTAGTCCCCAATTTTTTATTTTCCCAAGGGTAAGAGGAGAAATTGGACCCCAAAAGTGGTTGTCCAATTTGTCCTGAGTACGCTGATACCCCATATGTTGGGGGGATACACTGTTTGGGCGCATGGCAGGGCGCAGAAGGGAAGCAGTGACGTTTTGGAATGCAGACTTTGATGGAATGGTCTGCGGGCGTCATGTTCCGTTAGCAGAGCCCCTCATGTGCCTAAACAGTGGAAACCCCCACAAGTGACCCCATTTTGGAAACTAGACCCCTAATGAACTTATCTAGGTGTGTGGTGAGCATTTTGAACCCCCAAGTGTTTCACTAAAGTTTATAATGCCCTGGCGTGAATAAAAAAAAAAAAAAAAAATTTCCACAAATATGATGTTTTAGTCCCCAATTTTTTATTTTCCCAAGGGTAACAGGAGAAATTGGACCACAAAAGTTGTTGTCCAATTTGTCCTGAGTACACTGATACCCCATATGTTGGGGGGAACCACTGTTTGGGCGCATGGCAGGGCGCAGAAGGGAAGCAGTGACGTTTTGGAGTGCAGACTTTGATGGAATGGTCTGCGGGCGTCATGTTCCGTTAGCAGAGCCCCTCATGTGCCTAAACAGTGGAAACCCCCACAAGTGACCCCATTTTGGAAACTAGACCCCCTAAGGAACTTACCTAGGTGTGTGGTGAGCATTTTGAACCCCCAAGTGTTTCACTAAAGTTTATAATGCCCAGGTGTAAAAATAAAAAATCCTACTTTTATCCTCACAAAAATGATGTTTTAGTCCCCAATTTTTTATTTTCCCAAGGGTAAGAGGAGAAATTGGACACCAAATATTGTTGTCCAATTTGTCCTGAGTACACTGGTGCCCCATATGTGGGAAAAAACTGTTTGGGCACAAGTCGGGGCTCAGAAGGGAAGTCGTGACGTTTTGGAATGCAGACTGATGGAATGGTCTGCGGGCGTCATGTTCCGTTTGCAGAGCTCCTGATGTGCCTAAACAGTAAAAAAAAAACCACAAGTGACATAATTTTGGAAAGTAGACTCCCAAGGAACTTTTCTAAATGTGCCCCCCTTCTGGAACTAATCTTTCCTGTAAAGTAAATTAGTAGTGCATTGAGGTGTGGTACAATTTGAAACAATCCTTCATACACAGGCCAGGTTTTTTCGGGGCAGGTGTCGCATTGGTAAGTGGTGTCCTTGCGTATTCCCCTTTTGTAACACACTCGGCACCTTTTTTGCGGCTTACCTTTGCTTCCAGTTGGCGGGACCACCCCCGGGAAATGCTGACCTGGTATGATACGAGCACCTTCAGTTCCAGAAGTACTGGGGCCCGCTGTTTCCTGAGCGCCAAACATCAGGGCTTAACCACTACCTCCTGGAACTGAAGGTACGTCGTATCGCTGTTGCGTGCACATCGTGACAGCAGGAAAGCGTTGAGCATTGCCATTTGGACGATGTGCACGGACAGCTTCTTGTACCACACCTTGGCCTTTCTCAAAGCACTGTACGGTTGGAGGAGTTGATCAGAGAGATCAACACCCCCCATGTATTTATTGTACCCCAGTACACAGTCCGGTTTGCGGACCTGTGTAGAGGTACCCCGTACAGTGCTGAGGGCGCTGCCATCACCATGTATGGTGGTCAAGAGAAGGACATCCCTCTTGTACTTGACCACCAACAGGTGGTCGCTACATTGGGCTCTGCTCTCACCCTTTCTGAGCATCTGCCCAAGTAGCGTCTTCGGGAGGCCTCTGATTTTTGCGGACGGTACCGCAAGCTGCGGTACCTCGCGCAGAGAGGGATTTGTAGAGTGGGACGCTGGAATAAAAGTTATCGGTGTAAAGGTGATAACCTTTATCCAGCAGTGGGTGCACCAAATCCCACACAATTTTCCCACTCACTCCCAGGACGGGGGGACACTCAGGGGGTTCAATCCTGGTGTCCTTTCCTTCGTAAACTCTAAAGCTGTGCGTGTACCCTGAGATACTCTCGCACAGCTTGTAGAGTTTAATTCCGTACCTTGCCCTCTTGCTGGGCAGGTACTGGCGGAATCTGAGCCGTCCCTTAAAATGAACCAAGGACTCATCCACGCAGATGTCCCTTTGGGGCACGTACACTTCAGCAAACTTTTTGCTGAAGTGTTCGATGACCGGCCGAACTTTGAACAGACGGTCAAAGTTGGGGTCATTTTGTGGGGGACACTGTGCATTATCATTATAATGCAGGAATTTGTGGATGGCCTCAAAACGCGTCCGAGCCATGACCATTCGGAACAGTGGAGTGTTGTATAAAATATCAACACTCCAATATTGCCGAAGTTCTGGCTTCTTCAGGATCCCCATATGGAGGACCAGGCCCCAAAACTGCATCATTTCACCTGCGTCTACAGGAGACCAGTTGGAAAATGATGACACTGGGTTTTGCGCCAAAAATTGCCGAGCGTACAAATTAGTTTGCTCCACCACGAGGTTAATAAAATCCTCAGAGAAAAAGACTTTGAAAAAGTCTATTTCTCTGAGGCCCGTGGTGTCAAACTTGATTCCTGATTCTGCCACAAAATCAGGAATCAGTGGCTCGTAATTTTCGGGGGGCGGGGTCCATATGGGGTCCGAAGAGGGGTGCGCTGGTTCATTTTCAGGGGTGGGCGCTGCCTCATCTTCTGTCCTGGGGCGTCTGCGTGGCGGTTCCGCAGGACCCGAGGAGGAAGAGGAGGAAGAAGAAGAAGAGGATGAAGAATCTGAAAAGTAAAGAAATGTGGGATCCTCTCCCTCGCTATCAGTGTCGGAGGCAAGTAAAGCGTATGCCTCTTCCACTGAATAGCGCTGTTGGGAAGAACGTGACGAGCGGGACATTTTTTTTGTGAATGTGGTGCTTTGTGTGAACTTTATTTATAACTGTGTGTGTGGGGGGGGATAGTGGTTGGTGCAAACTATGCTGAAAGGAAAAAGCTAAAAGAAAAGAAAGAGAATAGGGAAAAAAATGCCTGTGAAAAAAAGTCTAAACCAGCAGGCACGACTCTGATAAGTGACCGGTGTCACTTATCAAAGTTCCGTGGCTGCCGGATGTGCGCACAGGAGTGGCGGAAAGGGAAGTGAAAAAAAAAAAAAAAAACGGCAGGAACGAGCTCTGATAAGTGACCGGTGTCACTTATCAAAGTTCCGCGGCTGCCGGATGTGCGCACAGGAGTGGCGGAAAGGGAAGTGAAAAAAAAAAACGGCAGGAACGAGCTCTGATAAGTGACCGGTGTCACTTATCAAAGTTCCGCGGCTGCTAGATGTGCGCACGGGAGTGGCGGAAAGTGGAGTGAAAAAAAAAAACTGCAGGAACGAACTCTGATAAGTGACTGGTGTCACTTATCAAAGTTCCGCGGCTGCTGGATGTGCGCACAGGAGTGGCGGAAAGGGGAGTGAAAAAAAAAAAAATGCAGGAACGAGCTCTGATAAGTGACTGGTGTCACTTATCAAAGTTCCGCGGCTGCTGGATGTGCGCACAGGAGTGGCGGAAAGGGGAGTGAAAAAAAAAAAGACGGCAGGAGCGAGCTCTGATAAGTGACTGGTGTCACTTATCAAAGTTCCGCGGCTGCTAGATGTGCGCACAGGAGTGGCGGAAAGGGGAGTGAAAAAAAAAAAAAAAACGGCAGGAACGGGCTCTGATAAGTGACCGGTGTCACTTATCAAAGTTCCGCGGCTGCTAGATGTGCGCACGGGAGTGGCGGAAAGTGGGGTGATGTCACTTATCAAAGTTCCGCGGCTGCTGGATGTGCGCACAGGAGTGGCAGAAAGGGGAGTGAAAAAAAAAAAAAAACTGCAGGAACGAGCTCTGATAAGTGACTGGTGTCACTTATCAAAGTTCCGCGGCTGCTGGAAGTGCGCACAGGAGTGGCGGAAAGGGGAGTGAAAAAAAAAAAAACGGCAGGAACGAGCTCTGATAAGTGACCGGTGTCACTTATCAAAGTTCCGCGGCTGCTAGATGTGCGCACGGGAGTGGCGGAAAGTGTGTGAAAAAAAAAAAACTGCAGGAACGAGCTCTGATAAGTGACTGGTGTCACTTATCAAAGTTCCGCGGCTGCTAGATGTGCGCACGGGAGTGGCGGAAAGTGGGGTGAAAAAAAAAAAAACCTGCAGGAACGAGCTCTGATAAGTGACTGGTGTCACTTATCAAAGTTCCGCGGCTGCTGGAAGTGCGCACAGGAGTGGCGGAAAGGGGAGTGGAAAAAAAAAAAAAACTGCAGGAACGAGCTCTGATAAGTGACTGGTGTCACTTATCAAAGTTCCGCGGCTGCTGGAAGTGCGCACGGAGGGGGGTGCAAAAGAAAAACGAGCACGAGTGTTGATCGGTGAACTGCGTCACCAATCAACGCTCGGCGGCTGCTAAATGTGTGCAAAGGGGGGGTAAAAAGAGGGGGAAAGGGAAGGGGGGAATGGGGGGATTGGGGTGGATCGGGCAGGGATCGGGGCTCAAAAACTCACGTTTGTAATCTCTCCTCTTTCTTCTCTCTCTTTCTTCTCTCTTCTTCTCTCTCTTCTTTCTTCTCTCTTCTTTCTTCTTCTCTTTCTCTCTCTTCTTTCTCTTCTTCTTCTTCTCTCTTCTTTCTTCAGCAGGAGTTGTGGTGTCACAGGCTACTGTGGCACCACAAGGCCCAGCACAGGAGGAGATCTGGCGTGTGACCGCACTGCAGGAATCCTCAGCAAGTGTGAGGACCCCTGCAGTGCGGTCAGACAGGTCAGATCCAGTTTGCTGACAGGTCACAGAGCGGTCACATCGCTGCTGTGACCTGTCATTGGTGGGATCGATGATCACATCGATCCCACCAATCAGAGGAGACCCTTGTTTTGCCGGTTGCTAGGCACCGGCCTAGTAATCGGAGCTCACTGCTCCGATTCCTAGGCAGGTCACCGGCAGGTCAGGAAGCAGGGCACAGAGCGGTCACACCGCTGCTGTGCCCTGTGATTGGCGCGATCGTCGATGACATCGATCGCGCCAATCAGCAGCTGCAGGCCCTACTGGGCCTGTCCTAGGCTCCGGCCTAGGATCGGTGCTATTACTGCACCGATCCAGGCAGGTACAGGCAGGGCACAGCGCGGATACACCGCGGCTGTGCCCTGCGATTGGCGCGATCGATGTGATCGGCGATCGCGCCAATCCAGGGGGGGTCTGCTCCTTTCTATGCCCAGGCCTAGGATCGAGTACATCGGTACTCGATTCTAGCCTGGGATCTCACTGTTTCAGCCCATCGGATTGGCTGAAACAGTGAGAAAGGCTGCGATTGGCTGTTCAGAATTGAACAGCCAATCACAGCGATCGGGAGTGAGGATGGGCGGTGACAGACCCCGGGATGCCGGCGCCATCTCTCCTGAGGTAAGATGGCGTCGGAATTTTAATGCGATCATTGCGACTTAAGTCGCAATGTCGCATTAAAGGGCTGGACGTACTATCCCGTCCCCGGTCATACGGGCCCAGGTACCATGAACGGGATAGTACGTCCGATGGCAGTAAGGGGTTAATATACCCATCTACCGTGGTCTTAGGTACCCAGCGCTGTTCTGGTCCTCTTCTAAGTCACACAATGCCGTTTCAGACCCTGTCCATCACACTGGGCTCTGTGTGACTTGGAAGTTGGTTGTACAATGTAAGCCAATAGGGTATCAGCGCGGCTCCATAGACTGACAATATAACAGACTTATGGGTCACAGAGCGCAGTGTGGTGTGATCAGGATGGTCTGATTTGCTGTCTTATGACTTGGAAGACTGGAACATTGCTGGATACCAAAGAAAGACAGCGATAAGTGAGTACATTAATACATGTTAGACTACACGTCCATTTTATACTAGTTTGGGAGTGATGGGGGGTATGGGAGTGCTTCTTTAATGGTGCGCTTTACGGACAAAATCGTCATGTCTGAATACATCATTATTCATTACTGATCACTGTTACTCCAAACAGTACAAAGAACAGAGCTGTGTATAGTCCTACCTTTAATTGAACAGGGTGCCCAATCTCTGCTCCATTTGCCTATGGCACTGCCAGAGAGAGTGCCGTATTCGGCTATTTTTAGCAGTAGTGGTTTCTTTTGGGTAGAAAAGTGTAGAAACTACTAATCTCCCAAAGTTGACATCAGATTGTTTTATTGGATAAATCCTTCAACATATATTATGCTACATACAGTAAAGAGCAAAAGTTTGGACACACCTTCTCATTTAAAGATTGTTCTGTATTTTCATGACTATGAAAATTGTACATTCACACTGAAGGTATCAAAACTATGAATTAACACATGTGGAATTATATACTTAACAAAAAAGTGTGTAACAACTGAAATTGTCTTATATTCTAGGTTCTTCAAAGTAGCCACCTTTTGCTTTGATGACTGCTTTGCACACTCTTGGCATTCTCGTGATGAGCTTCAAGAGGTAGTCACCGGAAATGGTCTTCCAACAATCTTGAAGGAGTTCCCAGAGATGCTTAGCACACTTAGGTGTGCCCTGTCAGGTTTAATAAGTGGGATTTCTGGCCTTATAAATGGGGTTGGGACCATCAGTTGTGTTGTGCAGAAGTCTGGTGGATACACAGCTGATAGTCTTACTGAATAGACTGTTAGCTGCTTTTTTCTTGCCATAATACAAATTCTAAGTAAAGAAAAACGAGTGGCCATCATTACTTTAAAAAATGAATGTCAGTCAGTCTGAAAAACTGGGAAAACTTTGAAAGTGTCCCCAAGTGCAGTTGCAAAAACCATCAAGTGCTACAAAAAAACTGGCTCACGTGAGGACCGCCCCATGAAAGGAAGACCAAGAGTCACCTCTGCTTCTGAGGATAAGGGTATGTTTCCACGGTCAGGAAACAGTCCGGATTAGCTGCGTGTTTGACGCTGTGCGTTGGCGCAGCGTCAAACGCAGCGTCCAGATGTTACAGCATAGTGGAGGGGATTCAAGAAATCCCGTCTCCACTATGCTTACAAACACGCAGGTGGAAGACCTGCGTTTCCGGACATGCGGCGCATCTTTTTAGACCGCATCATGTCCTATTCCCTTGCGGCGACGCAAGGGAAATAACACAGGGCTATGTAGCCCTGCGGTCATTCCGCATGTGTTCCGGATGTGTTCCATGAACACATCCGGAATGAGCGCGCGTTCAGTAGGGGGCGGGGCTTTGGGCGGAGCGGACTTTCCGCTCCGTCCAAAGCGCTGTGTTTCCTGAGCGTGGAAACACAGCGCTTTGGACGGAGCGGAAATTCCGCACCGCCCAAAGCCCCGCCCCCTTTCTGACGCGCGCTCTTTCCGGTTATGTTCCGGACACCTCCGGAACACATCCGGAAAGAATGCAGGGCTGCATAGCCCTGTGTTATTTACCTTGCGGCGACGCAGCGTCGCCGCAAGACGCTAGGACATGCTGCGGTCTGAAAAGACGCGCCGCATGTCCATAAACGCAGGTCTTCCGCCTGCGTATTTTTACGCATACTGGAGACTGGATTTCTTGAAATCCCCTCCACTATGCTGTAACATCTGGACGCTGCGTGTTTGACGCTGCGCCAACGCACAGCGCCAAACACGCAGCAAATCCGGAGTGTTTCCTTATCGTGGAAACATACCCTTAGTTTATCCGAGTCACCAGCCTCAGAAATCGCAGGTTTACAGCAGCTCAGATTAGAGACCAGGTCAATGCCACAGAGAGTTCTAGCAGTAGACACATTTCTACAACAACTGTTAATAGGAGACTTTGTGCAGCAGGCCTTTATGGTAAAATAGCTGCTAGGAAACCACTGCTAAGGACAGGCAACAAGCAGAAGAGACTTGTTTGGGCTAAAGAACACAAGGAATGGACATTAGACCAGTGGAAATCTGTGCTTTGGTCTGATGAGTCCAAATTTGAGATCTTTGGTTTCAACCACCGTGTCTTTGTGCGACGCAGAAAAGGTGAACGGATGGACTCTACATGCCTGGTTCCCACCGTGAACCATGGAGGAGAAGGTGTGATGGTGTGGGGGTACTTTGCTGGTGACAATGTTGGGGATTTATTCAAAATTGAAGGCATACTGAACCAGCATGGCTACCACAGCATCTTGCAGCGGCATGCTATTCCATCCGGTTTGCGTTTAGTTGGACCATCATTTATTTTTCAACAGGACAATGACCCCAAATACACCTCCAGGCTGTGTAAGGGCTATTTGACCAAGAAGGAGAGTGATGGGGTGCTACGCCAGATGACCTGGCCTTCACAGTCACCAGACCTGAACCCAATCGAGATGGTTTGGGGTGAGCTGGACCGCAGAGTGAAGGCAAAAGGGCCAACAAGTGCTAAGCATCTCTGGGAACTCCTTCAAGATTGTTGGAAGACCATTTCCGGTGACTACCTCTTGAAGCTCATCAAGAGAATGCCAAGAGTGTGCAAAGCAGTCATCAAAGCAAAAGGTGGCTACTTTGAAGAACCTAGAATTTAAGACATATTTTCAGTTTCACTTTTTTTGTTAAGTATATAATTCCACATGTGTTAATTCATAGTTTTGATGCCTTCAGTGTAAATGTACAATTTTCATAGTCATGAAAATACAGAAAAATCTGTAAATGAGGTGTGTCCAAACTTTTGTCTGAACTGTACATCAGAAACATAAGTCTTGTGTCACGGAGTATGACACGACCCAACGGGTGGTCGGTCAGCGGACGGCGCAACGCACTCACAATGGGATGGAAAAAGCGAGAGGAAGGCCCTCACAATAGGGAATGAGGGATGTCCCCACCTGAGCTCAAACATGAGCCTGTCCCTGCACTCCCCTAACGCCCTATGCAAGTCCTTGCCCCTGCTGCCGTCAGGATAACTCGTCCTTGTTGTCACCTATTACTGCCCTGGCTAGTGCACTGGTCGAGAAGGAGCACTAGCCTCACCTCTGCAGATAATAAACACAGGGGGAAGTGACAAACAATAAAGGGACAAGGTAACAAAAAACACCAAGCTTAGCTTAAGAACATCGCTGCTAAGCTCCACACAGCAGATAGCACAGCAACTAGACTGCTGACACCAGAGACCTGCTCCTGCTAGGCTGGTTTCCAGAAAGGACCTGTATCGCCAGCTGATGCATCAGGTGACCTTTTAAAGGATGGTGTGAGTGGTCACCACCCACATTAGCTGACCCAGGCGCAGTGCAAATAAACCAGATTGCCAGCGGTGTCATGACAACATTCGGGTCTCCAGAGCTGAGAAACTTCCTGTCATGCGCAGTGCATGATCAAGAAGTCTCTCAGATCAGTGTGCACAACATGCAGCGCTGACAGTTTATATAGCATGCAGATATTTCATCTGCATGCTATAGAAGCGGTCAGGCTGCAAAAAATGATTGTCCCATAGTGGGACAAAGTGTAAAACGAAGAATGAAATAAAAAAAAAAAAAAAGTTTAAATTGTAAAAATACTTAGCATAAACGTTTTTTTTTTTTATCACTAAACAAATATTTGAATGAAAAAAAATCTAAACTATGAAAGTACACACATTTGGTTTCGCCACGTCCGTAACGACCCGACCTATAAAACTGTCCCACTAGTTAACCCCTTTAGTGTACACCATAAAAAAGGCAAAAAACAATGCTTTATCATACCACCGAACAAAAAGTGGAATAACACGCGATCAAAAAGACTGTTAGGCTATGGTTCCACGGTCCGGAACCACAGCGTTTTGGACGGGGCGGAAAGTCCGCTCCGCCCAAAGCCCCGCCCCCTTGTGACCGCGCGATGAATCCGGATGTGCTCATTGAACACATCTGGAATCACCGCAGCACTAGATATGCCTGTGTTATTTCCCTTGCGGCGACGGAGCGTCGCCGCAAGGGAAAAGGATATTCTGTGATCTGAAAAGACGCGCCGCATGTCCGTTAACGCAGGTCTGCCGCCTGTGTGTTTTTACGCTTAGTGGAGACTGGATTTCTTGAAATCCCCTCCACTATGCTGTAACATCTGGACGCTGCGTGTTTGACACTGTGCCATCGCAGCTGCTACTGCACAGGCACGGGGCAGCGCCATGTTGGTGGAGGACATTTTTTTTTTTTCCTCCAGCAAGATGGCGGCGCCTGTGCAGACACCGCCATTGGATCTCTATACAAACTGATAGTTACTATTGTGCTGGGGCGGCGGGCGCCATTTTAAATTTTTTTTTTTCCCTCAAGTAAATTTGCAAGGGGATAAAAGTGCACATTACACATGCGTTTATGCTGACTGTGTAGGTTACTATGCATAATCCTTTTGTCAGGTTCCCTTTAACCCTTCCTGTGCTTCACAGAAGTCTTTGGAATGTGGAAAAAAAATGAACATTTAACTTTTTTTCACAAGAAAATTACTTCATACCCAATTTTTTTTTATTTTGACAAGGGTAACAAGAAAAAATGGACCCAAAAATTTGTTGTGTAATTTTTCCTGAGCATGCTGATACCCCATATGAGAGAGAAAAAACACTGTTTGTGCGCGCCGCTGGGCTCGGAAGGGAAGAAGCGTCATTTGACTTTTGGCCCCAAATTTTGCATTTTCTTAACCCTGCTATTCTCTTTGTTACCTCTATACACTTGTTATCTTCCGGTCATTTTTGTCCGGACCTAATAAAGTCTTGATTTTTAGCTAATTTAATTGTTTTAATTGAATAATTTTTGCAGTATTATATTGTATGTGAACCTGGTTGTTTATAAACAAATGAAAAATGGAAAGAAAAACTTACTTTTTATTTTTTTGTGTCAAAACATTTAACATGACTTTATTGGAATATTTATGCGTATTGCATATTTGCACATACAAAAATAATTATTTATCCAACTGTAAACTATAATAACAATAAACTAAATGTAATTATATTATTTTCCAACAAAAAAAAAATTTAAGTTTAGTTTTTTTTATGTAAAATGATAAATAAGTCACACGGTGCAAAATTTACTTTTTGCAATTGTCACAGGTATAATTGACATGTCTTGCATAAATATTTTTCACATCTGTAACATCACATTTGATTTGTGATTGCTTGATGTTGGACAGAAGTCGCATCGTTTCCGTTTTAGGCTGGTTGCGTTGCTGGTACTACTACTCGCATACCTTGATTTTTTTTCGGCTTTCTCTAGCTTGTTTTCCTATGTATACCTGTGCATTTAGAGCGTACGCACTTTTGCTGTCGCAGAGTCCATATTTTGATGCCATAAAATGCTGGCTTACTTGGACTATACTGCCTGAACGGACACCTACCTCTGAACGAGACCAATTGCTCATCTACAGTCACATTGTCACCAGGATTATAAAATATTGGTAGAATTTCTACCCATTTGTTATTTTACATGAACAGCAGGGTAAAAATACTTGGCACATAACTATACTGGAAGGTAATCCATCAGCAGTATTGTAATGAGAAAATGTATGTATGTGTAAATCTGCATGGACCAAAAGGACCTAAATAAATTGATAAATAGTAGTAGATGTAATATATAGTCCAAAATTAGATTATAGCTCCATTATTTTAATCATAAAATGGCTGGAGATCACTATAAAAGGCTATCGGTCATTTTTGAACGAAGAGTACAAGTGTATAAAAAATTGTGGAGCAAAAAGTAAACAAAAAAACAAACAAAAAAAAATACCCATAGTAAGAACCCCTCAAATGAGGAAAAGTCAATCAACCACAAGTTTCAGAACCGCATCTTGAATATTTTAAAAAAAAATATTAAAGTTCAAAATCGGTCTTTTTTTAACCGAAGATAACAGCAGAGTTGGGTAACAGAGGATATGGCCCCAAACAATATGTTGTGCAATTTCTCCTGAGTACGTTGACACCCCATATGTGGGGGAATGCTACTTTTCAGGCACAGTGCAAAGCTCAGAAGGGAAGATGAGCCATATCAGAATTCAGATTTTGCTGGAATGGTTTGTCACATTGGCAGAGCCCCTGAGGTGCAAGAACAACAAACCCCCTATATGCAAACTTATTTTACAAACTATAGTCCCCATTGAATTTTTCTAGAGGTGCAGTGATCAGGGCTGTGGAGTCGGTAAGCCACAGTTGCGACTTCGACTCCTGGATTTTATCAGGTTCCGGCTCCGACTCCTTCATAAATGGCCAATTCGTAACAATAAATTTACTGTTGTAAAATATTAACATCGTGCTTATTCAGTTTCTCACCATCATATTATAAGTAATCAGACCACTTAGAGCAAAAACTATATTTATTAGAATACAATTAGAATATAGCAAATAACTTTTATAAACTTTTCTAAACTCTTGTAAGTAAATATGCAATAAACACTGTTATGCAGTTAATAAGAAATCTATAAATTTGTCCTCAGAAAAAGTATTGCCTCTGTCAGATCCTCCTTCATGGATGCCCTCAAATCTGATCTACCGTATATACTCATGTATAAGCCGACCCGTGTATAAGCCGACCCCCCTAATTTTGCCACAAAAAACTGGGAAAACTTATTGACTCACGTATAAGCCTAGGGTGAAAAAATGATTATGCCCCCATATGATGCTCCACAGATTATGCCCCCATATATTCCACATATTATGCCCCCGTATGCTCCAGATTATGGCCCCATATGCTCCAGATTATGCCCCATATGCTCCAGATTATGCCCCATATATTCCACAGCTTATGCCCCCAAATGCTCCATATTATGCCCCATATGCTCCAGATTATGCCCCATATGTTCCACAGATTATGCCCCCATATGCTCCAGATTATGCCCCCATATGCTCCAGATTATGCCCCATATGCTCCAGATTATGCCCCATATGCTCCAGATTATGCCCCATATGTTCCACAGCTAATGCCCCCATATGTTCCAGATTAAGCCCCATATGTTCCAGATTATGCCCCATATGTTCCACAGCTAATGCCCCCATATGCTCCAGATTATGCCCCATATGTTCCACATTTTATGCCCCCATATGCTCCAGATTATGCCCCATATGTTCCACATCTTATGCCCCCATATGCTCCAGATTATGCCCCATATGTTCCACAGCTTATGCTCCAGATTATGCCCCATATGTTCCACAGTTTATGCCCCCATATGCTCCAGATTATGCCCACATATGCTGCACAATTATGCCCCATAGTATAGGCCTCATAGTATAGCCCTCATATGCTGCTGCAAAAAAAAAAATGACATACTCACCTCTCGTCGCTGGGGGCCAGGTGCCGGTGTCCTAAGCAGGCGATGACACCGGCGCGCTATGGGGGCACCGCTCGCTCAGGACCCCGGCACCGGAGATATTTACCTGTTCCTCGGTCCACAGCAGCGCACTGCTCCCTCGGTCTGACTCCTCTGTGTGTGAATGATCAGGCAGGGGCAGGGCGCGCACTAACGACGTCATCGCGCCCTCTGTCTGATCATTCCCACACACAAAGGAGTCAGACCGAGGGAGCAGTGCGCTTTATGAACGACTTTACCAGCGTCGCAGGTGGGACTAGGTTTTCCCAACGATCGCAAGAGGTCGTTATACAGATCGCTGATCTCTGATGAGATCTTTGTGTTTGGAAGCTAACTAGCGACCACATAGCAATCGCACTAGCGATCTCGCCAGGTCGTGTCGTGATCGCTAGTGCGATCGCTAAGTGTGACAGTGCCTTTAGTTTATTCACAGCCTTTCGTGATGGAGTCTGGACTAACATCCACTGGACATGGTTATGAAGACAGCCGAGTGTGACTGCAATGCAGTTTCCATAACTCCTATAGAAATGTATGTAGGTTACAGAAATAACATAACACAGCGGCTCCTGGCTGTTTCTGTAGCTCCATCTTTATGAAAGGCTGAGATGGTCTATGTATTCAGCTGCGTGATTTTATGTGCTGCTAGTATAAGGAAGTTTGCACATTAAAATTTTAGATGTTTTAAGTCAAACAATTACATAAAATCTTATTCTGTTTTGGCAATACCTGTTGAATAGATATTTCTGAACATAAAGCAATGATTGCCTTCATAGTGTAAAGTTAATCTGTCACCAAAAATTTGCTTCCCCATCTGAGAGCAGCAGAATGTAGAGAGCCTGATTCTAGTGATGTATCACTTACTGGGCTTCTTGTTGCAGTTTTGATTAAAAAAAAAACCCTATTGTTTTCTCTGCTGATCGGACAGTTCTTTAAATGCTGAGCCCTGTAGAACCCCCGTCCTCATCAGTGATTCGTAGCTTTCTGTATACACTATGTGCAAAGGCAGAAAGTTGCTAATCATTGGTGTGGATGGGGTTACACAGAATTTATAGATATGGAGGGCTACATGATGCTGGTTTACTAGCCCACTAGTGGTGATCTGCTGACGAAACAGATTTTTACCAAAAGTACAGCATGCAGCCCAGTAAGTGACACAATGCTGGAATCAGGGGCTCTGTCTTTCCATTATGCCATTGTCAGATTTGCTGCCAAAAACCTGGTGACTGTTTCCCTTTAAAGGGAGCTTCTTCCCCCCCCCCCCCCTCCCCTGGCTGTTTTGAAGTAAGAGAGCCACCTTCAGCAGCATTAAGGGTATGTTTCCATGGTAAGGAAACGCTGCGTGTTTGACGCTGTGTACAGCCGCAGCGTCAAACACGCAGCGTCCAGATGTTACAGCATAGTGGAGGGGATTTCATGAAATCCCGTCTCCACTATGCGAGTAAACACGCAGGTGGTAGACCTGCGTAAACGGACATGCGACTCATCTTTTCAGATCGCAGCATGTCCTTTTACCTTGCGGCAACGCTCCGTCGCCGCAAGGTAAATAGAGTCCTATCTAGCGCTTCGGCGATTCCGGATGTGTTCAATGAGCACTTACGGATTTCCCGCGCGTTCAGAAGGGGGCGGGGCTTTGGGCGGAGCGGACTTTTTGCTTCGTCCAAAACGCCAGGTTTCCTTAACGTGGAAACATACCCTAAGGCAGCAGTGTGTGAAAGTGGCTCTTTTAGGCTATGTGCACACGTTGCGGTGTTTTCGCGTTTTTTTCGCTGCAAAAATGCTTAAACGCATGAATTAAGCATCCTATTTAGAATGAATTCCGCAGTTTTTGTGCACATGGTGCGTTTTTTTCCGCAAAACAAACGCATCATGTTCATTAATTTCGTGGTAAATCTGCGTATTTCCCGCTATATTATTGACCTAGAATGTTCATGAAAAATTTGCGGTAAAAACGCATGCGGTTTTTCTGGGAAAAAGTCCGGTTTTCCTCAGGAAATTTCTGCAAACATTCCGCAACACTGAAATATTTAGTTTTATAAATCGGCCCTCATACCTTGAATGTGTCTAAGAGGCATGTCCTCTTCCAGTGGCTAATCCTCTACGCAGCCGTCCATTATGGCTCTTCAGCGTCACCGCGCCTGCTCCTTCTTCTTTTTTTTTTCTTTCCTTTGTGTCCGGCGCCTGCGCTCTTGTATCAGTCCCCGGGCATGCGCAGTATGCGCTGCCCGGGAACTGTCACAAGACTCCAGCGCACTGCGGCGAGGGATCAGGGGAAAGGCTGTGACGCAGGCGTTGCTGGGGCACAGAAGTAAAGGAGCCACCTTTACACACTTCTTCCTTCGTGCTGCTGAAGGTGTCTCTTTTACTTCAAAACGGCCGGGGGGTTAACAAGTTCCCTTTAAATGTTTTGTGCATTGTCATATTCTAGTAGCATTTTTAAAGGGATACTCAAGTCAAATTAATTACAACACTGATTGTTGAAATAAAAACAAGTTCAATCTAACTTTCCTGTTAACAGCTGAGAAAATAAAGTTGAGTCTATGTTAATGAAGCTGCAAGGGCAGAGAAGGTGGGCAGACTCCCAGTTAGTGCATTGATTATTTATTATTATACATTTATATAGCGCCATTTATTCCATGGCGCTTTACATATGAAAAGGGAAAAATATAGACAGGTACAATAAACATGTGCTAGACAAGGGACACACAAGTACAGAAGGAGAGAGGACCCTGCCCGCGAGGGCTCACAGTCTATTGATCATGAGTTATTGCCTACCTATCTTTACCTGTTCAGTGCCAATAATGCACTATTCTCACCAAAACAGCCCCAAAAAGTAGCACTTTGGAAAACCTCAGAGTTCTGCACTTGTGGTCTCATTTCTCAGTTAAAATGAACCTGTCAGCAGGATTTTGCTAAGTAACCTACAGACATTGTCAGGTTGGTGCTGTTAAATTGCTTAAAATGATACTAGGGGTGAAGAAATCTGTCTTGGATCTTGTGTAATCAGTGTAAGGGTAGGTGCACACAGTCAGTAAACGCTACAGGTTGGACGCTGCATACTTGCACAGCGTCCAGGTGATACACTTGCACAGCGTCCAGATGATACAGCATAGTGAATGGGATATCAAGAAACCATGTGCCGCTAAGACGGACGTGCGGCGCGTCTTTCCAGACTGCAGCATGTCTGTCTTGCGGAGACGCGAGCATCCGCAAGATAAATTTCACCCGTACAATGTATTGGAAGCGGTACAATGTATTGGAAGCGGTACAATGTATTGGACGTGGTGAATTCATACGGTTCAGTGAACACATACAGTGAGCGCCGCGCCCTTTGCCTGATCATTCACTGCCGAGGACACAGAAGGAGGGCCAGCGCGCAGGTGCCGGGGTCCTGAGCGAGCGGTGGCACCTGACCCCCATATTGCGCCGGTGTCACTGCCTGCTCAGGACACCGGCACCTGGCCCCCAGCGACGAGAGGTGAGTATGTCATTTTTTTTTTTTTTTGCAGCAGCAGCATAAGGGACGTATATACTATGGGGCATAATCTGCAGCATATGGGGCATAATCTGCAGCATATGGGGCATAATCTGCAGCATATGGGGCATAATCTGGAGCATATGGGGGCATAATCTGTGAAGCATATGGGGGCATAATCTGTGAAGCATATGGGGGCATAATCTGTGAAGCATATGGGGGCATAATCTGTGAAGCATATGGGGGCATAATCTGTGAAGCATATGGGGGCATAATCTGTGGAGCATATGGGGGCATAATCTGTGGAGCATATGGGGGCATAATCTGTGGAGCATATGGGGGCATAATCTGTGGAGCATATGGGGGCATAATCATTTTTTACCCTAGGCTTATACGCGAGTCAATAAGTTTTCCCAGTTTTTTGTGGCAAAATTAGGGGGGTCGGCTTATACTTGAGTATATACGGTAAATTGGGTTCAGTGCACGATGTGCTGTAAATGTTTTCAGAATAATTTGGGAATGTTATAAAATGTTCTATTCCTGATCTAGGCTTTTGGTTGAGATGAATCTGTGCTGCACTTTCTTTACATGCACAGTAGTGAGGCAGTGCAGTGGCTTACCAACTCCACAGCCCTGCTGACAAGTTCCCTCTGAGGGTGATCTAACACGTGCAGTGTTTGCTGCAGAAATACCTGCAACTGAAAATTTGTTCCACTCATCTGGATGAGCTTATTTGAGATGAATGGGACATTTGCAAACATTTTTGTACACAATCTTTAGCAAATACTCAGTGTGAACATACCCTAAGGGCCCCATCACACGCTTCAATGTCCCAACGATCCGACGTGGATGGGATCGCTGGGACATCGTTAGCTGATCGCTGGTGAGCTGTCACATGGGCAGACTCGCCAGTGATGAGGACCAGCGAGCACACTGGTATCCAGGGTACACAGGCCGTGCGGCGCTTGGTTACCCGATGTGTACCCTGGATACCAGCTCCCAGCTTCTACTGTAGCACTGGGGCTCGCTGATTGTTGGTCTCCCGCTGTCACACGCAGCGATGCGCACTGGCCAGCGGGACACCAACGATGGAAAAATGGTCCAGGCTATTTGACGACTATCAGCAATACCCAGCAGGGGGGGTGCGGTCGTCGCTGCGTGTCACATGTAGCGAGATCGCTGGCTAGGTCGCTGTTGCGTCACAAAATCAGTGATGCTTCCGCGATCTCGCTAGCGATCTCGCTTAGTGTGACGGGGGCGTAACACTACTAGAATTGCATGTAGTTTTCTGCTTATTTTGTTTTGGCCTTGACCCATGTTTAATGATGTTAAGTTCCGCAACGTGTGAACTTAGCCTCAGACCTGATGTTTTATATTAAGTTCCAATATTGACTTGTTATCTAAATTACATTTGACAAGAAAAGAAACAAGAGGGCAAAAATTGCTGCGGGGAAAGTTCAAATGATCAGGAGGAAAATAAGTTACACTCCTCATTCTATTAACATAGACTTTGGACGGGTAAGTAGTCTAAGGGTACGTGTCCACGTACCGGAATCAATGCGCTTTGGACGGAGCGGAAATCCCGCTTCGTCCAAAGCCTCGCCCCCTTCTGAACGCGTGGTGATTACAGATGTGTTCATTGAACACATCCGGAATCACCGCACCCCTACATAGGACTGTTATATACCTTGCGGCGACAGTGTCGCCGCAAGGTAAATGGACATGCTGCAATCTAAAAAGACGCGCCGCATGTCAGGTTTAGCGAGTGTCACCCGCGTAATCGGACGCATAGTGGAGATGGGATTTCATAAAATCCCCTCCACTATGCAGGAACATCTGGACGCTGCGGATTAAACGCTGCGGTAGGACGCAGCGTTCAATTCGCACCTAATACTGAGTGTTTCCTGACCGTGGAAACATACCCCTAGGCTATGTGCACACGTTCAGGAATTGCCACGGAAATTTCCGCGGCAGTCCCGCACCTCCCTGCCGCGGGAAATACGCATTTTATAGGTATGCGTATTCCCGCTAAAAACTAGCGTTTTGCAAGCATAGTTAGCTTGCAGAATGCTAGCGTTTTCCAAGCGATCTGTAGCATCGTTTGGAAAACTGTTTGAAATGTTGGTCACACGAGTCAAACAAGTGTGAGCAACTTTTTACTATTGATGCTGCCTATGCCGCATCAATAGTAAAAAGATCTAATGTTAAAAATAAAAAAAATCGTGCTCTTCTCACCTTCTGGCGGCCCCCGCAGCCTTCCTGGTCCTCGCAATGCTCCCGGCAACTCCCGTTCCCAGTGATGCATAGCTGCAATGACCCAGATGACATAGCATCACGCGAGACCGCTACGTCATCTGGGGTGATTCTCGCAAGGCATCCCTGGGAACGGGAGTTGCCGGGAGCGTCGCTGAGGAGCAGGAAAGCTGTGGGGGGCCGCCGGAAGGTGAGAATAGCACGATTTATTTTATTATTGTTTTAACAGGGATATGGTACCCAGGGCCTGGAGGAGAGTCTTCGCGGAAAAAAACGCAGCATGTGCACAAAAATTGCAGGATGCTTAATGCATGCGTTTTTTGCAGCGCAAAAACGCTAAAAAAAACGCGAAAAATCCTCAACGTGTGGACATAGCCTTAGGGTGCAGAAATATATTGTTAGATTATATTTTGCATGGAGGGGACCACGAGAGGGGTTACCATATATACTCGCGTATAAACCGAGATTTTCAGCCCAGTTTTTAGGGCTGAAAGTCCCCCTTTCGGCTTATACGCAAGTCATATACCGGGGGTCAGATCATACCTACCCCTCCGCTGGCGCGTCTCTGCAGCCCCCCTGCTTCTCCCACGATCTCAGGCTCCTTCTTGCAGCTGTCACATGGTACCGCTCATTAAAGTCATGAACATGCACATATTCATGACTTTAATGAGCGGTACCAGGTGACCGCTGTAGGAAGGAAGAGCTGCGGGAGAAGAGCAGGGGCTGCAGAGACCCGCCGGCGGAGGGGTGAGTATATGTGATATTTACCTGTTCCCGTTCCACCGCTGCTCGCCACTGTGTCCTCGCGTCCTCTAGCTGTGAATGATCAGGCAGAGGGCGCGATGACGTAGTTAGTAGGCGCCGCGCCCTCTGCCTGAGCGCTCACTGACAAGAGGACCCGGAAGACAGTGGCGCGCAGCGGTGGACCGGGTACAGGTAAATATCTCAGGTGCCGGGGCCCTGAGCAAGCGGTGACACCGGCACCTGTCCCCCATAGCGCGCCAGTGTCCCCGCCTGCTCAGGACACCGGCACCTGGCCCCCAGCGACGAGAGGTGAGTATGTCATTTTTTTTTTTTTTCAGCATAAGGGACCTATACTATGGAGCACATGGGGCATAATCTGTGGAGCATCTTATGGGGCCATTATTAACCTTTGTGCAGCATTATATGGGGCGTATTTTGTATGGAGCATCTTATGGGGCCCATCATGGACTGTATGGAGCATTATATGGGGCTCCTGATTCAGTATGGATATTCAAAAACATTTAACCTACTGATGTCTCAATTAATTTTACTTTTATTGGTATCTATTTTTATTTTTGCAATTTACCAGTAGCTGCTGCATTTTCCACCCTAGGCTTATACGCGAGTCAATAAGTTTTCTCAGTTTTTTTTGTGGCAAAATTAGGGGGGTCAGCTTTTACACGGGTCGGCTTATACATAAGTATATACGGTATATTTCCACGGTATATGAGGACCTGTTACATACCTTTTTTGCTGCGGCATCCTGTCCATGCCATGCATGACAAATGGGAGGAAGAATTAGGTGTATTGGATGAAGTTTGGGAGTTTATATTAGAATGTGTTCCGAAATTGTCATTACAGAGCCCCAGAGTTTCTACACAGGGTTGTTGTGAGAAGCATTACTGAGTGTCCGAGGTGTATGAATGAGGGCGTGGGTATTTTGCTTATGTTGTGGGAATGTCCGCGATTACAAATTTTTTGGATTGTGGTGACTAGTCTGATTGAAGGGAGGTATGAATGTGTAGTGCCTAGGACTCCGTTAGTGTGTGTTGGGTAGGTTGAAGAAATTTGGAGTTAATAACTCACAGAAGTTGGCTGTGGCTAGGCTGCTGTTCATGGCTAGAAAGTTAATTGCCAGGTTTTGGATCAGGGCTGAGCTGGCTCTAGAAAAGAATACATTCAGCAAGCGGATTATACAGTTCGTATTGAAGAAAGTGTATATCGGAGAAGGAATTCTGTGAAAAAGTTTGAACAAATTTGGGCATCATGGTTGAGGTTAACGCAAAGGGGGGTATATGGACATTAACACTAGGACTACTGGACTCGTGACCCTGCCTAGAACTACTGAAAGGAGTCATTTTGACTCCTTGCTTGTTTTTGTTTATTTTTAGAGTTTCATTTGTGGTTATTTATTAATAATTATATTTTTTGTAATGTATTATTATTGTGAGATCCAACAGTAATGCTTTTGATTGTTTTTTTTTCTGCTTTTCTTATTTTTCTACAGAAAATAACAATAATTATAATAGACGTTTTTCAAACATTTTTTTTTATTCAAGTTAACACATATAAACAACAACTGAAGAACAAAAAGCAGAGAAAATGTAGGTGGAGGACCATAAAAATGAAAATATGGCGCAGAATTCACCTTCTAAACATTTGGTGTTTCGCATTTTAGGCATTGCCTTTGATTTATGGCAGTACATTGCCCACACAAAGACTTACCACAAGTCTTACAATTGCCGACAGATCTATTTTTCTTGCACTTTTCTTTGATCTGGCAAAATTTTGTTTGAACCATCACTTCTGAGCATGTAGAAACTTGGGACGTGGAACCCTTTTCCCTATCTGTGACATAAGGACCACTCAACTCTCTCACAAGCGTTTGCAAAAATGCCTTGCGTGACATTTTTTGGTGGGTTATCTCATTGAATATTATCCATGCATTTATACCCGCAAAGTCTAAGGCATTTTCAAATGCATGAACAGGCCATCTCCTTGTGCATGTTCGTGTGGTATATTTTCGTGCCATTTGATCCACTACATCTACTCCATATTTTGTTTCATTGTAAAACTTTACCGTTTCTGGAGTTTTTTTAGCGGAATCAGACGCAACAACAACATCTGGATGGACAGAACTCAAAATGACAACATTTTTGTTGGGCTTTCCTTGATATACTGTAAGTGTAAAATTGTCTTCATTTCTAAACACTTTAGTGTTGTACAATTCCTCTTTCATGGATTTTATTTCTTTAGGCACTTCTCGCCTTATCTTGTTCAGTGTTCCCACGATGGTTGTTCCTTTGCTTTTTAGCTGTTTACATAATTTTACTGAAGTAAAATAATTATCGGTTGTAACATTGCGACCTTTTTTCAAAAACGGGTCCAATAACTTCATTACCACATGGTCAGCTAAACGGTCCTCAGCACGGCGTGTCATCTTTGCCTAGATAAGGGAAGCCATTTGCCAGATATTTGCTCTCCTTATCAACAGCTAGCCAATATTTGTGGCCATATTTATCTGGTTTGGAAGGCATGTACTGCGTGAATGGACACCTAGTTTTGCTTGGGAAAAGTTGCTCATCCACCGTTATGTATGGGCCAGGTTTGTAACACGCAATACAATTTTCAATAAACCTGTCCCACACAGTAGAAAATAGAGCAAACTTGTCCGTTTGCAGTCTCTCCGATCGAGTAGATTTCTCATCAAATCTGAGAAACCTCATAATTTCAACAAAGCGGTCCCTAGACATTGTCGCTTTGCAAAACGGTAAAACACAAGGAAAATGTGAAAAGTTGACTTGTAAATTGAACTACATCTATATGAACATCAGGGTAAATAAGACAGAGTGAAAAAATTATGCACAAAACTTTATAGCAACATTTAGTGACAAAAGGACCTCAAAATATAGTAGGGAGTCAAAATGACTCCCTTCAGTAGTTCTTGGTAAATTTTGAAAAAAACGCGCAAATTTTTCACCAAAATTATTTATTCTCACAAAATCTTTTTTCACATCATATTTGAGGAAAAGTCACCGAGTTTCAAGCCGGAATTCTGAAAAATGTAGTCACAGAAGAGAAATAAAAAACGAAAGGAGTCAAAATTACTCCATCAGTAGTTCTAGTGTTAAAGCTATATTAGAGGTTGCCTAAAGACTCCTGGGCGAGATTCCTGTTTTTGGGTACCCATAGGGAGGTGAATAAATGCGATTACTGTCTACGGGGGGTGTAGTTGATGCTTTAACATAATTTTATTTAAAAAAAGAAAAAAATTCTAAATTCCTAATTGTATGTTGTTTGGTATAAGTAGTAATTGTTATTTTTGTTGAATACAAGTCATCTGATTTAAAAAACAAACAGACTTTGGGAGTGTCTAGTAAGGAGAATCATGGGCACCAGATCAGTGTAATAAATTATCGTATATACTCGAGTATAAGCCAAGGCACCCAATTTTGCAACGGAGAACTGAGTAAGCTTATTGACTCGAGTATAAGCCCGGTATGCATTGTCCCTCATCCAACAACAATACCAGAGCTTCCTCATAAGCAGTCAGGGTGTACACATAATACCAGATTTCCCCCATAAGCAGTCAGTGTACACATAATACCAGAGCGCCCCCATAAGCAGTCAGGGAGTACACATAATACCAGATTTCCCCCATAAGCAGTCAATGTGTACACATAATACCAGAGCGCCCCCATAAGCAGTCAGGGAGTACACATAATACCAGATTGCCCCCATAAGCAGTCATGGAGTACACACAAACAATGCCAAAGAGTACATATAACAGTACCAGAGTGCCCCCATAAACAATGTCAGACAGTACACATAAGCAGTGTCAGATTGTCCATATAAACAGCGCCAGACAGTACACATAAGTTCCAGAGTGCCCCCATAAACAGTACCATATTGTCCCCAAACAGTGTCATATTGTCCCCGTAGGCAGTGTCACAGTACACATAAACAGTACCAGCATGCCCCAATAAACAGTGTCAGAGTACTCATAAGCAGTGCCAGAGTTTCTCCGTAAACAGTGTCAGTTGTCCCCATAAACAATGCCAGAGAGCACACAAACAGTGCTAGAGAGCCCCCATAAACAGTAGCAGACAGTACACATAAACAGTTCCAGAGGGTACACATGAACAAATAATGCCCAAGGGCCCCTATGAACAGTACCATTGTCCCCCCCCACACACACACACACATCATCCTCCTGGATTTCCATCCTCCCTGCATTGTAGTGGGACCTGCAGCTCTTTAGGCTAAGTGCACACGATCAGGAATAATTGCGTTTTTTTCGCGGTTTTTCCGCGGTTTTCCGCGGTAAAAACGCGATAAAAACGCAAGCATTAAGCATCCTATACATGTTAATTGATTCCGCATGTTTTGGCCACATGTTGCGTTTTTTTCCGCGAAAAAAACGCTTTGCGGAAAAAATAGCAACATGTTCATTAATTTAGCGTAACCGCGGTGATTCCGCCGCCATAGGAATGCATTGAACCGCTTACTTTCCGCATGTGGCTATGCCCACTATGCGCAATGTAAGCGGTTCATGTGCGGATGGTACCCAGGGTCTGGAGCAGAGGAGACTCTCCTCCAGGCCCTGGGTACCATATCCCTGGTAAAACAATAATTAAAATAAAAAATAATGTATTCTCACCTTCCGGCGGCCCCCGCAGCCTTCCCGCCTTCAGCGACGCTCCCGGCAACTTCCGGTCCCAAGAGTGCTTTGCGAGAATCACCCAGATGGCATAGCGGTCTCGCGAGATGCTACGTCATCGGTGTGATTTGTTGCAAAGCACTCCTGGGACCGGAAGTTGCCGGGAGCGTCGCTGAAGGCGGGAAGGCTGCGGGGGCCGCCGGAAGGTGAGAATATCATTATTTATTATTTTTTTTATTATTTTTACATTAGATCTTTTTACTATTGATGCGACATAGGCGGCATCAATAGTAAAAAGTTGGTCACACTTGTCAAACACTATGTTTGACTCGTGTGACCAACCTGTCAATCAGTTTTCCAAGCGATGCTACAGATCGCTAGGAAAACGCTAGCATTCTGCAAGCTAATTACGCTTGCAAAACGCTATTATTCTGGCGGGAATCAGCATAAAAAAACGTGCGTATTTCCTGCGGGAGAAGTGCGGGATTGCCGCGGAAATTTCCGCGGCAATTCCGCAACGTGTGAACTTAGCCTTATGCTTGTTCCTGTGCAGAGCGGTCATGTGACCCCATTAACCCCTTCATGACCCAGCCTATTTTGACCTTAAAGACCTTGCCATTTTTTGCAATTCTGACCAGTGTCCCTTTATGAGGTAATAACTCAGGAACGCTTCAACGGATCCTAGCGATTCTGAGATTGCTAGCGTTTTACAAGCGATCTGACAGGTTGGTCACACGAGTCAAACAAGTGTTTGACTCGTGTGACCAACTTTCTACTATTGATGCCGCCTATGTCGCATCAATAGTAAAAAGATCTAATGTAAAAATAATAAAAAATCAGCAGCTTTCCCGCCTCTCAGCGACGCTCCCGTTCCCAGGAGTCCTTTGCGAGATCACCCAGATGACGTAGCGGTCTCGCGTGATGCTACGTCATCGGGGTGATTGTCGCAAAGGACTCCTGGGAACGGGATTGGCCGGGAGCGTCGCTGAGAGGCGGGAAAGCTGCGGGGGCCGTCGGAAGGTGAGAATAGCACGATTTTTTATTATTTTTACATTAGATCTTTTTGCTATTGATGCTGAACAGGCAGCATCAATAGTAAAAAGTTGGTCACACGAGTCAAACACTATGTTTGACTTGTGTGACCGACCTGTCAATCAGTTTTCCAAGCGATCTGTAGCTAATTACGCTTGCAAAACGCTAGTTTTTAGCGGGAATACACATACCAAAAAAAATGCATTTTTCCCGCGGCAGGGAGGTGCGGGATTGCCGCGGAAATTACCGCTGCAATTCCGCAACGTGTGCACTTAGCCTAATAATTCAGTCCCTATCCCGTCGAGACTCGCAGTCTAATTATGCGCTGCTTTTTGTTTTTGTTCTCCAAAAAAAAAAAGCATGTCTTGAATCATGTGGTTTGTCTTCCTTGAAGCTACTAGGAGACTTAAGGGTATGCCACACTAAACAACATCGCTAACGGGATCGCTAAAAAACGTCACTATTTAGCGATCCCGTTAGCGATGTTGTTGTGTGCGGCAGCTGCCAGCGACGAGCTTCCTGCTGTGATCTCGCTCGTCGCTGGAATCGTTCCGGACCCTATTTTATCGCCGGCGCTCCCGCTGGGTAAGTATAATCGCTAAGTGTAGCACCTTTTCTTAGCGATTTAGCGGTACTTTTGTACCGCTAAAGTCGTTAAGGAGATCGCTAACCGCGATAGCGTCCTTAACGACATCGCTAAGTTAGGTAGCTACTAGCGATATAGAAACAATCCCGCTAGCGATCTCATTAGTATGCGACGCTAACGAGATCGCTAGCGGGATTGTGTAGTGTGGCAGTACCTTACAGTAAGGGTACGTTCACATCTGTGTATATAAAGTAGCTGAGATTTTGAGCCAGAAAAGTTAGAGTCACGTGAGTGTCATGCTTTTTTTTTTCTTTTTATCACCTGGCATCTGTATATCATTATATCATGCGACTGTTTTTTTGTTTTTTTGTTTTGCTCGTGTCACATGTGTATGCAATGCATTTTTTAACAGCTTTTACATGCAGTAATTGTCATTTCAACCTAGTTTTCAAACTAATAAAACAATCTTATATAGATGGATAGATGATTCTAAGAAATGTCAGTGAGATATATAATTAGTGCAGTGCGTGTGGCTTACTGTACATGTATTTAGCTAATAAAAGAAATTGCGTTGGGTCCCCTTTACTTTTAATACCCAGCTGGGTGCTGGTGATCCGATTCTGAAAAGAGGACAATTTCCATGAAACTTCCCAGCCTATTAACAGCTCACAGCTGTCTACGTAGCCGTTACTGGTTATTCAAAAGTGGCCCAGAAAAAAGTGTGGTCCTTCCTATTTTTAATCAGGAAAGGCTAAGCGTACAGCTGCAGGCTGATAATTAACCCCTTAATGACCCTAGCTTTTTTTTTTTTTTCAGTTTTCGCTCCCCTTGTTCCCAGAGCCATAACTTTATTATTTTTCCGTCAATATGGCCATGTGAGGGCTTATTTTTTTGCGGGACGAGTTGTACTTTTCAACGACATCATTGGTTTTAGCATGTCGTGTACTCGAAAACGTGAAAAAAATTCCAAGTGCGGTGAAATTGTAAAAAAAAAAAAAAAAAATGCAATCGCACACTTGTTTTTTGTTTTGGCTTTTTTGATAGGTTCACTTAATGCTAAAACTGACCTGCCATTATGATTGTCCAGGTCATTACGAGTTCTTAGACACCAAACATGTCTAGGTTCTTTTTTATGTAAAAAATTCCAAAGTTTGCTTAAAAAAAAACTTGCGCCATTTTCAGATACCCGTTGCGTCTCCATTTTTTTGTGATCTGTGGTCAGGTGAGGGCTTATTTTTTGCGTGACAAGCTGATGTTTTTAAGGATGCCATTTATGTGCAGATACAATCTTTTGATCACCTGTTATTGCATTTTAATGCAATGTCGCAGCGACCAAAAAAAAAACGTAATTCTGTCCTTTCAATCTTTTTTTCTCGCTACGCCATTTATCGATCTGGTTAATCCTTTTTTTTATTGATCGGGCTATTCTGAACGTGTTCAATACCAAATATGTGTATGTGTGAATTTTTTTTGTTTTATTTTGAATGGGGCGAAAAGGGGATGATTTAAAACTTTTATATTTTTTATTTTCATATTTTTTAAAACACTTTTTTTTAAAAAAAAATTTTTGCATGCTTCAATAGCCTCCATGGGAGGTTAGAAGCATCCACTACTTGATCAGCTCTGCTACATATAGGCGATGAACAGATCGCCTATGTAGCAGAATTACAGCATTGCCTTGAGCGCTGAGCCCTGGGTGGCGCTCATAGCAATGTCTCATCAACAACCATAGAGGTCTCTATGAGACCTCAGGTTATGGCAGCGGATCGCTGACCCTTGATCACGTGACGGGGGTCGGGGATGCACGCTGGTTAAAACCCATTGTCAGCGTTTGACTGCGGGATTTAACTAGTTAATAGGCGCGGGTTGATCGCGATTCCACCTGCGCCTAGTGTCGGCTGTTCAAAACAGCTGACATGTCCCGCTTTGATTTGGGCTCACCGCCGGATCCCTCATCAAAGCAGGGGATCTGACCTTGGACGTACTATTCCGTCCAAGGTCAGAAAGGGGTTAATAGGCTGGGAACGGGCCATGGATATTAAGCCCCCTACTAGACTTCACACAACACCTCAGCTGCCCCAGAAATGGCACATCCATTGGATGCTCCAATTCTGGCTCTTTGCATCCGCTTTTCCCGCTTTCTCATGTGCGTTGGCAAGTGGGGTAATAGATTTGGGGCTTTGTAATGTCAGCTGACATCAAGCCCAAGAGATTAGTAATGGAGAGGTAAGACTCCCCAATTACTAACCCTGTAAGTTTAAATCAAAACGCACACAGAGAAGTCCTTTATTTGAACTAAAACGCTCCCCCTCTTTTACCAATTTGTTACCTTTAAAATCTCAGATATTCCAAGGAAATTCGCCATAAATCCATTCCACGTCCCACGACGATCTCCAACACTGCTACATCCCGATGTTGTGTTGAACGGTGACCTGATACGCCAGCTGGAACACACTGAGAGTAGCGTGAGAATGTGCCTTCAGAGATGAGCGCTGACATCCGTAAAGTTACAGGAATTCATAGCCAATGAGGGTGGAGACGGAGCCACCCGTCCGCCCATCCCTACTTGTCACTGCAGGCGCGATCACGCTACTGTGTGCTTCAGCTGGTGTGCTGAGCGGTTGCTTTGTTCAAATAAAGGACTTTTCTGTGTTTTGATTAAACTTACGGGTTTAGTAATGGGGTGTCTTACAGACACCTCTCTATTACTAACCCCTGGGCTTGATGTCTGTTGACATCAACCCCAAAACCATTACCCTGCTTGATAATGCACCAGGGCAAGTGGGAAGAGTTATTGCTAAGCGCCAGAATTGGCGCATCTATTGGAGCTGTCTGCTTGGTGTTTGCTGGTTAATGAAAATAAGGGGGACTCCACACCATTTTTGTATTTTAGTTATTGGCTGAATGCACATACAATAAGCTACAAACTTCACTCCCTTTTGAAAAAGCAAACGCGAAACGCGCGTCAGGGTAGGGTAACGCGTGGGTTCCAGGCTCAGCAGCTCCACATTTCAGGGGTAAGCAATTCAATAATTTAAGACATTGAATTTTCAATGCCGTGCCAATAGGTAGATTCACACTGTGAGTTGCACATGCTGAATTTGCATACCATTGCAGTATATTTGCCCTGAGTTCTTATGTCCTCACTGTGAGGTGTATATTTGATATTGGAGTACAAAATTTTCTTTGCTGCTGTACACTACAATCCTGGTCCCATGTGTATTTTTTATGTATTTTATACCAGGGTTTTTTTCACTACTGTGTGATTTTTATTATGTATATCTGTCTTTTTATTGAATAAATGGAATACATTTTTATGAATAAGTATTAAGTGTATTTTACTCCTTTTTCTTTGGTTTGTGTATCATTTGGAGTACACTTTATTACAGTACAGTCCTTTTTTATTTGGGGAATCATTATAATACATGCAGGTTTATACTGTTTTTTGATAGATAGATAGATATATATATATGTCCCCTTTTTTGTACTGGTCTCGTATTCAAACTTCACTAATTGTAGATCTGACTGACCTATTTCTATGTGTGTATATCCTAGTCTGAAGGCTCATGCTGTGAATTTACTGTACTCGGCTGATGAAATGTCGGTTTTCCTACAAGATGGGTGTGAAAAATCGCACGGCACAGGCATGGTCCGAGAGTCGTGCGTTTTTGTGTGTTTTTTTTTCCCCTCGCACCCATTGATTTGCATTGGTGAATCTTTGCTGTTTTACACGGCCATTTTATACACAGATGGCACACTGTAAACTGTACGGCAGGGGAGAATCATACTGGTTTCTGAATTTGTCTAACCTGCTTTTTTAAACCCACAGTAAACCTGGCAATACACATTAAATATGTTCTCTGAGCCTGCCAATTATCTAATGCGGAAAAGGGTGACCTCACTCTCCTCAGGTGTCTGAGGAAAGACAGTCAACATGTGCATTCTTTCAATTCCCAGGCTTATGCTATCCTGAACAAATTTGTTCCTGCTGTAGGTGTCTGGCATCTGTTTTTCTTTTTATGATGTAGCTAAACTAGTATTAATGCTTGTCCTTCCCTGATGCATATTACACAATACTTATGACACACATAACCATGATAAGAGATACAATTTGAAGGAGAGATACTGGTATCTACTGTACATGTGATTGTGGCCTTGTAATACCATATTGCTTTATTCTAGCAGGAAGTACTAGATGAGGGCAGTAGGTGTTGTTCAGCAGGGTTGCAGTTAAGCCTTCAATCATATGGTTGTGACTCATTGCTCTCTGCTCTTATTTTTCTGAATTGTGAAATCATAGGCTGTTATAGAACATGGCTCTATGGACAGATAAGTGGATATTAAGGCTATGTGCGCACAGTCAATATTTGCTTGCAGAAATGTCTGCAAGGTTTCTGCATCTCTTGGCAGGAAAAACGTGGCAAAAACGTGCATTTTTGCTTTAATTTTTGTACAGCAATGAACACGCACGCGCGCCTATGTAGGTGCGTTAATAGAACGAACCTACATGGGCTGTAACCAAACTGCAACTGTTACTTTTACAGGAAAAAAAAATTGTGTGGGTCCCCCGAGTAATTTTAATCAGCAGAGGGCTAGCTGACTGAGGGCTGATGTTAATATTCTGGGAAGGAGCCATTAAGGTTCCCAGGCTATTAATATCAGCTCACAGCTGTTTGTTTAGCCTTTACTGACTCGTTTACATGGGGACCCCGGAAAAAAATTGACATAGGGTCCACCTATAAGATCTAACCAGCAAAGGCTCGGCAGACTGCTGCGGGCTGATATTAATAGCCTAGGAAGGGGCCATGGATACTGGACCCCCTCCCAGACTAAAAATATCAGCTCTCAGCCGCCCCAGAAAAGGCGCATCTAGCAGATGCGCCAAATCTGGCGCGTAGCCTCGCTCTTCCCACTTGCCCTGTAGCGGTGGCAAGTGGGGTTCATATTTGTGGGGTTGATGTCACCTTTGTATTGTCAGGTGACATCAAGTCCACGGACTAGTAATGGAGAGGCGTTTATAAGACACCTATCCATTAGAAACCCCATAGTGATATTGCATGAAAAACACACACCCAGAATAAAGTCCTTTATTTAAAATAATGACACTCCTTAAATCTTAATTAAACCATACACACCGAATGCCTAATCCACTGACTCCAAGGTCTCCTGCAACAAAAATAATATAATCCACAATATTCCTCACCTGTCTGCAGAGTAAATAATCCATAATGTCCCATGACGATCTTCATGACTTTTGAGAGCAGTCACTGATGTGACTGCTCTCAAAGACAGCCGGCGATACACTGACAGGAGGTAATCTTTCCCGCAGTGTTACTGAGCTGCTGTGTGAGAAAGTTCTCACAGCAGTGCCGTAAGTGAGAGCACCGGAGCTGATGAACTCTGGTGAACTCTCCGGCAGCTCAGTGATACACTGCAGGAGCTATAACCTCCTGCACAGTGTATTGCACAGTGTATTGCCGGCAGCCAGATAGAGCAGTCACATCTCCTGATGTGACTGTTCTACACGTGAGATCGCCGTGGGACACTCAGGATTATGTGGACTATGGCAGGTGAGTATATGGTGGTTTATTTTACTTTTTTTTTTTTTCTAGGAGACGAGGTCATTAAGGATTTGGTGTTAAGTGAGTATAATGTTTTGGTTTTTTTTTTTTTTTTTGAACATGTATGTAATTTTACTTTCATTTTTTTTTTTTTATTTTATAACTGTGAGCACAGTTATCAGTGACCACAGACATAGCCTGATGGGAGCAGTAGTCTCCTCAGCCCACGTGTGCTGACCTGCGGCAACGGACATAGGAACATTTTTTGCGTACGTTAGAAAATCGGACAGCGACGGATCCAGTGCCATCCGTCGTGGGATATAATGATAGCCTATGGGCGCAGGATCCGTCTCTCTCTCCGTATCGCAAAGATCCGTTGAAGCGTTCCAGAGTTATAATCTCATAAAGGGACAATAGTCACAATTGTAAAAATTGGCCCGGTCATTAACGTGCAAACCACTCTTGAGGGTAAAGGGGTGAACAACCTTGCACTACAATAATATTTATAAAGGTTTAGGGAATAAAAAAAGTGATTCTTTAAAGCCCCATACACATTACACTACAGTCGGCCAAACTTCAACAAGATCTAATGAGTATGGGGGATTTTCCTATCCCCTACAATAGATTTCAGAGGAGATAAGAATCTGATGGTCAGTAGTAGATGATGTTAATTCTGTTGCTGGTTGTATTTGGATGTTAAAGTGGTTGAACCTGTGCCACTAAATTTATGCATAGAAGCATTGTTAAAAGGAAGTGGTGAAATACCACGAAACCACGACCACAGATCCAATATAGTGTAAAAATACAAAAACTTTATTCAATTATAAAAAGGACACAAGAAAAATGCAAATGACATACACAAGGTATTGTAGGAAACAGTGCCACATGGAGAGACACACTCCCCGCTGCGAACCCAAAAGAACACAAAGACTTAATTTGATATATTCCGGTCCTTATGTTCCTATGATGATGTATGTGTCAGCCCTAGGTGGCTCCAGATTTATTGTACATTCTGGCGGTACTGGTACTTGGGGTTTGGGCATTTAATTATCCATTGGTATATGTTCTGATTGAACTGCCCTCTCCTACCTTGCTATTTACATAAACTAGGCACAACATCTTCTAATAAATTGAGTATCTTCTGTATCCCTGCCACTGCTATTTTTTGGCTAGGTGTGGCTATAATATCTTTAGTGTTCATAGGACATATGTTTAAGTCTAGTTCTTTATAGTTGTGCTTATATTGTATAATACTGACTTTGTGTTCTTTTGGGTTCGCAGCGGGGAGTGTCTCTCCATGTGGCACTGTTTCCTACAATACCTTGTGTATGTCATTTGCATTTTTCTTGTGTCCTTTTTATAATTGAATAAAGTTTTTGTATTTTTACACTATATTGGATCTGTGGTCGTGGTTTCGTGGTATTTCACCACTTCCTTTTCTCTTGTTTATTCCACGATAGATCCTTTACTAGTCCTATATGGCAGTTAAAACTCTATAGCTAAATTTGAATATGATGTTGGTATATATATTTAGAAGTAAGTTTGTGAATGAGGGTCGTTTAATATTTGTATGCAGGTGAAAAGTGGGCTACCTCCCCCCCCCCCCCCCAAAGTCAATGTTACTGGTGGGCCCTTGGCACCCCAGTCCGACACTGAAGGCTGGCATGTTTTCTAGCAATGATATGTTTTATTTAAATCCACTTTTTCTGCACGTTTAGTTCAGTTATGCTTGTGTTTGCATCTATTTTGTAATGAATAAATTTTCAACATGAATTTCTTCTTTGCTAGAAAAACTTCTCAATACACTGTTGTGAACAGAGCCTTACATTGTGGTATCCTAATTAGCTATTGGGTCATTCCATGTCAAGTGGACCAGTGGTCCCCACTCGACCTTCTCCGATTTTGTTGAAAATTTATAAGGATGTACATGTATGTTTGAAAAGAGGTTCTGTAAATTTTTAGGGCCAGTTCTCAAATACATTGGGCACTGTTGACCTTTCACTGGAGGTTCCACCAAGCCTGCGGCTTCAGCTAAGAGGATTTTGCAAACTTTGGCACATAGCCATTAGAGTTCTATACTGGCTATGATGCTGAAATTTGGCATACTAGCTCAACTTTTGCTGTTAAACACGATAAAATTATTACCGGCTATGACAAAACAATATTTCGGCCGCAATTTTGTGTCAAAGTAGCTTGTAAAACGCGTCGCATAAAATTTATGCTAAACTTTGCCCATATATAACTCAAGACCAAAAACCAATAGTAACTGGTGCTTTGCCCTGTACACCAAACATCTACATGACTTTGCATTGCTGCAATATCGCGGTCAAACCATATGTATTTGCGGAAATATTCACACCCACATATGATGAAAAACTTAAAAAAAAAAACGAATTTTACCTATTTTTAGGTCAAATTTCTCAAAAAGGGTACCCCTAAAATATATTAATTCTGATATCATTAGAAAGAGCACATTTTTCTCTACAAGGATCATTGTTTTGTTTTTTGGAGTCTTTCAGTTTAAGAAAAGAAAATGCCACTGAACATGGTGTTATTTATGCGCGTAATGCATTGATTTTGTGTTTGATTTTCAGATTCTTATCACATGTTACAGAGTTGTATTGTTGCTAGCAATGTCTATTATAATCAAAAACCTATAAACCTTTCTGGTTATGAAAAGTTATTGACTACTGTTACATTTTAATGCATATATTATTTATTTTTTGACGATGGAGAATGAAATTGATGAAGAATCGGCCCAGTGCTCTATCGGCCTTGCGAACAATTAGAAGTGCCACCTTAAGACATTCACCTATAGCAAGGATGAGTTGAAATTGTTTACAAGCTTTGGATTGGATGAACAGAAATTGCTGCGTCGACGAGTGGGACTAAATTTTGACGAACATTCACAAATCTGTTTACACCATAAAGCTTCATTCTTGACCAAATATGAGCATTTTCAAAAATCGTGTTGCAATCCTTTTGGGAAGAAAGGTCATAACACTATTCAAACCCTTGCGTTGGTCCATGGTGGTTATACCACAACCAATTCCCTAACAATTGGTATTATAATCCTATTAAGAATTGTAATAATGCTGTCTTTTGAGAATTGGCAGCCCCATCGCCTAGGAGCCATGGCCGATAGCCGTGCAAGGCCAGCCGTGGGCGGTCTCTTTATCGCAGGTTCCGAAGCCTGAGGGTGGGTGTCTTTGCCTAGGATCCCAAGCCTAATATTGGGTATCTTTTGTTGGTTCCCAAGCGATAATGTTCAGTCGAAGTGGTCTGGAATTGTTGCTGAATTTGCAACATAATCGGTTCAGAGAAGCTGTATTGTCGGCCCATTGCTGTTGCAGCTGGTGCTGGAATTATTGCAATAATTGACTACTCGGTAATCCAATAATTTCTCACAGGCCAGTGAAAGAAAGCTAGCTGGTCCATAAGGATGCATAAAATTTATTAATGCATCATGGTCGTCGACTGAAATTTCAGAAATATCTCCAATCCACCAGTTCCTATCGTAAATGCAGGCAATGTATTGCCCTGGCTGGAGGTTTGCAATTGGCACAAAAGGCATTTCTGATCTGACAGATCTATCTACATGGGCAATGAAAGATGATGGGTCATTTGACACGCTTAAAATGTGAATCTTTTTGTCATCAATTGGCACAAACTGGTGATTTTCTCTTGTTACAGCAATTGTATGTCCATCTTTGAACCTTTCCTCATGAACTACCTGTATTTCGTAAATTTTTTCTTATGGAACAAAAAAAAATTTGATTCCATGCAGTTGCTCGTTGCAAAAGTTGAATAAATCCACCGGGGTCAGTATTTGGTTTTCAGTTGAGCGTTGAAGACTGGCACGAGCTGCCAACCTCTTTGCTGTCCCTCCAATCCCATCACAGGGCGACTTTCCATGACTGGTACCAAAAAAATTCCATCGCTGAAGTAGTGGATATGACGAATCCCATAGATGAGTCTTGAGATACTCCACAATTACTGTTAAAGTGTGGACTGCAACTGTGTCATGTCGTGAGCAATCACTGATTATGCACAAGCTGATGTTCTGCGCAGCTTCACCATTTAACTCCTTGAAGTAAATTACAAATGGGTGTACTGTAGCTTGACTATTTTCCCAGTGGAAACCTTGAATGGCATCTTGAACAATAAATGAGTAATTTTCAGCAAAGTCCATAAGGATCACAAGCTCTCCAAGTCTCAGATTTTCCTTCAACGATTTCAAATAGCTACTTTGATGCTTGGCGATGTAGTGATGGCTACAAAGTTTAGAAATTTTCAAAACAAATTCTTCAATGAAATCTTCTATAGTCAGTTGTTTGGTATCAAGCGTGTCTCGATCAGTGTGAATCCATTGTTTGAACTCAATAATATCTTCAGGGTCACTGTTGACAAACACATTGACTAGAAATTCTTTTAAAACTTCAGGACCCGGGCATTTATCACAACGGCCAAGCATACAGTCCTTGGATTCAATTCCACAGACCATTTTGCATATGAGCTCTTTGTTGTCATCATTGATTGGGCATGCTGCAAGCATTAGTTTGACATTTTGGTGAATGGTACACACACAAACGGAATGTGTTCCAGCAGATCCAACGATTACGCACCACTTTGGCCGAAGCTCACGAAACTTGGAAAATCCAACTTCAGGGCCATTCCGATCCCAATAGGCAACAAACATTTCCCTCATATTGCTCAGTAAAGTCGCTTTTGCATCTGCTTTTTTTCTCCTGCTATTCGCACTGATATAGTCTTTTTTACCAGGGCACATTCGACTGAATTCATCATCCTCAAAAAATGCCTGCACCTTTTTCTTCACTTCCTCAGAAACTTTCTTGCCACACTTGATTCTAGGTAAGGCTAAGATCCCATGTTCACATTTAAGCTTTCGAGCTTGTTTGACCATTCGTTCAGAGACACTTAATTTGTCTGATATAGCCTTAATGGACCAACTTTTAGGTGCCAATGTCAAGATTTGGACCTTTTCTGCCCGACTGGACACCTGCAGCTTTTGCTTCAAATCTGCCAAAAGGTGACTGTAATCCAGACACATTTTGCACTATGCTGTTTTTGTTTGCTCAATGTCTTTCAGCTCAAGCCCTCCAATTGAAGCAATCTTGCTAGAAAATAAATTTTGTACCTGGCTTATCTTTCTCCTTGCATATCCAAGTGAATCCCGCTGGCTTACCCGTGGATATTTCAGAGGAGAGATGCCAATGGATGTTAAGCTTGAATTTAGACTTTCAGGAGAACATTCCATTCCATCTGGATCTGATTCAGAGGAAACTGGATCAGCTGATTTTTTCCTGTTAGCAAATTCTTTTCGACATGATGCACACATCTTCTGGCCAGGCTTCACATCACTCTTTGTAAATTCGTTCAACTGGTCAGCTGCTAACAAATTGATAGCTCGCAAATTCTTTTTGGTGTTATGACCTTTCTTCCCAAAAGGATTGCAACACGATTTTTGCAAATGCTCATATTTGGTCAAGAATGAAGCTTCATGGTGTAAACAGATTTGTGAATGTTCGTCAAAATTTAGTCCCACTCGTCGACGCAGCAATTTCTGTTCATCCAATCCAAAGCTTGTAAACAATTTCAACTCATCCTTGCTATAGGTGAATGTCTTAAGGTGGCACTTCGAATTGTTCGCAAGGCCGATAGAGCACTGGGCCGATTCTTCATCAATTTCATTCTCCATCGTCAAAAAATAAATAATATATGCATTAAAATGTAACAATAGTCAATAACTTTTCATAACCAGAAAGGTTTATAGGTTTTTGATTATAATAGACATTGCTAGCAACAATACAACTCTGTAACATGTGATAAGAATCTGAAAATCAAACACAAAATCAATGCATTACGCGCATAAATAACACCATGTTCAGTGGCATTTTTCTTTTCTTAAACTGAAAGACTCCAAAAAACAAAACAATGATCCTTGTAGAGAAAAATGTGCTCTTTCTAATGATATCAGAATTAATATATTTTAGGGGTACCCTTTTTGAGAAATTTGACCTAAAAATAGGTAAAATTCGGTTTTTTTAAGTTTTTCATATGTGGGTGTGAATATTTCCGCAAATACATATGGTTTGACCGCGATATTGCAGCAATGCAAAGTCATGTAGATGTTTGGTGTACAGGGCAAAGCACCAGTTACTATTGGTTTTTGGTCTTGAGTTATATATGGGCAAAGTTTGGCATAAATTTTATGCGACGCGTTTTACAAGCTACTTTGACACAAAATTGCGGCTGAAATATTGTTTTGTCATAGCCGGTAATAATTTTATCGTGTTTAGCAGCAAAAGTTGAGCTAGTATGCCAAATTTCAGCATCATAGCCAGTATAGAACTCTAATGGCTATGTGCCAAAGTTTGCAAAATCCTCTTAGCTGAAGCCGCAGGCTTGGGGGAACCTCCAGTGAAAGGTCAACAGTGCCCAATGTATTTGAGAACTGGCCCTAAAAATTTACAGAACCTCTTTTCAAACATACATGTACATCCTTATAAATTTTCAGCAAAATCGGAGAAGGTCGAGTGGGGACGATTTTAAAACTGGTCCACTTGACATGGAATGACCCAATTGCATTTGATAACATGCCGAATGTACTATAAATGGTTATGAAACTTTAAACCTGTCTGCAGAATGTGCAATTATATTTGTTGTCTTCCTTGAATCTAAAGTGTTGTTTTTTTTTTTTTTTTTTTTTGTCTTGTCTTTCAGCAAACGGTCCTTCAATGTCCGATCCTTTGGAACAGGAACACATGTGAAACTCCGGGCCCAGCACCAGACAAGCCAAATGTTTACGATTTCAAAACCACATATGAACAGATGTACAATGATCTGCTTAAGAAAGACAAAGAACTGTATCCCCAGGATTGCATTTTATGTAAACCAAAAAGGTTTCAACGCTCAAAGGCGTAAAACATTGCATTTGCAGCTCAACTATGTGATAGTAGGAAGGTATAAGATCAATACTGTAATCTTTGATTTTCAGGCAATTCTGATGCATGTGTATCTGATTAGTGTGGTAGTGACATGCACCTTTTGTTTTTAGTGTATTAGTGGAGCCTGTGCAGAGTTTGTGCTCTGTTTAGGCTTGTCACCATGGATTACTGGTAAAGAGGATCTTTAATCATATTTTTTTTGCATATTTTTGGTAAGTATAAAAGCTAAATAATGTGTATATACACTATACGCAATGTGTAGGACTGGCTTTCACTGTGTGCAATGTTTCATTTGTGATAACATTGACCTGCCGATTCATTCTTATCCAAGCACCGTCATATGTAGGTTTAAATTCCCACCAAACTTTAGGATCTTGTCATTATCCTTGAGTTTGAAGGCATTATATTAAAGGAGTATTCCCATTTCATAAAATGGCAGATTGCTGGGTCATGACTTCCCTTTAGGACTCGTGCAGATGACTGTATAACTCAGACAAGGGCTGGCTGTCTTTTTGATAGTCTTTCCAAGGGAAAAAAAATCGTTGCATGCACCATTTACCTCCGAGAATCTGATGGCACTCGCCCATTCAACTCTATGGGTCCCTGCAAAAAATCGGACCACACTCAGATGACATCAGTGTGCGGTCCAGTTTTCAAGGTCTGACATTATTGAGAAGGTCAAACTTTTTTTTTTTTTTCCTTTTCACCTCCAAGGAAATTGGATCAAAGTCTGATCAGTGTGTGCTTAACATAATCAGACTGATTATTCTCCGTTGTATAGAAAAATGTTACCTGCCCTTATGTTCAGTTTTATCCATCCTGTGGGACCGCCATCTATCCTGAGAATGATGGTCTCATCACTAATTAGCTATGCTGCAATTTCTGCTTGGCTATACGGCTCCTTCATTTGCAGGATCACTGGGGATCTCAAACAGTGGTCACAAAGGGATTTGATATCCTTGTGATATGCTATTCCTTTACCAGGCATAAATTTCTAATTAAATAAGATAAATAAAAAATATATTAAATGTGTGAACCTATGGAGTGCTGACAATGTAAAAAAAAAAAAAAAAAAAATATCCATCTCTCTACCTATATCTTGTGACAAGATTAATAAGACCTTGTCCTTCACTAATCATGGCCAGAAAAGCGGACCATTTCTGCTGGTAGACATGACACAATCCAGTCATTGCACAGCCTTGATCCATCGCATGAGTGCGCCAGAAGAAACCTCGTGTGCAAATTCTTGTCCTCTCGTAAGTGATACCGTAGTATGCTTTTTTGTTTTAATATTTATATACTTTACCATTTTATTAAAATCTTAATTGCTTTTTCAGCAACAAACATCTGATGTGTTGCCAATTTAGTTTTGTAAATTACTTAGAACCCTAAGTTTTCTTAACTTTAAGGGGTATTCCTACCTCCAAGGTCCTATCTGAATATGTAGTACTGTAGCTGTAATATTAGCCAATGCCTCCAATTAGAAATGTGGTATAGTTTTTGATTCGCTATGTCTTTCCTCATGTGCAGTTATTCAAAGACCTTAGGTATCCATGGTTATAACCACTAGCAACTAGCTAACAATGTAAGTGGTCGTAACCATAGATACCTAAGGTCCTACAATGCCTGCACATGAAGAAAGGAACCAAGTGAATCAGAAAAACTACACTGTATTTCAAATGGGAGGTATTTACGAATATTATTACACCTACTGCAAATTGGGGTAAGGATCTTGTGTAATACCACTTTTAACGAGTTTGTAATGACTGGTGATAGTTGGAAGAAAACCAGAATTTCTCCCTCTTTTCTTTTATTTGCTTGCCCAGATAAGGAAATTACATGCATCAAATAAGTCTTGACTAGTGTTGAGCGATACTGCTCGATATCTAAAAATATCGGATCGGAATGGTATCGCCGATATCACTAAATATCGTCGATATCCGATTCCGATACCGGAAGTCCAATGTAAGTCTATGGGAACAAAATATCACAACTAAAAAAAACCTTTATTTCCTTGTAAACACTAAATATACACACATAGAATACATATTATATATATATATATATATATATATATATATTATATATATATATATACATGTCATTGTGACATATATACATATATGTATAGTTTATACACTTCTACATAGTAAAATATCCTCTGATTCAATTGCCGGGTAAAGCCGGCTTCTGTGAAAAGACAGAAGCACCCCACATGAAATGACACTTGGTGTACATAGGGTTAACCATGTCTTTTCATGTCCTTTGCTATCTGATTTGCACAAACAATTACATCAGTCTATGTGTGCAAAATTTCACACCTGTAGGGGTTAATTAAAGGTGTAAATTCGTTGTAAAAAAACGGACTTTTTTGCTACGAATTTACACCTTTAATTAACCCCTACAGGTGTGAAATTTTGCACACATAGACTGATGTAATTGTTTGTGCAAATCAGATAGCAAAGGACATGAAAATACATGGTTAACCCTATGTACACCAAGTGTCATTTCATGTCGGGTTCTGCATTTTCACAAAAGCCTGCAATTGAATTAGCGGCTATTATACTATGTAGAAGTGTATGAACTTATAATATATAATATGTATATGTATAAAATATATATATATATATATATATATATATTATAATATATATATATATATATATAATATATATATGTATAATATATATATATATATTATATATAATATGAGGTGTAAAATTGTTTTAAAAAAAATGCGTGGGCTCCTGCCCTATTTTCGCAACCAGACAGACAAAGCCAGTGAATGGGGCAGATAATAATAGCCCAGAGAGGGACCATTATTTTTGGCCCCCCCTGGCTACTAACATCTGCCCCAGACACCCCAGAAAAGACAAATCTATAATTAGATTCGCCCTTTCTGGCACTTTGCCCGTCTATTCCCATTGCCCTGTAGCGGTGGCGAATGGGTTAATATGGGGTTAAAGCCACATTGCAATTGAAAGGTGACCTTAAGCCAGGTTAATAATTGAGAGCTGTCAATTAGACAACTATCAATTATTAATCCTATTGCATGAAATAAAAATAAAACACACACACTTTAATTAAAAATCATTTTAATGAAATAAAGACACATGTTTTTGACCATCTTTTATTTGACTGCAAAAACCATTTCCTGTAATAAAAATAAAATAAAAAAGCAAAATTATTCTTACCTATCTCATGCACAGTCAGGTCCCACGGTGTAATCCTTCAGAAAGGGTTAATGTTTACTGCAGGGACCGCAGCTAATGCTGCAGCCTCACAGTAAACCCCCAAATGAATGAGTTCCTCTCCTGGCTGACAGGAGAGGAAGTGGAAAGCTTAATTGATTGCTTTCCACTTCAGGTCAGCCAGGGACACAATCAGTGACGTCAGAGGGAACTGATTAACAAAAATAGGGGTTCCCTTCGAATAAAAAATGGCGTCGGGTCCCCCCTATTTTTGTTAACCAGCCAGATGAAGCAGACCGCTGAGGCCTGGATTTTCAGGCTGTTAAGGAGCCAAGATCCATGGACCTTGCCAGCCTGCTAATACCAGGCCACAGCAGTCTGCATATCTTGGCTGATTAACAAAAATAGGGATCCCCTCGAAAAAAATTGGCGTGGGGTCCCCCTATTTTTGTTAACCAGCCAGATGAAGCAGACCGCTGAGGCCTGGTTTTTCAGGCTGGTAAGGATCCAATATCCATGGACCTTGCAAGCCTGATAATACCAGGCCACAGCAGTCTGCTTATGCTTGGCTGGTTAACAAAAATAGGGGATCCCCTCGAAAAAAAAACGGCGTAGGGGTCCCCCTATTTTTGTTAACCAGCCAAGTAAAATGCAGACTGCTGCGGCCTGGTATTAAAAGACTGTCAAGGCACATGGATTTTGGCCTCACAGCCTGATAATACCAGGCTACAGCAGCCCCACATTTGGCGCATCAAAAGATGTGCCAATTGTGGCACTTTACCCGGCTCTTCCCACTGCCCTGTAGCGGTGGCAAGTGGGGTAATAAGGGGTTAATGTCACCGTTGATTGCACGGTGACAATAAGCCCGGTTAATAATGGAGAGGTGTCAATAAGACACCGATCCATTATTAATCCCAAAGTTATTAAATGCATAAAAAAAAAGACAAAGCAAGAAAAAAGTATTTTAATGAAATAAGAGACAACACAGTTTTCATTTCTTTTATTGTACTCTCATTCCTGCGACGCCATCGATCTCCTGTAAAAAAAGAAAAAAAACAAACCAACAGTATACCACCTGTCCGACGCAGTCCATAGTAACGACTGTCCCACGACGATCCAGCTCTGCTACATCGCAATGACAGGCAGAGCCTGTCATCGCGACGCAGCACAGCTGATTACCTGCTTCCCCGGCGGTGACGTCATCGGACTGACTGCTTTACGGCCGGGATTACCCAGCAGTCACTGCAGTTATCGCGAGAAACTGCATGTGACCGCCGGGGAAAGATGATGGCGGCCATGAAGCAGTCCAGGCCGTGACCGCCGGAGATCTTCTGCCAGGTAAGTGCCGCTGACTCCTGACAGACCCGACCGACGGACAGTGACAATCCCGATTCCGGTATCCGATATGACGAAAATATCGGTACTCGGAATCGAAAGCCCGATACAGCTAATATCGGCCGATACCCGATATTTGCAGTATCGTATCGCTCAACACTAGTCTTGACACATTGGAAGAGGTTTGTTCAAGACCCCGTCCCTCCTTCCTCTTCTCACTGTTGTGACAGATCTTGTATAAGACCCAGAATTCTCAGTGATGTCAGTAATACAGATGAGGGTATCAAGCACTCCAACAGGTCGAATACAGGGAATTATAACTAATGAATGGGCACTGATAGTCAGCCTGGTCTGCATGTACATTGACTTGCCTCCAAAAATGGACTTCATTGATAATCTCCAGAATATACGGCAGATTTACCTTCACTGGTAGAGGAGAGAAGGCAAATGTAGGAAAACAAAATACTCTGGGAGCAGTGGAAATAAAATAAGAGCAATAACTGACCATTTTCAACCACATTATTATTATTATTATTATTATTATACATTAATTTAGCACCATGGAATGTGAAAAGGGGAAGTATAGACAAGTACAATAAACATGTGCGAGACAAGGGACACACAAGTCTACAGCATGCGAGTGCTCACAGTCTACAGGGATGGGTGAGGATACACTAGGAGAGCGTAGAGCTGGTTGTGTGATGGTTCAGTAGACTGAGGATCATTGCAGGCTGTAGGCTTGTCGGAACAGGTGGGTCTTCAGGTTCTTCTTGAAGGTTTCCATTGTTGGTGAGAGTCTAATGTCTTGCGGCAGAGAGTTCCTGAGTATGGGGGAAGCACGGGAGAAGTCTTGTATGCGGTTGTGGGAAGAAGAGGTAAGGGGGGAGTAGAGAAGGAGATCTTGAGAGGATCGAAGGTTGCGTGTGGGTAGGTACTGGGAGACCATGTCACATATGTATGAACGAGACAGGTTGTGGATGGCTTTGTATGTCATGGTTAGTGTTTTGAACTGGAGCCTCTGGGCAATAGGAAGCCAGGGAAGGGCCTGGCCTAGGGGGGAGGCTGGGGAATAGCGGGGAGACAGGTGGATTAGTCGGGCAGCAGAGTGTAGGATGGACTGGAGTGGTGCTAGAGGGGAGGCGAGAGAGTAGGAGGTTGCGGTAGTCGAGGCGGGAGATGACAAGGGCGTGCACTCGTGTTTTTATGGTTTCATGGTTAAGGAATGCTCGGATTCGGGAAATATTTTTGAGTTTGAAGCGGCAGGAGGTGGCGAGGACTTGGATATGTGATTTGAAAGAGAGGGCAGAGTCGAGTATCACCCCATGGCACCGAGCATGCGGAACTGGGGAAAGTGAGCAGCAATTGACAATGATGGATAGGTCTCGTGGAGGGGTAGAATGAGGTGGGGGATAGATGATGAATTCTGTTTTGTCCATGTTCAGTTTGAGAAAGCGAGCAGAAAAGAAGGCTGAGATAGCAGACAGACACTGTGGGATTTTGATCAGTAAGGAGATGAGGTCGGATCCAGATAGGTAGATCTGCGTGTCATCGGCGTAGAGGTGATACTGCAAACCGTGGGATTCTATGAGCTGTCCCAGGCCGAAGGTGTAGATGAAGAAGAGCAGGGGTCCTAGGACTGAGCCTTGAGGAACAGCGACAGACGGGGCGAGGTGAGGAGGTGGTGTGTGAGAGGGAGACACTAAATGTTCGGTCTGTTAGGTATGATAGGGCCAAGTCTGTGATGCCAAGAGATGAGAGAATCTGTAGCAGGAGGAATGGTCCATGGTGTCAAAGGCAGAAGACAGGTCCAGGAGAAGGAGGACAGAGTAGTGTCGCTTGCTTGCTGCAGTTAGCAGGTCGTTAGTGACTTTAGTTAGGGCAGTTTCAGTTGAGTGATGCGGTCGGAAGCCAGATTGTAACCGGTCAAAGAGGGAACAGGAGGAAAGGTGGGAGGACAGTTCAAGATATACATGCTGTTTCAGTAGTTTTGAGGCGTAAGGGAGAAGAGATATCAGGCGATAGACACAGAGGATGGGTCGAGGGAGGGCTTTTTGAGGATGGGTGTGATTGAGGCATGTTTGAAGGATGAGGGAAAGACACCATTTGTAAGTGAAAGGTTGAAGAGGTGTGTGAGAGTAGGGATGAAGACTGTGGCAAAGTTGGGGATGAGGTGGGACGGGAGCGGGTCAAGCGCGCAAGTGGTGAGGTGTGATCTTGACAGGAGGGTGGAGAGCTGATCTTCTGTCATGGTGGTGAAGCTGGTTTTGGAAGAACAGGGCTGAGTGGCTAAGAGGGGCATTGGGGGCTGCGGGCCAAAGCTTCCTCTGATCGTATCGATCTTTTGCTTAAAGAAGGAGGCAAAGGCTTCAGCAGAAATGAGAGGAGAGGGAGGAGGAGGTGCTGTGGTATGGAGTAGAGAATTGAAAGTGTTGAAGAGCTGTTTAGGGTTGTGAGACAGGGAGGATATGAGAGATGCGAAGTAAGTTTGTTTTACGGCAGAGAGCATGGACTTGAAGCTGGCAAGGGACTGCTTGTATGCGTTGAAGTGCTCGGTAGAATGAGTGAACATGACAGATTCTCTTTAAGCAAAACTAGCAAGTGATTAGTCTAGGTCAACATAAAGATTTTTTTGAAAACTGGTCCTTTTGTCAAAAAAATGCAGCATGTTAACAATTAGTGACTAAGTTTATTTTATTCTCCAGGTATTATTTTTGCAGTATACAGGTGGGTCCTGAAGTATTTGGACAGTGACACAAGCTTTGACATTTTACATGTTTACCAAAACATATTCAAGATAGTTATATTATCGATATGGGCTTTAAGTGCTGACTCTCACCTTTAGGCTATGTGCACACGTTGCTGACTCTCACCTTTAGGCTATGTGCACACGTTACGCAAATGCTCTGCAATTTTGCGGGGCATTTGCGCAACTCTCTGCCGCGGGTAAATCGCATACGTAATTAGTATCCGTTTTCCCGCAAAACACAAGCATTTTGCAAGTGTAATTAGCTTGCAGAATGCTAGCGTTTTCCAAGCGATCTGTAGCATCGCTTGGAAAACTGACAGGTTGGTCACACTTGTCAAGCATAGTGCTTGACAAGTGTGATCAACTTAATAACAAAAACTAAATATTGATATTCTCACCTTCTGGCGGCCCCGCAGCCTTCCAGCTCCTCAGTGACGCTGCCGGCAAGTTCCGTTCACAGGGATGCATTGCGAGAATGACGTTTGCGACGTCGCGGTCATTCTCGCAATACATCCCTGGAAACGGAAGATGCTGGCAGCGTGGCTGAGATGCGGGAAGGCTGCGGGGGCCATCAGAAGGTGAGAATATCAATATTTTTTTATTATAATTCTATTTTTAACAGGGATATGGTACCCAGGGCCTGGAGGGGAGTCTCCTCTCCTCCAGACCCTGGGTACCAAGCGCACATGAAGCGCTCACTTCACGCATGGTGGGCATAGCCACATGCGTGAAGTGAGCGTTTCAATGCAATCCTATGGCGGTGTATTCACCGCGATTACGCAAAAAGAATGAGCATGCTGCTTATTTTTGCGCGGTGATTACGCTTCGCAAAAAATACGTAGCATGTGCACAGCAATGCGTAATCCTATAGGATTGCATGGGATGCGTTTTCTAAGCGATGAAGCCACGTGAAAACGCGTAAAAAAAAACCGCTTAAAAAGCACTACGTGTGCACATAGCCTTAGGCTGGAATCACACTAGCGTATGGCAACTGATATGAGAGCATTGCATGTGATATGCCAATGACACTCGGCTCCAGCTCTGGTGTGAGAGTGAGCCGAGTGTCATGCTACTGTTCTCTGATAGTGTTGCATGAGAGAATCGCAGCGCAGGTGTGGACGAGAGAAATTTCCTAATCTCCAATTCCTGTCTTGGTGTATATCGGACTGCACTGGGATGGCATCCGAGTGCAGTTTGAGGTTTCACACGCACCTATAGACTTTTATAATTAAATTTAAGTGTTTAGGAATTACAGCTCTTAAATATGTAGCTGCCTCTTTTTAAATGTACCAAAAGTAATTGGACTATTCCCGCTTTAATTCATCATCAATTAAGCATGTTAAGTCTGGCACGGATACAAGGTGTGGCAATTTGCATTTGGAATCTGTTGCTGTGAACCCACAACATACGATCAATGGAAGAGAACTGCACCATTAGGCTAAAAGAAAACTCGAGTTAGCAGAAGTATTAGAAGTGACCAAATCAATTGTTTATTGCATTCTGCAAAAAATAGCACATTTGTGAGCTTGATTGTGAGCTTGAGAACTCAAAAAGGCCTGGTCGTGTACAGAAGACCACAGTGGTGTATGATCGCAGAATCCTATCCATGGTAAAGAAACACCCCTTCAAAACATCCACCCAAGCGAAGAAAACTCCATGAAGTAGGCATTTCAGTATCTAAGTTTATAACGAAGAGAAGACCTTCATAAGGGCAAATACAGAGGGTTCACCACAAGATGCAAAACATTAATTAGGATTAAAAATAGAAAAGCCAGATTATACTGTGCCAAAGCGAAGATCAACCTGTACCAGAATGATGGGAAGAAGAAAGAAGGCTTGGAATGACTCGCAATCCAAAGCACACCACATCCTCTGTAACACGTGATGGAGACAGTGTGATGGCATGAGCATGCATGACTTCCAGTAGCGCTTGCTCACTAGTGTGTATTGATGATGTGACTGAAGCAGCCGGGTGAAGTGTACAGTGATACTTCCTGCTCACATTCAGCCAGATGCAGCAGGGTTGATTGGATGGTGCTTCACAATATAGATGGGAAATTACCCAAAACATACTGCAAAAGCAGTCCAGGAATTAAAGGCCAAGGAGTTGAATATTCTGCAATAGTTGTGTCAATCACCAGTTCTCGGCCCCATCAAGTAGCGTTTCACATGCTTAAGACAAAACTTAAGGCCGAAAGACCCATAAAAAAGTGCCGACTGAAGTCCGCTGCAGTAAAGGTCAACAAAGCACAAAGGAAACCAAGAGTTTGGTGACATGCCTTGCCTCCAGACTTTAGGCATTGCATGCAAAGGATTCTCTACAATAGTATTAAAAATTAACATTTATATTTATGTAAAGTTAATTTGTCCAATTACTTTTGAGCTCCTGAAATGAGCTTTTGTAGAAAAATGGTTGTAATTCCTAAACGTTTCACAGGGGTTTTTTTTTAACCCCTTTAATTAAACCTGAAAGTCTACACTTTAAATTGCATCCCAGTTGTTTAAGCTTAAATAATGGCACGCAGAACTGACGTGACGGAGATTCATTCTCTGTCCAAATATTTCTGGACCGAACTGTACTTCCTTTTGCTTCCTCTTCACCTAAACACTGTTCTGCAGTGTTACTGTCCATTTCTTGTTTCTTTAGAAGCTCTTTTCACCAGCTCAGTCAAGCGATCGTCCCTATTCCAGGGTTCGACAAAGTTGTTCAGAATCTAGGAGCCAGCCAAAAAATTTAGGAGCCAGAATTTTTTTTTTAACAAACTTGGTTTTTAATTTAACAAAAAAACATTACAAACGTTATAAACATTTAACTTCTAAAGATAATAAATATTATATTTTGATATATTAGAGTCTCAGTGGGCCCCCTTAACACAGACCATGATGCACAGATACTGCAAAGAAATATGGGTATAGCACAACGCCAAACACTTTTCTTCTTCCATTACATGACTGATACCTATTGTAAATTGTACAATAGCTCAAAAACCGCCAAATCCTCACAGCGCACAGTACAGACTGGACAGTACAGTCCTCCATACAATATTATGGGCACCACATAGTCTCCCCCTCATCACCCATATAATACCCCATGCAGGATGTCACCCCGCCATCCCCCATATAATGCTCCATACAGAATACTGGACCCAATATAATGCTCCATACAGAATACTGGACCACATATAATGCTCCATACAAAATATGGAGCTCTCCTCTACACTGTGCTGCGTTCTGCACTGTTACGGCTCAGGAAAGGGCGCTGTGGAAAGACTCCCCATTATCATCATCATTGCCTGCCCATTATCATCATCATTGCCTCCCCTCTTCATCATTGCCTGCCCATCATCATTGCCTCCCTATCATCATCATTGCCTCCCCATTAACCCCTTCACCCCCAAGGGTGGTTTGCACGTTAATGACCGGGCCAATTTTTACAATTCTGACCACTGTCTCTTTATGAGGTTATAACTCTGGAACGCTTCAACGGATCTTCGCGATTCTGAGATTTTCTCGTGACATATTGTACTTCACGTTAGTGGTAAAATTTCTTCGATATACCTTGCGTTTATTTTTGAAAAAAACGCAAATATGGCGAAAATTTTGAAAATTTTGCAATTTTCAAACTTTGAATTTTTTTTCCCTTAAAACAGAGAGATATGTCACACAAAATAGTTAATAAATAACATTTCCCACATGTCTACTTTACATCAGCACAATTTTGGAACCAAAATTTTTTTTTGTTAGGAAATTATAAGGGTTAAAAGTTGACCAGTGATTTCTCATTTTTACAACAAAATTTACAAAGCCATTTTTTTAGAGACCACCTCACATTTGAAGTCACTTTGAGGGTCTATATGGCAGAAAATACCCAAAAGTGACACCATTCTAAAAACTGCACCCCTCAAGGTACTCAAAACCACATTCAAGAAGTTTAATAACCCTTCAGGTACTTCACAGGAGCTGAAGCAATGTGGAAGGAAAAAATTAATATTTAACTTTTTAGCCACAAAAATGATCTTTTACAAACGTTTTTTTATTTTCACAAGGGTAAAAGGAGAAAATGGGCAGATAAAGTTGTTGTGCAATTTCTCCTGAGTACGCCAATACCCCATATGTGGGGGAAAACCACTGTTTGGGCACACGGCAGAGCTCGTAAGGGAAGGAGCGCCGTTTGACTTTTTCAAACTAAAATTGGCTGGAATTGAGATTAGACGCCATGTCGCGTTTGGAGAGCCCTGATATGCCTAAACAGTGGAAACCCCCACAAGTGACACCATTTTGGAAACTAGACCCCCTAAGGAACTTATCTAGATCTGTTGTGAGCACTTTGAACCCAAAGTGTTTCACAAAAGTTTATAATGCCTGGGTGTGAAAAAAAAAAAAAACAATTTTCCACAAAAATGATTTTTTAGTCCCAAATTTTTGATTTTTCCAAGGAAATTGGACCCCAAAAGTTGTTTTCCAATTTGTCCTGAGTACGCTGATACCCCATATGTGGGGGGGGGAAACTGTTTGGGCGCACGGCAGGGCTTGGAAAGGAAGCAGTAACGTTTTGGAATGCAAACATTGATGGGGGTCATGTTCCATTTGTAGTGCCCCAGATAAGCCTAAACAGTGGAAACCCCCCACAAGTGACCCCATTTTGGAAGCTAGACCCCCTAAGGAACTTATCTAGATCTTTGGTGAGCACTTTGAACCCCCAAGTGCTTCACACAAGTTTATAATGCCCGAGCATGAAAATAAAAAATCCTATTTTTTTCCCACAAAAATTATCTCTTAGTCACTAATTTTTTATTTTCCCAAGGGTAACAGGAGAACTTGGACCACAAAATTTGTTGTCCAATTTGTCCTGAGTACGCTGATACCCCATATGTGGGGGGGAACCACTGTTTGGGCGCATGGCAGAGCTCGGGATGGAAGGACCACCATTTGACTTTTTCCAACCACAATTGGCTGGAATTGAGATTGGACGCCATGTTGCATTTGGAGAGCCCCTGCTGTGCCTAAACAGTGGAAACCCCCCACAAGTGCCCCCATTTGGGAAACTAGACCCCCTAAGGAACTTATCTAGATCTTTGGTGAGCAATTTGAACCCCAAAGTGCTTCACGTACAGCCGTAAAATAAAAAATCCTTTTTTTTTTTTTTACAAAAATGATTTTTTCGCCCTCAATATTTTATTTTCACAATGGTAACAGGAGAAATTGGACCCCAAAAGTTGTTCAATTTGTCCTGAGTATGCTGATACCCAATATGTGAGAGTAAACTACTGTATGGGCGCACGTCGGGGCTCGGAAGGGAAGTAGTGACGTTTTGGATTGCAGACTTTGATGGAATGGTCTGGGTGAGTCATGTCGCATTTGGAGAGCCCCCGATGAATCTAAACAGTGGAAACCCCCCACAAGTGACCCCATTTTGGAAAATAGACCCCACAAGGAACTTATCTAGATGTGTGGTGAGCACTTTGAACCCCAAAGTGCTTCACAGAAGTTTATAACGTACAGCCGTAAAATAAAAAATCCTTTTTTTTTTTTTTTTTACAAAAATGATTTTTTCGCCCTCAATATTTTATTTTCACAAGGGTAACAGGAGAAATTGGACCCCAAAAGTTGTTGTCCAATTTGTCCTGAGTACGCTGATACCCAATATGTGGGAGTAAACTACTATATGGGCGCACGTCGGGGCTCGGAAGGGAAGTAGTGACGTTTTGGATTGCAGACTTTGATGGAATGGTCTGGGGGAGTCATGTCGCATTTGGAGAGCCCCTGATGCGTCTAAACAGTGGAAACCCCCCACAAGTGACCCCATTTTGGAAAATAGACCCCACAAGGAACTTATCTAGATGTGTGGTGAGCACTTTGAAACCCGAAGTGCTTCACAGAAGTTTATAACGTACAGCCGTAAAAATAAAAAATCCTTTTTTTTTTTTTACAAAAATGATTTTTTTCGCCCCCAATATTTTATTTTCCCAAGGGTAACAGTAGAAATAGGACGAATTGCACAATAACTCTTGTGGTCCAGAGTACGCTGATACCCCATATGCGGGAGTAAACTACTGTTTGGGCGCATGGCAGAGCTCAGAAGTGAAGGAGCACCGTTTGACTTTTTCAACGCAGAATTGGCTGGAATTGAGATCAGACGCCATGTCACATTTGGAGAGCCCCTGATGTGCCTAAACAGCGGAAACCCCCCAATTCTAACTCCAACCCTAACCCCAACACCCCCCTAACCCTAGTCCCAACCCTAACCATAAACCTAACCCTAACACACCCCTAACCGTAATCCCAACCCTAATCCTAACGTTCGCGCCAACCCTAACCCTAACTTTAGCCGCAACCCTAACGGGAAAATGGAAATAAGTACATTTTTTTAATTTTATTATTTTTCCCTAACTAAGGGGGTGATAAAGGGGGTTTGATTTTACTATTTATAGCGGGTTTTTGTGATTGGCAGCTGTCACGCTAAAAGACGCTTTTTATTGCAAAAAATAGTTTTTTGCATCACCACATTTTGAGAGCTATAATTTTTGCATATTTTGGCCCACAGAGTCATGTGAGGTCTTATTTTTTGCGGGACGAGGTGACGTTTTTATTGGTACCATTTTTGAGCACGTGACATTTTTTGATCGCTTTTTATTTCGATTTTTGGGAGGTTAGAATGAACAAAAATCAGCAATTCATGAATTTCTTTTGGGGGAGGCGTTTGTACCGTTCCGCGTGTGGTAAAATTGATAAAGCAGTTTTATTCTTCGGGTCAGTACGATTACGGCGATACCTCATTTATATCATTTTTTTATGTTTTGGCGCTTTTATAGAATGAAAACAATTTTATATAAAAAATTATTATTTTTGCATCGCTTTATTCTGCGAGCTATAACTTTTTTATTTTTTTGCTGATGATAGTGTATGATGGCTCGTTTTTTGCGGGACAAGATGACGTTTTCAGCGGTACCATGTTTATTTATATCCGTCTTTTTGATCGCGTGTTATTCCACTTTTTGTTCAGCGGTATGATGATAAAGCATTGATTTTTTTGCTTCGTTTTCTTTTTTTTTTTTTTTAGAGGTTCATTAAAGGGGTTAACTAGTGGGACAGTTTTATAGGGGGGGTCGTTACGGACGTGGCATACCAAATATGTGTACTTTTATTGTTTTGGAAAGAATGAATTTATTGGGGAATATTGATTTTTTTTTACCACTTTTTATTTTTATTTTTTTTACTTTTATACTTTGTCCCAGGGTGGGACATCACTGTATTTTAGCAGATCGCTGGTGTGGTACAGTGTGCACAGCACTCTGTCACACCAGCGATCGCTCTGGAACTGCTGCGGCATTCCCCAGCGCCTGCTCTCAGCAGGACTGAGGGAGCGCCTCCTGCGGGGACCCCGGCGCCTCTTGGATCCGGACCTGGAGGAGGACGGACCTCGGAACAGCGCAAACATCGCGCTGCTCTGAGGGTCCAGGGGATGCGCGCAGGGAGCCCCTGCCTGCGCGATCTCCCTGTGCCCGGGTACACCGCGTCATTTGATCGCGGTGTGCCAGGGTTAATGTGCCGGGAGCGGTCCGTGACCGCTCCTGACACACGTCACGGGTGTCAGCTGTGATAATCAGCTGATCGCCCATGACGTACTATTCCGTCCATGGGAATAAGGTCCAGGGTCACATGGACGGAATAGTACGTCTGATGGCAGAGAGGGGTTAATATCATCATTATCATTGCCTCCCCATTAATATCATCATCATTGCCTTCCCATTATCATTGCCTCCCCATCATCATTATCATTGCCTCCCCATCATCATTATCATTGCCTCCCCATTATCATCATCATTGCCTTCCCATTATCATTGCCTCCCCATCATCATCGCCTCCTCACCACCATCACTGCCTCCCCCACCACAATCACACATACAGCACCGCAGGCAGCACTCTCACATACACACACGCAGGCACACACACGCCTCACCTGTCCGGCGTCCGCGCTCTCTCTGCCACAGCCGGCCGATGAATGATGACGTCATTCAGCGGCGCTGCTGTGAGAGAGGAGGCGCAGGCGCCCCCTGGAGCTGCGGCAGCGGAGGCACGGGGAGAGGCAAGTATTGCGCCGGCTGCTGCTGGGGCCCTGAGCAAGCGGGGGGTGGGGCCAGTGGCGGCGCTGACACCGCTAACGGGCCCCGGGGTGCCCGACGGCGAGTGGGCACCCCCGCCTGCTCAGGGCCGGGCGCCAGGCATGATTTTCTAGGCGCCACTGGCGACCTGGCGCCCGGGTTTGTCGAACCCTGCCCTATTCATAGTGTAGAAATTACCCTTTCTGAGTTCAGGAGAGGAGAGCAGAGAGGCTCAGACCATGGTACTTGAAAGCAACTTCTGAAGGAGCGTGAACTGGTCATGCGAAACGGCACTGCAGAATAGTGTTTGGGAGACAAAAAAAATGAAGTTTACTACAAATTTATAACTGCAATGGGTGGAAGATGGCAAGGGAATGTTTAGTTTCATTTTAAACTAGTTCACACAAATGTATTGCGTTGTTTGGACTGCAATGCCTGGGATCAGCTATGGGTATCCTGACCTAAATAGCCTCATACAGTCATGGCTGAAAGTATTGACACTCTTGAAATTGTTCCAGAAAATGAAGTATTTCTCAAAAAAAAATTATTGCAGTTACACCTGTTTTGTTATAGACTTGTTTATTTCCTTTGTGTGTATTGGAACACAAGAGAACAGAAAAAAAGGCAAGGTGGACATAATTTCACACAAAACCCTAAAAATGGTCTGGACAGAATAGTTTGAACCTTTCCAAAATTGTGGGTAAACAACTTTTGTTTCAAGCATGTGATGCTTCTTCAAAGTTGGCTGTGGCCAGTAACAGGTCTGGACAATATTAAAATCACACCTGAAACAAGATAAAAAGGGGAATGGGCAAAAGTTGACTCAATCTGCATTGTGTGTCTGTGCCACACGGAGAATGGAGAACAGAAAGAGATGAGAACACTGAGAACTTGAGAAGCAAAATTGTTGAACAAGATCACCTTTCTCAAAGTTACAAGTCCATCTCCAGAGATCTTGATGTAGTCCAAGGTGCACAAGATAATCAAGAAGTTTACAACCCATGCAACAGTGGGTAATCTCCCTGGATATGGACGGCAGAGAAAAATTTGAGGTTGCAACGCAGGATAGTCTGGATGGAGGATAAGCAGCCCCAATCAAGTACCAAAGAAATTCAAGCTGTGCTGCAGGCTCGGGGCGCATCAGTGTCCGTGCAAAATATTAGTAATAGGAGCTGTAGGAAACAAAGGAGCGCAATAGGGTCTTATCCCACGGATTTCAATATCAGTTTTTTACAAAAAACTGCTCACCTGGTAGTATAGAATGAAAGCATATATGTCAGCTGCCGCAGATCCACGGGTCGACAGTCGACCATAACAAATGTTAGAGGAAATATGTGAGTTGAATCCGCGCAGCCAAACAATTCAAATCCAGACGTAGTTGAAAAACGTAATGGTGGTTTATTCTACGCGTTTCGAAGTCTATATGACTTCAGGAGATGCCACAAAAACATATCAAACATGTTTTTGTGGTATTCCTGAAGAAGTCATATAGACTTTGAAACGTGTAGAATAATCCACCATTACATTTTTCAACTACGTCTGGATTTGAATTGTTTGGCAGCGTGGATACAATCCACATATTTCCTCTATAACATTTCCGTGTGAAATATGACATTTAAATGAAATGAAACTCTATGGCAGAAGGTGAACAAACTGCTGACACAGACTTAAATTGGCGGGATATTTAAATGATGGCAGTCAGGTCAGATGGGCGGTGTTTTGGGTACTTGCCTTAACATGTTGTTCGCCGCTGTCTCCATTATTTCTGGGAATTGTAGTCGTTGCCCTCCATATAACGCGCCTGCGCATTGCAATCTGCGGGCAAAGCATACTGCGCATGCGCAATTCAAGATTGCAATGCGCAGGTGTGTTATATGGAGGGCAACGACTACAATTCCCAGAAATAATGGAGACAGCGGCGAACAACATGTTAAGGCAAGTACCCAAAACACTGCCCATCTGACCTGACTGCCATCATTTAAATATCATTTAGGGTGACAGATTCCCTTTAAAAAAGCTAGACTGCAGTTTGCCAAAAATCCTTCTGGGGAAAACACAAAGCACATCATTCTCCTGTTAACCGAAAATGGAATGAGACCTATAAAGAAAAGATTACAGTCCCTACTGTCAAATATGGTGGAGATTCAAAAATGTTTTGGGGTTGTTTGGCTACTTCTGGCACTGGATGCTTTGACGGTGGGCAAGACATCATGAAATCTGAAGATTACCAAAGGATTTTGGGTCTCAATGTAGGGCCCAGAGTCAAAAAGCTGGGTTTGCTCCCTAGATCATGGGTCTTCCAGCAGTACAATGATCCCAAATGGACTTAAAGAAGTGCCCAGAAATGGAGAGAAACAAAGCACTGGAGAGTTCCAAAGTGACCAGCAATGATTCTGGATATAAATTCCATTGAACACATTTTTCAGAGATCTTAAAATTTCTGTTGGGCGCCTTCACATATGAGACCTGAAGCAGTTTGAAAGTGGTGTTTGATGGTTATAGGAAGCAATTGTACTTTATTGCAAAGGGTGTGTAGCCAAATATTAAGTTGCCGGTGCCAATAATTTTTTGTCCGTACCACTTTTGGGTTTTGTGTGAAATGATGTCCATTTTTTTCCTCCAATACACATAGGAAATACACATGTGTAATTGCAATAACTTTTTGGAACAATTTCAAGGGTGCCAACACTTTCGACCATGACTGCATATGCTTATCAGGAGACTGTCAGTTCAGTCACTTCGGTCCATCCACCAACCATATGTGTTCATGTGAATGTAGCCTAAAACACAACTTGTTGCAGGTTTTCAATGAGTAATGTTAAGTGGCACTTACAAAATTTCAATTGAGCTGTAAACTCTAGTGCAGTGATTTTCAACCAGTGTTCCGCGGCACACTAGTGTGCCGCGACACATGGTCGGGTGTGCCGTGGGGAAAATTATTTAAAATCTATATTATTAACTATATGTATAATATGACTGTTTTAGTGTCATTTTGTGCTATTTTGGTTGGTGGTGTGCCCCAGGATTTTCTAAGTATAAAAAGTGTGCCGCGGCTCAAAAAAGGTTGAAAATCACTGCTCTAGTGTGATAGTATGACATTTGTGGAAGCGGGATAGGAAGGTGAAAGTGGAATATTTGCTACTTTAGCTATAAAGCTAATAAAAATAAACATACCAATAAAAAATTTACTGTGTATTTAACACCCGCCTTTTCCCAAAATACTGTAAAAACTGGGTAAACAAGAAATTTCTCTATACAACAAGCCAGCTTGCTTGTACCTAATGAGAGAAACTTGGGCATTCCTTACTCATTGCCATGCCAAGATAAGTTATATGCCTGACAGCACCTTCCTTCCCTGCTCCCATGACAAACACTACTTGTCCTTTTGGTGTTGCCATTAAGCTTAGCTGAAAGGATTATGGATCCATATCACATCCTCGCTACTTGTCAGGATCCATTGATCCATTTATTTTCAGTAGGCTATAGGGCACTGACTTTCATTCACTGCATTTGGTGGCCGCCTCTCACTAGTTGTCTATTCAGCCACCTTATGAAGTGTTTCTAATGCACACAGCATTGTTGCAGATCTGTGAGTCAGTGGGGTCTATAGGGGCTATTGGTATACAGTAATTCATAGTTGGTTTCCATTGTAAATGGAGGAGACAACGCCGAGGTGAAAGTAGACTAAAACGTGCCTATTAGACAGAGTGGCTGCACAAACCAGACTCTGCAATGGAAATTGGGGCATCAGGTTGCCCCTCCATCCCTATACTTACTTAAGTGGCCTTTTACTGAATTACTGGGTGTAAATATATATATATATATATCTATATCGATATGGATATCTAGATATTATATAATTTTTTCTTTAAATACCTCAAACTGCTTTGAAGACGAAAATTTTCCCACATGTCATTCATTTAGTAGAGCAGATTATGGTAACAAGACATGTCACAGTGGCACTGACTCCTGAAGCTGCATTCCCACGGCACTGTTTTCAGTTTGAGCATAGAAGAGAGCACACGGACTAATTGTAGCCCGTATGCTTGTCTACATAACAATCTCCCCCCCCCCCCCAAAAAAAAAAAAAGGTGGGGAACCAATGTTTCTGTCAAGTAAATAAAATATAACGACATGCACTTGTCTGTGCTGTCGGGACCAAAATAGTGGTTGGCCTCTGTACCAGTCCATTATGGAGGCAAGCGCTCTGAGCCAGTCACAGCCGCAATTTATGTATGTGACTACTCTGAATTTGTGTACTTTGTAGCCTATAGTGATGATCCACACCCAGGCTGTGTTGTGGCAAGTCTATGTAGATCCAAGTTAATGAATGCAAATAAAGAGGAAATAATATTGACCTCATTGTATGTCAGTTTGGTTGAAATTGTATAGTAGAAATCCTGTTCATAACATGGATTTTTGAGAACTTCCAGACCAAACACGTTTTTGCCTAGTTACTGCATAGGTGATAACTTTTAGATTGGTGAAAGTCCTACCACTGGGACTGGCACTGATCGTCAAAAAAGCTGACTGGTTTCCCTGTTCTCTGGCTGCAAGACTGGTCCAGACAGGAATTGAATGGAATGACTGAATAGGTGGAGCATTCCACACTGCAGGGACAAATATGCATTGCTAAGTTTTTTTTTTTTTTTTTGTTATATACCGCTCATTATCTTGTTAGTGTTGGGAGGCTGGTGTGCAAATTATATAGTCAACTAGTCCCACAGAAATAAACAGGATTGGCCAACCTCAGTGTATAGTGGGTAGGCACATGTCAAATTTCAGTGACTCATTCTAGTTGATAGATTTGGCACATCTTTAGAATCTTTTGTCTAATTTGACACCACTCTTTGGTTGATTTACTTTACCAGTTTCCTCCCACCTCCCCCCCCCCCCCCCCCCAAAAAAAAAATACCCTTTTTCATGACCAGTGTCTTTAGTCCTTAGAGCACCTCTGGCTGTTATGACTTGCATACGTGATGCATAGCCAGGCTCTGACTTCTGGCTGCATTCTGAGGAATGAGCCTATATCTCTACAATCATGGCCTCTAGTTCACTAATATGTTTAGTGTTCCAACTACCGCCTTCAAATCCCACTAAACATATTGAGGAGTTAGTCAGGTCGACTGTGAAATCAACTCCAGGTTCTTCCAGGACTCATGAAACCAAGTCTTGGTGGACTGTGAGCTATGCTTGGGGACATTTGTCTTTATTGGGTAGGTCCAATGATGCCAAAGCTTCAACTTCATCAAAGAAGCCATGATGTCTTCTCCTAGGATTTCCTGATACTTTATTGAATCCATCTGGTTTTCCACAAGCTGTAGGTTTCCTTTGCCGAATGATGGTGGCCCCAGAAAACTTCCGAGCCACCGTCGTGCGTTACTGTATGCATCACCAAACCACTGCCATGCTACATTGTAGACATCTGAGCCATTGCCATGTTACATTGGGCATCCCCAAGCTACCAACAAACTTCTCTGTGAGTAGGGTGCTCTATTCAACATATCCTTCATATTTTATCCTAGAGATCTACCACTAACACAGGCCTCCAGACATGGGCCTGAAAAGTTAATTTGGTTTTGACTTTCCACAAAACAAAATCCTAAACTTCTTAGGCTTACTTTATGTATTTAACCCCTAAGGGTGGTTTGCACGTTAATGACCGTGCCAATTTTTACAATTCTGACCACTTTCTCTTTATGAGGCTATAACTCTAGAATGCTTCAACGGATCTTCACGATTCTGAGATTTTCTCGTGACATATTGTACTTCATGTTAGTGGTAAAATTTATTCGATATAACTTGCGTTTATTTTTGAAAAAACGCAAATATGGCAAATTTTGAAAATTGTGCAATTTTCAAACTTTGAATTTTTATTCCCTTAAAACAGAAATGTCACACAAAATAGTTAAGAAATAACATTTCCCTCATGTCTACTTAACATCGCACAATTTTGGAACCAAAATTTTTTTTTTTGTTATGGAATTATAAGGGTTAAAAGTTGACCAGCGATTTCTCATTTTTACAACAAAATTTACAAAGCCATTTTATTTTAAGGACCACCTCACATTTGAAGTCACTTTGAGGAGTCTATATGGCAGAAATACCCAAAAGTGACACCATTCTAAAAACTGCACCCCTCAAGGTACTCAAAACCACATTCAATAAGTTTATTAACCCTTCAGGTGCTTCACAGGAGCTGAAGCAACGTGGAAGGAAAAAATTAATATTTAACTTTTTAGTCACAAAAACGATATTTTACAAACTTTTTTTTTATTTTCACAAGGGTAAAAGGAGAAAATGGACAGATAAAGTTGTGCAATTTCTCCTGAGTACCCCAATACCCCATATGTGGGCGAAAACCACTGTTTGGGCACACGGCAGAGCTCGTAAGAGAAGGAGCGCCGTTTGACTTTTTCAAACCAAAGTTGGCTGAAATTGAGATTGGACATAATGTCGCGTTTGGAGAGCCCCTGATGCGCCTAAACAGTGGAAACCCCCCACAAGTAACACCATTTTGGAAACTAGACCCCAATGGAACTTATCTAGATCTGTTGTGAGCACTTGGAACCCCCAAGTGTTTCACAAAAGTTTATGCCTGGGTGTGAAAAAAAAACAATTTTCCACAAAAATGATTTTTTTAGTCCCAAATTTTTGATTTTTCCCAAGAAAATTGGACCCCAAAAGTTGTCCAATTTGTCCTGAGTACGCTGATACCAAACATGTGGGGGGGGAAGCTATTTGGGCGCACGGCAGGGCTTGGAAAGGAAGTAATAACGTTTTGGAATGCAGACGTTGATGGGAGTCATGTTCCGTTTGCAGTGCCCCAGATGTGCCTAAACAATGGAAAACCCCCAAAAGTGACCCCATTTTGGAAACTAGACCCCCTAAGGAACTTATCTAGGTCTGTGGTGAGCACTTTGAACCCCAAGTGCTTCACACAAGGTTATAATGCCCGGGCATTCAAAAAAAAAAAACTATTTTCCCACAAAAATTCTTTTAGTCACCAATTTTTTATTTTCCCAAGGGTAACAGGAGAAATTGGACCACAAATGTTGTCCAATTTGTCCTGAGTACGCTGATACCCCATATGTGGGGGGGGAACCACTGTTTGGGCGCACGGCAGAGCTCGGAATGGAAGGAGCACCATTTGACTTTTTCCAACCAAAATTGGCTGGAATTGAAATTGGACGCCATGTTGTATTTGGAGAGCCCCTGATGTGCCTAAACAGTGGAAACCCCCAACAAGTGACCCCATTTTGGAAACTAGACCCCCTAAGGAACTTATCTAGATCTGTGGTGAGGAATTTGAACCCCCAAGTGCTTCACACAAGTTTATAATGTAGAGCCGTAAAATTAAAAAATCATATTTTTTCCACAAAAATGATATTTTCACCCCAATTTTTATTTTCCCAAGGGTAACAAGACCCCAAAACTTATTGTGCAATTTGTCCTGAGTACGCTGATACCCCATATGTGGGGGTAAACCACTGTTTGGGTGCATGGCAGAGCTCGGAAGGGAAGGAGCGCCGTTTGACTTTTTCAACCCAGAATTGGCTGGACGCCATGTCGTGTTTGGAGAGCTCCTAATCTGCCTAAACAGTGGAAACCCCCCACAAATGACACCATTTTGGAAACTAGACCCCTCAAGGAACTTATCTAGATGTTTGATGAGAACTTTGAACCCCCAGGTGTTTCACTAAAGTTTATAACGCCCGAGCATGAAAATAAAAAAAATCATCATATTTTTTCCACAAACATGATCTTTCAGTCCCCAACTTTTTATTTTCCAAGGGTAACAGGAGAAATTGGACCCCAAAAGTTGTTGTCCAATTTGTCCCGAGTATGCTGATACCAAATATGTGGGAGAAAACTACTGTATGGGCACACGTCGGGGCTCGGAAGGGAAGTAGTGACGTTTTGGATTGCAGACTTTGATTGCGTCATGTCGCATTTGGAGAGCCCCTGATATGCCTAAACAGTGGAAACCCCCCACAAGTGACCCCATTTTGGAAAATAGACCCCCCAAGGAACTTATCTAGATGTTTGGTGAGCACTTTGAACCCAGATTTGAAATTTGTCCTGAGTACGCTGATATCCCATATGTGGGGATAACTACTGTTTGGGCGCATGGCAGATCTCAGAAAGGAAGGAGCACCGTTTGACTTTTTCAACGCAGAATTGGCTGGAATTGAGATCAGACGCCATGTCACATTTGGAGAGCCCCTGATGTGCCTAAACAGTGGAAACCCCCCCCCCCCCCACAATTCTAACTCCAACCCTAACCCCAGCACACCCCTAACCCTAGTCCCGACCATAACCCTAACCACATACCTAACCCTAACACACCCCTAATCCTAACTTTAGCCCCAACTCTAACCCTAATTGGAAAATGGAAATACATTTTTTAAATGTTATTATTTTTCCCTAACTAAGGGGGCGATAAAGGGGGGTTTGATTTACTATTTATAGTGGGTTTTTATGATTGGCAGCTGTCACGCTAAAAGATGCTTTTTATTGCAAAAAATAGGTTTTGCATCACCACATTTTGAGAGCTATAATTTTTTCTTATTGTGGCCCACAGAGTCATGTGAGGTCTTATTTTTTGCGGTACAAGTTGACGTTTTTATTGGTACCATTTTTGGGCACATGACATTTTTTGATCGCTTTTTATTTAGATTTTTGGGAGGTTAGAATGAACAAAAATCAGCAATTCATGAATTTCTTTTGGGGGGCGTTTATACCGTTCCGCGTGTGGTAAAATTGATAAAGCAGTTTTATTCTTCGGGTTAGTACGATTACGGCGATACCTCATTTATATCATTTTTTATGCTTTGGCGCTTTTATACAATAAAAACAATTTTATATAAAAATAATTATTTTTGCATCGCTTTATTCTGCGAGCTATAACTTTTTTATTTTTTCGCTGATGATGCTCTATGGCGGCTCATTTTTTGCGGGACAAGATGACGTTTTCAGCGGTACCATGTTTATTTATATCCGTCTTTTTGATCGCGTGTTATTCTACTTTTTGTTCGACGGTATGATAAAGCATTGATTTTTTGCTTTTTTTTTTTTAAGGGGTTCACTAAAGGGGTTAGTGGGACAGTTCTGTAGGGCGAGTCTTTACGGACGCGGCGATACCAAATGTGTACTTTTATTGTTTCGTTTTTTTTTATTTACAGGAAGAAATGAATTTATTGGGGAATATTTTTTTTTTCCTTTATTTTGGATTTTTTTTTTTTTTTTTACACTTGTGATTTTTATTTTTACTTGTCCCAGGGTGGGACATTACATTTATAGGGTCAGATCGCTGGTCCTACAGAGTGCACAGCACCTGTGAGACCACGATCTCGGGCCCAGGCTGCAGGCTTCCTGCAGACCCGCGGCCATTTTGGGCCCCCGGGGCCTTGCAGTGAGGAAGGCCTCAGACAGCGCGATCACATCGCACTGTTTGAGGGGCTTAGGGAAGCACGCAGGGAGCCACCTCCCGCGCGATGCTCCCTGTCCCCCCCGGTAAAACCGCGATCATGTTTGATCGCGTTGTGCCAGGGGTTAATGCCGTGACCGCTCCTGGCACATAGTGCCGGGTGTCAGTTTGTGATAATCAGCTGACACCCGGCGGCGATCAGCTGCGCTCCCCCCGGGGAGCGAGGGACGCATGTGACGTACTATTCCGTCCCTGGGAATTAGTCCCAGGTCCGGACGGATAGTACGTCCGATGACAAAGGGGTTAAGCATTGGAGCTGACTTTTTTTGTGCTTTAGGCACAGTAGAGGTGATGTTTGTAGATGGGTTCTGAAATTGCTACAGCAGTTTGTAATACCACTACTGGTTGCAAACTGAAGTTTCAGTGCCTTCTGCCACAAAATCTTGCTGCAGGTTTTTTGTAGTCACTCGAAGTTCGACCACCTGCTGTTCAAGAATCTGGTCACTGCTTCCTTTTTCTGCCGCCCCCAGATAATGCAGCCAGTGTTAATTAACTTTGAAAATCCACTTCCAGTAGTGTCTGGGGTACATTTATGCTGGTCACTGTCCTGAATTTTTCTATCTTTTTTTCCTGTTTGTCCAAGTCAATGATTGTAACCTTTGGCCCACCTTTGACAACCCCAAAAATATTTGTGATTGGTGGTCTTTGCCTATGAAAAAAGTCTAAAAAATTTCCCCAGGAAGCCAGTGCTGGCTATAGATCATATTGCAGCAGGTCATAATGGCGAAATCTTCTAATCGTAAAGATGGTTGTCATGAAGGGGTGAAAAATTCTAAGACCTCAATAGTTTAGTAAAGTGGGTGTTCGTGATGAAGTTGGAGAAGCACTTTTGTTGTATTGAGCTGTTTAAGCCCTTTTTGACGTACCTGTAGTCATAGGTCCGCCCCCTCTTTGATGCGGGCCCCCCGCCACTGAGCCCGCATCTTCTCACGCACATGACCACTGATCTAATCCGCTGTTGGTGTAATCCCAATCCACCCACGGTGTTAACATGTTAAAGCCGCTATCAATGATTTTAAATTGGCGGGATGCGTTTTTTCAATTTCACCAACTTGGGAATTTTTTTTTTCATATTTCCAGTACACTAGACAATGGTATCGTCAAAGTACAAATCGTCCG
>JARQOD010000003.1:347520926-347577986 GCA_033576555.1 Oophaga sylvatica | reverse complement strand
TTTTTTTATTTACAGGAAGAAATGAATTTATTGGGGAATATTTTTTTTTTCCTTTATTTTGGATTTTTTTTTTTTTTTTTACACTTGTGATTTTTATTTTTTTTACTTTGTCCCAGGGTGGGACATTACAGTATAGGGTCAGATCGCTGGTCCTACAGAGTGCACAGCACTCTGTGAGACCAGCGATCTCAGGCAGTGCTGCAGGCTTCCTGCAGGACCCGGCGGCCATCTTGGATCCGGGGCCTTGCAGTGAGGAAGGCCTCAGAACAGCGCGATCACATCGCACTGTTCTGAGGGCTTTAGGGAAGCACGCAGGGAGCCACCTCCCTGCGCGATGCTTCCCTGTGCCCCCGGTACACCGCGATCATGTTTGATCGCGTTGTGCCAGGGGTTAATGTCCGTGACCGCTCCTGGCACATAGTGCCGGGTGTCAGTTGTGATAATCAGCTGACACCCGGCGGCGATCAGCTGCGCTCCCCCCGGGAGCGCAGCTGATCGCATGTGACGTACTATTCCGTCCCTGGGAATTAAGTCCCAGGTCACGGACGGGATAGTACGTCCGATGACAAAGGGGTTAAGCATATTGGAGCTGACTTTTTTTGTGCTTTAGGCACAGTAGAGGTGATGTTTTGTAGATGGGTTCTGAAATGCTACAGCAGTTTGTATACCACTACTGTGCAAACTGAAGTTTCAGTGCCTTCTGCCACAAAATCTTGCTGCAGGTTTTTTGTAGTCACTCGAAGTTCGACCACCTGCTGTTCAAGAATCTGGTCACTGCTTCCTTTTTCTGCCGCCTCCAGATAATGCAGCCAGTGTTAATTTAACTTTGAACTCCACTTCCAGTAGTGTCTGGGTACATTTATGCTGTCACTGTCCTGAATTTTTCTATCTTTTTTTCCTTGTTTGTCCAAGTCAATGATTGTAACTCTTTGGCCCACTCTTTGACAACCCAAGAATATTAGTGATGTGGTGGTCTTTGCCTATGAAGAAAAGTCTAAAATTCCTCAGGAAGCCAGTGTCTGGCTATAGATCATATTTGCAGCAGGTCATAATGGCGAAATCTTCTAAGTCGTAAAGATGGTTGTCATGAAGGGGGTGAAAAATTCTAAGACCTCAATAGTTTAGTAAAAGTGGTGTTTCGTGATGAAGTTGGAGAAGCTACTTTTTGTTGTATTGAGCTGTTTAAGCCCTTTATGACGTACCTAGTAGTCATAGGTCAGCCCCCTCTTTGATGCGGGCCCCCGCCACTGAGCCCGCATCTTCTCACGCACATGACAACTGATCTAATCTGCTGTTGGTGTAATCCCAATCCACCCACGGCTGTTAACATGTTAAATGCCGCTATCAATGATTTAAACTTGGCGGGTATGCGTTTTTGCAATTTCACCTTACTTGGAATTTTTCTTTCATATTTTCCAGTACACTAGATCAATGGTATCGTTCAAACGTACAACTCGTCCTGAAAAAAACTAGCCCTCACGCAGCCATGTTGATAGAAGAATAAAGTTATAGCCCTGAGAAGGGGAGAAAGAGCTAAAAAAAAATCGGAAAACCCGAAGGTGGTGAAGTGGTTAATTCTTTTGTTGATTGTAAACAGCAGAAAGTTTTTGTAAACTTTGCAAATCTAACTTGCAGTGGGGGTTGAATCATTTTCACTTCCAATTTATATACTTAATGCTGAGAAAAAAAAATATTGTAGCTTTCAGAAAACTTGTAGGTAGCCAGCTTTTAAGGTACTGCCACACTACACAATCCCGCTAGCGATCTAGTTAGCGTCGCATACTAATGAGATCGCTAGCGGGATTGTTTCTATATCGCTAGTAGCTACCTAATTTAGCGATATCGTTAAGGACGCTATCGCGGTTAGCGATCTCCTTAACGACTTTAGCGGTACAAAAGTACCGCTAAATCGCTAAAAAAGGTGCCACACTCAGCGATTAGATACTTACCAGCGGGACGCCAGCGATGAAAATAGGGTCCGGAACGATCAGGACGACGGACGAGATCACAGCAGGGGCCATGTCGCTGGTAGATGCCGCACACAACAACATCGCTAACGGGATCGCTAAATAGTGACGTTTTTTAGCGATCCCGTTAGCGATGTTGTTTAGTGTGGCATACCCTTTACCTGTTTAAAATGTTTGTTCATAGACCTGAGATTGTAAAGTTGCTAACAAGATTACCAAGGTCTTTGGATGATTGCCCTGTCCATATGACCTAGGTCCATGATGCAGCGTTGCCAGTCTCCCAGTGTGCGAAAACCAAGAATTTCTCTGGTGTACCCCAGGTGGTGCATCTGTGTGATTACATGGAGGCGACACATGCCATTGCCTCGAAGGATTTTTACCCACAAGAGCATTTGATCGCTGGAGTTGGGAGCAGTTGTTGAGCTCACAGGTATTTACTTATTTTCTACTATAGTTAAAGGTTGGGGATATTTTGTTTTTAATAGACGGCATTTTCTTTTCAATTTATTTTTTTTGTTTGGGAAGCCGTTACCTTTGCTTCAAAACTGCACCTGAGGTTTTGGTGACCAGTTATGGGCTTCAGCTGTGCCAAGCTTACAGTACTGCACACAACAGGACTGATTTACTACTAAATCTTAGGATAAATTTGGTACGTCTTTCCATTTACACTGCTCCATGCACAGCTTTAAACAACCGACAAATACGATCAAAAGCTTGTGCACACCGGCCGACCACTGTTCAGATGCACACTGAACGATCACTAGCGGATCGTTCAGTACGTATAGGCCTCCATTGTTTGCGACATTGCAGGTCTTGTTTACACAAAAGCAACGCGCTGCTGAGAACAGTGATCTGTTGCGCAGAAGAAAAGATCCTTTCACCAAAGGAGCATTTTTTTTGTTGGGTGATCGACACTTAAGACTACAAGATTATTGTGAAATGAACGTTCCTAGCAATAATCATTTCACCATGGTCGTGTAGTGTAAATGTACCTGAGGTCTAAACATTGGCTTATTTTGGTCTACAGTCATGGCCAAAAGTTTTGAGAATGACACAAATATTAATCTTTACAAAGTCTACTGCTTCACTTTTTCTAATGGCAATTTGCATATACTCCAGAATGTTATAAAGAGTGATCAGCTTAACAGCAATTACTTGCAAAGTCAATATTTGGCTAGAAAATGAACTTTATCCCCCAAAACACATTTCAACATCATTGCAGCCCTGCCTTAAAGGACCAGCTAACCTCTTTTCAGTGATTGCTCCATTAACACAGGTGTGGGTGTTGATGAGGACATGGCTGGAGATCAGTCTGTCATGATTAAGTAAGAATGACACCACTGGACACTTTAAAAGGAGGCTGGTGCTTGGCATCATTGTTTCTCTTCTGTTAACCATGGTTATCTCTAAAGAAACACGTGCAGTCATCATTGCAATGCACAAAAATGGCCTAACAGGGAAGAGTATCGCAGCTAGAAAGATTGCACCTCAGTCAACACTCTATCACATCATCAAGAACTTCAAGGAGAGAGGTTCCATTGTTGCCAAAAAGGCTTCAGTTCGCCCAAGAAAGACCAGCAAGCATCAGGACAGTCTCTTAAAAGTGTTACAGCTGCGGGATCGGTCTACCAGCAGTGCAGAGCTTGCTCAGGAATGGCAGCAGGCAGGTGTGAGTGCATCTGCACGCACTGTGAGGCGGAGACTCTTGGAGCAAGGCCTGGTCTCAAGGAGGGCAGCAAAGAAGCCACTTCTCTCCAGAAAAAACATCATGGACTGATATTCTGCAAAAGGTACAGGCAGTGGACTGCTGAGGACTGGGGTAAAATTATTTTCTCTGATGAATCCCCTTTTCGATTGTTTGGGATATCAGGAAAACGCCTCATTCGGAGAAGACAAGGTGAGCTCTACCACCAGTCTTGTCTCATGCCAACTGTTAAGCATCCTGAAACCATTCATGTGTGGGGTTGCCTCTCAGCCAAGGGAATCGGCTCTCTCACAGTCTTGCCTAAAAACACAGCCATGAATAAAGAATGGTACCAGAATATCCTCCAAGAGCAACTTCTCCCAACCCTCCAAGAGCAGTTTGGCGATCAACAATGCCTTTTTCCAGCATGATGGAGCACCTTGCCATAAAGCAAAGGTGATAACTAAATGGCTCAGGAACAAAACATAGAGATTTTGGGTCCATGGCCTGGAAAATCCCCAGATCTTAATCCCATTGAGAACTTGTGGTCGATCATCAAGAGACGGGTGGACAAACAAAAACCTAAAAATTCTGACAAAATGAAAGCATTGATTGTGCAAGAATGGACTGCTATCAGTCAGGATTTGGTCCAGAAGTTGATTGAGAGCATGATAGGGAGAATTGCAGAGGTCCTGAAGAAGAAGGGTCAACACTGCAAATATTGACTTGCTGCATTAACTCATTCTAACTGTCAATATAAGCTTTTGTTACTCATATGTTTGCAATTATTATATTTCTGTCTGTGATAAAAACATCTGTCAAACACATAAAAATCAGAGGGCAGCAGATCATGTGAAAAATTAATATTTGTCATTCTCAAAACTTTTGGCCATGACTGTACAGTTATGCCAAATTATGATGCACCTGATTGCAAGTTAGGCCTAGCCTCATCCCATGCAGTTTCAAGAGACCACTTCTTATACATTGTGATCAGTGTGATGTAAGGTATGTAGGACAGGTTTTTTTTTTTTTGTTTTTTTGGCATATGTAGATAAGGAAGTCTGCCCTATCTCATGGACAGGTGTGGTGACATTTTTGGAAGAAAGCAGCCATGTTGTCTAATGTACGACTTGTTTTTGCATTTTCATTTTTTCCTCTCCTTATTCCGTGACCCACAACATTTTAATTTTTCCGTCCATGTAGCCATGTGAGGGCTGTTTTTTTTTTTTTTTTTTGTTTTGTTTTGTTTTTTGGGGGGGGGGTGGAGTTGTACTTTTTCGCGCAAAGCTCATTTTCGTTTTAGCGTTTTTCGCTCCCCTTCCCAGAGCCGTAACTTTATTTTTCTGTCAATATGGTCATGTGCGGGCTTTTTGTGGGACGAGTTGTACTATTGAACAACGCCATTGGTTTTACCATATTGTGTACTCAAATGGGAAAAAAATTCCAAGTGCAGTGAAATTGCAAAAAAAAGTGCAATCCCACACTTTTTTTTTTTTTTTCCTCATCATGTTCACTAAATGCTAAAACTGACCTGCTGTAATGACTTGAAGAATCATAAGGAGTTTATAGACACCAATCATGTCTAAGTGGTCAAAAAAAATTCCAAACGTTTAAAAAAAAAAAAAAAGAATTGCACCATTTTTCGATACCCGTAGCGTCTCCATTTTTCGGGATCTCGGGTTGGGTGAGGGCTTATTGCGTACCGAGCTGACGTTTTTAATGGTACCATTTTGGTGCAAATACGAATTTTTGTTCGCCAGTTATTGCATTTTAACGCAATGTCGAGGCGACCAAAATAAGTAATTCTAGCGTTTTGATTTTTTTGTTTCTCGCTACTCCGTTTAGCGATCAAGTTAATCCTTTTTTAATTTTTTTTTTGATCGGGCAATTCTGAACACGGCGATGCCAAATATGGGTATGTTTGATTTTTTTTTTACATTTTTATTTTGAATGGGGCTAAAGGGGGTGATTTGAACTTTTTTGTATTTTAATATTTTTTAACATTTTTTTTTATTATCATGCTTCAATAGTCTCCATGGGGAAACTAGAAGCTGCCATAGCTCGATCGGCTCTGCTACATAGAGGTGATGATCAAATCACCTCTATATAGCCGAATTAGTGACTTGCTATGATCTCCGACCACCGGGTGGCGCTCACAGGACTGACAACCATAGAGGTCTCCAGGAGTCCTCCAATTGTCATGTCAACACCCCAGTGACCCGCGATCACGTGACGGAAGTCATTGGTGGGCAGATTTCTGGCCCGATGGCTGGAAGCGTGCGTTAAATGCTGCTGTCAGTTTGACAGCAGCATTTAACGAATTAATAGGGCTGGGTGGATCGCGATTCCACCCGCGGTTTTACGGTCTCATGTCAGCTGTTCAAAATAGCTGACATGTTCCGGGAAAGATGTGGGCTTACCGCCGGAGCCCACATCAGAGTGAGATGTGTCAGGCGCAGTACTAGTACCTCTCATGTTGCAAAGGGGATAATGTTGTGATGTGTTGGAAAGCTGTAATAAAATTCCAAGTGTGGAAAAGTTAGTAAAAAAAAGTTGTTTTTTTTATTTACTCAGCTATATGATTCTCCAGGTCAGTATGAATATGGTGATTCTTTTTCATAAATATTTGTCGTGAGAAATTCTGAACTTTGTGAAGGGGCCGGAAAACCCAGCTTATGCAGCCATTTTCCATGACCTGTAACTTTTTTTTTTTTTTTTTGGAGGGGAACAGTTTGATTTTTGTGCTGAGCTGATTTTTTTTTTTGTTTTGCATACCATTGTGGATGTATATATGCTTATCCTTTTCAGTATTCCTGCAGAGGCTAATGATTAGAGTAGAAATAACTATTCAGAATGTTCAGAGAAGCACCTTTCAATGTACCTGTAGAAGAGAAATGGAGGCATGTGACCCCAAGAAGCAAAGGAATGAGGAGGCAGTTAGTACCCATTCCACTGAAGAATCGCTATCAGGCTCTCACACAGGACAACTATGAAAATGTACATCAAAAAAGTGCTTTGCCCACAAAGAACACTCCAATAGGAAATCAGAAGCCTCTTTAAGGGAGAAAGATGCCCTGTGGTGAAGAAAAGGAGTGGTGGTCGTGGGGGATTCTCTACTGAGAGGAACAGAAGCTGTCTGTCGACCAAACATCACCTCGCGAGAAGTGTGCTGTCTTCCAGGTGCCCAAATCAATGTGTCTGATGGAGTATCAAGACTATTCAGTGCTACAGACTACCACCCATGCCTACTAATACACGTGGGAACAAATGACAGACAAAAAGGACCTGGAAACTGTATGAAGAAACCAAGACCTAGGCCGGAAAATGAAGAAACTGGTGGCACAGGTCTTCTCATCCATCCTCCCAGTGGATGGACATGGTCTAAGGAGATTGAATAGGATTCTACATGTGAACTGGCTATGTTGATGGTGTCGTGGGAAACCTTTGGGGTTTCTTGACCGTGGAGTGAATTACTTGTATGATGGACTCCTTGGGTTGCATCTTACGTAAACAGCAAAACATATTTGGTAGACACCTTGCTGTACTCATCAGGAGAGCTTTAACTAGAGCAATATGGGATGAGAAATATACAGCCAGGAAGAAATATGCAGCTATTAGAAGTGGAAATAACGAACAAAAACATTCTGAATGAAAATAGAGGAGCAAGAGAAACCTACTACAAACTAAAATGTGTCTATTCAAATGCACAAAGCATGGGAGATGAGAATTTGAGCTACCAACACGAGATATAGGCATTACTGAAACTGGGTGGGATGATACACATGATTAGAATACAAACCTTGAAGGCTACAATTTATTTGTTAGAAACTGGATTAACAAGGGGAGGAGGTGTTGCATTGTATGTTAGGGAGAATGTATATCCACAGAGATCCAAGCTTCAGAGAATCATAGCTCTGCAAAAACTGGGCAAGAATACAAGGAGAGAAGAAAGGACACTATTGTAGGTATTTACTGTAGGCCTGGACAGACTGAAGACATGGATGAACTCTTTACATTAGATGTCTGTTCTTAAAGAAGTACGACATAGTGATCATGTAAGATTAACTATCCAGCTATTTGTTGGGAATGGGTCCATAAAAACTTATCTTTTGCCGACAACTTTCTTTCAAAAGGTAGAATAGAGAACAAGAGGATCTGCCATCTTGGACCTATTTCTTACCAACATGGAGGAAATGGTGGAGTAAGTAATGGTGGCTGGAAATTTAGGAGGCAGCGATCATGTTATCCTTGAAATTTTGGTTTGCAAGGACTCAAAATTTAAGGATGGACTCAGAGGGTACAAAAGGTCCAGTGGCTGAATGTTCTAAAGGACAGAAATGTCCCAAGAAGGATGGAGGAGTTTGCAAAATATTTTCACTGTGCAATCAGTAACAATCCCAAAAAGAAAGAATTGGAAGCATATAGAGAGACCAGGAAGGATGTACACAGAACTTCTACATTTGTTTTCCTTTTTAACAAGTGTTTAACTGGAATGAGGGGTCATGTCTAAAGAAGAATATAATGCTGTCTGCAGGGAATGCAAGGCAAGCGTTAGAGCTAAAGCCAATAATGAAGTAAGGCTTGCAAGAGACCAAAAGCAATAAAGGATTTGGGGGTATGTCAAAGGAAAAATAAAAGCCTAAGATGCTATAGGATTTTTACAGTATGAAAAGGGTCAAGTGGTCAAAGAAGGCCAAACTTTAATTTCCTAGTTTGCATCTGTTCTCTAAGAAAGCAACTGTAACATCAACTGATCTTCACGTTGCTATCGCAGGAATAAAATAATCCACACTACCTATATAAAGATGGTGAGGGAACACTTAAATAATTTAAATCTCCTGGTCCAGATGAATTACATCCTAGGGTACTGAAAAAGATGGCAGAGGCAATTGCAGAACCACTAGCTATAATCTTTTAAAAATTTGTGGAGAACAGGAGAAGTACCAGAAGATTGGAGAAGGGCAAATCTTCAAAAAATGGAAGGAGTGGCACTAGAAGAGGAAAGTCTGCTCACTGGTTTTGTGGAATGCAGGGAGATTGCATGGAGCTGGCCAGAGCCAGGGCGGGAATTAAGAGCAAACAAAGATGTCCAGCGAGGTAGCAGGTAAAATGTCTTCCTAACAAACTTTTATTGGAGTATTTAAACAGTAGCAGTGCCTGTGGCGAGAATTCAAAATGCTTTTCAGCTAGATATGCATGGTTGTGAATAAGGCTATCTAGCTGAAAAGCGTTGTTTTGAGTTCTCTCCAGAGGCACCGCTACTGTTTTAATGTTCCAATAAAAGTTTGTGTAGAAGACCTTTTTCCATGCTACCTTGTTTTTTGTTTTTTTTTGCTCCATCTTCCAAAAAAAGGAAAGATGGATCCAGGAAATTAAAAGGCCAGTGAGCCTTGCTTCTATACTAGAAAAGATCTTTGAACAAATTAAGCAGTGCGTATGTAAGTACGTGGATAAGAATACAGCAACCAGAGCCAGCATGGGTTTGTAGCAAACAGTCATGCCAGACTAATCTAATTTCCTTCTATGATTGAATCGCTGACTGAGTGGATCAGGGAAATGCGGTAGATATAGTATATCTCAACTTTAACAATCCTTATTGAAAAAATGACCACATATGCAATTGACAAGGCTACGATTAGGTGGATTCATAACTGGCTTAGTAATTGTACTGAGTGGTAATAAATGGTTGTATGTCTAATTGTAAGAGATTTTAAATTGCGGTACCACAAGGCGGTGTCTTGCCCCAGGTGTTCAACTTTTTTTTTTTTTTATATATATATAAATGATCTGAAGGGAACTGGAGATAAACTATTATTATTATTATTATTATTATACATTTATATAGCGCCATTTATTCCATGGCGCTTTACATATGAAAAGGGAAAAATATAGACAGGTACAATAAACATGTGCTAGACAAGGGACACACAAGTACAGAAGGAGAGAGGACCCTGCCCGCGAGGGCTCACAGTCTAATCAAATTTACAGACGAATCAAAGCTAGGAGGGGTAGCTAACAATAGAGAAGATGGAGAATAGATTCAGAATGATCTACATAAGTGTGTACAATGGGCAGCGACTAACAGAATGGTATTTATAGCAGAGAAATGCAAGATTCTACATCTAGGCAAGAAAAACAAATTACATCTACAGAATAGGAGGAATAGAACTAAGCAACAGCATGTGTGAAAAAGACACGGGAATACTAATAGATCAGACTGCACATGAAATAGTGTGCTGCTGCAGCAGCAGCAAAAAAAAGGCAATCCGTTCTAGGATGTATTAAGAGAAGCATACTCTAGATCCCGTGAAGTAATCCTCCTCCTCTACTCCTTGGTCAGGCTTCATCTGGAATACTGTGTCCAGTTTTGGGCATCACATTTAAAAAAAACATTGAAAAACTGGAGCAAGTTCAGACAAGAGCTACCAGGTTGGTGAGCAGACTGCAAAGTATGTCTTATGAGGAACAATTAACGGTCCTGGGAATGTTTAGCTTGCAAAAAAGGCTAAGAGGAGACTTAATAGCGGTCTACAAATATCTGAAGGGATGTCAGTGTAGAGGGATGGAATGCAACTGAAAGGGAGGAGAAACAGATTAGATATTAGAATTTTGACAGTGAGGGTGATCAATGAGTGGAACAGACTGCCACTAGAGGGTGGTGAGTTCTTCAATGGAAGTTTTCAATCAGCTCAAAACATTGGTATCCATAAAGTCTGCTCAGGACGCAGTGATCATGCCCTTACAAAGTCTCCCCTCCCCACCTGAAAATAAGCTGGATTCCCCCTTTCATAAATCAGAATGTCTCGCCACTAAAATTGTATACATAAAAAAAAAAAAATTTACCCAGTATTGTGCAGCTGAAAACTTAATTCTTGGCGCTCTTTTTATTTTTTTTCTTAATCCACAATTTATCGATTTGGGGTAATTCTATATTTTGCTTGGAATTTTGTGGACGTAGCAATTAACAAATATAGCTTCTTAATGGCGGGGGAAAGAGGCTGACTTTCAATTTTGTATCTTCATATTTTTAATTATTTTTTTTTAACTGTATTTAGTCTCCTTGAAGGTGTTTTCCCACAAACAAAAGTTTGTTTTAATCAATAGATCTTGGAATAATTTCCACAGTTGGATGGGTTTTTAAATAAAATGTTCTGTACTGAAAACTTTATAAATGTGCCCCTGCTGTTTACTGTGCAGTGGCTCTCACTGTACAGGGACATGGTCTTGTCATACCACATCTACTGGGCAGAGGAGGAATATAAAGAGTATACAGATATTATAGTTCATGATTACAGCTGATTATTTTTGAGGTAAAACACTTCCCTACCTGTATTTAAATGTTTTACTTCAAAGAAATAAACTTTTACGATCCTGTGCTATATCTGATTTTTTTGCCCAGGAGATGTGGTATGACCGGACCATGTCCCTGCACGCTCAGACAGCCATTACACAGAACACAGCAGGGCACATTTATAAGATCTTCAGCATAGGAGCATTTTATTTACACACATCCACATGTGGAAATTATTGCAAGGTCTTTTTATTTAAAATTTTTACTTTTGTTCATGGAGAAAACTGCCTTAAGGGACTTAAACTGTGATTTATCTTGCATTTTACACAGCAAACACTACAGTAAAATCACTAGTCTATGAACACCAGCTGCAGGCTTGTTTTAACAGGAGTACCATAATTATGGGTGTCTTGTTCATACCACCGACGGTCATAGCAACCCACTGGAACCCCACAATCACGTTGCTGGGGCACCGATGGGCGCAAAGAATGACAACCATCACTGCCGGCGAGCATTATATGCTGCTGTCAGATTGATGACGACATTTCACAGGTTAACAGTTGCAGATGGAGATCTACTACACGTGCGACTGTAAGAGGCAGATAATGACTGTTTGTCACAGCCATCATCAGCCAGGAAAGATGTAGACTCTGCTTGAGTCCACATCAAAGTCAGAGATCCGGTGTGACGTACCAGATATGTCGTGTTTGTGAGGGGTTAATAAATTATGGAATCTTTTGATATTCAAATTTGCCAATCTCATCAAATCTTTTTAAATACGGGTTGTGGCAAATTGCAAGTACTCAAGTTGCCCTGAAAAAGTGTAAGGGTTTGTGCAGACTGTCAGTAATGGCTGCTGGTTGGACGCTGCATACTTGTGCAGCATTTATCCCGCAGCGTCCAGATGTTACAGCATATTGGATGGGATTTCAAGAAATCCCATGCCCACTACACATCCACAGACGCCCATGGATCATCCGTGGAGATGGACATGCGGCTTGTCTTTCCAGACAGCAGCATGTCAATTTCTGTTGCGGAGACGCTAGTTTTCGCAATAGAAATTTCACCAATAGAATGTATTCTATTCTCACCTGCGTTCAATAGACTGCTTCGCTTTGGATGCAGCGAACATGCGCTGCGTCCAAAGAGCTGCCATTTCCGGATTGTGCACGTACCCTAAGACTCTGAGGTCTCTCAAGCTATTACATGCAAACACAGCCTTATTAATGTCAGTGACCTCCACAAATATGGCTGAGTAAATATATATGGCAACTGTTCTTCACTACTGTGCTGTCATACTCTACCTGTGCTGATTTAATTCAATTTTTAGTTTAGTTTTTGATAGTCCCCAACCCTCATCGTTTGCGGCTGTTGGACAGCCAACAAACATGCTGGGATTGCCTGCCATACACTGTAATGCCATAGCTTTGTTGACTACTGGCATTACTGTGATTGGCATGTCGCATTGCGGCATTGTGTCTTATATAAGACTTGGTGACGCAATGCTCTGCACACTGTCCTCAGGAAGCAGTTTAGTTGATCTAGGAGGAAGAGCTTAATTTGGAGCATATGGGCAGTGTTTAACTGTTATTGCAGTACTTGTATACTGCTGCTGCACCATAAAAACAAGTTCTGTTCAGGGTTACATACTGTCCTTTCTGTAGTAAAACCACTGTTACCTGCTTTCATAGTAGGGATAGCTGGTGGAGGAGGGATAGTTTGGGACTAGAGGCATACAGGCAGGCTATATTTCCTTACAGTCCTTCAATAGGTATACTGTTGATGCAACCTAAAAATGAGTCCTTTTCAGGGCTACATATTTTTTCCCTATTAACACCGGAAAGTTTGCAAGCATATATTAAATACCGGAGACTGAGAAGTCTTTGCTGCTGTTGGCGCATGCAGAGGCCATGGGCCTGTTGAAACTGTGCCTGCTGCGGAAGCACAACAAACCATGCTCATCCACGAGACCTAGCTTCCTGTCCCACTTTATAGGGGGGTGTGGGAACCCGCTCCTAAAGCCAGAACAGTGCGAACAGGTGGTCAGTTGGATAGCAGCTGAAGCTTCCAGTATGTTTCCTAGCACCATCCAGTCTTCCACACGGTCCGGTCTCGCTAGCCAAGAGTCTGGACCACATAATCTTAACCCTGATCCTCCTTCCTGCCACCATGGAAAGTCCCAGGAGAGAAGTGATCCCACACATGGACACTCCAAAGAGCTCTCTACATTTCCACTTATTGATTCTGGCCTTTTGCCCTGCATGTTTCAAGAGGGACACAAAGAGCTTATGTGTAGTGATGCACAAATATTTGAACTCATAATTTTTAGAGTGTCATCTCGTTCTTTTTCTAAGGTGTGTATGGTGCCCTATTTCATAAATTTTACAGGATGTGTATGAAGCCTACCTCTACAATTCTCATATACACATACACCGCCAAGGGGTAAATGTTTCTCAGCCATTTACATGTCTTTAAGGATATATTGCAGTCCCTCCTAACTTGACAGCCCTTGCACTTATAAGCTTTGAGTCTAGGAGTCCCACTACCTAACAAATTTAACAGAATGTGTATTGGGCCCTCCGATACACCCTGTATTAGACTTAATGGAATCCCTCTTCAGTCTAATTTTTGGCAGTTCTTGCATTGTCAGCATAGGCTTTGTGAGTTTGAGTCCTTCATAAATTATCCGGATGTGTCTGTCCACACTACATGCCCAGATAAAGCCGTAAACTGTTAGAACTGAAACCCACTGGTAATTGTAATTTTATTTCCCCCTTTACGATATAATCTACTATAGGAATAGGTAACGGGGAAATGCAGTGAGGTGGCTGGGCACTTAAGGGGTAGAGGAGGCTTTTTTTTTTTTTTTTTTTTACTCTTGCTGTATATGTCTTTCCTGTATAATGACTGTTTCCTAACATTTTTCTCCTGTAAAACCCATTTTATCTTCAGTTTTGTATATTTTATTTTTTGTCTGTAAAATTGGAGTAATACTCAAGACATTTTTCTCAGGAGCAACCTGGGAGTCAGGGATGCATCCAGTTGTCTTCCCCATGCTGTTCCCATTCCATGTGAGCAGTTTCCATCCATTTCAGCATTTATTTTTCCTACCTCCCTTCCCCAGCCCTCCTGGTAATCTTCCAGAAAATTGCTTGTTTCCCATTGACCTCCATTTTATACTCAATTTGAGCGCGTGCGAGCGTCCAACCTGCTCGATTAGAATACCAAGCACTCAAGCATTTCCGACTAATTTGCTCGGCATCGCTTGATTCACTTTGAGCAAGTACACACATCTATTTGGAATGTGGCTAGATGTAATACAAATCGCATACTTACGACTGCATGACCACCCACTCTCGCCACCCACAATGGCAGATTCTGATAATGTGCGGTGCACACACTGATCGCTGAAACACGGAAACTGACGTGAATCCCAAACTGGTTTTAATACAAGGCTACGAAGACCATTGTATCCGTGAGTCGTTCACTCCCACCTGCACCGCGCAGCTGACTTGAGTGCTTACAAGCACAGATGCATATCTGACTGGCTGCGCTTGGTACTGCAGCTACTCCCAAACGTATGGAGCTGTACCTAGTAAACATAGGTACACCAATTTTTTTTTTCCCTTAGAATAGGACCTAATTAGTCCTGGAAAAGCTCTGGATTTTATTTAAATCTATGAACTATTAAGCTTGTGTGCAGACTTTTAAGAGTATTCCAGTCTCCAAAGTTTTCATCTATCCATTAGATTACCGTAGTAATTTAGATCGACGTGGGTCTCCTACTGAGAGTCAAAACAGAGAATTATATCCTTCATTCTTATCCAATCCTAGGCCATGACTATAAGCAGTTGAATGGAGTAGTCAGTGCTGAAAGTGTCCCGCTGCTCCGTTCATCATTTATTTATTTTACTCATTTATATAGCACCATTAATTCCACAGCGCTTTACAGACATTATCATTATCTGTGTGAAAGACCAAAAGCCAAACTCGGTGCTCATCTATTTTCTACTGTGCTACCATAGCTTTCCAATGGCTGGGCTCATGAGTAACCAGCAACTTCATTCTGCTTCACCTGACTGCATTCCTACGGCCAGGGAGAAAGTTGCCAATGCAGGGGACTATGTGTGGTTTCCAGCACTGATTTTAACAATCACCTATCCAGTGAATACACCTTTAACCAGGTGAACAAAAATGGTGGACTCTTCTAGTGCTGATGCTGTAGAAGAATACTTGTGCATTACGTCTTGGCTGGCCTATCAAAATCTGACCAATGAAAACCATCAAATTTGCTTTTGTCTAAAGACCTCCATTAGACTAAAGTCGTCGAAGTTCTCCGTCTGCAGGATTAGTTGACAGTCTGCGTATAGGAGGCTGACGGTTGATATCAGGGTAGAGAAAGATCTGGCTCATCTGATCTCCAAATGCTTTTCTTTTTCATTTGCCAACAGCAGAAAAATATGCAATTTATTGTTGTGGTTTTTTTGGGGGGGGATAATCTTACAAATCTCGCTCTAATGTTACAAATTGCATACACTGGGGTAAAGTGCACCTTTAATATATTCACAGTACTCATTTTCTCTAGCGTTTTTTTTTTTTTTTTTTTGTGGTCCTCATCCCCATCCTTCTATTTTATTCACCCCTTCCCACACACCATGTCACAAAAGGTTTTGGGATTATTTTTTTTTTTTTTTTGTTCCCTATACTACACTGCTCTCTATGAATCCTATCTTCATGGCCCATGTTTCTATAAAAGCTCACTTTTTTTTCTGTGATGTAAAAATTGGGTTATTTAAAATTTATTATCTTCCAAGATAACAGACAGATTAGCTATATGTAGTATAATAAAAGTAGTAATTTATTAATCTATCCTTTGCCCAATACCCTATTTGCTTGTAATGTCAATTTTGCAGGCATATCAAAAGTATACACCTTACATTTTCCTCTGCCTTGTATGCCATGTATGTGTGCTGTTCTATAGTGGAGGCTACTGCAATAATCAACGTCTGTATATTGCTTTGGGCCAATAAAATGCCCTCTTACAAACATCTGGTTCAGTGTCCCTTTTATTGAGCAGCTTTATGGATACAGAAGCCTCAAATAACAAGTGATCTAGGCTAGTGAGCACGTGTGGCACTGGGTAGTTTCTTCAATTTCAATCATGTCTTCTGTTATAGGAGCCATATTTGATAATTTAGTCTGCGGAAAGTCATAGGTCCCCCATTCATCAAGACTTGCTTGTCCTATGCCAGTCGGAGAATCGTGCAGGAATAAGATACATCAAGCTCCTTAAGGCGATGGTCACACGTTGGCTTTTATCAATGTTTTAGGCCTCATTCACATGTCAGTATTTGGTCAGTATTTTTCATCAGTGTTTGTATGCCAAAACCTGGAGTGGATCTTACAGAGAAAAACTGACACCTGTTCTGTGTTTTGGGACACTCCTGGTTTTGGCATACAAATACTGATGAAATACTGATCAAAAATACTAATGTGTGAATGAAGCCTTATGCATTTTTTTTTAATGCAAATTTTCAGCTGATTTTTACAGTACCATCAAAATCTGAGATGTTAGAAATCTCATGCACACAGCTTTTTTTGTCACTATTTTGTGAAATATCTTGTTTTTTGCAAAATGCAGCATGTCACTACTTTTGGCATTTTTGCAGCATTTTTCACCCATATAAATCAATGGGTAAATGCAAGAATGCAGGTATTGGGTTTTGGTGCCAAAACCTGAAGTTAAACTTTAGTGCATATAAAAACAAAAAATATGGTTCATAAGCGTGCACAAGAGACAAATATACCCTGAAAAAATAGGACAAAAACTAAGCAAAACCTGCTTATTTACATTTTAGGAGCCTAAAGGAAGTTTGTTCTAAAATCTGTATCAAAGTAAGTCATTGTAGGTGACCTTATGCTGAGAGTAAACATAACTACGGTAGTTTACAAAGACTGGATAGTTTTGGAGAAAACCTTCATATATGAAGAAGTGGTGCTGAAGAAAACTCCTTCATGTTCATACACAGAATTGCTGCTGGAGCCTGTGAACGGGGTCCCGCCATCCGGAGCACTCTTCCTTCAGCTTCTACGGCTAGCGCCGTTCCGTCAGTTAATGATACCTTAGGAGGTGGGATGCTTCCGACTGAGCAACCTCCACCCATGGTGTTCCGCATCCCCATATGAACACTATGAAGGTTTCCTATAAAACTTTCCAGCAGACTTTTAGGCCTTTTTCGCATGCAACGTTTTTATGAGGGTGTTTTTTTGTTTTGTTTTTATTTGGTTTTTGCATGAAAAACACAAAAGAAATTCTGAGCGGTTTTCATGCAGTTTTTAATGTTTAGTCGTTTTGAGGTCAATGGGGAAAAACACAACTAAGGCTACTTTCACACATCAGTTTTTTGCTGTCAGGCGCGATCCGGCAGTTTTTGAAAAAAACAGATTTTTTTTTTTCTCATTGACAAGCATTAGCGCAGGATCGTGCCGCATGTCATTGTGTTTAATCCATTTTCTGCTGGATCCGTCATAGATTTTAATTCCGGCGGCCGGACAGGACGCATCATGTAACGTTTTTTGTTTTTTTTTTCTGCTGGAAACGCCTGAAGCGGCGCGTCAGGCTTGGTCATACAATACAAGTCTATGGGAGCCGGATCAGGCACAGGACTGATCCGGCCTCCAGACTCCGTTTTGTTCATGTACGCCTGCCTGGAAGCTGAACCAAGATCTCTCTCCCCTCTCGCTCTCCTCTCTCTCCTCTCGCTCTCTCCTCTCTCTCTTCCTCTCTCTCTACTCTTGCTCTCCTCTCTCTCTCGTTTTTCCTGCCAAGAGATCAGGTTTTGCTGCATTAAAAATAATGCTGAAAAAGCACCCAGTGTGAATTTAACCTTTTTAAGGTGCGTTTATATTATTCAATCAATGTTTAATAGTCGTAATAGTTCATGTGCGCAAAAATCCCAGATATGGAGCTGCTATCTCCCCTGACATGCCAGTTTTAGCATATATTTGTATGCCCCATAATTTAACTAGCGCCTTTCTTTAACTTAGTGTTGTGCCAGTCCTCATATTTCTACTGGAAATGTAGGAATAATTTGACAAGTGGGCATGTCCTTGCAGAGCCTGACAGTGTCCAATCATGGCTGACCCATAACCAGGATAAATGGTGCCATCCTGTTGTCATGTTAAATTTCCAGGAGGAATAGCTAAGGACGGCGCAATAGTCATAAGGAAATGAGCACTAGCATAGTTTAGTAAAACAGACCCGTCCGGAGAGGAGACCGACCTGTCGTAAAGATCAGATTAAAGGGAATCTGTCACCTATTTTTTGTATATCAGCTGCGGTCACCCCCATCAGGGGCTTATCTACAGCATTATGTAATGCTGTAGATAAGCCCCCGATGTAACCTGAAAGAAAAAAAACGAGTTATTATACTCGGGGGGGCGGTACGATGGGCGTCACAGTCCGGGTCCGGCGCCTCCCATCTTCTAGCGATGATGTCCTCCTCCTTGCTTCTGGCGCGCTCCTTTACTTTATCTTATTTACTTTATCTTTATTTACCTGTTGAGGACAGAGCAAAGTACTGCAGTGCGCAGGAGCTGGGCTTCTGACTTTGCCTGGCGCCTGCACACCGCCGTACTCTGCCCTCACATTTTTCCTTGCGGAGAGTGACAAGCCAGATGTGGCGTGTGAGAGGAGACTGATACACGCTTTGCGTGCTCCTCTGGGAAATTAAATATGCAAATTGTCTCTTCGGAGAAGATGACTAGAACTCTATCGCCACCTATTGGAAGCAGTGATCCTAAAAGTCACTAATGACTCTTCAACAAGCCTTGCAATATGACTTTGGATAAAAGCCAAGCCAGAATCTGTTTGCAGACACTGTTTTGGGGTGGTGCCCCTCATCAGTGCAAAGTATGAGATCTGGTTTGGCTGCATGAGATGTCACTAACTAGCGTTTAAGGCCGCAGTCACTAGCGTATCACATCCAATGTGAGATGCTAATGACCCTCTGCTGTGAGCGTGAGCCAAGTCGGTGTTCTGATTGTATCACATGAGACAATCGCAGCACAAGTGCGAAGGAGACTAAGTAATTTCTCCGTCCCCTCCATTGCCCGTGTCCTGGGGAATCGCACTGCACTCGGGTGATATCCAAATGCAGTGTGACATTTCACACACAGACATAGACTTGTATGTGTGCACGCAATCTGAATTTTGTATGCAATCGCAGCATGCTGCCTTTTTTTTTTTTTTTTTTTACATCTGATCAATCTGGAAAAAAAAAGAGAATACAAGCATAGAATTACATTGGCCCGAATGAAATCAGATTTTTTTTTTCCTTGCATTCATCCAATTTCATCGCAAGTGAGTTGAGATTTAAGGGGTAGCGTTTCTCCTGGCATGTCCCACTTTTAGGATCGCTGCTTCCAGTAGGTGGTGTTAGAGTTCTAGTTCTTTTCCTCTCTGAACCTTTAAAGTGAAATACAATTAATCGCTCATCTATGTTGCATAGCCATTTTTCTAGTTTTACCTGTGATTGAGAATACATTCAGACATCTGTTGTGTGACCGTTGTTCATCAGTGTTTGGTCAGTGGTTTCTCACTGATGAGGGTGGATAAAGAGACTGCAGAGTGTATATACACTGCAGTGCTAATCTGACTCGCATGGATGCAATCCTTGTGATTTCCATGATTATCGCGGCCTTGTGTGGCTCATTTTGATCCATGACTCGGATCAAAAACCGACATGTCTCCATAATTTTGTGCTGAACACTCTGTCCGTATAAAAACAGATCTGTGAACGTAATGATGAATACCAAGGATTCTTCACGTATGTGTCTCTCAGATGTCTGAATGCGGCCTAAGGCTGGGCACACATAATGTTACACGCTACATGGAGCGAACACAGGATGTATCCAGAGACCTGCACTGGATTCACATATACCCCAAATCTGTGCACCTCTGTATCAAGCACAAAGTATTGGCCTATATCAGCCTGTATGTGCAGCCCCCTTATCTGCACCACTGTGATGAGGAGCACTGATGATGAAGCTGTGGTTCACTCCAAATATTGAGATCTTTAGAAGCGCTGTATAAATTCTAGTCTGTGTTTTTATATGTACTCACGTCTAGTACTTTACTGATTTTATATCTTTCTATGAACAGTTGTACTTTTTTTTTTTTAATGAAGCTTGGTACCTGAGCCACACATGGCACACCACATTTCCACGGCACATCTACCTGTAAATATGCGCCACATACAAATTTTCTTTCCAGATTTTACCACTGTTACATTGAAAGTGGAGAAAACCATAGTATTTCCACAACAGAATGAGCGCAGTGCTGATATGGGAATACACAGCCCATTTTTTCCCTGCACCCAAATGTACACAAAGTCGATGGAAATTTCATTTACTTGTGTAATCTGATATTGTACATGCATCTCGTATTAGCAGATTTAGTCGCAATTTTTGTGAAGATGTCATTTTCTTATGACAAATCTGTGCCAGAAATCGGCATAAAAGAGCAATATGACTCGCAAGAGCTGGCGAAGTAGATGAGACTTCAGCAAATCCCGTGTACACATTGTAGATTTTTTTTTCTGTGTATGTAAATCGACTTGCAGTGCGATTGTTAAATCCTCAATTCTTTCTGCAGATTTAACACTTCGCAGTCTGCACCAAATCGGCTGTGAAATCTACTTGTAACATGCCTAGGTTTTGCTGGGAAAATTTTCTGTACCTGTAGATGAGACTTTTTACAATTTAATTAAAGGAGTATTCCCATCTCCAAGATCCTATCCCAATATGTAGTAGTTGTAATAATAGCAAATACCTCCAATTAGAGATGTAGAATAGTCCTTCTGATTCGCTATGTCGTTGACCCCATGTGCAGGGCATTTCTGTAGCTTAGGTATCCATGGTTACAACCACTTACATACAATTGGTAGTGGTCATAATCCTAGATACCTAAGCTATAGCAATGCCCTGCACATAGGGAACGTGACATAGCTAATCAGAAGAACTATACTAAATTTCTAACTGGAGGTATTTGCTAATATTATTACACCTGTTACTTTTGGATCTTGGCGATGGGTCAAGCTAGCTACAGCTCTATTACAATGAGGATTGTCCCTGCACACAAATCCACATTAAAAATCTTCACCGTGTATTCACCGTAAGACCAGGCTTACACATTGAATCCATGATGAGGGGGGGTTTTTTTTGTTGTTTTTTGCCACAATTTTCCAAAAGTGCAGCAATTTTTTTATTTTTATTTTTACCCTTAAACCCCACATTTTTGGGAAAACCGTGGCAGAAAAACTCATTGTGAACTCTTCTTGTGGCTTAAAATTCATCCATATGCCGAGTAAAAAAAAAAAAAAATCTGGGAGGAAATGTATCCGTCTGAAGGACTTTAGAATTTAATAATGTCAATTTTCCCCTCTCCCATGACAGCACCACCTGAGAGAGGGTCTCCGCCCACCAGGACAGGAAACCTACTGAATAAAAGGGCGGTACCTCTCCTTCGCATCAGTTAGGTTTCCTGTCCTCGTGGAAGCCTACAGCAGGTGCGGTACACTTACCCAGGATGGTATCGAGGAGGATCGGGATGCCGTCCGGGTGTGTGAGGCGGCCATCGGGCCGATGCGGCGGCGGCAGGGGGCCTCTTTGTAAAATGTCCCTGCCAGCAGTAATCCCGGGGCTGCGCGGGGGGGGGGGGGGGGGAAGAGAAGAGCCCAGGGGTTTTTTTTTGCCGGACCACCTCCCGGCTACAGGCCGGGACTGAGAATATGGGCCCCCCACGGTGGTGTGCGCCGGGACTGCGCACAGAAACCGAAGTGCGCCAGTGAGTAGGAGGCAAACTCACCGGGTCTGCGTGCCGTGGCCTGAGCGTGCCGGTAAGCAGGGCCTGAGATCTGCGCATGTGCGGGCGGCCGAACTTCCGGGGCATCCCGACGTTGCGCGCCAGGCGAACAAGAGGGGCGGTCCTGTGACGTGGATTAGCCGGTGACGCATGAGGAGGGCGTGTGCAGGGCTTAGGATCCCTGTATGCGTCGCAAAGCAAAAAAAAAAGGAGAAGAAAGTCACAGCGGAGACGGAGGAGGAGCCACCCTGTATTTAAAAGGGTGGCTCCACAGTAATGGTGGCAATCGCTGTAGGTACTTCAGGCATGGAGTCACAACAGCAGCAGCCTCCACAGCAACAGCGCCAGTCGTCGCAGCAGTAGGCGACATTACAAGGCCATAAGCACAAGTCCGACCATTCAACTGATGGAGTGAGTCAGAAGTCTACAGTCATGGCCAAAAGTTTTGAGAATGACACAAATATTAATTTTTACAAAGTCTACTGCTTCACTTTTTCTAATGGCAATTTGCATATACTCCAGAATGTTATAAAGAGTGATCAGCTTAACAGCAATTACTTACAAAGTCAATATTTGGCTAGAAAATGAACTTTATCCCCCAAAACACATTTCAACATCATTGCAGCCCTGCCTTAAAAGGACCAGTTAACCTCTTTTCAGTGATTGCTCCATTAACACAGGTGTGGGTGTTGATGAGGACATGGCTGGAGATCAATCTGTCATGATTAAGTAAGAATGACACCACTGGACACTTTAAAAGGAGGCTGGTGCTTGGCATCATTGTTTCTCTTCTGTTAACCATGGTTATCTCTAAAGAAACACGTGCAGTCATCATTGCAATGCACAAAAATGGCCTAACAGGGAAGAGTATCGCAGCTAGAAAGATTGCACCTCAGTCAACAATCTATCGCATCATCAAGAACTTCAAGGAGAGAGGTTCCATTGTTGCCAAAAAGGCTTCAGGGCGCCCAAGAAAGACCAGCAAGCGCCAGGACCGTCTCTTAAAAGTGTTTCAGCTGCGGGATCGGGCTACCAGCAGTGCAGAGCTTGCTCAGGAATGGCAGCAGGCAGGTGTGAGTGCATCTGCACGCACTGTGAGGCGGAGACTCTTGGAGCAAGGCCTGGTCTCAAGGAGGGCAGCAAAGAAGCCACTTCTCTCCAGAAAAAAATATTATGGACAGACTGATATTCTGCAAAAGGTACAGGCAGTGGACTGCTGAGGACTGGGGTAAAGTTATTTTCTCTGATGAATCCCCTTTTCGATTGTTTGGGACATCAGGAAAACGCCTCATTCGGAGAAGACAAGGTGAGCGCTACCACCAGTCTTGTCTCATGCCAACTGTTAGCATCCTGAAACCATTCATGTGTGGGGTTGCTTCTCAGCCAAGGGAATCGGCTCTCTCACAGTCTTGCCTAAAAACACAGCCATGAATAAAGAATGGTACCAGAATATCCTCCAAGAGCAACTTCTCCCAACCCTCCAAGAGCAGTTTGGCGATCAACAATGCCTTTTCCAGCATGATGGAGCACCTTGCCATAAAGCAAAGGTGATAACTAAATGGCTCAGGGAACAAAACATAGAGATTTTGGGTCCATGGCCTGGAAACTCCCCAGATCTTAATCCCATTGAGAACTTGTGGTCAATCATCAAGAGACGGGTGGACAAACAAAAACCTAAAAATTCTGACAAAATGAAAGCATTGATTGTGCAAGAATGGACTGCTATCAGTCAGGATTTGGTCCAGAAGTTGATTGAGAGCATGCCAGGGAGAATTGCAGAGGTCCTGAAGAAGAAGGGTCAACACTGCAAATATTGACTTGCTGCATTAACTCATTCTAACTGTCAATATAAGCTTTTGTTACTCATATGTTTGCAATTATTATATTTCTGTCTGTGATAAAAACATCTGTCAAACACACATAAAAACCAGAGGGCAGCAGATCATGTGAAAATATAATATTTGTGTCATTCTCAAAACTTTTGGCCATGACTGTAAATCAAGTCAGAAATCCTCCACAAGGGACAAGCGTTCTTCAGAACCTTAGCCTGCGTCTCCGGTACCGTAGATTGATCCACGGGTAGTGAGTGATCTACGTGAATGTGACTAGTATTAAAGGACACCTTCTTTCTTTCTATTACCTTCATAGGAAAGGCCCAGAAAGCACACCTCCAAACAAAAGAATAGGGAGTGTGCCATATGTAAGCAGGCTTTACCAGAAGCCAGTAGCAAGCCACTCTGCAGTCAGTGCATTCAACAGACTATAGCAGAGGAAACACCGGGGTTTGCTATGGACCTCAGGACCATTATTAGGTCTGAAGTTCAGGAGTCCTTAAAGGGTCTGATGACCGACAAACTACCAGTCGGACCAGAGTCTGTAGACTCTGAACCGGAAAAAGTGGTTCAGCAAGAAGATAGTGATTCTGAATTTGAACTATCTTCTTCCTCCTCTGATAATGAGATGGGAGGAAAGCCCTGTTTTTCTACGGAAGAAACGGACAAACTAGTAAAATCTATTAAAACTGTCATGGGCATATCAGACCCCAAGCAGGCTAGATCTCTCCAGGATATTATGTTCGGAGAACAGAGTCAGAAGAGGCGTTGTTTTCCGGTCAATGAGAATATTCAATTGCTCATTGACAGGGAATGGAAGAAGCCAGAGAGAAAGGGGCCACTACCATCTTCTTCAAAGAGAAGATACCCCTTTGAGGAAGAGAACACCTTAATATGGGACAAGGCCTCGAAAATTGATGTGGCGGTAACCAAGGCGGCAAAAAATTCTACACTGCCATTTGAGGATTTAGGTACCCTCAAGGATCTGCTAGACAGGAAGGCCGAAACATTCCTCAAGCAGGCATGGGAGTCCTCAGCGGGATCATTAAAACCAGCCACATGCACCGCAAGGTCATTGATGATATGGTTGGAACAGCTCGGGATCATCTTAGAGATAACACCCCCAGAAAGGAGATTTTAGCAGAGCTACCGTTATTACAGGGCGCAGCTTCTTACTTATCGGACGCCACAGCGGACTCAGTAAGACTAGCGGCTAGGTCAGCGAATCTGGCTAATGCAGCACGTAGAGCCCTATGGCTTAAGAGCTGGCCAGGGGACGCTCAGTCCAAGACCAAGCTGTGCTCTATTCCTTGTGACGGAAAATTTCTCTTTGGAAAGACCTTGGATGATATCTTGGAGAAAGCAGCGGATGAGAAAAAGGGATTTCCGACAGTGTCGAGGCCTCAGTTCAAAAGCTCCTTTCGGAGAAGGCGTTATAGCAGGAGCAGGCCATCCAAAGATACACAAGGCTGGAGAGCGAGAAGGCCCTTTAATAGAGGCTTCATGTTCGGAGAGTCATCTTCAAAGAGCAGAAAAAGCGCCAAGTGATGGTCTGCCCCAGGTGGGAGGAAGGCTGTCCTACTTCCTAACCGCCTGGGAGAAGATATCAGTTAACAGCTGGATCATCGGCATTATAAAAACAGGACTCAGATTGGAGTTTGCTTCAGTACCCAGGCACAGGTTCAAGATCTCGTCCCCCAAATCCGAGAAGGAACAGCAAGCTCTGGAGGCCGAAGTATTCTCATTAATTCAAAAGAACGTGCTGATAGAGGTGCCGGTTCAGCAAGAGGGGAGAGGATTTTACTCTCCCCTGTTTCTGATCAAAAAACCAGACCAGTCTTTCAGGACAATAGTCAACCTGAGAGGCCTCAACAAATTCTTGGCCTACAGGCCATTCAAGATGGAATCTGAAAAGACGGCAATCAAGGTGTTGTTTCCGGGTTGTTTTATGAGCGTCTTAGACCTCAAAGACGCCTATTATCATGTTCCTATCCATCAGGAACACCAGCAATACTTAAGAGTGGCACTACGTCTAAAGGATCGGCTAAGGCATTTCCAATACAGGGTACTACCCTTCGGCCTATCCATGGCCCCGAGAATATTTACCAAAATAATTCTTGAAGTAACAGCATGCCTGAGGGAGAAGAACATTCTAATTATACCTTACTTGGATGATTTCTTAGTAATCTGAAGGTCGGAGCAAGAGTGCAGAACCAGTCTAAGATTCATTCAGAACACCATGTCCGATCTAGGCTGGATGATAAATATAGAAAAATCAAGACTCCAGCCCAAGAGGGTTCAATCCTTCTTGGTCTTACTATAGACTCAGAGAAACAACTTTGCCTCCTTCCAGAGGAAAAGAAAAAGAAGATGATGACTTTAATATCATCGGCATTATCCAGACCAACAATGTCCCTCAGACAAGCCAAGTACCTTCTAGGCTCCATGACTTCATGCATTCCGGTGGTGCAATGGGCCCAGTACCATTCCACGTCTCTGCAGCAAGATGTCCTAGAAGGGGAGATAAGACTATCAGGACATCTGGAAGGGAAGATGACGCTATCCCAAGAAACCTTAAGCACCATGGCATGGTGGCTGGATCCGGGAAATCTGTCATGTGGTGTCCCATGGTCCCTTCCGGTATCGGATGGAGCACATCTAAGGGACAATGTGATACAAGGAATCTGGACCAAAGCGCAAGCAGCAAACTCCTCAAATTACAGGGAGCTACTTGCCATCAAGGAAGCAGTATTGGAATTCCTTCCCAAACGAAGAGGCAATCATGTCCGTATCCTGTCGGACAACAGAACCTCAGTAGCCTACATAAATCATCAGGGAGGCACAAGATCCAGACCCTTGATGACGTTAACTCGGCAGATTCTACAAGTGATGGAGAAACGCCAGTTCCAAATTTCAGCCTTACACATAAGGGGGAAGGACAACGAGGAGGCAGATTTCCTCAGCAGAACGACTCTAAAACAAGGAGAATGGGAACTAAATCAATCAGTGTTCCAGCAGATTGTGAGTCTCTGGATAGACCTTTTTGCGAACAGGAAAAACAAGAAAACCAGCAGATTCTGTTCCCTAGACCCGAAGGAAAGACCTTATGCTGTAGATGCGCTGCAGATCCCTTGGGACTTTCGCCTAGCTTACGCTTTCCCCCCAATGATGCTGATCCCGACAGTACTCAGGAGGATTCGGGAGGAGAAGGCGAGGATCATACTCATAGCTCCCTTCTGGCCGAAAAGGCCTTGGTTCTCATGGCTGAGGAAGATGTCTCTGACAGACCCCTGGGTTCTCCCGGATATCCCAGGTCTCCTCAAGCAGGGCCCAGTAGTTCACCCTCAGAGACCAGGCCTTCACTTGACGGCCTGGAATTTGAGAGGTCATTATTGATACAGAAAGGGTTTTCACCAGGCCTGATCAATACGTTAAGGCAGAGCAGAAAACCCATAACCACGAGAATTTATGGCAGAATATGGGCAAAGTTTCTAAGCTTTTCAGGACACAGATTGGGAGGTCCAATCCCGATTAAGCTAATCTTGGAATTCCTCCAGAAAGGAATGGAAATGGGGCTAGCTACTAGCACCCTTAAGGTGCAGGTATCAGCATTGGGGGCCCTGTTCAACCACAATCTAGCGTCAAACAGATGGGTGGTCAGATTCATTAAAGCCTGTCAGAGATCTAGACCAGCGCCAAGCCCAAGATTTCCCCCTTGGGATCTAAATTTAGTGTTGGAAGCGCTGATAAAATCTCCCTTTGAACCCCTACAGGAAATTTCTAACAAGAACCTGACTCTCAAAACGATGATCCTGATAGCTTTGACGTCAGCTCGTAGAGTTAGTGATCTACAGGCTCTGTCCATAGATCCGCCGTTCATGCAGATATTAGAGGATAGGGTCGTATTGAGACCTGATCCAGTCTATCTCCCAAAGCTGGCCTCTAGATTTCACAGGAGGTTATATTGCCCTCCTTCTTCAGTAGTCCAACATCAGAGGAAGAATGTAAACTCCACACATTAGATGTAAGGAGAACCCTTCTACACTAGATAGGACCAGTCAAGATAGGAAGAGCAAGTCCTTATTTGTGTCTTTTCAGGGAGGAAGGAAAGGGTGTCGTATCACAAAGGGATCTTTAGCTAGATGGATTAGGGATGCCATTAGTTTAGCCTACACATCTAGTAAGACACCGATACCACAGGATCTGAGAGCCCATTCCACCAAGGCCGTGGCGACCTCCTGGACCGAGAGGGCGGAGGTTTCCATCGAAGAAATATGTAAGGCGGCCACATGGTCTACCCCTACTACTTTTTATAAACATTACCGACTTGATATGTCCTCTTCTGCTAGTCTGTCTTTCGTTAGGAAGGTGCTGGAAGCGGCTATCCCTCCCTAGGGTGCTTCAGTCTATATAAATCTCTCAGGTGGTGCTGTCATGGGAGAGGGGAAAAATCTAAGTTACTTACCGTTAACGGGATTTTACAGAGCCCATGACAGCACCCTTGAATTCCCTCCCTCGCTTCTGTCACTTATGGTGTGCACTAATTAGGGGTGTTAAGTAAAATGTATTTGGTGGAAGTTATGCTAACCAATTTGTCTGGAGGTCCTCTCGTGCTCTGGAACCGAACTGATGCGAAGGAGAGGTACCGCCCTTTTATTCAGTAGGTTTCCTGTCCTGGTGGGCGGAGACCCTCTCTCAGGTGGTGCTGTCATGGGCTCTGTAAAATCCTGTTAACGGTAAGTAACTTAGATTTTTCACTGCAGAATTTCGACGCAGGTTTCACATTTTGCAATTCATAGGTTGAAAATCTGCAGCAAAAGTCCCTAACAATTCATCCTGGATTCCACTCATCTTATGTCCCATATGGACGTACCCTCACAAGGCTTGCTTGGGGGACTACCCACGGCGACGGGAGCGGTTTATAGCAGCTGTTGTCCCTCCATCTCCAATTAGGAAATGCTTAGGTGTGAATCTTCTCATCTGGGCAGGAGAGGACAAGCCAAGGACAGATATTGCTTTGCGTTTAGTAGACCTGCTCTTTAAGTAGAGCTTATTAAGAAAGCCATTATTAAATTGTAAAAGAGTCAGCCTAATAAATGGCCCAATAATGTCACCGGTCGCTTCCATCCCTCCCTAGTAAATGAATAAATGTATGCCAGTAACGGCCTCTTTTCTCCTTAGTTGATAATTAACACAGCATAAAATTTAAATGCAAACCAGTGTCCGGCCGCGTCTCGTGTCCCGTCAGATCGACACAAATCTTGCTGGGAGCTTTTCTCTATTGATTAAAACCTGCCATTCACTAGATTGAATATTCTCGGCTGCTAATAGTTAATGCGCTCTAATGATAAGACCCATAAATTGATTTCATTTTTTGCAATGTTACATTTGCCCGGGCTTTGAGTTTTCTACGCCTCGGCTTCTCCTTGGCAAATTCTAAGATGTGTCACTAAACCGGCATGTACCCCCTGCATGTGCAGACTAGAATGTGTCACATTTTGTGTACAGGCATCCTTTTACTGACAACCTGCATCCTATTACTGATGAGGCTCCTTAACCCCAGATCATTCAGATATACACAGAACGGTATTTTACACATGTTGGACAGAAACAAGAGGATCAAACCACGGCCGGAGAGGTTTCAGAACTGCAAAGACCACTTCGACCTGGTGGTCACCTGCGAGGAGAGAGTCTATGATCAAGTAGTTGAAGGTGAGTCAGTATTGTGAATCCTATACAGGTGATTGTTGTGTGCTGCAATACCGGACTGTGTGCCTGGTAAACTACGAAGGGAAGCCACGTTCAATGGAGCGCCATGGTCCCTACAGTCAGCGGTGCCGAGAGTCGGACCAATTTCCCTCCCCACAAACACACACGCACCTGATATTGGGGACAGGCCATTAAATATGAGTCAAATAATTCCCTCTGATGATATTTTTCTGAAACTGGGCTCCATGTCCCCTGCACAGACCTGCAGTCATCACTAGAGGGAGCCTCGTAGCTTCCTGTTATCATTGAGTGCAATATATGAAGAGGGCAGTGTAAGCCAGCACAAGAGGGGTTAACTGCGTCCTCTTTCAAATCTGTGGCTGAGCAGAGGATTTGGTGTGTTTGTATGTGAAAAAATTGAATTGCCCACTATATGGAGATATTAAAAAGTAAACTTAAAAAAAAAAAAGAAGTTTTTAATAGTTTTGTCCGGCATGGTAAGTTATGAAATTTTACAAATCACTTTATTAGGGAATTTCTCTACATTCCTGTAAATCAAAAATTGCATGCAAGTGCCTTCCAACCCCTTGCTGTCCCCCAGCCTGTTTACTTAGAGCTGCATAGATATTGATACGTACTAATTAGGAGTACAGAGGATGGCAGTGACAGCCTCCGCTCTTGCACCTTTCTCACTGAGGCCTCATTCAGACAACGGTTTTCTCGTACGAGTGCTATCTGTGTATGTGAAAAGAACGGATGTCTGAGTGAGGCCTTAGTATGGGGTAAGGCTGCTGCGCGAGATTGGTCTGATAAGCCGAACACTCAGAGGAGGAGACAGGAGCTGACCTATCACTGCCATCTCCTGTGCTCCGAAGGAGTACGTCGTGATATCAATGCAGCTGAAGGCAGATAGACTAAGGAATAGCAGAGGTTTGGAAGCCACTTGTGCTGTACAAAAATAAAAAAAAGTATAGTCACTTTTTAGAAAATTAGTACAGAATTTTAAACATCTTTAAATCAGTCGACATCTATTTCAAGGCGTTTCATTGTGCGAGTGGTGGCCATCATTTCCATGCTTGAGTGGAATAATGTAGAGTTTCAAGACTTCAGTGCTCCTCATGACATTATGGGTTGTTTGTTCCACAGACCTGAACTCCAGAGAGCAAGAAACATGTCAGCCCGTGCACGTCATCAATGTCGATATCCAAGACAATCACGAAGAGGCCACACTAGGAGCTTTCCTAATTTGTGAACTTTGCCAATGTGTAAGTTTTTATATATTTTTCCTCCATCAGCAGAGAATCTGTGGTATATAAATGCTGCAGCGCTATATGTGCTGCTTCTACGGCAGAATCCCTCTGCAATCCTGCATCCATACTCGCTGCTTTTTCTGTCGCAAATGGAGGTGGTGTCCTGAGCACATGCGCATGAGGCCTTATACCTGAAAGGGTTTAGTAAAGCTCATTGGGAGTGTACGCCACCTTGTGGCCCAAAAGGATGATACAGCTGTCTTTTTTTTTTTTTTTTTTTGCAACAAGTTCTAATAGTTTACATATATATACGTTAAGCCTTTTGTGTGTGATTTTTAGCTCCCTGTTTGGAAGTCTGAATATTAATTTCAATCTGTGACATAAGTGCTTGAGTGGCAGACAGTCATTCTGATATCGCTTGTAAGGTGTAAGGCAGAGACACAGCAGAGCCATACAGGAACCAAGAAGCAATGCCAGTACATTGAGTATAATGGAGCTTACTGCAAATATATATATATATATATATCTAAATATATAATATAGCTATCTTTGCTGTGATGAAGCCGGAGACTTGGCACCACAGATGACTATTCTTTCCAAAACTCCTTCCTATCTTAATTTATAAACTAGAACAGTCTATTAATCTCAGGCCTTTACTGCATCCTCCAAGGACAGAATGTCTCTACCAGAGGTTTTGTTCCAGGGTTAGGCAAGGGTTATGTGCTAACAGCCAAGAAGTAAAAAATATAAAAAGACCATTACGGACCGATGCTGCAGATTATAAAATGTGTGGTCTCCTAACAAGATCTGTTCATGTGATCCTCATAGATCAGGGGGTGGGACGATCACATTTTTTTAAGGACCCACCTTTAGCTACCACATTTCTTCATGTGATACTACATGGGATTTGTATGGCCAGCTATAGCTTTTCTATGACAATATAAGCTGATTCCCCAAGGATTCCTAAAGCCGAGCTTTCTTCAAACATGTAAAAAAAATGTCTGCCTTTGTCTTCTAGATACAACACACAGACGACATGGAGAACGAGATAGACGAACTGTTACAGGAGTTTGAGGATAAGAGTGGACGGACCTTCCTTCACACCATCTGCTTCTATTGACGCAAGCCCTCTCAGGCCTTATCCTCTATCATTGTTATTACGCTTCTATTATCAGATTTTTATTTTTTTTTTCACCCTTTTTAATTTTTTTTTTTTTAAGCGTTTTTCCTCCTTTCAGGTATTTTGTCCGGAAAAAAAAAAAAAAAAGGACAGATGTACAAACGTTTGTGTATATATGGGAAATATGGAAGATTATGAGGGAGAGATCTATGGGAAAAAAAAACAGGATTGCCTAAAATTTGTGCTGAATGAGTATTATTTTAATCTTTTTTTTTTTTTTTTTTTTTTTAATGTATATATATGTATACAGTATATTCTTTCCAAATGAGGAGTTTGTTTGTGGTTCTAGTCTCTTTGTAACCCTTCAATGTCAGAAGGGGGGAGAAGAAAGACAGTGATGGACCCGCTTATCAGTACGTGGGTAATACTGACACATGGTGATGTCAGATCTACAAATATGAATATTAATATCTGTACAATAATAGGTAATAAATTGGTTGATTGGAGATGTACTCTAAGTGTGGTGAATTGTTGTTACGCGTGAAAGTTTATTACGACACATTGGTGTGTACCGAAGCAATCACAGCTTCTAAGGAGGTCAACACAACATAGAAGTGTTGCTTTGATGCAAAACGGCCAACGTCCTCAACGCTCTCTGCTTCCCCTCTACCTACCACTTTATGTCCCACGGAATAAAGGACTATTTTACTAAACGGTTAATGCCGCTCTTTTCTTTGCTCATCTTTGCCTGATGCAAGACTTTACACTGCAGCTCTCACTAGGAAGGACTTGTAAGCCATTTGCTGAAACTGGCATTAATACACTCGTTTCACGCATTTATGAAACTGAGTGTGCTCTGATCTCAATACCTGGCCCGACTGCGGGTCTCCTGACCTGAACTAAATGCATGAGGATAGATTTGGGTCAGGAAGTCCTCGACCGGTCCAGATATGTCAGTCCATGTTTGGACTGTAAAACTGGCCTTAATCAAAAGCCTGGTGAAATCGAATGCTCCTCGTAATGAGCATTATCAGCAGTATGCCACTAACTGGCACCATAGCAGGCGTAGATTTTATCAGTCTGACAAATATCAGGTCACGGGTCCCATCGCCCCTCCTGCTAAGCCTCGCCCTAAAAAATGCTTAAAAAATTAGATCAAATAGAAAACAATCGGTTTTGTCACGGATGACAGAGGGGAGATCACACAGAACCCACCACTGCCATCAATTTGTCATGGATGACTCTGTGTGGGGGTCGCGCAGAATCCACTGCTGCCACCAGTTTCTCAATGGATGCATCTCTCCACTGCCTCCAATCGTCAGGAAAATTATGCAATTGAATGATGAGTGATGGAGGAGGCCACGGTTGCTTCCACTACTAGGCCAGTTATTGAGGAACTCGGTGAGTGTATGGTATATACACCTCTGATTCCAACTCATGGAATCTATACCATGGGGAAAAATGAGTATTTGATATACTGCCAATTTTGCAAGTTTCCACACCTAGAAAGACTGAAAGCTCTGTAATTTTTATCATCGATACACTTCACCTGGGAGAGACAGAATGTGAAAAAAAAAATCCAGAATAAGTATTTGATACAAAAGAAAAACAGAACTTTATATTTGGTACAGAAACTTTTGTTTGCAATTAGAGGTCAGACGTTTCCTGTAGTTCTTGACCAAGTTTGCAGACACTGCAGCAGGGGTTTTGGCCCACTCCTCCATACAGATCTTCTCCAGATCTTTCAGATTTTGAGGCTGTCGCTGGGCAACATTGAGTTTCAGATCCCTCCAAAGATTTTCATTTGGGTTCAGTTCTGGAGACTGGCTAGGTCACTCCAGGACCTTGAAATGCTTCTTTATGGAGCCACTCCTTAGTTGTCCTGGCTGTGGTCATTGTTGGCCAAAATCGTTTGACCCAACAATCCTCCCTTCAATACGGTGCTGTTATCCTGTCCCCTTTGCAGAAAAGCACCCCCAAAGTATGAAGTTTCCCCACCATGCTTCATGGTTGGAACAGTATTCTTGGGATTGTACTCATCCTCCTTCCTACAAACACAGCAAGTGGAGTTGATGCCAAAAAGTTCTATTTTGGTCTCATCTGAACACATGACCTTCTCCCATGCCTCCTCTGGATCATCAAGATGAGTGAACTTCAAATGGACCTGGACATGTTCTGGTGTGAGTAGGGGGATCTTGCGTGTCCAGCAGGATTTTAATCCATGATGGCATAGTGTGTTACTAACAGTAATGTTTGAGATTGTTTTCCCAGCTTCCTTCAGGTCATTGACCAGGTCCTTCCGTGTAGTTCTGGGCTGATTCCTGACCTTTCTCAGAATCATCCTTCCTTCACGAGGTGAGATCTTGCATGGAGCCCCACACTGAAGATTGACAGTCATCTTGTTTCTTCCATTTTCTAATAATTGCGCCAACAGTTGTTGCCTTTTCATCAAGCTGCTTGCCTATTGTCCTGTAGCCCATCCCAGCCTTGTGCAGGTATACAATTTTGTCCCTGGTGTCCTTAGCTCTTTGGTCTTGGCCATAGTGTAGAGGTTTGAGTGCGATTAGATGTCTTTTATTCATGTAACAAGTTCAAACAGGTGCAATTAATACAGGTAATTAAAGAAGAAAAACTTAACAGGTCAGTGAGAGCCAGAATTCTTGCTCGTGGGTAGGTGATCAAATACTTAATTTGCATTTTATTGAATGAAATATGTAAAAATCATACAATGTGATTTCCCGGATTTTATTTTTAGATTCTGTCTCACAGGTGAAGTGTACCTACGATAAAAATTACAGACCTCTACATTCTTTGTAAGTGAAAATAGTAAAAATAGGAAAATTGGAAAATAATACAAAATAATAAATTATATAATCAATAATAATAAAATTGTATCCAAAAAATTCCTAAAAAAATGGATGGCAGACCATCCGGAAACATGAAAAGAAACCAAGGAATATGGTATGGTAAAGCAACCCTTACAGGGGAAATAATAAAAAATGCAGACAGCACAAGAAATATAAACCAATGTAAGAATTTATTAATGGCACAGAATTATACAGAATAAACTTTAATTATTATAATAAAAGAACATAAATAAAATAGGAGACCCTATCCATATAAGCTGGAATAATAGACTATTAAACTGCTCAAAATATATAACCAGGAAAGTGTGCAGTAATAAATGTGCACGAACAAATGTACAACCAGCCCAATAACCTATATAAAAAGCTATAGCGAACTTATATAAAAATGTGCAGTATGAATCACAAAAAATAATTAATTCAAAATAATGTGCAACTAAGCGCAATTAACCTAAATTGTGAAACACAAATCGCATAGTGCAATGATAGTGAAGAAAAAAACACTGCAGACCAAAAATAATAATAAGGTCGCTATATAGCGATAGGCATGGATCGCAAAAATTACCTGGAAGCAAAATGCGATGATAGTGAAGAATAAACCGTGCAAACCAAAAATAATAAGGTCGCTATAAAGCGATAGGCATGGATCGCAAAAATTACCTGGGAGCAAGAACCAGCACAGGAGGGATCTCAACCACGCGCCCCAACGCGTTTCGGTATATAACCTGACGAAGGTTATATACCGAAACGCGCGTTGGGGCGCGTGGTTGAGATCCCTCCTGTGCTGGTTCTTTGCTCCCAGGTAATTTTTGCGATCCATGCCTATCGCTTTATAGCGACCTTATTATTTTTGGTTTGCACGGTTTATTCCTTCACTATCATCGCATTTTGCTTCCAGGTAATTTTTGCGATCCATGCCTATCGCTATATAGCGACCTATTATTATTTTTGGTCTGCAGTGTTTTTTTCTTCACTATCATTGCACTATGCGATTTGTGTTTCACAATTTAGGTTAATTGCGCTTAGTTGCACATTATTTTGAATTAATTATTTTTTGTGATTCATACTGCACATTTTTATATAAGTTCGCTATAGCTTTTTATATAGGTTATTGGGCTGGTTGTACATTTGTTCGTGCACATTTATTACTGCACACTTTCCTGGTTATATATTTTGAGCAGTTTAATAGTCTATTATTCCAGCTTATATGGATAGGGTCTCCTATTTTATTTATGTTCTTTTATTATAATAATTAAAGTTTATTCTGTATAATTCTGTTGCCATTAATAAATTCTTACATTGGTTTATATTTCTTGTGCTGTCTGCATTTTTTATTATTTCCCCTGTAAGGGTTGCTTTACCATACCATATTCCTTGGTTTCTTTTCATTCTTTGTAAGTGGAAAACTTGCAAAATCAGCAGTGCATCAAATACTTATTTTCCCCCACTGTGTGTATACGCAAGTATTTATATATAGTACACACACACACACCCTGGTATGGTCACTGCCAACTCCACAAGAACTATCTGCCACCACCTATTGTTTTTGCAGGTAGCTTTTGGCTTAAGGGGTGCGGTTTACAGAGCAAGATGAACAGAGCTATTAAACTATATATTTAATCCAGAAAGGTAGGCAGTGTTTATAAAAAATATATGTATATACAAAGATTGATACAACATGGGAACAAAACAATATGTTTTATACAATTACATACAATAAAAAGGATAACAAAAGAAAATTACTAAACCTGGTGTCCTGGAAATGGCTCAGACCTTAGCGGAGGGAGCTACTCCTTAGGAAAACAAACAGAACCCACAGCAAAGTTGTACCTTCCAAGACTGACAAAATACCCAAACCCAAATACTGCTTTTTATTAAATCAAGATTGCGACCACATATCTCCCCTTGGTGAGCTCATATGGGCTGTTTGTGGGATGTGCTAGGTCTTTCAGAATTTTATGAGATCCCTAACTTACAGGATATCTTTGCCCCTAGAGATCACAGGCAGTAGATATTGTCGTCATGTTTTTACTTGTACATAGAGCTGAAACATGGCATGGATAGCACCATACATCGGGCTAATATTAAGTTGGAGGAGTTAGAATGGCCTTACAGTGATGTGAATGAATGCATTACGTTTGTCCCTTCGATACGACGCTGAAAATATATTTATCATAAATATTAGATCAATGCAAACCCCAATATTCATCACTGACGTGCGCACTGGCTCCCACAGGAGGAAGCTTTTGCGTGGGAAGTGTACTTCCCGCCTCTGCGTAAACAAATCTCAGTCTTGGTGTAGTTTTTGTAGAGCAAATCTCCTATTGTAATTACCTGGCCACTGCAGGAGGTCCCTACTTCAATGGATGTTGACGTCTTTGCTCTCTCTCACTTACCCAGTTAGAATTGATCCCATATGTTAAATGTGAGGGTGAGAAGTCCCCTCTCCGGAGATGTCTTACGGATTTTAATTTGTCTCACAGGTTTGCTATAGGCCAGTGATGGCTAACCTTGGCACTCCAGCTGTCGTAAAACTACAACTCCCAGCATGCCCTTGCAACCTGCAGCAGTTGAGGCATGCTGGGAGTTGTAATTCTCCAACAGCTGGAGTGCCAAGGTTCGCCATCACTGCTATAGGCAAATCTGCCATATCCCAAATTGGATGGCGCACCCTTATTATGTTCGCACAATTTCTTCTATAACACAGGGTTTTAGGATGACATCAGTCTGTCCTGGTATCTTTATGTTCCCTGTAGGATTCAGGCAGTGATTGGTTGTGTTGTGAGCTACACCAACAGAGAACTGTTGCCGTGCTGTAGAAACTCGCAGCCAACAATGTGTGTGGCCTCATCGGGAGATTCAAGGAGTCATCAGATGAGTCGGAAATGTGAGATCCATAAAGCTGCATCCAGCCCCTGACCCTACGACTACACACCACAGCTCGTGTGATCCAGACATTAATCTTGCAGCTTGTCTCTTATGTTGATTATCAGTCTTGCTGTAAATGGTCTGGACTTTTGTGCTAAATTAGCCATGTTAAGCGCCATGAATTGTCATTATGTGCGGAAACAGCTCATCTGTACGTGTTTGATTTGTGTATACCTGTGTGATAGCAGCTTCACCATATACAGGTCTCAATATTCATGGGACATTTCTATGTATTGATAAGTCTTGCCTCACTGATCTATCCCATTTCCATTTTCAGCTGCAGATGGAAGGAAAGGAGACACACTAGTTCATAACTAGTGGGTAGGCGGAGCCCAGATAGGATTGACACCTCAGATTAAAAAGGGTGTTGACCGACCCCTCCAGCACTGGCTCCTCCTACTCCAGCTTTCTCCAGTCTAAAATTTGAGGTCCCAGAGGATGGTCGCTGCTGGAAGCAGCTCCTCAGAAGATTTTATTATTTTAATCGGACAAGAGACTTGGATCACCAGAAGTGGTCTAGAGGTCTCAGGGGTCTCAGCGCTGCTGGACTCCCACCTCTCCCTTGGCGGATCTGTATTACCCTAATGGTGGTCCCTGCAGAACCCTGCCGGCCCTGGGGATGAGGATGGCTTCCCTGGCGGGGACGCAAACCACGTATCTGGGGTCACTGCGTTCCCCGCCCTGGAGGGAAGCATGGGCATAGCGCCAGAAACCCCTGGGGGTCCCTGTGGCGCTCGGCTGGTGAGTACCCCACATTTTTATTAAAGTGTGTGTGAGTGCTTCCAGCGGCTGCAGATGCCTGCAGGACAGGGGGAGCAGAGAGCGAAGGAGTTCGCGCTCTTTTTTTTTAAGCCGGCGGGGGCGTGGCTTCACGCTCCCGGGCTTCTGGTGCAGAAGCGCGCGATTAGGCGCTTCTCTTCCGGCTTCACTCAGCGCGGCGGCCATTAGAAAAGGCTTCCACGGGCTCCTTCCTGCTCCGCTCCTCCCGTACACCATATACATCACCGCGGCCAGCTGGGTGAGTCAAACGTCCTCACCCCCACAGCGCAGGAACCTATCTGTGTAACAAGAACAGATAGCTTTATTTTGCAGCTGCGGTCTCATATAGAGACTTTATTTTGCCTGGAGCTCGCACACCCCTTCTATTTTAATAAGGGAGTAGTGGGGAGCCGGCGACATTAACCCCTTTTAAAGGGTTAACTTTTTCAGCAACTGCCATAGGTTCTATCCCAGTTTGGGATCAGGACTTGTAAGGGCTAATTATTTTGCTGAATTTTCTGCTGATACAGCTGGGGTAGCTCTCTCACTAAGAGCTTTAACGCTTCAGCGGCTTGCTGCATCCGCTTGAGAAGCCACACTTTTTTTCTAGTTACTGACAGGCTTTGACCTGCCATATACTGTGTGAGGGCATGTCGGATCAGGGTCCAGAAGGTGCGGACCGTGTGCCAAATCTGCTTCAGGATCAGTCGCGCGTATCTGATACGCAGACCTCGACGTCAAGCGCAGCAATTGTAAGTCACAGCGATGCCAAATTGGATGCCATCGCTCGCTCTATTGATGGCCTTTCGGACCTTTTAGGTCATTGGGTGTCAGCTAGATCCTCTCATGGAAGGAAGCAACACAGGCCGGTATCATCCTTTCCGCATAGCGAATCAGAACTCTCTGATGTGGAATGCTGTCAGGGTTCCCCTTCAAATTCAGATGGGGAGTTATCCGGTTCGGATAAGGATCGGCAGGGACATTCTGCCTCTTTGGGCCGAACAGAGGCTTTTATTGAAGCCATGAGAGAGGCTTTACAGTTGCCGGAGGAGGTAACTACACGTCCTGGTAAGTCGCCTCGGATGTACCAGGAGTACCGTAAGTCGCGAGCGACATTGCCAGCTCTGGATGAGCTTAATGAAGCAGTAGAGTAGGAACGCCGGTGTCCAGATAAACGTTTTCAAGGAACACGTTTTTTTTGAGGCACTATATCCGTGCTCTACGGAATTGACGGATAATTGGATTTCTTCTCCTGAAGTGGATGTTCCTTTATCCCAGCTCAGTAAATCCTCATTGCTCCCTGTTAAAGGGAAGGCGAGTCTGCAGGACCCGCTAGACAGAAAAACGGAGATGGCGGCGAAATCCAACTACGAGGCCTCGGGTCATGGATTCAAAGCGGTGCTAGGATCCATGTGTGCTTGTAAGGCTTCCCTGTGCTGGTTGGATCGTATACGAATGGCGTTGCAAAATGGATCTCCGTTATCCGAGGTAGATGGGCTTCTCGATTTATTGGAGACTGCAGTCTGTTATAGCTATGATGCAGGTCTGGATACTGCATCACTGTTGTCCAGGGCGCAAGCTTCGGCGGTCACAGTTAGAAGAGCACTGTGGCTTAGACAGTGGACTGGGGACCCAGTGTCAAAACAAGGTTTGCTGTCTCTAGCCTACAAGGGAAGTCAGTTATTTGGATCTGACCTCTCAGAGCTGATTGCCAAGGCAAAGACAAAAGAAGCGGCTTTACCACAGCGAAAGGCTATGGCTTCTGCACCTGGCAGACCTGGTGCCGGTAGTGGCCGGCGATCCTTTCGATCCAAGGGACGATTCGGTCAGTCCTCTTGGGGATCGGGTCGTCCCTCTTTTTCGGGAAAAAAGTTCACTCAGAAATCCCGCACTCCCTGGAAATCAAGTTTCCGTCAAGACAAGCGGGAAGCTGACAAGAAGTCCGCCAAGACGGACTGACGCCAGGTTTCCACTCGAGGGCTCTCGAGTGGGGGGTCGCCTGCTCCAATTCAAAGCGACTTGGATTTCCCATGTTACGGACACCTGGGTAACGAGGGTCGTGTCGGCAGGCTATTTCATAGAGTTTTCTTCTCGACCCCCGGACAGGTTTTGCCAGTCTCGCACACCGTCAGAGCCCGAGTTAATTGCCGCTCTGCTGCGAGAGGTCGACTCCCTTCTGCAGAAGGGTGTGGTAATACCGGTACCGCCGGAGGACCGGGGAAGAGGATTTTATTCCAATCTTTTTGTGGTTCCCAAAAAGGAGAACAAATTTCGTCCTATTCTGGATCTCAAAAGATTGAATCGGCATGTCCTCACCCACAAATTCCGCATGGAGTCACTTCGCTCCGTGGTGGCAGCCCTGTCGCAGAACGACTTTTTGGTGTCAATCGACATTCGCGACGCTTATTTGCATGTTCCCGTCGGAAGGGCTCATCAGCGCTTTCTTCGTTTTGCCATAGGTCAGAACCATTACCAGTTTGTGGCTCTGCCATTCGGCTTGGCCTCGGCGCCCAGAGTTTTTACAAAAATTCTGGCACCTCTCATGGCAATTCTTCGAAGACAGGGGGTTACGATTTTTCCCTACCTGGACGATCTTTTGATTGTGGCGTCCTCAAAGGAGGAGACGGTGACGGCTCGCAATCTATCCCTTCAGCTCCTGGAGGATTTCGGGTGGCTGGTCAATTGGGAGAAGTCGTCTCTGGAACCGTCGCAGTCAATCCTATTTTTGGGAATGCATTTCGACACGGTACGGGCGGTGGTGTCCCTACCTCCAGACAAGTGGGCATGTCTTCTCCGACATGTACAGATCATGAAGTCTGCGACAGCAATGTCCCTTCGGAAGTGTATGCGCCTTCTGGGTTTGATGGTGGCGTCCATGGAGGCACTTCCATTTGCCCAATTTCATTCCAGGGCCCTCCAAAGACTCATTCTGGGTCGTTGCGATCAATCGCAAGTTTCTCTGGATTGCAGCATCATCATCTCTCGCAGGGTGCGAGAATCCCTAGAATGGTGGTTACGTCCAGGAGCGTTATCCCTGGGGAAATCTTTCCTCCCTCCGAGGTGGTCGGTCATAACCACCGATGCCAGCCTGACGGGCTGGGGGTGTCTGGAACGATCTTTGGATCCAGGGAGTATGGTCATCGGAAGAGTCGGTTTCTACCGATCAACATCCTGGAATTGAGAGCAATTTTCCTTTGCCTCCAACACTGGACGGTCCCTATGAGCGGTCTACCAGTTCGAGTGCAGACAGACAACGCGACGGCGGTTGCGTATATCAACCATCAAGGCGGGACGAGGAGCTCCAGGCTCATGATGGAGGTGTCTCGGATCCTGCTATGGGCCGAGACCAGGGTTCCAGCCATCTCTGCGATTCACATTCCAGGAGTCCAGAATACCACGGCGGACTTCCTCAGTCGCGAGAAGATGGATCCTGGAGAATGGAGTCTCCATCTGGAAATTTTTGCTCTGCTGTGCTTCCGTTGGGGAACTCCCCAAGTGGATTTGATGGCATCCAGGGTCAATGCCAAACTACCGACCTTCATATCAGGTACAAGGATCCGAAGGCTGTGGCGGTGGATGCTCTGGTGGCTCCGTGGGACCATTTCGAGCTAGTATATGTGTTTCCGCCGATATCCTTGCTTCCTCTCGTGCTGCGTCGGATCAGACTGGAGAGAATTCCGGCTATGTTGATAGCCCCGGATTGGCCAAGGAGGACGTGGTTCTCGACGCTGGTGTCGCTTTTGGCGGCTCCGCCATTTCCACTTCCTCTTCGTCCGGACCTGTTATCCCAGGGGCCCGTTCGTCATCCGGACTTGAAGTCTCTGCGTTTGACGGCGTGGCTCTTGAGACCGAAATATTGACCCGTAGAGGTTTCTCGGCTGAAGTCATTACCACTCTGTGAGCTGCCAGAGGTCCGGCTACCACTAAGATTTATCACAAGACTTGGGAAGCCTTCTTTTCGTGGTGTTCGGGTTCTTCAAGGAACCCAAGGATTTTTTCCATTCCCAATCTGTTGGCTTTTCTGCAGTACGGGTTGGACAAAGGTTTAGCAGTTAGCATTCTGAAAGGTCAGGTTTCTGCCCTGTCCTTGCTGTTTCGGAAGGCTATCGCCTCGCGTAGGGATGTGCGTTCCTTTTTTCGCGGAGTAACCCGTCAGTTTCCTCCGCGGAAGGCACCTGTGTCTCCTTGGCGGCTCAACCTTGTCTTGGAGGCTCTTCAACATGTGCCTTTTGAGCCTATGGGTTCTGCTAGCCTTTCCTTACTTTCTTGGAAGGTTGCCTTCTTAGTGGCGGTGACCTCTTTAAGAAGGGTTTCTGAGTTGGCAGCTCTTTCTTGCTCGTCTCCTTTTCTGGAGTTTTTCCCGGATCGGGTAGTGCTTCGCACACGGGGCGACTTTCTACCTAAGGTGGTGTCGCAATTTCATGTTAACCAGGATATTGTGTTGCCCTCGCTTTGTCCGGGCCCGAGGAATGCAAAGGAACGAGACTTGCACAAATTGGATTTAGTGCGGGCCTTGAAGTTCTATTTGTCTGTTACTCAAGGTTTTCGGAAGTCAAATTCCCTGTTTGTGATTCCAGCAGGTCGCAGGCGTGGTCAACGAGCTTCCAAGGACTCTATAGCTCGTTGGATTCGGTCGGCCATTTTGGAGGCTTACCGTCTGAAAGGCGAACCTTGCCCGATTAAGATTCGAGCTCACTCCACAAGGGCTGTGGCTTCATCGTGGGCCTTTCATCAAGGAGCTTCGGCAGCTCAGCTCTGCCGAGCGGCGACCTGGTGTTCCGTCCACACATTTACAAAGTTTTATAAGGTGGACGTCAGTGCTTCCGCTGATGCGGCCTTAGGACGTAGGGTCCTGCAGGCAGCGGTAATTTAAGTTTTAGTTAACTTGTATTTGGCGCCTGTTGCGCGTTTATCTAGGTTGTTGGGTTTCTGCCTCTTTTGGTTTTTTTCCTACCCTAATTTTTGGACTGCTTTGGGACGTCCCACTAATTATGAACTAGTGTGTCTCCTTTCCTTCCATCTGCAGCTGAAAGACGGATTTTGGTAAGAACTTACCTGTAAAATCCTTTTCAGCGAAGGAAGGAAAGGAGACACAGCTCCCTCCCATGGCAGAAGTGTGTTGTTATATTTACAGATGCAGCGTGACCCTTCTCTGATAGCGATTTTCTGAGCTGAGGTCGACGCGCTACGACTCTGTTCCAGCATTGCCAGCTTATCGCAGTAGTCAGGTTCAGTGAGTAGTACCTGGAACTGTGTGGTTTTTCTTTGCCAAATGCATGCATAACCTGTACTTTCTATTTTTCTCTGAAGTCCTTGAAGGGGTTATGTTGCTCCGCTGGTGATATTGCTCTTTCTTAAGCTGGGGTACGACTGGAGAAAGCTGGAGTAGGAGGAGCCAGTGCTGGAGGGGTCGGTCAACACCCTTTTTATCTATCAAATAAACCGGGCACACTCCTAATTGTGTAAATAGAAAAAAAAAAATTATAATACGTACACTTGGTCACAACACAGACGTTTCGGTCTACTTAGACCTTCATCAGTGTACTGTGAATAATAAGTGATCAATAAAGGTTGCAAAAATTGAAATGAAGTATATACACATTAGAATGTTGGGTCAGAAATGTAGCATAATGAATCTCTATCAAATCTATTAGCTAGACAACAACATACTATCCAAAGTACTCAGTGTAACACAGGATAAAGACAAATATAAAGAAGTATTGGACGTACCTAGTGACCAGGTGCAAACAGAAAAAACTTATATCTATAGATAGATGTATAAAATGAGATATGGTATGGTTTGGGAACCTACTGGAGCACCTCAATATTAGAGTTGTGCCATTATTTATACTTACATTATCAACCTTTATATTGAGCACACTCTCTTGTGGGTCATGTCCTCACTGACCTTCTCCTACAACTCCGAGGAGGCTTCCAACATCATAGCTCTATCTAAAGTACCCAGTGACTTTCTTAAAACACCCCCGAGTGAAACAAGGGGCCGAGATTGGGAGAGGGAACTACGACACCACACCAATTTGGAGTTACATGGGGCCACTTTAACCGAATACCTTAAAGCACAGAGGATACCACGAGGTCTCAGGGTATCACTCCGCCCTACACTATTTTGTGACTCGTCTGAATTCTGTTCTAAGTTCGAACTCATCTTAAACAAATGTTCTTTTGATCTCATGGTACTAACCCTGGAGCACCTACACAAGGAAATTCAATCCTGTGCAGACAAGATCAAGAACATAGAGGATCAATTGAAGTCAACTACCTCCACGGAAGAATTTGGCTCACTGAAATCCAAAATCGAGACCAACAGCTCTTGAGAGACGCACAGACTCAGCCCTACTACATGGGTAAGCAGGATATATGATTTGTTACTATATACTTTGTGGAGCCTATGCAATAGACATTTTTGGAATTATCCATGTTATATGACTATATTGATATGCTGGCCTCACATTTGAATTCTACCCTGGCAATGTATTAGTCTGTTGCTGTCTCTCATACCGACAGCTTTTCCTCGTTATACCTCTATTTTGGGCCTTTATTGTTGGCATTTTAAACTTTAATAAATAAATTTTGATATTTTTCGTAATAAGATTTATGCTCCTTTCTTTCCTTGGTTTAATACTATTTTGTGACTCGTCTGAATTCTGTTCTAAGTTCGAACTCATCTTAAACAAATGTTCTTTTGATCTCATGGTACTAACCCTGGAGCACCTACACAAGGAAATTCAATCCTGTGCAGACAAGATCAAGAACATAGAGGATCAATTGAAGTCAACTACCTCCACGGAAGAATTTGGCTCACTGAATCCAAAATCGAGACCAACATCACACAACACTGCCGGGATATTGAACAGCGGAAACGGGCCAAATTCCAACGGGACCAGGAGGACTACGAGCAAGACAGAGTCTACAGGTGGCGGGACAGACCTACCTCTAGACAATTTCCCACCAGATCCAATTATCGGTCTTCCCCAGAAGTCTCAACTTCCGGCTCCGACCTTGAAAGATCTGAAAGACCACCTTACCAGGAACGTTTTTTAGGCCGCCAACGACGTTCTCAAAGAAGAAGAGGCCCAGGAGGGGGAAGCGACATCCAAAGAACTACGGACACAACCAGAGTGACACGTTCCCAGGTAACCAATCACTGGTGGTGAACATTTCATCTAAATCCCTAGGTATAGCGGAACACAGACTCCTCCAAAAAGGACTGTCTTTTTGCCCTAGCTATAAAAATAATACGTTTAAATTGGATATGGATCTACAGAGATTCTACAGGACACTGCGATTGAAACTACACTTCTCTGATCCTGCCAATATTCCAATACCTAAAGTACCTCCACCTGGCTGCCTCACGGCAGCTAGTTTGAAGTTACGGTCAAAAAGTACTTACCGCCCACCTTTGGGCTCACATGCGTTGGAAACATTTATTCAGTTGGTTAACAACTCTTTCAGTAAATTACGTGTAGATAATGAACAGGGTGATATACATTTTCCCTTGAATTGCTCCCCACTTGATAGACAGGCCTTACACACATTACAAGATGACAAAGAAATTGTCATCAAGCCGGCAGATAAAGGGGGAGCAATAGTAGTGATGGACAGGTCAGCATATATGGATGAAATTCAACGACAATTAAGCGACACCACGATTTACACAAAATTGTCAGGTAACCCCACTACTAACATTCAAACACTAATCAAAGAAATACTGGAGGAATACCAACTTAGAGGTACAATCGACAGTAAAACATGTGAGTTCCTTACAAAAAGATATCCAATCACACCAGTCTTTTATACTCTACCGAAAATACATAAGAACCTCCACAATCCACCAGGTCGCCCGATAGTTGCATCTACGGAGTCGGTATTGTCACCACTGTCCATTTATCTTGAAAAGATCATCACTCCTTTGATTAAGAATACTACATCATTTCTCTTGGATACTGGCGTTTTCCTCAATGTTATTCGAAATGTCACCCCCATACCACCTGATGCTTTCCTGGTTACGTTCGATGTACGGGATCTCTATACATCAATCCCCCACACAGAGGGTATATCCTCCACAAGACATTTACTTACCACCTCTGGCATGCATCCTGATCAAATAGATCTGTGCATTGAATTACTGACAACAGTACTTACCCAAAACTTCTTTCTCTTTGAAGATGACTTATTTACAGACTAGGGGTACTGCGATGGGAAGTAACGTCGCGCCCCCGTATGCTAATGCCTACATGTCACATTATGAAGAGACCCTCATCTATCATAATCATCTTTTCCAACACCATGCTCTGGTTTGGAAAAGATATATCGATGATATATTTTGTGTGTGGGATGGGGACCTGGATTCATTACAAACCTTTTTTGCCTTCCTCAAAACATCCTGGCCAGGCCTCGACTTTACAATGACACATGATAGCGGTCAAATAAGTTTTTTGGACACCCTAGTGATCAAAGACTCCAATGGCAATTTAACCACCGACATCTACTCTAAGTCAACTGACAGGAATAGTCTCCTTCACTTTTCAAGCTTTCATCCCCACAAAATGAAGTGTTCAATTCCACAGTCACAATTACAAAGGGTTACCCGCATTGTATCTGATCCCCTAACACAACAAACTAGAATCAGTGAAATGCAATCTAAATTCTTGAATAGGGGTTATCCTCCATCCACCGTTCAGATACAGACTAATGACAGGACCGCACGTATGAATACAGATACTAGAATTCCTTTTGTACATGACTACCATCCTGCAGCATACAGAATTCATACTGCAATACGGAAACATTGGCACATTTTGCAAAACGCTCACCCGGAAGTGGAGTCCTTCCGACAACCTTTTATGCCATGTTTCAGGAGACCACGTAATCTCAGAGATAGTCTTGTCAGAGCAGACGTAGGCCCAAAAAGACCCAAAATCACTCAGAGATTTCTACTAAACCCAAAAATGGGTACTTTTCCTTGCCTCTGTTGTCAACAATGTAATAACATCATTAAGGGTAACACCGTATATCACCCCTATACGGGTAAGAAATACTCTCTACAAGAATACTTCACTTGTAACTCCAACTATGTGGTCTATTTAATAAAATGCCCTTGCGGTTTACTTTATATTGGAGAAACCACACAATGTGTGAAAGATAGGATATCAAAACACAAGTCTACAATAAGATGTAAAAATACTCTTCTCCCCATTCCACAACATTTTATTGCAGCAGGTCATAGCGTGGCACAATTACGCTATCAAGTATTGGAACACGTACCCCAACCTAGACGGGGTGGGGATCGCATAACACAACTAAAGAAAAGAGAGGCTTTCTGGATCCACCAGTTAAATACCCTGCACCCTAAGGGGTTAAACAGGGATTATGATTTGTACTCGTTCCTGTGATTTGACTTGTAATCTGTTCTTTGATTAACCACTTTAAGCCATGTTAGTATGACCAGAAATCTAGAAAGTATTGTAATTTTCTATGACACTGAAGTTTATTCTCTTTTTTACAGAATCGATATTAATATGCCTTTATATTGGATGATCACGCTCCACCACTTTGCACTCCCCCTTTTCCTGCTCTCACGAGCATGCGCTCTGCTCCTGGAACGCAAACAGTCCCAGTGGAACGCACAAAGAATCCTCTACCATCTCCACTATAAGCGCTGACGTCACTTCCGGTCACGGCACTTCCTGTCAATCGTGCACATAAAACACGGTCAGTTTCTGATCTCCTCACCCCATGACTAGCGGTGGATGCCGCGTCCAGTGGAGTCTCTCCTTTTCTCTTTCTCTCTACCTGACACACAGGGTAAGTGCTCCAGTCCGCGATATGTTGTCAAATATTGGACCCAGGCTATGTCCTGACGTTACAGCGCGTAATATCCACTCCTGCCATATAATTTCTTACAGTGCAAATAACCATCCCTAGCACATCAGAAGGTGCCACCAGCGGTATGATCTCACTTACCTCCCTTTATTTTATTTTCTGATTTAAACTGAGTAGTCTGGATAATGATTGTCTTTTCCTTTAATGCAACAGCTTATCAATACGCTTCACACCAAACGGTATGCTCACACGTGTTATTCACCCTATGACATTACTTATAGATGTGTTTGGGCATTTACTCTCATTTTATACATCTATCTATAGATATAAGTTTTTTCTGTTTGCACCTGGTCACTAGGTACGTCCAATACTTCTTTATATTTGTCTTTATCCTGTGTTACACTGAGTACTTTGGATAGTATGTTGTTGTCTAGCTAATAGATTTGATAGAGATTCATTATGCTACATTTCTGACCCAACATTCTAATGTGTATATACTTCATTTCAATTTTTGTAACCTTTATTGATCACTTATTATTCACAGTACACTGATGAAGGTCTAAGTAGACCGAAACGTCTGTGTTGTGACCAAGTGTACGTATTATAAAAATTATTTTTCTATTTACACAATTAGGAGTGTGCCCGGTTTATTTGATGTATAGTATGGTTTGGGAACCTACTGGAGCACCTCAATATTAGAGTTGTGCCATTATTTATACTTACATTAACACCCTTTTTAATCTGAGGTGTCAATCCTATCTGGGCTCCGCCTACCCACTAGTTATGAACTAGTGTGTCTCCTTTCCTTCCTTCGCTGAAAAGGATTTTACAGGTAAGTTCTTACCAAAATCATTCTTTTTGGGTCATTTGCTAACATTTGTAAGGAACTTATGTCTGACAGGGAATATAAATTATATTTCCTTAAAGAGGTCATCCAGCGGCATCCAAAGCCAAGGACTTCAGCATCAAAAGAGAGAGCCTGACTTTTGGGAAAACTTGTGGATCAGAATATTTAGAGGCATTGTCTCATGAAGACACCAAATGTCCATATTCTTTATTAAGGCTTGTGGAAGAAATAGAGGGGGGGCACTCTGTGAGCCAGTTTTTCTATTACAGCTATTTAAATGTCAGCCATTTAATACTACATTTCCACTGTAGTGGCCATGAGAAAGTGAGATTTCTCCTGGGGTCACACTTTATCTCTCAAGTGCTGTTTATACACCATGGATTTGACCTTATCATGGAATAGTGGCAGCAGAGCTGAATAAAATGTTTCTTTTTTTCACCATTGTGGAGGTATTCGCTTCTCTAAGGGAAGGCATTACCAGAGATCTCTCTGGGGGGTGTGTACTTCTTCCACTGAATGAGGCTGACCAATCATAAGCAGGCAGCAACATACAGGGGAAAGAAGTACACGCCCCCACAATATCTTGCAGCAGGCTTAAGGGTATGCCACACTGAACAATATCGCTAACGGGATCGCTAAAAAACGTCACCCGATCCCGTTAGCGATGTTGTTCAGTGCGGCATCTGCCAGCGACGAGCTTCCTGCTGTGATCTCGCTCGTCGCTGGAATCGTTCCGGACCCTATTTTCTCGTCGGCGCTCCCGCTGGGTAAGTATATATCGCTAGTGTGGCTCCTTTTCTTAGCGATTTAGCGGTACTTTTGTACCGCTAAAGTCGTTAAGAAGATCGCTAACGGCGATAGCGTCGTTAACTATATCGCTAAATGTGGCCGCACTTAGCGATATAGAAACAATCCCGCTAGCGATCGCATTAGTATGCGTCGTTATCGTGATCGCTAGCGGGATTGTTTAGTGTGGCAGTACCTTCATTCCTGTGTAATTACAAGTGCCCAGAGTAAAGCAGAGATTAATGTGATTGCAAACACCTTTCAGCTTTCATCTCATGCCAGCCAGTGTGGGGGATGGGTAGTACAGCAGAGTTGAGCGGTCTCATAAACACATCTATCAGTTCTCTCATAATGCTTCCGCTCTGCTGTATCCCTCACACTGGCTCTTGTGAGATGAAAGCTGTAGCTGTATGTAGTCACACTCATCTCTGCTATACTCCCAGGCTTTGTAATCATACACAGCTCTGCAGTGAGAGCAGACTGTCTGTCATTACATGGCTCACATTGAGAAACCTGTTCTAACCATGGTATGCTGGTGCCGGCTTATGATTGGTCAATGTCATACATGGAAAAAAAGTAAAACCCTTAATGAAAAATCTCCGGTAACGTCTCCTTGGACTTAAGAGGAAAAACTGACAAGTCCTCTTTAGTTTATTCTTGTTTCTTTCCTGACTATTCTGCTTTTTCATAAATCCGCCATACGGTTCCAGAGATATGAACCTTTTTTTATTTATTGCTAATTTTTATGGTCTTTACAAAGGGGCATGGCTCACTGGATCCTCTAGTGCGTGTCTATAGGCTGATTTATCCTGTAAGCCATAACAACTGGGAAAATATCATAAAACATAACACAAAATAGTGGCCAATATCTCGTGAACCGTATACTTTAAAAAAAAAAAAGGAAAATGGCAACTTGGGGGATTAGTGGGAATAAAATGCGAGCAAAAACTGTCCACTACTGACCTGCTGACAAGTCCTCTTTAAGTTCAGATCAGGAGACTTGGATGGTGTTTTGTGGTCTACTGAATTTGGCCTAGAAGAAGAATTCCAGACAAGTTTCTCAATAACCCTGTTAGTGACAGCTGACGTTGAGATGCTGTATACCTGCATTGACCATACCGACGGTCTCAATGCAGTCTGCATCTTCCTTGGGGCCTCCAACCTGGATGGCCCTTTGTGTGAGCTTATCCTCGAGCTGCTGCAATTCATTCTGACACATGAATTTTTTTTTTATTTTAAAAATCATTTTTACCATCAGAAGTGAGGCACAGCCGTAGGTGTGGCCTGTGCGCCTGCGTATGCCAACCTCTTCCTGGGGATTTGGGCGAGGTTGGTGTTTGGAGACGCAGGCTCAGGGGCCGCCGACCATGTGATGTGCTGGCTGCGTTATTATAAATGATGTTTTATTTTTTTTGCCGTGGAACGGTGCAGCAGCTCGAGGATTTTATGGCTATGCTAAACTCTAATTCTTAAAATAAGGCTAACTTACAGATATGAGCTGCAAAAGACTGACTTTTTGGATGTCAGTCTGGAGGTGGATGAAACATCGTCCATCCAGCCTGATGTCTATCGAAAGATGACGTCAGTAAATTCCTTGATGCAAAATCATCTCCTAGCCAAGCCACCGTTAGGGCCGTCCTGGTTGGACAGTTCCCGAGGATGAGGCGGATATGCATTTCGGCTGATAGGTTTGAAGTACATGCGGTTGATCACAAAACCCGATTTGAGCAAAGGGGTTACAGCAAGTGATGTGTACGTCATGGTACAATAGGGCTAAGTCCACTTCCCGTAATCATCTCCTATATCAAAATAATAAGAAGAAAGGGGATGAGAAAATCTGTTTCATCTCTGTGTTTAATCACGAGTGAGACAATATGAGAGCAAGCCTTAAAAGGCATTGGCCAATCCTGGGACCATTTCTGGCTGACCATCCTCTAATGACTCCACATAGATCTAAAAATCTTAAAGATCTATTGGTCAGAAACCATTATGTTGCTGCCACTGTCTGACCAGGAACCTGATGGCTTGATACTATCAATATAAGGTCAGAGAAGACCCTGGTGGACCTATCTAGGCTTGCACAAGATCGATCTTGCTACAGATGGTTCATCCATGAAGTCGCCATGGCTCGAGATCAAGCTGAAGGCCGTTAAATAATGATCTCTGTGTAATGGACTTGAACTTCGGTCAAAACATACTGACACCGTGATGGACAGATTCCACCCATACATAATGTATAAAATGGTCTCAATGAGGCCAAATGGTCCCTTACCACCTTAGTGCGTAGGCTTAATATTACTTTAAGGGGGCGACCATAGACGTAGTACTATAATTGTATGCCCATTCTGGGTCTGATCAAACACACCCTGCAAACTTAATATGATTGAATCAGGGTTCAATGTGTGTGAAGGGAGTAGTGCCCAAATAACGCCATCCTAATGGTCACATTATAGAGCAGTAGAGTACCATAATAATACCGCCATACACTGCAAAAGTAACTGCTCCAAGACAAGAGCTGTAGATCAGATGGAAACCTTGGGTCATTTTCTCCCCTTTTTCCAGAGATCCAATAGCTGGGAAACCCAGCAATTCCCAAATGTTGGGGGGCACCTAGTCTATATATATCCACTGCTGCATGCATAACAACACAACATTACAGTGCATAGATGTGAGGTTAGTGCCAGAAATGGAGGACTGGGCCACCCCCCTATTCTTGTGATCCAAGTCAGGTGTATTCTCACTGCTACAAATGTAAAAACCTTAAGTCACCAGTAGATGGCAACAGTGAGTAAGCCCCATGCACCATCCACCTATCTGTAAGCTGAAGTCACCTTAACTACTGACAGGTATCACAACCCCCTTTCTGGACCGTTTTATGGTACATCTAAATGTTGGAAAAAATACATATAAATATATATTAATTTTATTCATAGGTTTTAATTTATTTTAATGTTTAAATTATATATATATATATATATATATATAATATATATATAACTTAAAATAAATACTGAAAACAGTTTTTATTATATATTTACTGTGTGTATATATATATATAATAAAAATGTATAGTAAACACATATTATTTTTCACTTGTTTTATTTTTTGCAATATTTATTTTATATATAATTTAAAATAAATAACTAAAACATGATTATATATTTTTTTATTATATTTAAATATATATATATATATATATAAATATATGTGTATATATATATATATATATATTTTTTTTTTTTTGTATATATTGTTGTATACTGCTAATTTATATGCGAAACCTTATGGAGTTTATAGGCATCTTGTAGTTATTTTGCCATGTAGCTACCCATGTTTAACCATTTCCTTGTGCAGATATCAACTATCCCTATTAATTGCTATCTTAATGAAGTGTTCATTAAATGGCTGATATGTATCCATCTGTTACTCCTAGTGTTGCAGTTTATAACACCCCCTCCCCCCTCTTGCACCAACCTGGCTTCCATTCAGGGCAGTGTCCAGGTATATCATGTCAGTTTGGAGGAGGAAGGGGTGGTGGGTGCTACCTTCCCTGAGGTTTGGGGGTTGTCTAGCTGCTTCTGCTATTCACTTAAAACAATGGCTGCTGCTATTAGCATATTTTAGTAGGTGGAAGCCCAGTGGCTGCTGCTGCTGCATGGTGCAGAATATCAATTGTGGCTGCAATGTCACTAAGAGGGAACAGGGCGTGCAGGCTGCTGCTGCTGCTGCTACACACTGCTCTGGAGGGGGAGCACAGCACTGCCCCCTACTTCCGCTGTGCTGTCTCCATCTGGCTATATACACCCTATAGATGCCTTTTTTTGGGGGGAAGCACCGATTAGGAAGTGATCATCTTCCATGAAGCCCAGGGAGACCGATGCCCCTCTGCTCAGCATCCTAGAGAACAACATCCAGGATCCCTGAATTATTGATTGACTCTTTTTTCTTCTTCCCTTGGATCAATTGATGCAGAGAAGGGGTGTTTGCCATCCTTGCAATGTGGCAGCCCTAAAACTCAAGAGGCGGAGGGGGAAATGCCTGTCACATTGTTTTATAATGGGAGGGAGTCAAAGAAGGGCGATCAAGACTGAGACGACCCCACAGTGCTCTAAGGAAGGGTGGGAGGGAGGGGGGTCTTTAATCCTTTAGGGGGGGTAGTACAGTAGTTTACCAACATGACTGTCTACATCTATATGTAACTGGATTCTTTGGGTCTTCTTAAACATCAAGGATTGCAGCTTTTTGGGGGGAGGGAGATGACCAATTCTGACCTTTGCGGAGAAGAGGCAGGAAACAGAAGAAGAGAACCGGCTTTTTTAGGGGAAATAGACACAACCTTGTCAATATCATATATATGCACATGAGCGCAAACACCATGATATTCATGGTACTGGGGGCGTCCATTGTTATGGTAAGAGGAACTCTTCTCACTTCATGTATTTGTAGCAATGTCATATTGACTCTATGTGTATCAGTGTCTGTGTCTGCATGGATGTGTGTGTGTTAGTGTATGTGTGTGTGTATGTGTGTGCATGTATTTGTGTGTGTGCGTAGATCTGTGCATATATGTATGTGTGTGTCATTGTGTATGTCTTGTTTTCAGTGTGTGCACTTGTGTCAATGTATGTGTGTATGTATGCCTGTGTTGGTATGCCTGTCATTCAGTGTGTATATGTACTGTATGTGTGTGTCTGTGTCAGTGTATATGTTTGTGTGTATGCATATATCTGTGTCAGTGTGCGTGTGTCAGTGTGTGTGTCTGCGCATCGTGTGTCCTTTAGTGGCAGCATTGTCAATAATGCTCCAGTCTTTTTAGCCAGCAAACTAGAGTCAATGTTTTATTCCATCTAGAGTTGACCAGATGCCTTGGTTATGGGCTCTTACAGGCAATAGCTTGCTTGATGGACATGAACGCTCTTTTGGACCGATTTCACAATTATATCTTACCGCATTTAAGAGGGGAAGATCGGGTTTGTCACTGCAACTGTGGAAGGTGAGTCCTCCTGCATTTTATCTGTCTCTCTCTTGCATCTGAGGCTGCTTGTCTGTAATAATCCACATAGGAATGAATGGGTGATGCGCCTGCTTCCAGCACCACGGACAGATCACACTTGTTCAGCAATAGAAATAACAGCAACAGCATGGGCACCTCACACCTAGGATGTGTACAGCACCTATGATGGCTTTAGTACTGTGGACACCTAAGACTTGTAGGTGGAGATCACACTTATGTAGGGTAAGCACCTTGGACTCATCAAAGTTGTGACTTCATGGACACCTCACACTCACATGCATAGATGACACTTGTGGTATTTCAGCAATATGCATAGATCACACTTGTGTTATTTCGGCACTATACATAGATCACACTTGTGTTATTTCGCCACTATACATAGATCACACTTGTGTTATTTCGCCACTATACATAGATCACACTTGTGTTATTTTGGCACTATACATAGATCACACTTGTGTTATTTCGGCACTATACATAGATCACACTTGTGTTACTTCAGCACTATACATAGATCACACCTGTGTCATTTCAGCACCATAGACACGCGCCATGTAGTTTGTCCCACCACAGAGTGGTCACACTTTTGTTTAGTTCAGCACCATGGATACACACCATGTAGTTTGCCCCACTACAGAGTGGTCACACTTTTGTTGGGTTCAGCACCATGGTCACACGCCATGTAGTTTGCTCCACCACAGAGTGGTCACACTTTTGTTGGTTCAACACCATGGACACACGCCATGTAGTTTGCCCCACCACAGAGTGGTCGCTCTTTTGTTGGGTTCAGCACCATGGACACACGCCATGTAGTTTGCCCCACCACAGAGTGGTCACACTTTTGTTTGTTTCAGCACCATGGACACACACCATGTAGTTTGCCCCACTACAGAGTGGTCACACTTTTGTTGGGTTCAGGACCATGGTCACACGCCATGTAGTTTGCCCCACCACAGAGTTGTCATACTTTTGTTAGGTTCAACATCATGGACACACACCATATAGTTTTCCCCACCACAGAGTGGTCACACTTTTGTTGGGTTCAGCACCATGGTCACACGCCATGTAGTTTGCCCCACCACAGAGTTGTCATACTTTTGTTAGGTTCAACATCATGGACACACACCATGTAGTTTTCCCCACCACAGAGTGGTCACACTTTTGTTGGGTTCAGCACCATGGTCACACGCCATGTAGTTTTCTCCACCACAGAGCGGTCACACTTTTGTTGGGTTCAGCACCATGGTCACACGCCATGTAGTTTGCTCCACCACAGAGTGGTCACACTTTTGTTGGGTTCAACACAATTGACACACGCCATGTAGTTTGCCCCACCACAGAGTGGTCACACTTTTGTTGAGTTCAGCACCATGGACACACGCCATGTAGTTTTCCCCACCACAGAATGGTCACACTTTTGTTGGGTTCAGCACCATGGACACACACCATGTAGTTTACCCTACTACAGAGTGGTGATACTTTTGTTGGGTTCAGCACCATGGACACACGCCATGTAGTTTGCCCCACCACAGAGTGGTCACACTTTTGTTAGGTTCAACATCATGGACACACACCATGTAGTTTTCCCCACCACAGAGTGGTCACACTTTTGTTGGGTTCAGCACCATGGTCACACGCCATGTAGTTTGCCCCACCACAGAGTTGTCATACTTTTGTTAGGTTCAACATCATGGACACACACCATGTAGTTTTCCCCACCACAGAGTGGTCACACTTTTGTTGGGTTCAGCACCATGGTCACACGCCATGTAGTTTTCTCCACCACAGAGCGGTCACACTTTTGTTGGGTTCAGCACCATGGTCACACGCCATGTAGTTTGCTCCACCACAGAGTGGTCACACTTTTGTTGGGTTCAACACAATTGACACACGCCATGTAGTTTGCCCCACCACAGAGTGGTCACACTTTTGTTGGGTTCAGCACCATGGACACACGCCATGTAGTTTTCCCCACCACAGAATGGTCACACTTTTGTTGGGTTCAGCACCATGGACACACACCATGTAGTTTACCCTACTACAGAGTGGTGATACTTTTGTTGGGTTCAGCACCATGGACACACGCCATGTAGTTTGCCCCACCACAGAGTGGTCACACTTTTGTTAGGTTCAGCACCATGGACACACGCCATGTAGTTTGCCCCACCACAGAGTGATCACACTTTTGTTGGGTTCAGCACCATGGATACACGCCATGTAGTTTGCCCCACAACTAAGTGGTCACACTTTTATTCTGTTCAGCACCATGGACACATGCCATGTAGTTTGCCCCACCACAGAG
>JARQOD010000003.1:347499472-347520826 GCA_033576555.1 Oophaga sylvatica | reverse complement strand
AAAACTCAAGAGGCGGGGGGGAAATGCCTGTCACATTGTTTTATAATGGGGGGAGTCAAAGAAGGGCGATCAAGACTGAGACGACCCCCACAGTGCTCTAAGGAAGGGTGGGAGGGAGGGGGTCTTTAATCCTTTAGGGGGGGTAGTACAGTAGTTTACCAACATGACTGTCTACATCTATATGTAACTGGATTCTTTGGGTCTTCTTAAACATCAAGGATTGCAGCTTTTTGGGGGGGAGATGACCAATTCTGACCTTTGCGGAGAAGAGGCAGGAAACAGAAGAAGAGAACCGGCTTTTTTAGGGGAAATAGACACAACCTTGTCAATATCATATATATGCACATGAGCGCAAACACCATGATATTCATGGTACTGGGGGCGTCCATTGTTATGGTAAGAGGAACTCTTCTCACTTCATGTATTTGTAGCAATGTCATATTGACTCTATGTGTATCAGTGTCTGTGTCTGCATGGATGTGTGTGTGTTAGTGTATGTGTGTGTGTATGTGTGTGCATGTATTTGTGTGTGTGCGTAGATCTGTGCATATATGTATGTGTGTGTCATTGTGTATGTCTTGTTTTAGTGTGTGCACTTGTGTCAATGTATGTGTGTATGTATGCCTGTGTTGGTATGCCTGTCATTCAGTGTGTATATGTACTGTATGTGTGTGTCTGTGTCAGTGTATATGTTTGTGTGTATGCATATATCTGTGTCAGTGTGCGTGTGTCAGTGTGTGTGTCTGCGCATCGTGTGTCCTTTAGTGGCAGCATTGTCAATAATGCTCCAGTCTTTTTAGCCAGCAAACTAGAGTCAATGTTTTATTCCATCTAGAGTTGACCAGATGCCTTGGTTATGGGCTCTTACAGGCAATAGCTTGCTTGATGGACATGAACGCTCTTTTGGACCGATTTCACAATTATATCTTACCGCATTTAAGAGGGGAAGATCGGGTTTGTCACTGCAACTGTGGAAGGTGAGTCCTCCTGCATTTTATCTGTCTCTCTCTTGCATCTGAGGCTGCTTGTCTGTAATAATCCACATAGGAATGAATGGTGTGATGCGCTCTGCTTCCAGCACCTACGGACAGTATCACACTTGTCAGCAATAGAAATAACAGCTACAATGGCACCTCACACCTAGATGTGTACAGCACTATGATGGCTTTAGTACTTGGAACCTAAGACTTGTATGGTAATCACACACTTTGTAGGGTAAGCACCTTGGACTCATCAATGTTGTGACTTCATGGACACCTTATTCACATCATAGATACACTTGTGTATTTCGCATATCATAGATCACACTTGTGTTATTTCAGCACTATACATAGATCACCTGTGTTATTTCGCACTCATAGATCACACTTTGTTATTTCGCCACTAACAGATCACACTTGTGTTTATTTTGGCACTTACATAGATCACACTATGTGTTATTTCGGCCACTAACAAGATCAATGTGTTACTCACTTACATAGATACACTGTGTATTCAGCACCATGACACGCGCCATGTAGTTTGTCCCACCACAGAGTGGTCACACTTTTGTTTAGTTCAGCACCATGGACACACACCATGTAGTTTGCCCCACTACAGAGTGGTCACACTTTTGTTGGGTTCAGCACCATGGTCACACGCCATGTAGTTTGCCCCACCACAGAGTTGTCATACTTTTGTTAGGTTCAACATCATGGACACACACCATGTAGTTTTCCCCACACAGAGTGGTCACACTTTTGTTGGGTTCAGCACCATGGTCACACGCCATGTAGTTTGCCCCACCACAGAGTTGTCATACTTTTGTTAGGTTCACTCATGGACACAACCATTAGTTTTCCCACACAGAGTGGTCACACTTTTGTTGGGTTCAGCACATGGTCACACCCCATGTAGTTTTCTCCACCACAGAGCGGTCACACTTTTGTTGGGTTCAGCACCATGGTCACACGCCATGTAGTTTGCTCCACCACAGAGTGGTCACACTTTTGTTGGGTTCAACAAATTGACACACGCCATGTAGTTTGCCCCACCACAGAGTGGTCACACTTTTGTTGGGTTCAGCACCATGGACACACGCCATGTAGTTTTCCCCACCACAGAATGGTCACACTTTTGTTGGGTTCAGCACCATGGACACACACCATGTAGTTTACCCTACTACAGATCGGTGATACTTTTGTTGGGTTCAGCACCATTGGACACACGCCATGTAGTTTGCCCCACCACAGAGTGGTCACACTTTTGTTAGGTTCAGCACCATGGACACACGCCATGTAGTTTGCCCCACCACAGAGTGGTCACACTTTTGTTGGGTTCAGCACCATGGACACACCCATGTAGTTTGCCCCACAACTAAGTGGTCACTTTTATTCTGTTCAGCACCATGGACACATGCCATGTAGTTTGCCCCACCACAGAGTGGTCATACTTTTGTTGGGTTCAGCACCATGGACACACGCCATGTAGTTTGCCCCACCACAGAGTGGTCACACTTTTGTTTGGTTCAGTACCATGGACGGATGTTGGTTTCCCGGGTATGAGCGTTGCCTGCTGTATAGATATGAAGCAACTTCTCTCCACACCCTTTTTTATGTCCTGTTTGCATGATCACAACGCGTTCATTTCATTTAATCCTCATCACTTTACAGGGCACCCAGGTGTGCGCGACAATGCACTGACGGGGATCTCTGATGCATCATTGAATTCATGTTACTGCTGAGGTTTTTCTGCATGGACTCCATTTCACCGTCACAATGCCTTTCTGACGCCTGGACTCGATTGTGAATAAGGGGAATCCCAGGGTTGGTTAATAACATGTCTGAATGCTGATGCTTACTGCCGTCGTTAATTTACCGTGGACTGGTGATGGCTTTTGCTTCGTGGCATGGCAGGCCATGACTGTGCTTAACACTCGAGTGGACCAAACTTCTAAAACTCTTCAGCTGCATGGTTGTTGCTGCTCTACCGCCTTATTCTAGGAAACTGTTATCAGTTCATAATGAGATTGCGCATTTTAGAAGCAGCCCAAAAATGCCATTCTCCAGTCTTGACCAATATGGAAACATTTCAGACATTTTTTGGAGTAACGTCCAGCTAAGTGTATCCAATAAAGTTAGTCATTAGTCATAGGTTGATTATTCTGTAAATTGGGGTCCCCAACCTGTGACTCTCCAGCTGTTACAAAACTACAACGCCAAGCATGATGGTAATTTGGAGTTTTGCAACCATTGAGGGGCTACAGGTTGAAGAGATCTCGGCATTATCGATGTTCCAACCCAATTGTTTTAGTAAGGAGCTCATTGTTCCAGTGGCAGGCACGCTCATCCTATAGACTTGAAGCAATCTACATTTTACTTTCTCATTGGATCACATGTTAGATTTTTTAATTCATTGATAAACTCAAGGATCACCTCCAAATTTTATGGAGCATTTTATAGAGGGGGCATTTGCAATAGTCAGAGGGCAGACTCCCAATGGTTACGTGCACGCACCCATCAATAATATTAATGGGGGAAAATGCCCTGTAGAAGCGTCAAAATGTAACGATGCTGCAAGACAACAAATAAAAAGCAGAAAAATTCCCGAGTCTCCATATACAGCAAAAGAAGGCGGCAGGATTTATTACAGCCGTGCCGGAAATATGTCAGGTGCTCACTGCACGACATATTCCACTCTGGTGTGAGCAGGGCCGGGGGGCAATTACATTCGATTCAACACACATGCAATTCTAATATTTTATCTTTTTACCTGGTAAACAGAATGGGGATAAATTATTGATGGTCTTTAAAGCCACCAGAGACATTCATAAAATCCCATTTACTGATATGTAACATCTGCAAACTGTAGCAAAAACAAAGCAAAACCCCATACTGCTCTGTGTGCCCCCCCTGGCATTATCATGGATGATATTGATTACCTCCTATTGACAGTCATTGAATATATTTATTTTATACTTAAAGGTTTTGTCCTGTTTGGACAATCTGCTATTGTTTAAGGAGTTTACAAGCAATAATAATAATTTTATATAGTGCCGACATATTCCACAGCACTTTACAGTTAAGTGGTGAGATATACTATTGCATCTAGAACAATGGTAATATGTAACCAGTCAGATGTACCTAATTGATAGAGGAGTAGCTGCAAAGGTACAAAATTAAACATATATATACAAACAGTAAATTCAATACAAGGCAACACAGTTAATCAAGTTACAGGAGGATGGAACAATAAGCGTATCAGGGGGTTTCATTGCTGGGATCTTCACTATTAGTTATAATTTGGGGAGAAATGCAAAAAAAAAATATCCAATTCTCCTATAGCGCCACCGCAGGGGAAACAAGGCATAACAAGGGTCCCAATGAATCAATGGGCCTCCCACATAATGGACAGACACGCAGACACAACTGATTCTCAGGAGGGTAGCATCTCTCTACCTTCACACATAAGCATGGCAATGTCCCTAGTAGTTATTTTACTTGCTAATATAGCACCGTTATATTCTGCAGTGTTGAACAGACATCATCATCGCTGTCCCCATTGGGGCTCACAATCTACAGTTAGGTCCATATATATTTGGACAAAGACAACATTTATGTAATTTTGGTTCTAGACATTACCACAATGAATTTTAAACAAAACAATTCAGATGCAGTTGAAGTTCAGACTTTCAGCTTTCATTTGAGGGTATCCACATTAAAATTGGATGAAGGGTTTAGGAATTTCAGCTCCTTAACATGTGCCACCCTGTTTTAAAGGGACCAAAAGTAATTGGACAATTGACTCCAAGGCTATTTCATGGACAGGTGTGCGCAATCCCTTCGTTATGTCATTCTCAATCTAGCAGATAAAAGGGCTGGAGTTGATTTGAGGTGTGGTGTTTGCATTTGGAAGGTTTTGCTGTGAAGGAAACATGCGGTCAAAGGAGCTCTCCATGCAGATGAAACAAGCCATCCTTAAGCTGCAAAAACAGAAAAAACCCATCCGAGAAATTGCTACAACATTAGGAGTGGCAAAATCTATAGTTTGGTACATCCTGAGAAAGAAAGAAAGCACTGGTGAACTCATCAATGCAAAAAGACCTGGGCGCCCACGGAAGACAACAGTAGTGGATGATCGCAGAATACTCTCCATGGTGAAGAGAAACCCCTTCACAACAGCCAACCAAGTGAACAACACTCTCCAGGAGGTAGGCGTATCAATATCCAAATCTACCATAAAGAGAAGACTGCATGAAATTAAATACAGAGGGTTCACTGCACGGTGCAAGCCACTCATAAGAATCAAGAATAAAAAGGCTAGGCTGGACTTTGCTAAAAAACATCTAATGGAAGAACATTCTTTGGACAGATGAAACCAAGATCAACCTCTACCAGAATGATGGAAAGAGAAAAGTATGGTGAAGGCGTGGTACAGCTCATGATCCAAAGCATACCACATCATCTGTAAAACATGGCGGAAGCAGTGTGATGGCTTGGGCATGCATGGCTGCCAGTGGCACTGGGTCACTAGTGTTTATTGATGATGTGACACAGGACAGAAACAGCCGAATGAATTCTGAGGTATTCAGAGCCATACTGTGTGCTCAGATCCAGTCAAATGCAGCCAAACTGATTGGTCGTCGTTTCATACTACAGATGGACAATGACCCAAAACATAAAGCCAAAGCAACCCAGGAGTTTATTAAAGCAAAGAAGTGGAATATTCTTGAATGGCCAAGTCAGTCACCTGATCTCAACCCAATTGAACATGCATTTCACTTGTTAAAGACTAAACTTCAGACAGAAAGGCCCACAAACAAACAACAACTGAAAACCACCGCAGTGAAGGCCTGGCAGAGCATCAAAAAGGAGGAAACACAGCGTCTGGTGATGTCCATGAGTTCAAGACTTCAGGCAGTCATTGCTAACAAAGGGTTTTCAACCAAGTACTAGAAATGAACATTTTATTTACAATTATTTAATCTGTCCAATTACTTTTGGTCCCTTTAAAAACAGGGTGGCACATGTTAAGGAGCTGAAACTCCTAAACCCTTCATCCAATTTTAATGTGGATACCCTCAAATGAAAGCTGAAAGTCTGAACTTCAACTGCATCTGATTTGTTTTGTTTCAAATTCATTGTGGTAATGTCTAGAACCAAAATTAGATAAATGTTGTCTCTGTCCAAATATATATGGACCTAACTACATTTCCTATCAGTATGTCTTTGGAGTGTGGGAGGAAACCCACCCAAACACGGGGAGAACATACAAACTCCTTGCAGATGTTGTCCTTTGTGGGATTTGAACCCAGGACCCCAGCACTGCAAAAGAACAGTGCTAACCACTGAGCCACCGTACAGTGCTAACCACTGAGCCATCATATAAGGCTGACCACTGAGCCACCATACAGTGATAACCACTGAGCCACCATACAGTGCTAACCACTGAGCCACCGTACAGTGCAAACCACTGAGCCACCGTACAGTGCTAACAACTGAGCCGATGGCGGCGTAATGGCACTATAAAGCTGCGGTCCCATGATTAGCTTTTGATGTTGCAGATTTTCTGCACCATTAAGTAAAATAGGTTACTTGGATTTTTTCAAAAATATGCAACGTAAAAAAACTCACCAAAAACTCGTGAGAATGTGGCCTAATTGTTCCCTACTGATAGAATTTCAAGTAACTATTGTTAAAATCGCACGAAATCTTTCACTAATTTTCCATGTAGGACAATACAGAAACCCTATTGGAATGTGTAGTGAAAGGACAAATGTCCCAATAATGAACAGAGCTCGTCCTTCTTTCTACTTTTGCTTTAGCGTTGTGACTTTTTTGATCTTTGAAAATACCAACGAGATAGAAATTGGGAGTCACTCAGAGATCTGTATAAGGCCGAGATCACACGTGCGAGTCTCTCGCATGAAAACCCGGCACTGCCGCCGGCACTCGGACCGGAGCATGTGGCCTCGCCGCACTTCTGAAAAGTGGTTATGGCATTGCCAATATCGATTTATAAGAGTAAATTCTAGCGTAAATTTACACTTTTAGTTTGGGGGTGCAGAAGACGGAGGATGCACCAGGTCCGTGAAGCACAGCTAATGAATTAGGTGCCTCTTACTTTAGCAAATGACCAAGTAGCCTTTTAAAGACAGATGAAGAGTAGACCAAGTCTAAAACATCGGTACATCCATTAGCGAGTGTCTCATACAAGTTGCCTTTTAGCGATCACTAATACTCCCAGCATGCACAGACACTCTATGACTATCAGGGAACGTTCGATTGTTTTTCAATAGTCACAGGTTCTCTGCAGGATAAGTGAAGTTTTAGATTTCCTTCAATCTTCTGCTATCTTTAAACAGAATCTGTCAGAACAAAATGACTGTTCAAACCAAGCACAGACGCTCGTTGCAACCTTGGCCTGGCTGAGCAGTTCTGTGCACCTTCCCACCAGCTTGTTTTCTATCTCCGTCATTCTCCAGCTCCAGCTGTCAATCAAGGAAGATAGATAGGAATCAAGTACCATAGGTGGGAAGGTGCACTGAGCTGTTTGACAAGGGTGCACCGAGGTCTTGTGTTTGGTTTGAACAGTCATTTTGTGCTAACAGACTCAGAAGAGTTGTTTTTTTTATTGGGTTACAGAAAAGTCATTTCCACAAATCATATTAATATCTAATGAATCATGGATCACATATTGTAAATTATGACTATTCATAGTCAATCAGGGAAAATATTTTTAACTTTCCTAAAGGGGTTGTCGATTTTCAACAATCCTTGTTGGTGGAGGGGCTTCATCATAGGGCGAGTATGACTGTTTTTAGCCACAGACTACAAATCTTATGTTATAGATAGAAAAGAATGCAAATCTCAATAATGTCAATCCCACTAGAGTCCAGTAAGCGTAGATATTATTTGTAGGGAACTTCCATTAACCACCATCGTAGACGTCCCTAAATTATGTCTTCACACTTATCCCTGCCAACGTGATACACAGTCTTGGGTAAGAAATTGCATAGCTTTAATGTAACCATAATTTCTTGGGTCACCATGGTAGATAAGGGCAGGGGATGCAGTTCTGCAACTTCAGAGCCGTAAGTGAGTATTGATGTGTAAAACGTAGATATTGGCTAAATCTGGATCACTCCAATGATCTGCGGGGAGACAAAAAGTCATTTTAGTAATGTAGTGATAATGTAGAGGACTTAAAATAATAACTGTTCACCAAGAGGAAGGTTGGGAACGCAACACGTGAAATGAGGAGGTCACAAAGCTCCTGGACGATCACCGACGTGCCATAAATAATGCCACAAAGGTATGAATATAGCAGATGAGGGCATACATACAAGTAACAGTAGTTTTATTTATGTGGATTTTTTCAGCCAAAAAATCCAAACCAGAAAACAGACACTTAGTTTTTAAGTTCAATTTTGAAAAACTAATTGTAGTATTTATTATTTTTTAGTGCTATTTTGATGTGCTTTTAGGCGCAACTTTTGATGTGTTTTTTAATCATATTATGGGGTGTTTCAGTTTATTGTGATTTTTGGTTTCTACCCTCTGTCAATACAAGTTATAAACCTCATCAGAATATGTTCTTTCTGCTCAAAAACACACCAAAAAATTTACATGATATATATATTTTTTTTAACACTGGAAAACTATGCAATATAGATGTTTTTTCTCATTCAAATGAACTTGAAAGCTTATGCCAAGCAGATTAGAAGCATTTTTATGTAGATTTTTGGTGCAGAGTTTGACGACAAAAACAATGTAAAAAAAAAAACTTCTAGGATCTGGTAATCGCTATCAACTACATACTTACCAGTCTTATAAATACCTCAATACCTACAACTGGGTTTAAAGAAAATCTGATTGATAAAATTACTAATTTAAATTAAAATCACAATTTTTATTTATTTTTAGTAGCATTTTTATTTTTTTATGTGATTTTGTTTTATTAAAAATATTTCCCAACTAATATTCCAGATTTTACACTGGCCAACAGAGCACAGACATGACTGATAATTCCTGTCTATAACTCTTTTTCTGCTGTCCATATTGGGGTAGGAGTTTATGGAACAGTAAAAAATAACTTAACATGTTTTTAATTTAGTTAGTGATCATCCTTTGCAAGGTTATGAATATACTCCATTAACATATTTTGCCCCCCTTCTCTCTCAAACACTTGGATGAACTTGCTGTTTTAACTGCCCAGTTCATGCTCTTTTACAAGCTGCTTTATCTGCTGCTCTAGCAATGATTTGTACTCAAACATTATTTACAAACACTCTTCCTGGCTGGGAATGGGGGGAGAGAAGCAGAGAATCTCACAAAGGGAGAATGTTTATAAATAGTCTTTGAGTACAGATTCTTGCTGGAGCAGCAGATCAAAGCAGCTACGGACGAAGCTTGAGTGAGGCAGTTAAAACAGCACTTTCAGCATTGTTTTTAAGAGAAAAAAAAAAAATAAGGTAAAGGAGTATATATACAAAGAGTCATAACTTTACAAAGGTTGATAAATAATTAAACAGAAAAAAATGTATATAGTCTGTAACACAGTGTAGCAATACTATCCACTAAGAGGGGAATTTATAACGGTTTGCAACAACTTTGGCGCCTTTTCTGTTTTTAGTTTTTAGGCATATTTATAAAAGTAGTGCCCCATTTTTAAAACATTTAGCACCAAATCCAAATCTATCCTGAATTCATCAAAATAGGTGGGGCCCTGTCATTTTCATAGTTTTGAGTCATATTTGTGACGTGCATCATTTTTAAAATGTTGCACAAATATCACACTTTTTCTATTATACATAAATATTAACTTTAGTTTTTGGCCAGTCAAAAAAAATGTTGAAGCCTGCCACCACGACAATGTGTTTCAAAAGCTATAGCTCCTATTAAAATGAATAAAACCTGAACTACAGTACCTGTGAATGGCCACTACATGGTGTATGGAGCTGTGCTGTTCCGCGATGCCGGAGCTGTCATCAATATCATAGTAGTGGAAACCCCTTTAACTTCTATCTACTGCAGCTGCCATAAAGTACACACTCCTCTCTATCTGTATACTATCTGTGTGCCGTCAATTCAGGAAGAAAGTACGTGTCTACAATATGGACGCCCTAGGGAATTTTATAAAAATTTAAAAAAAAATGTTAAAACGTTAAATATTTGCATTACTGTTTATATTTTTCAGACTTGCATCTAAAAAATTACACTAAAAGGATGTAGGTTTACTTTTCTTCAAGATTGTTTACAAGTTAATTTAACCCTTTAAAGACCTGTGACGAAAATTTTCATCTGGATGTATGGATCGGACTTTTGATCTCAGCCTGCTTCATACACGGCAGATGGTGGTTGTGTTACACAGCAAACAAATTCTAAATGGTTAACAGCAGCGCCAGTCGCTACTATTAACCATTTGGAAGCTGCTGTCAATCTCTGACAATTGATAGCAGCAGTTAAATTGTCTGTTTGCCGGTGCGCTTGCAAATCATCTCCCATAGACCTCTGTGATTATGGGGAGCCAATAGGTCTCATACCACAGCTTCTGTCACCACCTCTCTCTGAAGGTGTCCTACTTCAAGAAAGGGGGGTGATATAAGTTGTGGCGAAGTAACTGCAAAGCCATCTTCCTGTGATGTCTCATTTGAGACTCCTATCCTCTAAAGTAGAAAAAAAACAGATATAGGGAGTAGCCATAAGGGGGACCAGTAGGTAATTTAATAATAAAGCCATTTACAAAAGTAGTTAGGGCTTAAAAATATTTATAAAAGGCTTTATAGGCATTGGACAACCCTCTTAAAATGTATTTTACAGTAAAGAGTGAAAGAGCTCATGAGTTCAGGTATATTCATTCTCTGTCCACCTTGCCTGACTGACAGCTGCAGCTTATACTGAGCAATGTGAGGACTCAGCAGGGAGTAGGGACCCTGAGGAGTGTTCAATCAGGCTGTGTTGGGCAGAGATTGGGAGTAAACATTTATAAAAGATTATACAGACATTCTGAAGTGGACTTTTACAGTAAGTATGCCAGCCTCATCAGTACTAATATATCTATTTAATAATTTATGCTATCTGTGTTGTTCAATTCGGTGACAGATGCTTGAAAGAATATGGCAGAGTATGAATGCGGCGGAGAAAATCAGGATCCTTCACTTTTTTTTTTTCCACTTTGTTAGATAGTGGAGTGTAGACAAAGGCTTAGTATGCCTGGTCTTTATTTCAGGCAGAGCAGTAGAGCAAGGATGCCCTTCTCCTCTTCTCTTTCCTAAGTATCCTGCTCCTCAGAAACATGCGCCTCTGGGCTATGTATTGATGCTTTTTTCTATGTTCTTTATATTTTTACTTTTGGGTTCTAATAAGAAAATATATACTCAAGACAGAAAAGTGTTTTTTTTTCAATCTTCTATCTTACTAGAGGTTAAAAAGAAGTAGTGGTTACATATAGGAGAGAACTGTAGACACGAAACAGTAGGAGTTATTTGTTTTTTTAGTAAGGGTGATTTGCATAAAAAGAGACAATCTTAGGCTTAGGGTATGGGCACAGAGGGGTTGTTTTTAGCTTGTTTCCTCCCAAAAATGCCTGAAAAAATTGTTTTAAAAACACTTGAAAGACTCTTCCTATTTCTTTCTATTGTTAAATGGCTTTGGTGTTCACGTGTTCTATCATTTGAGCGTTTTCTCTGCATCAGGTTTTGAAAAACGCTTGGTGGAAATAGAAAGTCCCTGTAACATATTTGAAGCATCTACTTAAGGAAAACACTCCAAACTAAGGACTGTCCAATCAAAATGTTGCAAAAAACTCTATAAGAAACAAAGAAACTCCAAAAATTCTAGAAAGGGAACCCAGTCACAAAAAAATGCTATTAACCTGCAGGTTAATAGCATTATTATGCTTGCCCTACACGTAAGCCTAAATGCACTGCCACACTTTAGCGATCGAAACCAGCGATCACGACAACGACACGACCTGGCGAGATCGCTAGTGTGATCGCTATGTGATCGCTAGTTAGATTCCAAACACAACTCATCAGCGATCTGTATAACGACCTCTACGGTCGTTGGGAAAACCTAGTCCCGCCTGCGACGCTGGTGAAGTCGTTCATAAAGGGTGTCACAGTCAGCGATTCAGGCTCACCAGCGGGACACCAACGACCAAAAAATGGCTCAGAACGTTCATAAGCGATCAGCGACATCTCAGCAGGGGCCACATCGCTGCTACATGTCACACACAGCTAAGTCGCTAACGAGATCGCTACTGCGTCATAAATGGTGACGCAGTAGCGATCTCGTTAGCGATCTCGCTAGCGATCTTTCTTAGTCTGGCATACCCTTTACGCTGCAGGGAGAAAATTAACTTTATTCTCCCCAGCAGCATTCTCGTTTCAGTCACTGGGGCGGCGCCAAAGCTGGTTTAGTCACTGCTTTGATAATACAGTGCTACTTCCCCTGTGACTAAAACCACGCCTCCGGCGTCTGGGGCGCATTCTCAGTCCCAGGGGCAATACCGGCGCTGGTTCAGTCACTGCTCTAAGTATACAGAGCGGTGGCTGTAAACGCGCCCCTGGCCCTGACAACCACCCCAATACCGGAATCGCATTTACAGCCGTTGCTTTGTATGTACTCAGGACAGTGACTAAACCAGCGCAGGCTCTGCCCCCGTGACTGAAACAAGAACTCTGTCGGGGAGAATAAAGTTCATTTTCTCCCCACAGAGTTATGCTAAATGCAGGTGCCAGCCAGCATAATAACGCTATTAACCTGCAGATTAACCAAATAATTGCAGGTTAATAGAGTTTTTTCTGGTGACAGGTTCCCTTTAACTACTTCTGGGCAGCCCATAGATGATAAAAATGCGGGCAGGACCACATTCTACTCTACAGTCACCTTTAAAGATGTCACTGCCTAGTAGAGCAGCTGCAGGCGTGGAAAGCTGACTGTCAGGAGTCGGAGCACAGCCACCCTCCTCATAGAGAAGACAGAAACAGCTTATTGCTATCTCTGCCTTCTCTATTAGTGTATATTAAACACTGAATAAGTGCTGTGTATACAGAATAAGAGGTGCTATCAGTGCTTCCTCCTCCGGACCAAGTGATCATGTGGGAGGGAGGAGGAGCTGCTGGGTCTTAGGAGGTCCAGTCAGCTGTGCTGTGCAGAGAGGGGCGGAATTTCCTCTGTAACTGGGGCAGATATACAGTTACAGAAGAAATCAGATTTAAAAAAATAAAGTATTTAAATGTTGAAATGCTCTCCAAAGGTCTTTTAAGACTATATCAGGGTCACAATGTGTGAAGTAGATGAAAAATAAATAAATTAATGAAAAACCAAGGCCAATCCAAGTTGTTATTACTAGCCTCTTCTCTGTCAAAAGGTAAAAATGTGTCCGATATATTTATAGATAAATTTTAAAATGTATGTCATTGAGAACAGCGGGGGAATCATGCAGATCCCACCGCTGCCAGCAATTTGTCAGTGGACACAACTCCGCTGCCTCCAATCGTCAGGATAATTATGCAATTGACTGAGGAGTGATGGACCAGGCTATCAACTCCACAATAACAAAAGGTACTACTAGCCGCCACCTCCAATTGTTTATACAGGCCAATTGGACACCTGTTACAGGTAGCGTATGGCTTCAGGGGTGCGGCTGACAGAGCTAGATGAATATAGCTATTAAATTTTATATATTTAAGCCGGAAAGGTAGGCAGTGTTTATAAAATATATATACACACAAAGATGTTACAAAATGGTAACAAAACAATAGTGTATAAACAATAACATAAAATAAAAGTGATAATAAAAGAAAAGTAGATAGCACTACAGTAGTAGATAGTGGATAGCACTACAGCCTTGCAGCGCTGGAGTCCTGGGTTCGAATCCCACCAAGGACAACATCTGCAAGGAGTTTGTATGTTCTCCCCGTGTTTGCGTGGGTTTCCTCCGGGTACTCCGGTTTCCTCCCACACTCCAAAAACATACAGATAGGGAATCTAGATTGTGAGCCCCATCGGGGACAGTGACGATAATGTGTGCAAAACTGTAAAGCGCTGCGGAATATGTTAGCGCTATATAAAAATAAAGATTATTATTATTATTATTAAAAGTACTGAACCCATGTCATGGAAATGGCTCAGATCTTAGCCGAGGAATGGAGGTACCCCTTTTGGGAAAACTGACAAAACCACAGCAAGTTGTACCTTCCAGGACTGACAAATAACAGAAACCCTATTTCTGATTTTTATTAGATGAAGGTTATGACCACATACCTTCCCTTGGTGACCTCATATGGGGGTTGGTCATGGGATGTGCTAGGTCTTTTAGAAGTTTATGAGATCCCCCAACTTTCAGGATATATTCGTGCCTGGCGTTTTAAGGTGGGAGATATTGTCATTTTTCCTATCACGATTTTAACTTTTTATAGAAAATGAAACATGGCATGGATAGCATCATCCATCTGATCTATTATTATGTTGGAGTTGTTCGGTTGGCCTAACACTGATGTGAGTGAGTGTGTTCTGTTTGTCCATTTGCTACAACGCTAAAAATATATTTCCCATAAATATCGGATCAATGAAAATCTCAATATTCATCTCCACTGGCTATCTTCTATCCAAAGTGGGTTTGGCTTCTGGGACCTTACAATCACAAGAACAGAGGTCCTATACCCTCTGTGAATGGAGTGTCAGTGTGTGGACATTCACTTGTATGGGCGCAGTAGTACACGTGTGCTGTAAACTGTGAATAGAGCTGAAGTTACACTTTCAGACTACCATTTCATTGACAAGTAAGGGCACAAAACCCAATTTTCTGTATTCACAAGGGTCCCAGCTGATTTTGTGAAATGGTAGGAAACTCTCATTTTTGGGAAGAGGCAGTTTCAGTCCCTGAAAGTAAGTTGAATTTCCCACTTCACTGACAGCAAACTGAGATCTTGAAAACTGTGAGGGACGTTTCAGAGCTTGTCATTACAAAATAATTTAACCCCTCAGACCACGTTCCCAAGATAAGTTTTTGGTGAGTTTTCGATGCTGTGTATTTTTTTTAAAAAATGTAAGTAACCTATTTTACTCAATGGATTCAGAAATGGTACAGAAAATCTGCACCATCCAAAACTCACCAATATCTCATCGACGAAATGTGGCCAAAACGTACAGAAGTGGTGACGTGTTTTCTATTGTACTTTTCCTCTGATTGTTCCACTCCTGATTTTGGCTTACAAATACTGAGGTAAAATACTGACCAAATACTGAACGTGTGAACATGGCCAGGTACAGTAATACCCGGAAACTATTCAGAAATCCAGTATACTGTTGAGGTGCATTGACGGAGGAAGCATAGAAAAAATGTCCATGCCATCAATTTTGGGTGCCACCTGTCTTGTACAGCTGACACCCAACTTTAACAGCCGAGATCTAAGATAACTATTTTGGTAGCTTTCACCGTGGCCTGTAAAGAGCTAAAGAAATATGTTTTAATAAGGACACTGAAAAAAAATTCACTACTTTTCCATACTGTCAAGAAATTTTCTGCTCCTATTCATGATCTATAACCCAAGATGCCACAATCAAGACATTAGATAAAGTTGGGGGGCACTGTCTATCATCCAATAGTCACCCCCAACCTATTAATGGCCGCCAGGTCTGTCCTGTATGTTTTATAATGGCAGGCATAATGCACTGTAATACCGAAGTAGTGCAATGTATTATACAGGACATTGGAGGTTCAGGTTCCTTGATGCAGTGCTTCTCAAAAGTAGGTGACAAATGGCTTGGGAGGTGGTATTTACAGAAATATTGTAATTTTCACAGCCCTTTTCCTGGCAGCAGAAATTCCAGTTGTGCAGCCCAGGGATTACCTTAACCTGTTTGGTGAGACCCAAGACAAAAAAAATTTGAAATTTCGTGCTGGGACTTAAAGTAGTCAAAAAATCCATATGTTCTCCAAAATGTTACCAATGAAATCGTCCTGCAAAAGCATAAACTTACGGTATGCTGCTCAGTGAATAGAAAAACAAAGATGTTATAGGTCCTTTATCAACATATAAACAATTATTATCTATAAAGCAAAATGTTTTTGTTGTGCGAAAGGAGAAAAAAAACTATGTAATTTTGTAGAAACTGTAATCAAAACAACCTGAAGCAAAATCCAAAAATCCAATGGGAAAATTACTGATGTCCTCTTATTTTCACCACCCAGAAAAAAAAAGAAGTAATAAAAAAAGTTCACTAATATACTTAGCTTAAAATTACATGTCGTCCTGCAAAAACACAGGCCCTCATGCAGCTACTTAATTTACAGATACTACTACGACAACCTCTTTAAAGTACGGTTCTGCAGTTTAAGAGCAAAGGGATTTTTAATTTTATAGTTTACTGCTTGTTTCAGGGGTTACTGGCCACCTCTGCAGTCTATAGGAGGCAAGCAGAACGTGTCTGCAAGCTGTTTGCTATTGCAGCTTGCAAGCGCAGCTCTGAAGCTGGCCTGATCACTGGATTAGAGAACCTTCAGCGCCCTTGTACTGCAGAGGCAAAGCCTAAAGCAGCATGGGAGAGTGCACAGTTCAGACCAGAGTACGAGTCTACTGGTCCGAACTGTCAATCTTCTGGAGTACACGGCCCCCGGCAAGCAAGAAAGTAGGGAGGCAGGGGAGAAGTGCACTTTCTGAAGATAAAAAATTGGACAACCGAGCTCTCATTGGCCCCCATGTGACACGATTTCAGGTCTGCTGAAGGCGCTCTGCGTCCACCATATTAGTACTCCTGTGAAGCTCAGCCAGATGCCAGGCTTCACAACAGAACCACAATTTTACCATATACTCCAATACTATCACAATTCGAAGTCCTCTAAAGGGAGTAAAAAATAAAGTAAAAAATATATAGATTTTATGTAATATTTTTGTTTCTGAAAAAGTCTTAAAACAGGACATGTCTCAAGAACAGCACAATGTACCAATCATACATAAAAACATTTTTGACCTACTCTGGTGAGAAGCTGTGGGGACGCCTCACGCTACCCCTCCAGTTGTCAAGAAGAGTAAGTATCAGATCAGAGCAAATCAGAAATCACCATCAAATCCAGCAACAATATGGAAAAGTGCCCAAAAGTAGCCAGTGCTCAAATAAAAAGGCTAAATCTTCCCCTGGCTCCATGGTCTCATAAACCAAGGTCATCAGGATTGCTTTTGCAGGGCAGAAGTCAGATGGTTAAATATTGGTCCATAGACTTATTTTCTAACCCTGTCTACTCTGTGCAATAACTCCAGCCCTAGCAAGAGCAGTACCCAAGTGTTTCACTGCCACTATTAACTCCTAGTCACCCTACTTCATTCGTTTTCTATTATTAAGACTCATCAGAGGAGTGTATAAACAGGCTGCCACAGTTCCCCCTGACGAAGGTACTTACTCCGAAACGCGCGTTGGGGCGCGGTATTCCAGTTTATGTTCGCTTCTCTTGGCTCCCAGGTAGTTGCATTACACTTATGTGGCACTGGTGTTATTAATATTTTATTTTTTCACTTTATTTATTTTTGTGCTCACCTCTTAGTAGTTTCTCTGTTGTTATTCCTTTTTTGATCCACGTTTGTGTGTTTCACATGTATCACTTGCTATTGTAAGTTTTTTATTGAACACATATTCTTTAGTGGCCCATGTGCACATTGTTTGTATTGTATTTACACATTATATGACATATTGTTTCACACTATATACAGAGACACATTCACTATTGAGGTATCACAATATATTATGCTCCTGGTTATTTTATTTATTTTTGAAAAAAAATTTTTGAGCCTCCTGACTATATTAGTGAACGACTGGATTTTCATTTATTGTATTTTTTAATTATCATATTTTGTAATTTCATATTGTCCTTTTATTATATACAATACTGCTTAATAAAATTCATACTTTTCATACATCGGTTTGGTGTCCATTACAATCATTTTATACACATGTTTGTTTTGTCACTCTCTGGGACTTCTGCTTGCTGTTGTACCCATCCCTGGTGTGCTTTTGTTTTTCTTCCGTCTGGGTGGGTGCCATCCTTTTTGTTTCTTGAGGTGTGGGTTCACTTTATTTTCTTTTATAGTAATATTTTCAATAGTTGATTATTATTATATATTTTTTATTTTTCTTATTCATTAGTCCCACATCTTTGTGTTTTATTTGCCCAGTAATAGGGTGTAGCTGTAATGGGGGGTCACATATTAGTGTGCAAATTGACACTCTACTTAAAGAGAGACTCCCAATAATTATAGACTGATTTGGTGTTCAGACTATATCTGCCTATTTAATCAGCGCTAGGACTACAACTGTCACTTTTTCCTATTTCCTCCATTTTTACATCACTTAAAGTGGACATGTCACCATGTCTAAAGTGAATGCATTTTGCTCTTATTTTATTTCCGCTGCTCCCCTGGAGTATTTTACTTTTTATTTTTTGTAAATCCGCCATACTGTTCCAAGAGATATGGGCCTTTCTATTTAGAGCTAATTTTTTATGCTCTTTAACAAGGGGTGTGGCTGAGTAATGAAGAACAGCCTAAAGACATGCCCCCAGAGAGCCCTGTGAGCCATGCTTCCTTGTAAAGACCATAAAAATTTGCACTCAATAAAAAGTCTCATATCTCAGGAACCTTATGGTGGAGTTCAAAAAAACAAAAACCTGAGTGGAGCAGCAGGAACAAGATGCCCTCAAAATTCCCTACTTTTGACTGTTAACAGACGCTCTTTAAAATATATTGAAAATGTGATGTTATAAGCCATAAGGACATATACAGTAGACCTCGGTTTGCTTTCCTGAGACAACACCATTAATGTACCGTAGTCTTGGGACCTCAAGGCCCCGCAGTGTAATCTGGAGATATGTTTTCGCTCATTTATTTTTCAGTGCTGTCTTCTAGAATTATTTGTCCCTCTGGAATTAACCTTTAGGTTTTCGGATGGTGTTTTATGTCTTCATATTTCCGACAGGCTAACCACTAAGTCATTGTTCCTATTATTAGTGAATCTAGTAGTACACTCGTGAGGTTAGGGGTTCTGCCACAAACAGAGCCTGATCTCCAGGGAAAAATATACATTAAAGGCAAATGGAAGCTTCACAGTATTTAAAAATCTGATCAATACATGTCTGAAAGCCGAAAGGTTTCTGGTCACATTGATCTATTTCATTAGCAGTACAGGGTATTATGACTATTTCTAATTATTACAGTATACACAGTACAGACCAAAGGTTTGTGAATATTTCCCATATCTAAGAATGCCAAGAGTGTGGCAAAGCAGTCATCAAAGCAAAAAGTGGCTACTTTGAAGAACCTAGAATATAGACAATTTTCAGTTGTTTCACACTTTTTTGTTAAGTATATAATTCCAATGTGTTAATTCATAGTTTTGATGCTTCAGTGTGAATGTACAATTTTCATAGTCATGAAAATACAGAAAAATCTTTAAATTGGGGGGTGTCCAAACTTTTGGTCTGTTACTGTATATAAGAGTTCTGGTGGTTTAACTTCAAGGTCACTGGGAATGAATGAAGGAGACAGACAAATGGCCAATTGCCCGGTTTAGTGTAAAATTACTGAACTACTTAGATATGGGAAATATTCACATAAAAACAGTTTAGTATTGACCGAACCCTATTGATTTTGTCAAAACTGCGGGAAAGGGGTGATTTGTAAGGCCCTGTGAACTTTGCGTTTTTTTGATGCGTTTCCGCGGTTTTTAACGGGGGAAACGCATCAAAAACCCGCAGCACAGTGCACATGCAATGTAATCCAATGGGAACTTCATGCTGCTGTGCACTGTGCGGAAAAAAAACGCGCATTTTCGCCGCGCTTTACTTTTTCCCCAAGCATGTCAATTCTTTGTGCGGAACGCAGCGGTTCGGCGCCCATTGACTTGCATTGAGTGGGCACTTCCCAGCAAAACCGAGGTCAAAACAAGAAACTGTGGGTTTTTCGCGGGTGAAACCGCTGCGTTCGGGGGGGGGAATGTTGGGCGAAGTGGCGTGTATAGTGTGCGGCCATGGTGTGGGGGGGCGTGGGGGTGTTATGTTTTGGTGCGGGTGGTGGGTGGTGATTTTGTGCGTGTCTGCGGATCGGTTGCGGGCCTGTGTGCGTGATCGGTGTATGTGCGGCGGTGTGCGAGGCTTTGTGTGTCTCCCCGGTAGCAGGCAAGTCGGAAAGGGACTAAAAAGTTCCTCCGGCAGCCTGCTACCCGGGCCCGGGTCCGGTTTTTATGGGCCCCGGGCGAAAGGCCTCGTGGGCCCCTTTTAAAACAGACCACGATTCTGATGCACAGTACGCAAGGGAAAAATGGGACAGTACAAAGCCCAAAAACTTCACTTCTTTCCCTTTCAGGTGAATTATTGTAAATTGTACAATACTCAAAAAAACCCCCAAAACCTCCAGCGCACAAACAGACGGACATAAGTCCCCCCATTTTAAATATTGGGGACCACAGTCCCCCCCTCTCACCCATATAACCCCGAGGATGTCACCCCCCCCATAAAAATCTCCATACAGAATACTGGGCCAAAATAAGCTCCCTACAGAAATGGGCCCAATATAATGCCCATACAGGATACTGGTCCCCCCATAATGCTCCATACAGGATATTTCCCCCTATAAAAGCTCCATACAAAAAATTTGGGGGGGGCTTCCTTGCGCTGTTTTGCTTCTGCACTTTTTCGGTCAGGGAAAGGGCGCTTGGAAAGCTCCCCTTTATCATCATTTGTCTCCCCTCATATCATTGCCCCTTACATCACATGGCCTCCCCATTTCATCATGCCGCCCATCATATCATCCCCCCCCATCATCATCTTTCCCCCCATCAATGCCTCCATTATCATCAAAAGCCTGCCCATTATCATCATCTTCTTTTCCCCCTCTCATCAATGCCCCCCATTATAGCAATGCCTGCCCCCTCTCTCCCCCCCCACACATCAAAGCCTCCCATCATCTCCCTTTTCCCCCTCACAATGCCTCCCTTATATCAAGCCCGCCCATTATCATCATTTCTCCCCCCCATCATCAATGCCCCCCCAATTTTCAGCAAAAACCGCCCACATCATCTTTTCCCCCCTCATCAGCGCCCCCTTTATCATCAAGCTGCCCAATTTTCATCATCTTCTCCCCCTCATCATCACAATGCCTCCCCTTTTTCACAATGCCTCCCCTCATCACAACAGACGCACACAACACTCTCTCACAACTACACACACACATACACAACCACACACATACACCACAAAGCACCGCACTAATAACACAGAGACACACACACAGTCTTACGTCCCCGGCGCCCCGCGCTTTTGGGCCCAGCCGCCGCTGAATGATGACGTCATTCAGCGGCCAGGTGAGAGGAAGCGGGGGGG
>JARQOD010000003.1:347441399-347499372 GCA_033576555.1 Oophaga sylvatica | reverse complement strand
TGGGACCCTTTTACCTTGAAACTTCCGGAGCGTCCATGGACTCATTTATCTATGGACTTCATTACGGACCTTCCTCCGTCGTCAGGGAATACTGTCATACTGGTGGTTGTTGACAGGTTCAGTAAGATGGCACATTTCGTTGCTCTTCCTGCACTCCCTAATGCTAAAACTCTGGCGCAGGTGTTCATTAGGGAGATCGTTAGACTTCATGGGTTGCCTTCTGATGTGGTGTCAGATAGGGGGTCTCAGTTTGTGTCCAAATTTTGGAGGGCATTTTGTTTACGTCGGGGGATGCAATTGTCATTTTCCTCGGCTTTTCATCCGCAGACCAATGGTCAGACAGAGCGTCTGAATCAGAGCTTAGAGACATATCTCCGGTGTTTTGTCTCAGAGAACCAAGAGGACTGGTCTTCTTTCTTGCCTCTGGCAGAGTTCGCTCTTAACAACAGGCGGAGCGAGTCCACTGGTAAGTCCCCGTTTTTTGGGGCATATGGTTTCCATCCCCAGTTTTGTACTTTCAATGGGGGGGCCCTTCTGGGGTTCCTGAGGAGGAGCGTTTCTCGTCGTCACTTGCTTCTGTGTGGAGAGGTGTATTGAATAATCTGAGTGCGATGGGAACCGTTACAAACGTATGGCTGATAGGAGGAGAGTTTCTGGTCCAGTCTGAATGTGAACGATCTGGTATGGTTGTCTACCAGGAATATAAAACTTAAAGTGCCCTCCTGGAAACTGGGTCCCAGATTCATCGGGCCGTACAGGATCAGTTCCATAATTAATCCTGTGGCATTTCGTCTGGACCTCCCTCCTACGTTTAAAATTCATAATGTGTTCCACAAGTCATTACTTAAAAGGTATGTGGCACCAGTCATACCGTCACCTCTACCTCCTCCTCCTGTGTTGGTCAATGGTAACTTGGAATTTCAAGTATCAAAGATCATTGACTCACGTCTGAATCGCCGGTCCCTTCAGTACTTGGTGCATTGGAAGGGGTATGGTCCAGAGGAGAGGACGTGGGTCCCTGCGTCTGATGTTAACGCAGATCGTTTGGTTCGGACCTTCCACAGAACTCACCCGGGCAGGCCTGGCCCTGAGGGTCCGGAGGCCCCTCGTAGAAGGGGGGTACTGTCATGTGTGCATTGCCACGAAGATCGTCGCGGTTGCACATTTTGACTTCTCACAGCTGAGCTGCTGTTTCTTTGTGTTTGGCAGCTAGGGAGTTAATTCTGTCTGTGCTCGGTGCTGGGACTGGGTGCAGTTTCTCCCGGCTGCAATTGATTATTTGTTGATTGGTTTCCTTTAAATTCCTGGTTGTCTGCTTGGGGAGTTGCCAGTGAAACCTTCATGCAGACCACAGATAGGAATGAATCTGTATAGACTTTAGTTGTGAGCTCCTTAGTTGTTCTAAGCTCAACTTGGTTAGAGTTTATTTCCCAGACCATTTATGTTCCTTTGGTGTTTGAGTGTGTATGCAAGCGAGTGTTATCCTGTCTGTCTTATATGTCTAATCTGTGTATTTAGCTGAGATCAGCCCATATCCCTTTGGTGGTAGTCAGGATCCTTCTTAGGACTGATTACAGGGTTCAGGGTCTGATAGGAGACAGGGTTAGGCTGGAGACTTGGACCTCTGAACCATTATCAGTACCTCCAAGGTGAGGGATTAGTTAGGACCCCAGTTTAGGGTCAGGTTAGATCCTGGTCCACCTCTTTCCTGTTTCAGCTCATCAAGTCCTCAAGATTAACCCTGAGTTCAGCAGATATCGTGTCAGGTAAATCTATTCTATACTTACATGCTGATGTTGCTATACTAGTTGTTGTATAGAGTGTTGTTCCTGTATTAATAGTTTACTGACATTGTATACATATCATTAGACAGCGTGACATCAACATCCTGGAATTGAGGGCAATTTTTCTTTGCCTCCAACATTGGACGGTCCCTTTGAGCGGGTTACCAGTTCGTGTTCAGACGGACAACACTACGGCGGTTGCGTATATCAACCATCAAGGCGGGACGAGGAGCTCCAGACTCATGTCGGAGGTATCTCGGATTCTGATATGGGCCGAGGCTCATGTGCCGGCCATTTCTGCGATTCACATACCAGGAGTTCAGAATATCCAGGCAGACTTTCTCAGCCGAGAGAGGATGGATTCAGGAGAATGGAGTCTTCATCCGGAAATCTTTGCACTTCTGTGCTCCCGATGGGGGACTCCTCAAGTAGACTTGATGGCCTCCAGGATCAATGCCAAGTTACCAACTTTCATGTCCAGATACAGGGATCCGACCGCGGTGGAAGTGGATGCGCTGGTGGTTCCGTGGAGCCAATACCAGCTGGTTTATGTGTTCCCACCGATATCCTTGCTGCCGCTTGTGTTACGTCGGGTCAGGCTGGAGAGGGTTCCAGCTATTCTGATAGCCCCAGATTGGCCGAGAAGGACGTGGTTTTCCACGCTGATGTCGCTTCTGGCGGCGCTTCCTTTTCCTCTGCCTCTTCGACCGGACTTGCTCACTCAGGGTCCCGTGTGTCATCCGGGCCTGAGGTCTCTGCGTTTGACGGCTTGGCTCTTGAGACCGAGATTTTAACCCGTCAAGGGTTTTCAGAAAAGGTCATTGCCACCATGAGAGCGTCAAGAAGTCCGGCTACGACTAGGATTTACTACAGGATTTGGGAATCCTTCTTTTCATGGTGTTTGGGTTCTTCCAGGAATCCAAAGAAATTTTCATTACCCAACTTGTTGGTTTTTTTTGCAGCACGGGCTGGATAAGGGTTTGGCAATCAGTACCCTGAAGGGTCAGGTGTCTGCCCTGTCGGTGCTTTTTCGTAAAGCTATTGCCTCGCGTAGGGACGTATGTGCCTTTTTTCGCGGAGCAGCCCGTCAGTTTCCTCCAAGGAAAACTCCTGTGTCGCCTTGGCGGCTTAATCTGGTTTTGAAAGCTCTTCAAAGTGCTCCTTTCGAGCCTATGGATGCTATTAATCTTTCTTTGCTTTCTTGGAAGGTTGCCTTCCTAGTGGCGGTCACTTCCTTGAGACGGGTTTCCGAGTTGGCGGCTCTTTCATGTTCGCCACCTTTCTTGGAATTTTTCCCGGATCGCGTTGTTCTTCGCACGCGACATGATTTTCTCCCTAAAGTGGTATCTCAATTCCATGTCAATCAAGATATTGTGTTGCCTTCGCTTTGTTCAGAACCAAAGAATGCGAAGGAGCGGGCCTTGCACTCATTGGACTTAGTGCGGGCATTGAAGTTTTACTTGTCAGTTACGCAGAGTTTCCGGAAGTCGGATTCTCTTTTGTGATTCCAGCAGGTCGTCGTCGTGGTCAACGAGCTTCTAAAGATACTATAGCTCGTTGGATTCGGTCAGCTATTTTGGAAGCTTACCGTGTTATGGACGAACCTTGCCCGATTAATATTCGGGCTCATTCCACGAGAGCTGTGGGCTCTTCGTGGGCCCTTCATCAAGGGGCTTCGGCAGCCCAGCTCTGTCGAGCAGCGACTTGGCGTTCTGTTCACACCTTTACAAAGTTTTATAAGGTGGACGTCAGTGCCTCCGCTGATGCGGCCTTAGGACGCAGAGTCCTTCAGGCGGCTGTATTTTGAAAACTTCTAGTTAAGTTTATGTTGCGCCTGTTGCGCATGTATCAAGGTGTTGGCTTCTGCCTGTTTAAGGTTTTTTCCCACCCTTGTTTTTGTACTGCTTTGGGACATCCCAGAAGTAATGAAGTGTCCCCCTTGCTTCCATCTGCAGCTGAAATACGAATTTTGGTAAGAACTTACCTGTAAAATTCTTTTCAGCAAAGGAAGCAAGGGGGACACTTCTCCCTCCCATAAGGCAGAAGGTGTTGTTTCAGATGCAGCGCGGCTCGCTCTGATAAGTGAGTTTCTGAGCTGAGGTCAGCGCTCTACGGCTCTTTCCGGCATCGCCAGCTCATCGCAGTGGTCAGGTTTTGTGAGTGGTACCTGAGCTGTGTGGTATTCATGTTATGTGCATAACTTTGGTCTTTTGAACCCTTTCAGATTGGTTATGGCACTCCGCTGGTGATTTCTTTCTCCTTAGCTTGTGTACAAAACTGGAGTGTACGGCAGGAGGAGCCAGAGCCGGAGGGACCGGACAACACCCATTTTTAGAACCTGAGGTTAGTCCTACTATCTGGCTCCGCCCTACCCAGAAGTAATGAAGTGTCCCCCTTGCTTCCTTTGCTGAAAAGAATTTTACAGGTAAGTTCTTACCAAAATTCGTATTTTAGGAAACAAAGTAACAATATACAAAATGGAAAATTGTACATATCCTTAAAACAAAATAAATTAATTCCAAAGGAGCACAGCCGCAGTACCAGGCGTAATCCACGGACAGGTGTGGCGCATGTTCTAGAATAAAAAATGCATGTTCTAATCCTGTAAACCCCTTTAATTCAGAGGTGTAGGACTACATTTCTCAGCATGCCCTGACACAATATGCAGACCACAAAATCCGTGCATGTAAAGTGAAGGAACCCTACAAGTGTGAACAAGCATCAGGTCCAATGGCAAAATAGTAAATCACAAGCAAAAAAAATAAAAGCACAAACATCCAAAGAGCAAAAACCTCTTTTTATTACGGTCACATTTCCACGTGGTTTTGTTTGAACAATAGTTTTGTTTCGGGCAAATTCTTACAGTATTGAGGTTACTCCTGCCGCACATCTTCTTGTGCCCCCCGTTTGCTTTCCGGGGCCATTGGATTCAGAATAGAAGGACAGACATGTTCATCAGTAACTTTAGAGGGGGGACAATAAAGTTAAATGAGTAAGAAGTGTCACACTTTCCATTCCACTGTAAAACAACCACTTTGATCATCTGGAAAATTCCCCCGTTTTGTGTTAGTTCACTATTTAACCCTTTCTATTTCACATGGGATTAACCAAAGTAAATGTTAAGAACATGCAGGTTAACCAGCGGGACCATTGCTTTTATTCCATTCACTTGGACTAACTAATATCAAGGCTTATCTCTAATTATCCGCGTTGCATAAGGGCAATTGGCACCAGATCAGAACATTTATAAACAGCCATTACACAATAACAGTCATAAAGGAGGATAGGTTATAAGAAGGATTAATTTGGAGGGGTGGCAAGAAAAAAATCTGGATTTTGGAGTGTGTATGACATAATAAAGGTGTAACAGAAGTTTCTCCTTATGGCCAACTTCAGGGGGTCTGCGAAACACGGTCCAAGCACAGACCGCGATGTCTGGATAGGCCATGGGTCTCCTGATCTAAGAGTTCAGATCAGGAGACCCATGATCAGTGTATACTTGGACTGTGTCTCACAGACGTCTCAATTCAGTTTTAAAGGAAACCCGCTCCTCCCAAAGTGCCACCAATATCATCCTTTTTTTTTACTTCAATACTTTCTAAAAACATGATTATTAGCTCCAACACTGGCCCAATTTTGTTAAAAAAAGTAACATAAAGATGGCTTGTGCCATATGCAAATTACTATTCTGCAGTCAAGAAAGAGGAGGCTAATAAGTCCCGCCCCAAGCATGCCCAATTCAGTACGATTGAGGAGCATAAGCCTTGGAATAACATCACCTATCCGCAGAGATGTCAAATCAAATCAGATTGAGCATGACCGTGCCAACCACCACTTAACCATGAAGCGTAGGTGTAAGTGGTTGGAACCAGCACCCAAAGGGGTCCCATTTTGATTTTTAGCTATGGTGCATAGTAAAAAAAAAATCACTAAATGCTAAAGATTATACAAATAGATGCAGTCACAAAGCTCTGCAGTTTATCCATACCATGACCAACCATGAAAAAATAACAAAAAAGGAAATTCCACCTACAAGTTTGATTCTGAATCTTCTGCTCCCCAAGAGCTCTCACGGGAGGCTAAATTGGCTAAAAAGAAGGGACAGGTCATGGTCTTAGGGCGCAGTCGTATAAATCGAACCAAGATCAAGACGCAATACATGGACTGGCTGGCGGCTCTCCCGGCCCGAGCGTGACAGTTGCATAGAAATATATGAAGCTGTCACGTTAGGGTGGGGAGCGCCGCTGGCCAGTCCGAGCACTGTGATCCGATTTAGGTCCGGTTTATACGCCCATCTGACTGCATGTTTATCATGAGTCACATCCAGCGACCACCAACAAGAGTCCAGTCTCCAGCGATTGGGTGGAATTTCGATTTGAATCAATATAATAGGAATGAGAATGATAAATATAATACTAGAATGAATCATCAGTTAAGGACAGTCTCTCCACCGGCTTTTATGCTTTATATCTCACAGTATTTAGCTTTGAATTAACATATGTATCTCTTTTTGCTTAGTAAAATAACCTAAAAGTAAATTAGGAATAATCAGGTTTATTCTATAAAGTGCCATTACGCTCGTGCCACGGAGGCTTACTAGATTTTTCAAGCAAATATGTAAGTATTCAGCTGATTCCTAAGCCTAAACCTTTGCAGTAGACATTACTTTTTTAACAGAGTTTTTGGTGTTTTCAAAAGGTTTCAGCAAAAGGAAGAGTTTAGAAAAGTTTTTTTTGCAGTCTTTTCATGTGACAGTGCCCAGTGTGGAGAAGATTCCATTAGGATCCACACAAAAAAAGTGACGTTCTTTTTTCCAAATAGGTGATATTCAAAACCTCTTCAGGAAAAAATGAAATAAAAAAAATTCCCCAAATCAACAGCAAAGTGGTTTGAGAAGGATTTTGGAGCAGATCAATTAAAAAATAAAAAACTCAGTGGAAACATAGCCTATGTTTCCTTTCAAGTTGCCAAATGCAGGAGCAAAGCTATAAAAAACCAGGTCCTGTGACATCTATATATTAGAGGGGAAGTCCAATAAGTCGGAGCTATTCTTGGCAGTGGCTCTCCACTCCGGCTGTTCGGGGGGATCCCAAGCAGGTGACAACCCCTCTATAACAACATTTTTGACTATAAAGCACTCTTTAGTGTTTGTGGGAAAAGTTACATAAACGTGGTTTAATATTCTTCATTCTCATCTTCCAAGTTAAAGAGTAACTCAAATTTTATTTATTTATTTTAATAATGATTCCAGTATGGAAATTTATGAAACTTTGCAACACGCTTTATTTGTAAATTTATCTTCATTCCTGTTTTTTTTTTTTTTTTTATGAAAGTTTAGTAACTCTTTAAATACATATTAGATAGTTGTCGGCCGAACGATCATTGGACCAATAGTTCTCCCAACTCCTCCATACACAGCTCAGGCTTCCTATATTGCCTATTTGTTTTCTGCCTACGGACAAGAAGATCGGCCATTTAAAGTCAACAGGTTGGATCCTTCTCTGCCCCGACATCGGGAGGCCGCCATAAATATTCAATCGTGCCGTAATCTACAGACTTTTACAGTATCTGATGTCTATGGGCAGCCTTTATACCTGTTTCCCTATGACAACACTTCCGGTCTGTGCTCTGCCTTAAGTTGCATTGTTATTGAGGACACATTTTTGTAAATTTTCTGGCCTACACGGTAAAAGAGTTGCTGGACATGTTTAGATGCTGGAATATTGTGATCTGTCATCTCTCCCGATATGTCTAACTGAGCGTCTACTTGTTCACACTCATGGTCCAATCAGTGGCAGTCTGTAGAGGTTACACACTCCTTTAATAAGGCCTCATTCAGACATCCGATTGTCTCGTATGAGTGCTTTCTGTGATGCTCACGATTGTACTCATGCCTGTCATAGTCCATGGGGTCATTCTTGGGGTCATACTTGATTTTTTGGCAATTCAAGTCTATGGGTCCATGAAAAGATTGGACCCCACTCGGATGATTTTCACAGACTGTCAGAATGGAGAAGGAGGAGAAGCTTTTTTTGTTTCCTCCAAGTGCGAGAAAAACCGATGACATCAGTCCGTTTTTCTGGCACATGAGAAAAAAAGAGGCCTAAGGCAAATGGTAGCACCCAATTGTCATTTCATACAAATTGTTCCAGGAGGAATAACAGAGGAACATCGCAGCACAGGGGTATTAGAAAACGTTGTTCCAGGATTTTTATGTTATTATTTATTAAGCTAGATATGTCAGGAGCGGAGACAGATCGGTGATGGATGCAGAACAGTCCATATCTTATGAATAGGTAAAACACATAGCAAGGACCCAAGTGATGACATTCCCATGGCTGCTCTATTTTAGAAGATAACTGGAGCAGGTCTATTAATATTTTTTAATTAGGAATCTGCTAATTAAAGGAAAACTCCATATTTGAACAACATGCAATTTCACAAAAGTGGAAAAGTTAAAAAAAACCTCTAGATAAAATATCCAGTAATCTGACAAGGACTTTGTGATCTTTATCTCGTACTTAAAGGGGTATTCCCATCTCCAAGATCCTATCCCAATATGTAGTCAGTGTAATAACAATAATATTAGCAAATTCCTCCAGTTAGAAAAGTAGTATAGTTCTTCTGATTCGCTATGTCCTTTCTTCATGTGCAGGCATTGCAGGACCTTAGGTATCCCTGGTTATGTCCACTGATAAAGTAACAGTTATTTTGCTAGTGGTCGTAGCCTTGGATACCGAACATCCTGCAATGCCTGCACATGAGGAAAGAGACATAGTGAATCAGAAAAACTATACATTTCTAATTGGAGGTATTTGCTAATATTATTACACACTTTTACATATTGGGATAGGATCTTGGAGCTGGGCATACCCCTTTAATTTCATGTTTTCTTTTCCATTAAAATTACGACTTCTGCTGGTTTTCAAAAAGCAGTGCATTGTGGGAGCTCAGATGACAGTTAAAGCTAAGCTCTTAAGTCACCCAGAACTCAAGTGTTGTCTGTTTCCAAGGGCAACCGGCAGAATTCTAAAACATCTATGGTTAGGAATGGAGGAACCACAATGAGCTGAATATTAGTAGAAAACTGCAAATTAATTGGGTTTCCGGTTTTTGGGGCACAAGTCTGCAGTCACTATGCAAGATGGAAGACTCTCCAGTGCTGGCACCAGGTAAACTAGACATATCTGGCCTCACGCAATTCACTTGCATGGAGAGCGGTCGCGTACGACTAGTTGGCATGTGACCACATGTATGCAAGTCACATGCCTGCCGCTCCTAGCCCAAGTATCGGATAATCCCGACAGTGCGCAGTGTGACTGCAAACTTGTACCTTACGGCTGGACAACGCCTTTAAAGTATATGTAAAGTTTATTTTATTTATTTATTTTACTCATTTATATAGCGCCACTAATTCCACAAACTTTTATTGTACATGCTGTTAAAAGTTAAACTGCCTAACATTTTAAAGGGTGTCAATGACGTGTATCTGGTATAGCAGCTCAGCTTTAGTAAAGTGAATGAGGATAAACTGTAATACCACATGACCTGTGAGCAAGAGTGGCGCTAAAGAGCAGCCATGTTTTTCTAATTTCGGACAACCCCATTGAGTAAATTATATCCGAACATAGGGATACTCTACATCTGTTGTCATACTTTATTTTTTTAATAAATTAACTAACGCTAAGTGAAACTTGTGTAGTCCCATTGTCTTTTTTGCCTTTTTTTGCATGTCCTAATGTAATTTTTTTTTTTACAAGTGATGCCTCATGAAGACAAGTAGCTCTTTAAAAACAGTCATCCCAGCCAGCAATTAGCGGATTGATGTGTGTGTAGCTCTTGATTGCTGATTGGCTGATATTGCTACAGACAAACCTACCGCTGGGCATACGTTTTACCCACAGTGACACCCATAGGGGAAATGTGGTATTACAAGACAACCATTGAAGAGCTGACCAAGACAGGCCACCGTAGTGAAGGTCACTTTTAGTTACAGGCGCTGAACTCTGGGGACCCTCACTCTGTGATGTCCTATCACCCTATGGAATGGCATCTTTTTGATCAAAGTCTTTGCTATATGAGACATATTTATAAAGAACTCATTTTGGGCTGTTGTGCAGGTTTCGGTGTGTAGGATCGGTCCTCACCTTCGGGACTTTTCTCGTACTGACATTTTCATTTGTTTAGAACTTGTCAGTGTCAGTCAACTCCGAATTACATCTAATCCATTATGTAATTAGCCACCGAATTCTACTAATTAGTGAGTAATTACCTGGCTGTAAACCAGCTGCACGAACCTATGGCAATTTCGCTGTGAGCCAAACTCTAGCAAGTGGAGCAGAAATAAGTGATGTTGTGTTACTGCCCAAAATTTCTACAAGGTAACAGAAGGAGATGACTGTTTAAAAAAAGGATCATCCTCAAGATAGTAAATTATCCCCTATTTATGGGATAGGAGATAATTTACTGATTGCTGGGGGTCTCGAAAATGGGGCTATGGTGCTCACCAGCAGTCCCATAGTCAATGAATGGAGCGTAGGGAGAACGTTCAAGATGGGGCTCAGAAGAACTTAGTTACTAAGTCCCTTAGCCCGTTCTTGAACTTGAAAAGTCTAGGAGTTAGGAGCCTGTTTCTTCTGTGCTCAAATTTGCCACTATGTTGGTAATAGTTTTGGTACAATAATGCCCCCCCTGGTTTCGCTTTCTAAGGGCACCATTAGATTCCCAGTATAAAAAGAACTTTTTATTCTAGGGAAAACGTTCCTTTTAATGAACCACAAGTACCACAGTGAGATACAAATCATTCCCGATTTGCCCAAAATACATTTCGGATTGGAAGACAAAAGCTACATACATACAAACAACCCCAACTTTTCCGGAAGGAGTTTCTACTGGGACAACCTGTCACAATATGCAACTTTATCACAGTGATAACAGAGAATCCAGCCAAACCCGGCCTCCAAGGCTGAAACCGTTCACTACATAGGATTCTCAATGTGCAAAAATACTAATGTGTGCAGATCGTTAGATGAAACTCATCTCCAGCCGAAATATCCACAATCAATCCTTCATCCCATGATTCCTCAAGTCTCATGTCAATAACAGTGCACACTAGATTGTATTGTTATTCTTAGGGAAAAAAGCACGTAATATTAATTTAAGGGAGACTCTACAAAATGTAGACTCCCGCTAAACAGCACTACCAACAGATACCAGCAGAGGGTGACATCACTAAATCTCCACCATGTATGGACATGAGGTGGGGTCACTCCGCATTGGGCAAGAGGGCTGGTGGCATTGATATGCACTCCCAGAATACTGCAATGAAAAAAATAATGGACATTTTTCCCAAAAAAATATTTAGGACATGTCCTAGAATGGTAATTAGTTACTAATTTGGGACATTAAAGGGGTTGTCTGCTTAGGACAATCATTTTATGCTAGACGGGTCCCTTGAAATAAGTCATGCTTGCCATCTTTTACAGAAGTCTTTCTGGAGATGGTAATTGTGCGGCAAACGTTTTCCACCCAAGCCTTTGTATAAGTCATGCAATCTGTACACCACCCATGTTTCCTTCATGGCTTGTTTCATGTCCGATGACAGAGCATCTCAGTATCATTCACAAGAAACCTCCTGGAACAGCAACTTTTCAGGATGTTTTGGTGGCACTTGGAAGATATGCCAACTCTTTGAATATTAAGGAGGTCCTCCTGTTTTAAGGAAGAGTTAGCAAAAATGTAAAAAGTTGATCATTGAGTATTTGGGCAATCAGCTGAAATCTGTTGGAGAACAAAGCAAAAATTGTGTAATTTACCTGCAGAGCCCCCGCAGGAAAATTAGGCATTACAAAGTTCTCATTAAAAATAATTGTAATGCATGGATACAGTAGGTCCCAAGGGCGTAACGATCATGGTCGCACATGGGGAGACTGGGCCCGTGCAGGAGGGGGGCCGGTCAATGCCAGTGCTTAATTCACCTGGATATGTGTCCTGGGACATACATTCAGTTGAAATATTTTGTTAAGCAGAGACCCGCCGGATACCTGTGTTGCAATACACGCTACCAGCTAATCAGAGGCCAGCAGAAGACGTCGGATTGCCTGTGACACGCGATGCATGGCAGAGACGTCATGAGTCGCCCGTGCCGGCACACTGAAGTCAGCTGTTGGCTTCTGTGGCAGCTATAGAGGGGATGCCATACATCCAGGATGGGAGGCATTATACCATGAAAGGGCTTAGGATGAGAGACATTATATCAGGAAGGGGCCCAGGATGGGGAGCATTGTACCAGGATGGGGGATATTATACCAGTAAGGATCCCTTGATGGAAAGATTGTTACAGGATGGGGGGGGCATTATTACTGGAAGGGCCCAGGACAGAGGACATTATTACTGGAACTTTCCCAGGATGGAAGACATTATTATAGGAAGGGGCCCTTAATGGGGGACGTTATTAAATAAAGGGCCCAGGATGGGTGAGATTAGTACATGATGAGAATCATTATACTAGGAAATGGCCAAGATGGGGCACATTGTTAGAGCATAGGGCACAAGATGGGGACATTATTACTGGAAGGGGCCCAGGAAGAAGGACATTATTACTGGAAGGGGCCAGAATATTAGACATTATTACTGGATTGGGCCAGGATAGGGGACATTATTGCTGGAAGGAGCCAGGATATTGGACTTTATTACTGGATTGGGCCAGGATGGGGGACTTTATCACATGGGGGTGAACACGCATGCCTTTATAGGATCTAAAATGCTACAGGGGCCCAACGTCTGACCAACATACAGGTGGAGTCCAGGTCCGATAGGGGACATTATTACATGATGGGAAACATACCAGGAAGGGGCCAAGAAGGGGAACATTGTTAGAGCATATGGCCCAGGATAGGGACTTTATTACTGGAATGGGCCCAGGATGAGTGATATTATTACTGGAAGGGGCCATGATATTGGACATTATTACTGGATTGGGCCAGGATGGGGGGGTGAACACACATGCCTTTATAGGATATAGAATGGTACAGGGGCCCATACATCTGACCATCATGCAGGTGGGGGTCCAGGTCCAAATAAAGGACCCAGGATGGGGGACATTATTACATGATGGGAAACATATCAGAAAGGGGCCCAGGATGGGGAACATTGTTAGAGCATGTGGTCCAGGAAGGGGGGCATTATTACTGTAAGGGCCCAGGATAGGTACATTATTACTGGAAGGAGCTCAGGATGGGGAAAATTATTACAGGTAGGGGCCAGTATGGTGGACATTATTACTGGAAGGGGCCAGAATGGTGGACATTATTACTGGATGGGGCCAGGATGGGAGACTTTATCGCATGGGGAAAACGTGTATCTTTATAGGATCTAGAACGTTACAAGGGCAGGTAGGAGCCCAGGTTCAAATTTTGGGCTGGGGCCCATCGGACTCTAGTTATGCCACATTGGGTCCCACAGACTGAGACACTGTTTTGTAGACGCTGTCTGCTCTAGCAAAAAAACAAGTAGGTCCTGAAAACAATCTAGATATCGCAGACACAAATATACATTGCCTAAGTTACCAGTGCATATCTTGCTCCATCACATTACCATTATAGTATACAGGAATAACTACATACAACTATAACTGCACAGAAGGTGACAACACGGTCACATAAGGTCCAACACTGCAAGCAACAAAAATTTACTAGTCAATGAAATTAAACAAAAAGTATCCAAAAACTAAAGCCCACAAATAACCTCAATGTCAGCACATTAAAGGGTTACCAATCGAGACAAAACTGGGCCACATGTTAAAAGAAAACGAGTTCAGGCAAAGACCTCCCAAAAGATGTCACCAGAAGGAACCAGATTCTACATTTTACTTCTCCAGGGTAGGTCAGAAATAAATGTAGTCAATTAATTGTTAAGGGGTCATCTGGTTTACAAAATCCACCCAGCAGCCAAGAGTGTCTCTTACCTTGATTGCAATAGGGCAGTGTGCAATGCTTCATTTTTCCTGCGGTGGTGCTGCAGGGAATTTGGACACTTTTTGCCATATCACCCAACAGCACAGATGATAAACTTGTGATCATGATCATTTAATCACCTGGTGACCATCCAATAAAAGAGTCTGTCAAAAAAGACAACCGTTTATTTATTTTTTAAAAAATGTCACGATTGAAGATGATGAATCATAATCAATCCTGCATCAATGGGATAGAAAAATACGTTTTTGGGAGAAAAATATGCATTTTTTCCCTCGAACATTTGTTTGTAAATAAAGTCAATTTTCATAAAGCACAAAAAAAGTATTTTAATAATGTCCTCAATAAAATGCCAATAAAAATGGGGATAAAATTAAGAAGTGGAAGAAACTTTTAGAGTAAGTTCACACAGGACTAAATTCTGCAGCGGTAATCTGCAGCTGTAATCTGCAGCGGAAAATCTGCAGCTGTAATCTGCAGCGGAAAATCTGCAGCGGAAAATCTGCAGCGGAAAATCTGCAGCTGTAATCTGCAGCGGAAAATCTGCAGCTGTAATCTGCTAAAGATTTTCTTAGCAGCAGATGAGCTTTCAGATTTGATCTACTTTGCTCGTACTATATTAAGTAGGAAAATACTTTGCTTAATAATCTTAAATGGACATACCCCAAAAGTTTTAAAAGTTTTTTGTTGTTTTTTTTTACTCCGGGAAGCATTTTGGGGATTTTTTTTTTTTTAGATTTTTTGGAATATTTCTGTTTTAGGATTTAGTTGAGTCATTGGCATCAGGATGTTTCCATGATGATGTCACTTACATGGTGGCCATTTGTCCTCATTAAATAACCGTATGGAAGCACAATAGAGAATTGCTAAGCACAAAGGAGACACAAACTTGCCTAGGAATGACTTCTAGAAAATCCAAAGGAAAGTTTCTCCTCGTCCTTGTAACTTAGATCCAATTCTCATTTTCATCCAAAAGACACCGCTCTATTCATTCTCTATGTGGCTGCCGGAAAAAAAGTGGAATCTAAGTGGAATATGATTTTTTTAATCTATGCAATACCACGCACAACCCATGGGCAATGGAGGCGCTTTATGCAAAAAAAATAAATAAATTTTAAAAAAAGCACAAAGTTGGTGCACTTTGATGCAAAACAGTACCTTGGTAGGTTATGTCTGGTATTGCAGCTACACCATATTCATGGGTTGATCTATCATACCAGGCACAACCTATGGACAAGGATAGCACTGTTTCTTAAAAAGAACAAGAACAATACATGAGTCAGACCCAGTCTTGTTTCTAGAAGTCTGGTATTGCAGCTCAGCTATCTGCATGCATTATATATATATATATATATATATATATATATATATTATATATATATATATGTATAGATTATATACATTATATATACACATATATATATAATATATATATATATATAATATAATATAATATCAGACCCACTAGTGAGCATGTCTTCTGAAAAAACAGCTCCACACTGTCCAAAGGTTTTGTCTGGTATTGCAGCTCAATCACATTCATGGGCTTAACTATCATACCAGATGGACATGGATAGCACTGTTTCTTTAAAAAAAATTAAATTAAAAAGTAGACCTGTTTTGCATACCCCATAATGACCCTTTCGTCAAGATTAGCCATGATTGTTATTTTATACCCTAATTATAAACTATTGCTGAACATACGCAGAATTATCATGGGCAGCAGGTATAGACAGAGTCTTATATGATATCTGGCCTTTTGAAAAAAAAACAAAAACAATTCTAGTTTCCTGGAATGCAGCAGAAATGCCGTCTCATTGAGGAGTGTGACCGGCCAGCACAATCTAGCACAATGCACTGTGCAGCTCCTTACGTTGTACGAGATGCGTATCATGATTGGTGGATATTGTTGTCATGGCAACACCGGCCGTGCTTCCTCTGCAGCTTGCGAAACCTCCCAGGCGTTTTCTCAGAATATGCATGTCTAACTATAAATGCTTCTGTATACCAGTCTTATTACAGATGATATACATTGCTGGTGGGACCCCATAAAGGGAGGATGGGAGCTCTAGGGAAAAACTGTAAAGAAGCCGCAGCGCGCGCCTGGAGGTGCAGCCCCTTCATTTTGAGCATTATTGAGGAACTAATTACATTATTTCTCATGGTGGGGAGACTCTAACTACTTAGCACATCAAAACACCCATATAAACTCACCTCCATTCCTCATCTATTATATGTTTTTCCACTAAATACATTTATCACTTATCCAAAATTGCAGTTAATAAATATATGATTACTGGGGGTCTGACCCTTGGGAACTCCACCAAGAATTGTGGTCCAAAAGAGCATGTTCAACCACCGCTCTGTTCACTTATATCGGATGGCGGAAACAGCTATATCCACCAGTCCTAAGGAAGGGAATAGAGCTGTGGTCGAGTGTGCACATCATGGCTCCATCCACACAGGGAAAGTCAGGGGGAACAACAAGTGGCCAAACCCCCAGTAATCATACATTCATAACCTCTGGGCATCCAGAAAAATAATCTCCAGACATACATATGGTATTTTCTCAGTTCATTCCAAAAAGGATCCAGCTAGACAGTAAGACTGGCAACTTAAAGGGAATCAGTCAGCATATGGAAGTCGTTGTATAACTATTTAGGTGCTGGTGTCCCGATAAAAATTATATGATTTTTGTAGAAATCCGATATGCCAGTCAAGAGAAATCAAGTGTAGAAGTTATATGCAAATCATTGAGGGCGTGGACAGTTTCTGACACGCCCCCAGTGCACTTCCGGCCTGATTTGCATATGGCTTCTACACTAGATTTCTCATGATTGGCACATAGGATCTCTACAAAAGAAAGGTATCATTTTTATTGGTGAACAAGCACCTATACAGCCATACCACTAGTTCCATATATAAAAATATACAGACGCATTGACTTTAAGACTGATATAGCCAGTATATTCAAATCCTACTACAGAGATTTGAGTATGGAAATAATAAAGGCAGTAAGTAGGTGAGGAAGCCAGGGATTAATACGTATCAAAGAGTAAGTAATGTAGGCCTCAACATAATCTCAGAAAACATTCAAGGTCATTAGAATTCATATTTCTCCGTATTATTGGGGAGAGCAATAGGCTGTGACTACGATAATGACCGTACTTAGGCATCTTCACAATCCTACAGAATAAGGTGGAGAGACAAAGCTGGTGACATCACTAACCAGCGTCAGTCCACCAGCACTGAAGTGGTCAACCACAAAAGGATTCAAAGGTTTAAGATGATGCCAACTAGGACTTTTGGAGATGTTTTAGTTTCCCTTGTGCCTTGATGTGCCCACTGTTGTATTAGCAAGAAAATACATTGCTTGGTGACTACTTTGTCCCCAACCATGTGTGTTTTGATGGCACCGAGAAAGCTATGGCAGCTCTACAGGTCGAGGATCCCACCAAACAACGCCTCATATTTCATGAAAAATGTCAAAAACCTTTCTGCATTGGATTTGTTATAAGTTCTAGGTAAGGAACGATTTGATAGGCCTTGTCAAGTTCTGAGAATATTTCCAATGGTTTTTTAAAAAAACAACACCAAACCCCAAATAACTACATTTTGTGAAGCCCCAAAAACACAACCTAAGCTTTGGTTTCCCTCAATCTTGAAGACCTTCCAAACCATGTGTGATCACCAGAGCTTCTTAGGAGAGTAAATCCTGAAATAAAACATGCTAGAACCTTTACGGCCAGGATCAGGATACGGCTGAGGCTTGACAAGCTTGAGGTTCCATACTATTTGGAGCTAACAATTTAGAGCTAAGACCTGTTGGAACCTCATGGGAGTGTATTTCTATATATGCTCATAGGTAAGAGCTTGGATTATGAGGCATAGGCTGGGCATACTTGAAGGCATTCAACACCATGCATGGCAGTCCAAAGCCTTATCCAATACAGAGTGCTTTCCTAACTTCATGCTTTAGTACAAATGTAATGACTTCTGATGCAATATATACTTGTCTATATACCTAACATCCTTTATTTGGTCAGAATCTTGATTCTTTTTTTTTTTTTTTTAAGTCCAACCTCCATTATCAAGAGTGATTTATTCAGGGTCCTCTAGATGAATGTCATATCAGAGGTGTGAAAATAAAGTGCTTTTCATGAAAAATAGCTAAAACTTATGCCTTGGCTAGGACTAAAATGCAATTATGTAAAAATCCTAGTTTAGCAAATCTAAATATGGCTTCATCTTTCACCCACAAAAAATATATCATTTTTTTTTTCATTTTTAAGGACAGTTATAAGCAAACAATAAACTAGTTGATGTACACTAGGGCCATGAAATGAAACTACACAAATAAATATACATGTACGTACATACAACGACAGCACGCCCGTTAGATGCAACCACAATGAACCTTTCAAAAATTCTGAGTGCAATTATACAGTATACCCAGCTAAGTGACACCAAACGAAACAGGAACTCGTGAGGGAAATACCAAAATCAAAGACAAAAAATTCTAAAAGAATGATTAGAATGTCAGAGAACTTTCATGCAAATCCTAGGAGTTCTGCTACATTCTCATGCAGGTCCATCAACACCACCGATTCAGTTATCAGCTTCAGATCAATTTATGTCCTCACAGAAAACAAATGCAAGAAACATACAGAAAGAATTAACAGAAAATGTCGAAATCCAGATTTCCACTGCATAGTTATAGATTGTAACCTATGGTTTCTGAGTAGAGAGGTTCCTTAGGTTCCTGTAACTGATGCAGAAGCTAGGTCAAAAGTCATGAGAAACCATAGTGGCAGCCATAGCTTACAAAAAGTTTTAAAGATGCAGTCCACTCCTCAAATTACATAAAATAGAGTAGTTAAATTCACAAAAGTGGCACATTTTGAAGAGCAATTCCTATGACTACTGATATTGGCATTGGTTGAGCAGGAAAAAGTCTCATGAAGACAACTTCTATCAAAATAACTACTTAAGGCATAGGGACATCCTAGCGTGATCAGAGCACCCACTATGAGGAAGAGGAGCCTCAATTCCCACCTTGGTAGACCAGTTCCATTAATGGAAGTAGGTTACATGATCACTAAGCTCCAGCTGAAGCTCAATGCTCATGGACCCTTCTTCCAGTTCTGACCTGGATACCAGCCTGATGTGTTCCCACACTCTGACCAAACAATGTCTACCAGGGTTCCTGTGTGAATTCAAGTGGTTTTCACACTGTCCTCCCCAGAAGGTGAGTCGATTACCAATCCTCCAGCCTTTGGCTGGAGCTACATGGCAACTAAGGCCACGACAGAAGTCGTGTGGCTAAAGTTTGTTGTGTTCCTGCAAAATACAAGGGATTGGGGTCATATTGCAACCCAATGATTGTGGCAATCAAGTCACAAATCTGCCGTGTAGTCCTAGCCTTGAATGGACAACCATCCATGTAAATGACTACCAAGTTATGTCTACCTGCAGGTGGTGGTTGAGAAGCAGGACCTCTTCATGAGACAACCCCTTTAATGGAATGGGTGGTGGCATTTTTTTTTTTTGAGTATATATAGCAAGTTAGGAGGTGCAGTGGCCAAAAAAAATATCTATAGCTCTAGGCATATTGTTGGCTGTAGAAAAAAGAAAGGAAGATGTCACATTTCAAGTATTGGCTTCAAAAGCTATTAAGAATGTATTATTTCTACTAGTAAAAAAAATAGAATTTTGTCCCCCAAAAATATAGGTCTCAAATGTTGGAAACAAATATTGGTCTAAAATGTTGGAATTATTACTGGAAGAAACATATAAAATACAAGTGAAAATTCTAAGCTGAACACAATATCATAAGTAAAAAAATAATCCCAAAAAGTTGACTTACTGAAGTGTATTGTGATCTATCGGGTGGCATGCTATCCTGCTCTGATTGTAATCCCTTTTTTCTTCGTTTTCATAAGCCACGCATCTTAGTGACCAATGAAAAACTTGGGGGTCTATATAACTTTCCATGCTATCATAAATGTAGACTTTTTGGATAATTTATGGAAATGAACAATTAGTATTGAAGCTTTTACAAACACTGGCAGACCTCACATTAAGTAAACTTTTATTATTACTTTTAATATATTAATTTGAAATTAAATTTCTAATTTTATGTAAAACTATCCTTTTGCATAGGTTTAATTTTCACATCAAAAAGTTTGGCGTCAAATATTCCAAAATTGTATTTGTGGCTATAGAAAAATAGGTAGCATTAGAACCAAAATTTCATTTTTTGATCATGTCAATGTCAACACAAAAAAATGAAAAATTACAAACATTTCCCCAAAAATTTTAAATAAAAACAAATCCACAAAGAATATTGTAAATCTGGCCAAATTAGAATTCTCTTACAATCAATCCACTTTTGTGATTTAAATTCCAAATTAATTGGAGAACAGAAAAGTTGCAAAATTTTTAGCTGAAATTTAAGATTTGGAAAATGACCCTCACAAAAAAAAAACAAAGACCACAGATAGTTGGAACTGTCAGACACGTACATTATCCACAATTATTTTTTTACATAGATTTTTTTTTTCTAAATCTAGAAAACTAGTTGATTCCACAATTAAGAATGTGCTTGGGGACAAAATAAATGTGATCTGTAAAAAATACAACTTTCATATTTTACTCTAAGTGGAGCTGCACCTTTAAAATGCTGCTTTAGGTTCTGCTCACAAGCAAACAGTAGGACAAGGTCTACGGGAACGAACAGGTCAATGAGGACAACAGTGTTAATTGATACTATTGTCCTCATTGGACGTTCCTTAATTTGGCACAAAAATAGACACATTAATTCACCTACAAACCAGTGACTGTAAGGACGAGTTATGATTTTTTCTTGCAGTGCCCATACCAGATCTTAGAATCAATGACAATTAGCAATAAATGACACTCAATTCCTCCACTCCCCCAACACTACAGACACACACAAAAGATAGAGAAAGTCTTGAGGTTTCCACACCTTGCACTTTTGAAATTATTAATGACACGTCTTTTTATAATTTCTGTTTTTCTTGATTTTTGTTTTTACATATTTACAGAAGTTCAATGCTAAAATCAGATGCCTCAAGACATATACCAAGGTCCTGGTTTTCCCTTGGAACTCTACCGTTGAGTACTTCACCCTACCAGATAAGGGCAGGAGCTGAAGGTGAGAAGGAAATAAAACTGGTTTCCTACTGTCTTCCCATTTCGGAAAATTAATTCACTGGGTTTTTTTTTTTTTGCTTTTCTTTTTCCTCAATAGGAAAGAAGAGTTCTACATCCCCTGTCTGTAGAGGATACTGTCTGTAGATAGCCCCTCAAAGATGCCGAGGACTTGGGTGGCCATTATGATACAGCTTCTGCTTGATGTGAACCATGTTTCCACTGGTGTCGTCATACTGCCGCGGGTGACGTTTTCGAAAATCCCTTAAGTTACAAAACTTGGGAATCCACGACCAAGAGTTGTCTGTGAAGAAGAAAACACACTGAATATTTCATCCATTATTCTAAAACCCAATCAAGCTTACATTTTCAATAAATTTTGGTTGTCTTATTTTTGGACACCAAAGGCAATAGAGATGGAAAGAGTTAAAAAGACGAGAGACAAACAGCAACAAAACGGATGACGGATGGACAATAATAGACATCTTGAAGGCCCAAACATAACACAAAATATTTAGAAGAAACCTCTACCATGTGATCACACTCACCGAACCAAATCTAAATCATCTCGAAAATGTCATTTCACAAATTGTTTGACATGTCGCAGACATATTGTAAGTTTTGCTTGGTGAAGCAAATGAAGGAAGCTAAGCAGTCATCTGAGTAGAGTGCTCCTCAGACATTGAAGAAACAGAAGCTGCAATACTCGGGCGTTGCCAGGAAGTCACGGGGATTACCGTCATCTTCGTTTCCTTATATAACGGAGTAGGTGTCTCTTAATATAATGTACCTGAAGAAAGAGTCTTCCGAAATGTATTGTATAGATTTACAATCTTTTAACACACATGCACCCCAGACTTCTTAGCAGCACCCGGAGATTATCAACCTGTTTCTCCTTCAGTCTCTTCATCTTTCTTCCCATCAAGCATGGTCAATGTTGATCATAGTGCCTATCCATTTGCCCTACGATCAACGGTGACCACCCAGGTGAATGAAACACCTTCATCTGTACTTTTACTCCCACTTTGTTGCAGAGCCTCTTTACCTTTTCATTATTGTATACAATCTTAAAAAGGGGTTGTCTATCTTCGAGGACAAATTTTTTTTTACCTTAAATTCATGCATTTTGGGTAAGAACATCTTTTTTGCAATTGTGTGTCATTAATATTTTTGCCTCCATATCCTCAGTGTTTTGCACTGTCTATTGTTGGCTGCAGAAATAATTAGCTGAGAATCTGTCAGTGAGACCATTCAGATTGAATGACGGCAGAGTTTTCAACTCTTTTATCTGTATTTTTCTGAGCTCCTTTCTGTTGAGTTATGACTACAGACAACATCAAAGTTGAACGTATTTGACAGAAAAGAAAGCAGTTCTCTCTTAGAATTTCAAGACTCTTACACCAAGTTGTACCTTTCACCAATACACCCAGAGCTAGAATTATATTAAAGTGTCCTACATTTTAACAATATTATTGTATATACACATTTTAGAGATACATATATGACTTAAGGTGGCCACAGATCAGATGAGAAGTTTTGCCTGTGCTCAATTCATGGAGTATAAGGTGGTGGTCTCTCCAGCAATATTCTCATATGCAGGGGGTGCTCCAGGTACCACATTGTTCAGAGTGTTGTAATCCTATAAAGGCACTTTACATTCTCCAGTGTCTCAGGATGCACCCATCATAAATCTGATTGCAGCTGGACCAAAGTGGCAGGTCTTGAGTATTTTATTGGAGATTGCTGGAGAGACTCGGCCACCACCTTACACTCCATGAATTGAGCACAAGCACAACTTCTCAACTGATCTGTGGCCACCTTAAATCAAAGTTGAATGTGCCAAGAATCAAAGAGCCTATAAAAGCCAAACGGTGCTAAATTTTTAATCAAACCCAATTGAATTTTTTTTTAACCCCAAGTACAAAAAATGTCTCCAAAGATGGACAAAACCTTTAACAGAAACTGCATGGATTCAGTCTTGGAGGAAAGCTTCAGTTGGCTTATGCTTTTGCTTCTTTTTTTTTTCGTGAAGGCTGCTGTCTCAGCCTCAGAACCATCACTGATCTCTATGACATGTGGAAAGTTTTTCTTTTATCACATTTACACTTTAATGATCTAGTTGTGGAAAGAAGTCGTTAGCCAAATAATAGTCTACAAATACTCATATTACGAGAGGCTTTGGCTACTTTCAATTCTCTTGATCCATAAATGGGTTGTCAGTCTTGAAAAATTAAATAATATTATATGTAAGTGAACAAGTACAGTCCTTAAGGAAGACATCTAATGGTGACAACTAGAGTTCAACAAAAATATATGAAGCTCCCTGGTCCAGTGGCCATGGACTATCATCCCATACCGGGCCTAATAATCAGAAGAAACAATGAGGATGCTTGCAGGTAGGAGGAGGTTTGTAGGGCTCTTGTCCAGAGGTCCTGCAATTCTTTTTGCTCAACTCTAGCTGTCAACATTACACAAGCCCAACAGGAAATGTGACTGCTGGTAGTGTAGTGTCCTGGAAACAAACAAAAAGATAAGAATGTAAACTAAAATTTCCTTGGACTAGTAATGCCAGTCTGGCAGCATTAGTTTTCTAGGAAGTCTACATGTTTTCTTTCCCATAAAATCAATTCTGACTCTTATAAGGTTTCCATGATTTGGTGTTTCAAACATATCTGTTTAAAGATCTGAAGCCTTCGGACCAACAATTTACTTCCACAGTAATAAGAATAAATGTCATTCTTCTAAGCTTAAAGTGGTTTTAAAGCAATTATCCTTATCTCAGAGAAAGAATAATGGAGATTCCTCCTTGGAAATTGTAGAGGTTAATGACCTTGACAGTAGATCTGTTCCTTTGTGGTCTAGATACTTTGGTTTTGTTAAATGAAAGACTGGAGATGAGTCGAAGAAGAATCATGTGTTTTCAGATCATACCTACATGTTGGGTTGTAATAAATCTGTATGTATTTGAGGGGTTCATGTACAACAACCATAGTGAGTATAGCATAGAGGGGACCCCAATATTTAAGATCCAAATTAAACCCTATTATGACCCCATTAACCAAATGAGGTTTTACCTCTTATCTGGACTTTACACAACCTTTGGTCCAAAGCACTATATACTTGTTTGCTAACAATGTAGTTCGTATTTGGACATGGGTCAGACCCCACCGATTTGATACGAATGACCTATCTTAAGGACAGGTAATCAACATCATGACACTGGACAGCCCCTTTAAGGTTTATCTATGGATACACCGTTGTGTTCATACACAGTGAATGAAAAATAGAAGCACAAAAATGGAAATGAACTTAGGCATTGAACTGGAAGCTACTGATGACCCAGTGATAAGACTCTTTGAAATGGACTACAGAATATCCGAGGTGAGTTCACTAAAGCCCCCCATACACATTAGACCAAGGTTCAGTTAACAGTCTAATGTGTATGGGAGCCTCCACAATTGATTGTTGGAGGATTTGGGGATCTAGGATGTTCTAAGTTGGACAAATGATCCTTTTGTTCTTCCTGGGATAAGCAGGTATTTCGGATGAGATAGCTGTTGGCCAGATGAACGTGATGGGATTTGTGCAGACACAGTATGGGGAGTCAGGGAATGTGTGAGGAGGCAGTATGGAGAGCGAAAGGGTACATACATGAGGATACAGTATGGTTAGCAGGGGGATGTAACAGGAGACAGTATGAGGAGGGAGGGGGAAATGTGTGAGTAGACTATTGAATAGTGTGAAGAGATAGTAAGGGGGAGAAAAGCATGAGTGGTAACAGAATAGGGAATGACTAGTTATGGGATAGCATGGGTGGACAGTGTAAGGGCACAGCCCCCTGGCAAGTGAGAACCCTAAAGTGTGCAGTGCATGCACTGTGAGAATTCAGAAGCCTGCAGTCACATAGAGTGACTGCAGATTTTCATCTCAAACCTGAACAATACTTTTAATTACAAAATGAAGCCCTGTAAATTGCCAATCCTAACAGCGTGCAATATACTCACTTTCAGGATTCAGCCCTGCTTGCTGGTACCAGCAGTCATCACATGGCCACATCACTCATGCGATTTTCATACTCACAGTCAAGTGACAACTTGCTTTTCTTCCTGATTCTCTCAGCTTTGTCACTGAACATTGAGAGAACTAGGGAGAGCAGCTAGTCGGCACATGATTAACTGTGCAAATCGAATATGTGTTGGGGGAGAGGAGGTGCCAAACTAAGTTTTTGCCCTATTAGTTGCTCTTCCCACTTGCCCTCAGGCGGTGGCAAGTGGGGTAAGATTTGTGGGCTTGATGTCATCTTTGTATTGTCAGGTGATATCAAGCCCAGGGGTTAGTAATGGAGAGGAGTCTATAAGACAGCCCCATTAGTAACCCTATAGTGATATTGTAAGTAAAAAACACAGAATAAAGACCTTTATTTGAAATAAAAATCCTCACCATTTTACAAATATATTTAAAAATGAAAAAGTTATACTCACCTTATGCCCATTCCATTAAAGCCCTTGTCACCAGTAAAAAAAAACCTAGAAAATAATAAACAACCATAATACTCACCTTACGCCCAATCCATTTAAGCCCTTGTCCACTGAAAAAAACCTGAAAATAATAAACCAAAAAATACTCACCTTATGCCCATTCCATTAAAGCCCTTGTCCCTCATAAAAAGAAAAAAATAATAAACAATCATATCCCTCACCTGTCCGAAGTGAAGATGTCCCATGCCATAATCCTTGTCTACGATATGTGGTTTACAACCTTTACGGTGCCATGATGCAAATGTCCAGGCTGAAAACCATGGGAGAATGAAGTGCTGTGAGCGCAGCCTCAGTGACTAGCCATGATGTCATTGAGGTTACTGCAGGTCACTGAGGCTGCGTTCCCACCGTACTTCACTGTGAGCCGGGACGATGAATTTCGGTGACCTAAATGAGATCACCATGAGAATTTTCCAATATTAATGGCCCCTTACCAACCTGAGAATACCAGCCACCAGATGTCTGCTTTAGTTTGGCTGGTTGTCACAACATTTTATTTTTTTTTAGTTTATTTTAATAATTTAAAAAAAAAACTGTGTGGGGATCCCTCTATTAGTTCTCATTTTTTAAATTTATTTATTTATTTATAGAGCAGGCTGGCGAATTCTCCCATCAGCGAGCCTGCTCTCACTGTTATCAACCAACGCCAGTCACAGCTGCTGGCTCATGCTTGTCATCTGACTGCATGGGAACCCCAGCTCTCTGACTGACGGTAATAATGATGTACTTTACTGTTCGGGTTCACCCATCTCTACTAGGAACTGTATGGCATGGATATTTGAACACTGTATGACTCTATAAAACATGATGGGTGCACAAACAGAAGGTACCACAACGGGCATCATCCTAGTTAAGGCTGTTATGTCTGCTCTATTGGCTGGTATTGCTGGACCTACATGGACTGTGTGTGCCGCTATATGATTCCTCTAAAGGCACAATACGCTTGTGGCAAAGTATCAGGGCTTGTGGCACAGTAGCTTGAAGCCCCAGTCTGAAGTGTCTTAAGGTTGTGGGTTCAAGTCCTGAGTAGACTCATGGAAAAAAGAATTACATTTGGTGGAGAAAGATGGAACTAGGTGTTTTTTCAACATATGTGATTATGAATTAATTCTGCTATAGGAGAATACTGTAAATAGATACTTGGAAATATAGAGATACTATCTGGCTGCTTTTCCAATTTTCTTTTATTGAAATAGCACAATGCAAGCCCCATAATTGCCCTGTGTTAACCCGCCTGATAATGTATGCTTCCCTCTTAAAGAACATAACAGATGCCGAGCTGTCAAGATTTGTTACTGGAAGCATTTTCCTATAGAAAGAGGCGCAGTAGTTAAAATCAGGCATTATCCAGCAGACTAAGCACTGACCTCGAGGCCCTGTTCCCAAATATGTCCCCTCTTTTATCTATATTGTCAAGAATGTTTTCATCAGAAATGTGAAAGGCCGTCATAACAAGAGACATTATCTTCTTGATGAGCGTGCCGATGTGAGCAGCGGTGGGCGCAGATCTGCACACACAGCTCCTATCAGCTGCAGCCACACTCTACATCCACTCTATAGCACAGTGAGGAAGATGCGCATATTGGGGTGGGGATGACGGTAGATATAGTTGCGTCGTCTCCGATAACGGCCACTTGTCTGTACTGGAATTCTCCAGAGCGGCCTCTCACTGAGATTAATGAGAAACTAATAGACTTTTAATGGGATTTAAGAAAAAAAGAAGACGGAAAAGAGGTAACAAGAGGTAACAAGTGTCCTATAATTGTTACTATTGTCAGCCCGCGTATCAACATCTCATTAAAATCATCAACGGCTGGATGGTAATTTATACTTCTTTCCATTTATTCTTAGCATCTTGGGGAACTAAAATTAGAAATTATTATCTTCTTGTCTCCAATGTGGTGGTATCTCAAGAGAGGAACATCTCCTCATCCCTTCCCTGGTTAGAAATAAGACAACAGATTTACCTTTATGGAACATTCGTCCTAAAAAAAGCCTAATCCTTAACTATGAAGGTGTTAAAAACGTAGTAGATTTCCAGAAAAACTATGTGACAGATAATAAAGTCAACATTGAAGCTTCCATGGGCCTCAACGTCAATAAAGCAAGGAAAAATGTATCAAAGCTTGAGTTGGTCAACTGTCATTCATGGAGCTGGGAGAGATGAGATGCAACCCATGTGTAAGGTCAGACAGACCCAACAAGGTTCCTCTAATCAGCTCGGGACCCAAAAGTTCCAGCAGGGTACAATCCCATTTAGAGACAATCAGCACCAAGCAGAAAAGATCTATTTCAGACTGGGCCACCTGAGGCTCCTCAGCGGGTCAAGACTTTCTCACAAACCTCAGATGAAGCACGTGGTGCAAAATGCTTGTCTGACTGGCTAGCTATCTTGACTTCCTCCTTACCTCTGGTTGGTATTATTGTATCTGACTCTGTATTGTATATGTACAGTTGTACATATACAATAGAGAGTGTTTTGATACAAAATACAAGGCCAAGTCGACCTGTCATTGGCTACAGCAGAACAAAGTGCAGGTTCTGGAGTGGTCATCTCAGACTCCTGACCTCAATATCATTGAGCCACTCTGGGGAAATCTCAAGCGCACAGTTCATGCAGGACAGCACAGGAATTTACAGAAACTGGAGGCTTTTGCCAAGAAGAGTGGGCAGCTTTACCATCTGAGAAAATAAAGAACCTCATCCACAACTACCACAAAAAACTTCAAGCTGTCATTAATGTTAGACGAGGAAATACACGGTATTAAGAAATGGGGTATGTGAACTATTGATCAGGGTCATTTGGATGATTTGGGTTGTCATTATGATTTAAAAAGAAAGCACAGCAGTTTGACAATAAACGGCTTCACCCAACCACTAACCATGAGTGGAGAAAAAGTTTTGGTGTTATCATTCATATTCTTTGAAAAGAGGCCAAGAAAGCAACAATTCTGCCGGGGTATGTAAACTTTTGAGCACAACTGTATGTGGTTTCACTATATTTGTGCGTTCATTAGTATCTATAGTGGGTTCGGAAAGTATTCAGACCCCTTTAAATTTTTCACTCTTTATTTCATTGAAGCCATTTGGTAAATGCAAAAAAAGGTTAATTTTTTTCTCGTTAATGTACACTCTGCACCCTATCTTGACTGATAAAAAAAAATGTAGAAATGTTTGCAAATTTATTAAAAAAGAAAAACTGAAATATCACATGGTCATAAGAATTGAGACTCTGCTCAGACTCTCATATTCAAGTCATATGCTGTCCATTTCCTTGTGATCCTCCTTAAGATGGTTCTACTCCTTCATTGGAGTCCAGCTGTGTTTAATTAAACTGATAGGACTTGATTTGTAAAGGCACACACCTGTCTATATAAGACCTCACAGTGCATGTCAGACCAAATGAGAATCATGAGGTCAAAGGAACTGGCCATGGAGCTCAGAGACAGGATTGTGGCAAGGCACAGATCTGTCCAAGGTTACAAAAGAATTTCTGCAGTACTCAAGGTTCCTAAGAGCACAATGGTCTCCATAATCCTTAAATGGAAGAAGTTTGGGACCACCAGAAGTCTTCTTAGACCTGGCTGTCCAGCCAAACTGAGCAATCGTGGGAGAAGAGCCTTGGTGAGAGAGGTAAAGAAGAACCCCAAGATCACTGTGGCTGAGCTTCACAGATGCAGTAGGGAGATGGGAGAATGTTCCACAAAGTCAACTATCACTGCAGCCCTCTACCAGTCTGGTCTTTATGGCAGTGGCCTGACGGAAGCCTCTCCTCAGTGCCAGACATATGAAAGCACACATACAGTTTGATAAAAAAAAACACTTGAAAGGACTCCCAGACTATGAGAAATAAGATTCTCTGGTCTGATGAGACGAAGATAGAACTTTTTGGTAATAATTCTAAGCGGCATGTGTGGAGAAAATCAGGCACTGCTCATCACCTGCCCAATACAATCCCAACAGTGAAACATGGTGGTGGCAGCATCATGCTATGGGGGTGTTTTTCAGCTGCAGGGACAGGACGACTGGTTGCAATTGAAGTAAACATGAATGCGGCCAAGTACAGAGATATCTTGGATGAAAACCTCTTCCAGAGTGCTCTGGACCTCAGACTTGGCCAAAGGTTCACCTTGCAACAAGACAATGACCCTAAGCACACAGCTAAAAATAAAACAAAGAGTGAAAAATGAGTGGCTTCAGAACAACTCTGTAACCATTCTTGACTGGCCCAGCCAGAACCCTGACCTAAACCCAATTGAGCATCTCTGAAGAGACTTGAAAATGGCTGTCCACCAACGTTCATCATTCAACCTGACGGAACTGGAAAAGATCTGCAAGGAAGAATGGCAGAGGATCCCCAAATCCAGGTGTGAAAAACTTGTTGCATCATTCCCAAGAAGACTCATGGCTGTACTAGCTCAAAAGGGTGCATCTACTCAACTGAGCAAAGGGTCTGATAACTTATGACCATGTGATATTTCAGTTTTTCTTTTTTTAATAAATTTGCAAAAATTTCTACATTTCTGTTTTTTTCTGTAAAGATGGGGTGCAGAGTGTACATTAATGAGAAAAAAATAACCTTTTTCGAATTTACCAAAAAGCTGCAATAAAACAAAGAGTGAAACATTTAAAGGGGTCTGAATACTTTCCGAACCCACTGTACACTTACTATTTAATCTATACTTTCTGTACTTACATATATGTATTTTTTGTCCCTAATGTCACTTATTATTGTGTTTTATGCTGATATTTGGTCATAGTCATGCTTTCTTTAGTGGGTTATTTGTTTTACGTATGTGCATGAGACCTTGTATAGGATTTTTTTTCTGGACTACATTAGTGTTGTTATTGAAGTTCTGGTACCCTAATGCAAAATATGTAACTCCTACCAGGTATCATTTAAATCTGTCACTAGCCATAAATATAAAAATATTTAGACTTGAGAGTCCTCAGTGGTACCACTGAGGACTCTCAAGTCTAAATATCTTTCTATCTACTGGCTAACACGGTACGAAGATACACATCTTTCCTAGCCATAAATATGTAATTTTTCTAACTGGAGTGGTCCTCAAGACGACCCCAATGCGGAACATTTGTGGGTCACGCCCACTTGGTTAAAAAAACTAGATTTGCATAAGGGAATATATATCAGGAACAGAGATGTGTAGGAAATAAAGGAAACCAATGCCAGATTCAGGAGAACAACAGCATTTACACAGAAGAAAAAATGTATGAGCTCTTAGGGTCTATGAGTTATTTTTGATACCATTGTGTATCTGCTACCCCTGCACAACCTGTTATAGAGCATGCTAGTACATCCAGGGGGGTCCCAAAAAAGGTGACATCTCCAGGACTTCTAAAAAAATTAGGAAATCTCCTTGGCCCCACCAAAACGTTTCTAAAAGAATCATGTCTAGAAGGTTTCTTATGTGGGTACAGGGATGCTCCATTATTAGATGGAGCCTGGAAATCCAAAAGTACATTATTAATAAGGGCACGGAAGAGTCATAAAGTGTAAAATGGGAGTGGGAATGGGGAAAATAATTGGTTAGTCATCTTTTGTAAGATCCTCTATAAACATTGGCGGTATGGGTCAGAGCGGAAAGTCACTGCAAATGTCAGCTCCTACTTTAGTGGTGGGGATTTCAGCAGCTCATGCCAATTAAAGAACATCTCCAGTGTGATCAAATGAAAGAGTTAAACAAGTGGGATAGCCCTTCTATCCAAGCATCTGTTCTCTGGCATGGACAGCTCCCAACAGAAAGATGTCCCCATTTTCCTGATATGGCAGGAGGACCTTGTAAGTTCACAAATGATTTATTGCCTTCATGGGTCACAGATAAGTAGAATTTGGAGATTCAGCTGATAGGATGTGGGTATGGTACAAAATACGCTTTCACTAAACTGTTGTTACTGTCAAACACAATCAATGTCACCGGTGATTACTGTTACTTTTGAGACATTTGTGGCCTCAGGAATCGAAACACATCCGAACATCTTCAAAAAACTCTTGGTGACAAGTCCTCCTGGGCACAGTCTGATTTCTTGAAGTTATTTTTGAGATGATCCTATGAACGGGGCAATCCTTATATAATGATATGAGAATGCCAGGAATTAAACAAATGTTTGATCCCAGAAAATGTTCATCTCAATAGATGAAGGCAGCATGCAAAACCTAAAACTTCTGTTCTTTATCTCTAACCCTACATAGTCATACTTAGTAAAAGTCTCGAATTTTGAGTTAAGGCTCAACTTCTTTTTTTCTCTCTGTACCTGACTGTTTTCTCTATCTAAATCATTGGACAACTTTAAGGTGGATCCTGCGGATTTCAGCAGGACCAGTCCACCATCTCCCCAATTGATAATGTTAAGGGAGTGTTGGATTGGGCATAATGAATTTAAACACCCAATCCTTTTGCACTCTTTGGAGACAATCTGCATCCTTCGGAGTCAGGCCGCCATTTACTTCTGTGTATCTGTACAATGCACCTGTATACTCAGCTGTGCATCGAGGAGGGTTTAGGCAAAATTAACATGCCCAGCTTCTTTTATCTCCTTTTGGAGACTTTTTTTTTTTAATAAGGGTATATTCGCATACTGCAGATTTGTTATAAAAAAAAAAGTCCAGTGACTTTCCAATTCATTTGATTGAGGCTCACAAAAATCAATATGCTAGCCATGGAAAAATATGAAAAATATGATTTCTGCTACAAAAACTCAGCAAAAAGACTTAACCTAAATCAAAATTTGCACAGAAAACATGCAGATATTTGCAGTGGATTTGACAAGATTGTAAACCCATGGTGTGTGTAACTCCACCTTAAGACAGTTTAAAAAATCCGACTTTCACTGTCAGAATATGTCCGGACTGGCCACGGGTCTCTGGATCTTTACTCAAGAGCCTCAAAATCATATATGAGGTTCTTGAGTTTGGGTCAGAAGATTCATGGCCGGTCCGGACACTGTTGTCCTAACTCGGACCGTGAAAAGTCGGATGTGTAAAACCGGCCTACGGCTTGTTGAGCTCATTACTGTGCCGTTTTCACCCATTCCTATCCAGTTACCACATTTTATTGGTAGTACTGACGAGGAAATGAAAATATAACCCACAAGTGTTTCAAAAACAAGAACCAGAGCCGTAACACGATTTACCACAATAGTCCCAAAAAACATTGAATAGCAGACAACCAACAGCTTAAAAAACTAAGATAAAGGATCGAGGACCCCCCAAACTCAATGATGTACGCCAATACGTTACTTTCAGCCATATTCTAATGATTACCTATAGAGATGGGTAAGCCATTATGACCTTTTTGGTGGCCTAAGGGTCTGTTTGCATTAGCACCATGGCATCCATTAATAGAGCCATCGCGACTATAACGGTGCTGGTTGATTCCACTGACTAATGAGGTTTTCCGGTTGCCAATAAGGGTCATAGAGACATTCTGTAAAATCACAGTGTTTCCTATCTCAAGACCCTCCAGATCCTCCAGGGACATGCTCAAGTATATCTGATGACCTGACATATTACATGGATAGTTGGAACTATCCTTCCTCTAAACTGTCCAGTCTTATATACTAATTTCTCACTGAGTCAAAACTTCATTAGTTGTAAAAAGTATCTTTCTTTAATGGGGGCCGTGATATTTTTATACAAATATGACTTATTTGCAGACCCTAAAAAAATAAACCTTCACTCAATGGAGCTAAATGAGAAGAGATTGACTACACTTTTTTTCTTCAAGTAAGCAATATACGTGGTAACATATATTAACAAAGTGGAAAGTAAATCCAGGGATCTGTCTGATTGTTGGTAAATCAATGTATGCAGTTCAAGGGAGGGAAGTTTTACCTTCTTGATGATCAACAGGAATTTCTTAGTATGAACGATTAAAGGGATATGTCAACAGTTCCTACCTGTAAAACTAATAACAGTACGAACTAGTACACTCACAAATATGATAAAGCATGCCTTAAAGAGAATGTCACCAGGTCAAAAGTGGCCAATTTCTCCTCTTCTTTATCCCCACTGCTATGTATTTTGTTTTTTATTTTTTCAGATCTGCAATATGGTTCCATAGATATGAGCGTTTTAATTTAGTGCTATTATTTTATGTTTTTTATAAGGAGGCATGGATCACAGGGTAATTATGCAGAGCAGCCTAAAGACACGCTCCAGAGGATCCTGTGAGTCAAGCTCCCTTGTAAAGACCAAAAAAATAAGCATTAAATAAAAAGGCTCATAGCTGTGGAACCATATGTTGGATTTACAAAAAACAAAAAATGGAATACAGAGGGAATAAGAGCAAAAACTGGATACATTTGATTTGATGACAGGTCCCCTAATTACTGATGATAATAGTATTGTTGCTAGGAAAATTATCTTATAATCTATTTGCTACCTAGATCATAATTGACCAGTGGTTGGTCTTCAGCCTGGAAAGTGTTTCAGCTGTAGAATCCTGCATCTTCCCCTTTTCTTGATTGATAGTATCAACGCTGCCTACAATCATTATGTCCGCCCTGAAATTTGAAATTCTGAACATGTGTGAAACATTCCCAAGATGGAGAATGCGTATTAAGCTGGGAATTGTGGGCATCTGATTCGTGAACTATTGACCAATTTTCTACATCATCCTTTCCAATCTTCTTACGAGCCAAGAAGGATACTGCATGCAGCCGCTAAACACACTGCTAAAACTTCTTCCCAGTTGCCATGCCTCCTTTTTAAACCATGCCCTCTATATGCCTCCTACATGTCCCCTCCACATCTCTTCCACTCCCCCTTCAAATAAGAAGCATTCCCAAAAGAGTTGCTTTCCTGTTAGGTTTTGGGATGACTTGGCCAACTCTTTAGAGATTCTAAGAGCTCTCTGCTTTTTAATTTTGGTAAAGTTATCAAATTTGATCTATGTAAATTAAATCATGAATATGTGTGACGAACTGAAAGCGGTGGTGACACGACACAGCTGTCGGGTGACCCAGAACAAGGTGCTCCTTCCTTGTCCCTAACACTGGGGGGCTCCCTAGCTAGCCCTATTCCCTGTGATACTTCTGAAGGTGAAGATGCTAGGGCCTCCACCCTTGCCTTATCTCCTGAGTCAGCCTTCCGTCTGTTCTCTTCCCCCACCCAGGGAAGAGGGATGCTACTGTGAACAGTAATACACCAACCGGACAAACAAGGCAACACAAACAAGGGTTAACAGAAAACTCCAGGCATACAAAATAGAAGAGGTAGGGGAATGATCCAAAATAGAGAAGGATAGGAAATTACCAAACATACAAACAAGCAACAGTCACATATAACTCCTTGAACACCCCTTCTCATATGAGCACCTCTCCCTCCGGGAGCCATGCAGCAAATGCTAGCTCTGACAAGGATTTGCAACACAACACAGATTATAAAGAGATTATAAAAAGGAAAGGCGTGGCTAACTGAGCTCAGCTACGAGAACAGAAAATTCCAACATGGCCGATTAACCCCTGTTCTGTCAGAAGGAATAAACACCATTAAAATGAAGAAGTGCTTCTTCTCAGCGCCGGAATAAGAGCAATCAGACGCTGCGGTCTTCTGCCTCCACACTGTCGCGGTAACTCTGTGACAGATGGACCAAGATTATAAAACCATGGCTGACTTATTCCAGAAACGGTCAGACGCCAGTCCAAGGGTTGGGACTGGCATTGAAGCTTAGCTCTGCTGAAAAAAATAGGACTAAACTACTGAACCACACACAACTGATGGACAGGTAAGAGACCTTTTTTTTGAAAAGTCATGTTTTTACCACCTTGGACAACCTCTATGATATGATTAAAAGCTTTTTTGAGTTTCAGTTTTGAAAAACTCACAGTAGAATCCATGATTTGACCAAAATGTTCGAGTCTAGCCTTAACAAAGACACAATACATTTATTCTGCTTCTTATAGAACAACACAACAGGAAAATTCTACAGCTTGCTCTTGATGGTGTCTTATTTAAGTCGGAGTAACTGAGACCAACTCATTGAATATAACCAAACCAGAGCCACAAGAAAGAAAGTTAAAACAAATTAAGAATTGTTAATTATTAAGAAAATCTCAAAAAACATTACCATTATGTAGGAAGTAGACTGATGTCATGGGACTTCCTGTCTCATCAGTGTTGGTCATGTTGGCCAAGCTTCAAAATTGCTGCCAATGGGTCATTTCAGAGATAACCAGAAATAATGAATAAATAATGCACTTACCATATCGTCTACTGGTCCTCCATGCTCTGACAGCATAATGTAGAACCCCGTCCATCCAGACCAAGAACCAGCTTATACAAAATCCTAACAAGAGTCCCAGCATCAGGTCAATCTCCTGCTTAGTTACATTGTCGGTGACAAAGTAATTCTCTGATGAGTCCACCACTGACTGGTCTCCGTCGTACGGGATGACATAGTGAACGTGGTACCTGGAAGAGTGGTTGGGTGTGAGAAAGAAAAATCCATGGTTAGATCAGGATAAATAGAATGAAAACTGTTTACTAATTATGAGCTAAATGAGAAGAACTTTAGAAAAACAATTGAATGGGTTTTTCCATGGGACATTTCAATGAGATATATGGATCAGATTGAGAGTTGGGCCAAAGAGATGGGTTCTATCAGAAGAATAAATAGATGTATGGAACGGCTTCGTCAATGTGAAAAGTTCTGAGTTGCTGTGAGAAATCCCATTTACCCCTCAAGCTACTTACCCAACAAAAGATAGCACTGATGTAGTAAGATAGGACGTTGGATTACAACAAGAAAGAAAAAAGTAAAGTGTTCGAACACAGATATCATCAATATCATCAAGAGCTTTCTATTATAAATGACTATTGATCACATGGCCTCCCGCACAAGTAACCTACGGACAAACTCATCTGTAGTTTCCAAGATGTTCCATCTTCATCAGTTTGCTATATTTTTAATTTTTCTTTCTTTTTTTTCCTTTTACCCTCTGGCCTAACTTTTAAGTATTAAACCCCTTCAACACCGAGCCTGTTTTCACTTTCATGACCAGGTCAAATTTTACAATTCTGATCAGTGTCACTTTATGAGGTAATAACATTGGAATACTCCGACGGATACCACTGATTCTGAGAATGTTTTTTTTCCGACATATTGTACTTCACGATAGTGGTAAAATTTATTTGGTAAAATTTATTTGATGAGACTTACATTGATTTGTGGGAAAAAAATTGGTGAAAATGTCGCAATTTTTTGAAAATTTTATGCCCTTAAATCAGAGAGTTATGTCACTCAAAATAGTTAATAAATAACATTTCCCACATGTCTACTTTACATCAGCACAATTTTTGAAACGTAGTTTTCTTTTATAGAAAGGTTAAAAGTTGAACAGCAATTTCTTATTTTTCCAACAAAACTCAAGAAATCATTTTTTTAGGGACTACATCACATTTAAAGTGACTTTGAGGGATCTAAATGTCAGAAAATATACTAAAGTGACACCATTATAAAAACTGCTCTTATCAAGGTGCTCAAAACCACATTCAAGAAGTTTATTAACCCTTCAGATGCTTCACAGGAATTAATGGAATGTAGAAAGAAAAAATGAACATTTAACTTTTTTTCATAAAATTTTTACATTTGACACAATTTTTTTATTTTCACAAGGGTAATAGTAGAAAATGGACCCCAAAATGTGTCATGCAATTTATCCTGAGTACACCGATACCCCATAAGTGGGGAAAAACTAATGTTTGGGTGCACGGCAGGGCTTGGAAGGGAAGAATAATTAGCGGACACCATGTCACGTTTGGAGAGCCCCTGATGTGCCTAAACAGTGGAAATCCCCCACAAGTGACCATAATTTAGAAACTAGACCTCTCAATGATCTTATCTTGATGTGTGGTGAGCATCTTGAACCCCCAGGTGCTTGCCAGAAGTTTATAACGTTGAGCTGTGAAAATAAATCAAATTTTTCATACAAAAATGTACATTTAGTCCCAAAGTTTGCATTTTCAAGGGTAACAGGAGAAATTTCATCATACAATTTGTTGTGCAATTTCTCCTGAGTATGCCTATACCACACATGTGGGGATAAACTACTGTTTGGGTGCACAGCAGGGCTTGGAAAGGGAAGAGAGCCATTTGACTTCTTCAGTGCAAAATTTGCTGGAATAATTAGCGGATGCCATGTTGCATTTGTAGAGTAACAGCGTCCAGTGTCCCAGTCTTCCACCAGGGTTCCATCTGAATCGCGTATTTCAGGGATTTACATGGAAACCTCAGTGTAAGCGCTCAGCGCAGAGCGCAGGATAACTATACGCCGAGCTTTACTGCAAGCTTTAACCCCTTCACCCCCAAGGGTGGTTTGCACCTTAATGACCGGGCCAATTTTTACAATTCTGACCACTGTCTCTTTATGAGGTTATAACTCTGGAACGCTTCAACGGATCTTCGCGATTCTGAGATTGTTTTCTCGTGACATATTGTACTTCACGTTAGAAGTAAAATTTCTTCGATATAACTTGCTTTATTTTTGAAAAAAACGCAAATATGGCGAAAATTTTTAAAATTTTGCAATTTTCAAACTTTGAATTTTTATTCCCTTAAAACAGAGAAATATGTCACATAAAATAGTTAAGAAATAACATTTCCCACATGTCTACTTTACATCAGCACAATTTTGGAACCAAAATTTTTTTTTGTTAGGAAGTTATAAGGGTTAAAAGTTGACCAGCGATTTCTCATTTTTACAACAAAATTTACAAAGCCATTTTTTTTAGGGACCACCTCTCATTTGAAGTCACTTTGAGGGGTCTATATGGCAGAAAATACCCAAAAGTGACACCATTCTAAAAACTGCACCCCTCAAGGTACTCAAAACCACATTCAAGAAGATTATTAACCCTTCAGGTGCTTCACAGGAACTAAAGCAACGTGGAAGGAAAAAATGAATATTTAACTTTTTAGCCACAAAAATGATCTTTTACAAACTTTTTTTTATTTTCACAAGGGTAAAAGGAGAAAATGGACAGATAAGGTTGTTATGCAATTTCTCCTGAGTACGCCAATACCCAATATGTGGGGGAAAACCACTGTTTGGGCACACGGCAGAGCTCGTAAGGGAAGGAGCGCCGTTTGACTTTTTCAAACTAAAATTGGCTGGAATTGAGATTGGACGCCATGTCGTGTTTGGAGAGCCCCTGATGCGCCTAAAGAGTGGAAACCCCACAAGTGACACCATTTTGGAAACTAGACCCCCTAAGGTACTTCTCTAGATCTGTTGTGAGCACTTTGAACTCCCAAGTGTTTCACAAAAGCTTATAATGCCTGGGTGTGAAAAAAAAAAAAACAATTTTCCACAAAAATGATTTTTTTAGTCCCAAATTTTTGAATTTTCCCAAGGAAATTGGACCCCAAAAGTTGTTGTCCAATTTGTCCTGAGTACGCTGATACCCCATATGTGGGGGGGGACTGTTTGGGTGCACGGCAGGGCTTGGAAAGGAAGTAGTAACGTTTTGGAATGCAGACGTTGATGGGGTCATGTTCCATTTGCAGTGCCCCAGATGAGCCTAAACAGTGGAAACCCCCCACAAGTGACCCCATTTTGGAAACTATACCCCCTAAGGAACTTATCTAGATCTTTGGTGAGCAGTTTGAACCCCCAAGTGCTTCACACAAGTCTATAATGCTCGGGCATGAAAATAAAAATCCTATTTTTTTCCCACAAAAATTATCTTTTAGTCACTAATTTTTTATTTTCTCAAGGGTAACAGGAGAAATTGGACCACATACGTTGTTGTCCAATTTGTCCTGAGTACGCTGATACCCCATATGTGGGTGGGAACCACTGTTTGGGCGCACGGCAGAGCTCGGAATGGAAGGAGCACCATTTGACTTTTTCCAACCAAAATTGGCTGGAATTGAGATTGGATGTCATGTTGCATTTGGAGAGCCCCTGATGTGCCTAAACAGTGGAAACCCCCCACAAATGACCCCATTTTGGAAACTAGACCCCCTAAGGAACTTTTCTAGATCTTTGGTGAGCAATTTGAACCCCCAAGTGCTTCACACAAGTTTATAACGTAGAGCCGTAAAATTTAAAAATCATATTTTTTCCACAAAAATGATCTTTTCACCCCAATTTTTATTTTTCCAAGGGTAACAAGACTCCAAAAGTTATTGTGCAATTTGTCCTGAGTGCGCTGATACCCCATATGTGGGGGTAAACCACTGTTTGGGTGCATGGCAGAGTTTGGAAGGGAAAGAGCGCCGTCTGACTTTTTCAACGCAGAATTGGCTGGACGCCATGTCGTGTTTGGAGAGCTCCTGATCTGCCTAAACAGTGGAAACCCCCATAAATGATGCCATTTTGGAAACTAGACCCCTCAAGGAACTTATCTAGATGTGTGGTGAGAATTTTTAACCCCCAGGTGTTTCACTAAAGTTTATAACGTACAGCCGTAAAATAAAAAATCCTTTTTTTTTTTACAAAAATGATTTTTTCGTCCCCAATATTTTATTTTCACAAGGGTAACAGAAGAAATTGGAACCCAAAAGTTGTTGTCCAATTTGTCCTGAGTACGCTGATACCCAATATGTGGGAGAAAACTACTGTATGGGCGCACGTCAGGGCTCGGAAGGGAAGTAGTGACGTTTTGGATTGCAGACTTTGATGGAATGGTCTGGGGCGTCATGTCACATTTGGAGAGCCCCTGATGCACCTATACAGTGGAAACCCCCCACAAGTGACCCCATTTTGGCAAATAGACCCCACAAGGAACTTATCTAGATGTGTGGTGAGCACTTTGAACCCCGAAGTGCTTCACAGAAGTTTATAACGTACAGCCGTAAAAATAAAAGATCTTTTTTTTTTTTTACAAAAATGATTTTTTCGCCCCAATATTTTATTTTCACAAGGGTAACAGAAGAAATTGGAACCCAAAAGTTGTTGTCCAATTTGTCCTGAGTACGCTGATACCCAATATGTGGGAGAAAACTACTGTATGGGCGCACGTCAGGGCTCGGAAGGGAAGTAGTGACGTTTTGGATTGCAGACTTTGATGGAATGGTCTGGGGGCGTCATGTCGCATTTGGAGAGCCCCTGATGCGCCTAAACAGTGGAAATCCCCAACAAGTGACCCCATTTTGGAAAATAGACCCCACAAGGAACTTATCTAGATGTGTGGTGAGCGCTATGAAGCCCCAAGTGCTTCACAGAAGTTTATAATGTACAGCCGTAAAAACAAAAAAAATATTTTTTTTGTACAAAAATGATATTTTCTCCCCCAGTTTTTTATTTTCCCAAGGGTAGCAGAAGAAATAGGACAAATTGCACAATAACTCTTGTGGTCCAGAGTACGCTGATACCCCATATGTGGGGATAAACTACTGTTTGGACGCATGGCAGAGCTCAGAAGTGAAGGAGCACCGTTTGACTTTTTCAACGCAGAATTGGCTGGAATTGAGGTCAGACGCCATGTCACATTTGGAGAGCCCCTGATGTGCCTAAACAGCTGAAACCCCCCAATTCTAACTCCAACCCTAACCCCAACACACCCTAACCCTAGTCCCAACCCTAACCACAAACCTAACCCTAACACACCCCTAATCCCAACCCTAACCCTAATCCTAACTTTAGCGCCAACCCTAACCCTAACTTTAGCCGCAACCCTACCCCCTAATGGGAAAATGGAAATAAATGCTTTTTTTTAATTTTATTATTTTTCCCTTACTAAGGGGGTGATAAAGGGGGGTTTGATTTACTATTTATAGCGGGTTTTTATGATTGGCAGCTGTCACGCTAAAAGAGCTTTTTATTGCAAAAATAGTTTTTGCATCATCACATTTTGAGAGCTATAATTTTTGCATATTTTGGCTCACAGAGTCATGTGAGGTCCTATTTTTTGCGGGACGAGTTGACGTTTTTATTGGTACCATTTTGAGCACGTGACGTGACGTTTTTTGATCGCTTTTTATTTCGATTTTTGGGAGGTTAGAATGAACAAAAATCAGCAATTCATGAATTTCTTTTGGGGAGGCGTTTATACCGTTCCGCGTGTGGTAAAATTGATAAAGCAGTTTTATTCTTCGGGTCAGTACAATTATGGCGATACCTCATTTATATCATTTTTTCATGTTTTGGCGCTTTTATAGAATAAAAACAATTTTATATAAAAAATAATTATTTTTGCATCGCTTTATTCTGCGAGCTATAACTTTTTTATTTTTTCGCTGATGATGCTGTATGATGGCTCGTTTTTTGCGGGACAAGATGACGTTTTCAGCGGTACCATGTTTATTTATATCTGTCTTTTTGATCGCGTGTTATTCCACTTTTTGTTCGGCGGTATGATGATAAAGCATTGATTTTTTGCTTCGTTTTTTTTTTTTTTTTTTTAAGGGGTTCACTAAAGGGGTTAACTAGTGGGACAATTTTATAGGGGGGGTCGTTACGGACGCGGCGATACCAAATATGTGTACTTTTATTGTTTTGTTTTTTTTATTTATAGGAAGAAGTGAATTTATTGGGGAATATATATATATTTTTTTATTTATTTTGGATTTTTTTTTTACACATGTTTATTTTTACTTTTTTAACTTTTTTACTTTGTCCCAGGGTGGGACATCACAGTATTTTATCAGATCGCTGGTGTGACAGTGTGCACAGCACTCTGTCACACCAGCGATCGCACAGGCATAGATGCAGGCTTCTCAGTGCCTGCTCTCGGCAGGCACTGAGGTAGCCGCCTCCCTCCAGGACCCCGGCGCCATCTTGGATCCGGGTCCTGGGAGGGAGGAAGCCCTCAGAACAGCGCGATCACATCGCGCTGCTCTGAGGGTCTCAGGGGGGCGCGCAGGGAGCCCCCACCCTGCGCGATCCTCCCCTGTGCCCCAGTACACCGCGATCATGTTTGATCGCGGTGTGCTAGGGGTTAATGTGCCGGGAGCGGTCCGTGACCGCTCCTGACACACAGTCATGGGTGTCAGCTGTGATAATCAGCTGACACCCGGCGGCGATTAGCTGCGCTCCCCTCAGGAGCGCAGCTGATCGCCTATGACGTACTATCCCGTCCCCGGTCATACGGGCCCAGGTACCATGGACGGGATAGTACGTCCGATGGCAGTAAGGGGTTAAGGGACAGAATTAAAAATCAGTTGTTGGTGATGTATTGGTTTGATTTGGTCTTTATACTGTTCCTTGTGTAGTATAAGTGATTACATGACTTTATTCTTCGGGTCGGTGTGATTACAGCAATACCAGATTTATATAGGGTATTTGTGTTTGACTGCTGTTACACACTAAAAGACACTTTTTTGCATTGCCATTTTTTGAGAGCCTTAATTTTTCCATATTTCGGTCAACATGTGAGGGCTTGTTTTTTGTGGGGCGAATTGACGTTTTTATTGGTACCATTTTCAAGCAAATGACATTTTTTGACTTTCTATTTCAATTTATGGGACTTTCACTTTGACAACTCTGATTTCTTAGAGGGCTGTAAGGGGATGTAAAGTGTATAAGTCCTATGTATATATGATGTTGCTGAATAATCTATGTATTATTATGCTGTTTACTGTAGCACCATGTACATAATAGAGAAAGTGTAGTGACTATTAGTGGCCACTAGATGGGGGCATTTTAGTGTAGATAGTTATAGGATAAGGATTTCACATAGAAAACAGCTAAGAGTTGGAGGGGGTGCTGTGAGCTAAGAGAGGAACATTTCCTGTTTACAGTTCAGTTAGGGCTGGGCGCCCACACAGTGCACAGGGGCTATAGGCCTGACAGCACAGCAGCTCCGTAACGTTGCAAGAAATAATAATAATAATAATAATAATCTTTATTTTTATATAGCACTAACATATTCCGCAGCGCTTTACAGTTTGCACACATTATCGTCGCTGTCCCCGATGGGGCTCACAATCTAGATTCCCTATCAGTATGTTTTTTGGAATGTGGGAGGAAACCGGAGTACCCGGAGAAAACCCACGCAAACACGGGGAGAACATACAAACTACTTGCAGATGTTGTACTTAGTGAAGCCTAGCCATCCACAGCAGTAGAGGGAGAATACAGCACGCTCGTACAGCAAGGAATCTTAGGAAGCGGCAAGATGTAGCAGCTCTTTGCGTGGGCGGACACTCTGAGGAACGGGGCGAAACAGTCGGGAGACCCCACAGCAGCAATGAGTACAGACAGAAGGAACGTGGCACCTGTACATAGCGCAGCACAGAAAGGCAGTTTACTCTCCCAGTGGCAACTGACTCCGGTAATTAATGAACGAGTCTGGGGCGAAACAGACCGAGGGATGCTTAACCGTAGCGGAGCTATACAGAGAGTATCCAGGGGAACCATCAGGAATCCTGATCTGACCCGGGCCCGTGCTATGTTACCGTGAGAGAGGTGCAGGGAAAGAAAAGGATCAATACACTTTGAAGCCTGTTGTAAATGCTGTAGAGATCTTGGATGTGCTAAGTACAGTATCTAGTAAAGAAGTTATTGTTGAAATTGAAACAGACTGTGTCTCAGTTTATGCTGCTCAGCCTGGTGAGGGTCTCCCACAGCATAGGGGAGAACCAGAAGGAGCTGAACTGAAGGTACAGCTGTGCTGACTAAGAATGGATATATTCCTGTGAGGGAAGGCCAGGCACAGAAGCCCAGGTGCCCTCGGCCATGACTACGGCCCTGGCCGACCCTTACAGGGCCACCAAATGTCCAAGTGTAATGACTAATCTTGTCCTAAAAGATTATTTGATTTCAAAAGTGACAAATGGCTGCTATTGACGTTACTGAGATTGTGTTCAATTGTTATGTGCATTTTTTCATATTTACTTAAAAGTAGTTTTCCAAAAAGTATTATTTTATTGGAAAAATAACAAAAGGAGCAATAATTCCTCACTTGTCCTTGTATGCCGTCTATCTGCTGCTGCTCTAGTCTTTGTAGGCAGGACCCAGCAGTGATATAACAACTACAGCACACCACTTACTCAGTGGTGATGCTGAAGTAGGCAGCATGAGGCTGCTGAACCTTGTGATTGGCTGTAGCGGTCATGATGTCACTGCTGCAGCTTGTCAGCAAAGGCTAGGGCAGGGTGGAGAACTGACACTGAAGCAGCAAGTTTTACATACAGCAAGATTTAATTGAACAAATCTAAACAAGAATAGCACAAGAAACAGAAAAAGTGGTCCATTCCTCCCTGACCTTTTTCCAAGCCGCAGTTGTTCTGAACATGAGCTCACTTTTGATGTTAAGAAATCTTCAATCAGATGCATTTTTTGCTTTTTTTAGAGCAGGTTTACTCCACAAATTGCCTGAAAAATTAATAAAAAAAAGCTTGAAAGACGTGACTTGATTTATTCCATTCATTTCTGTTGTAAAAAAACACTTTGCTGTTCATGTTATTAGAGTTTTGAGGTTTTTTTTTCCAGAGTCACAGTTTTGAATGAGCGGGGAAAAAAAGAAAATACACCTTTGAATGAACCTTCTACGAACTAAGCACTGTCCAATCAAAAGGATACAAAATACTCTTCTAAAACCTTGCAAAACAGGAAATTAAAAACTACTCCAAAAATTCCTAAAAGGAGGAGCGTTTCCTGCAGCGCTATCCTCTAGAAAATGTATTTGACAGCCTCAAAAAACTCCAATCCTACAGACTGACACTCAGTGTGCACAGAACCTTAGGAAAGCTCCTGCACAATCCTACAGACTGACACTCAGTGTGCACAGAGCCTTAGGAAAGCTCCTGCACAATCCTACAGACTGACGCTCAGTGTGCACAGAGCCTTAAGAAAGCTCCTGCACAATCCTACAGACTGACACTCAGTGTGCACAGAGCCTTAGGAAAGCTCCTGCACAATCCTACAGACTGACGCTCAGTGTGCACAGAGCCTTAAGAAAGCTCCTGCACAATCCTACAGACTGACACTCAGTGTGCACAGAGCCTTAGGAAAGCTCCTGCACAATCCTGCAGACTGACACTTAGTGTGCACAGAGCCTTAGGAAAGCTCCTGCACAATCCTGCAGACTGACACTTAGTGTGCACAGAGCCTTAGGAAAGCTCCTGCACAATCCTACAGACTGACACTCAGTGTGCACAGATCCTGCACAATCCTGCAGACTGACACTTAGTGTGCACAGAGCCTTATGAAAGCTCCTGCACAATCCTGTAGACTGACACTCAGTGTGCACAGAGCCTTAGGAAAGCTCCTGCACAATCCTACAGACTGACACTCAGTGTGCACAGAGCCTAAGGCTGAAGTCACACTGGCGACTAAATCGGACGACTGCAATGCGATGAAATATCGCATTGCAGTCGGACCTATGTTAATCTATGGAGCAGCTCCCAGTATCAGATTTTTTGTGGTCCGTTTTAAACGTCCGAGTGCAATCGCAGCATGCTGCGATTGTCACCGATTGTGGGTCGACTGTCGCCAATGCAAGTCTATGGGAGCGATGAAAAATCTGATTACAAACGGACTGCATGTGTGACTTGCGATTAAATCGCATCAGTGTCCTTTAGAAAAGCCGGCAATTCATCCCTGCCTATACTGTAAAAGCACACTGACAGGTTTAATAAAGAATCGAATCAATACATATCCACACATAGAATCCACATATATATATATATATATATATATATATGTCATTGTGACATGTGTATATATATATATTTATAGTTCCTAGACTTCTACATACTGTAATAGCCGCTAATTCAATTGCCGGCTTTAGTGAAATCCCAGAAGCCGACATGAAATGATACATTGTTTTGACACAGTTAACCATGTCATTTCAAGTATTTTGATATATGTTTTAAACTTACAATTACATAAGTATATTTGTACAAAATTTCAGACATGTAGGGGTTAATTAAAGGTGTAAATTCGTTGTAAAAAAACCCATTTTTTAACAACGAATTTACACCTTTAATTAACCCCTACATGTCTGAAATTTTGTACAAATATACTTATGTAATTGTAAGTTTAAAACATATATCAAAATACTTGAAATGACATGGTTAACTGTGTCAAAACAATGTATCATTTCATGTCGGCTTCTGGGATTTCACTAAAGCCGGCAATTGAATTAGCGGCTATTACAGTATGTAGAAGTCTAGGAACTATAAATATATATATATACACATGTCACAATGACATGTGTATATATATATATATATATATATATATATATATGTTTTCTATGTGTATATATCTATTCTTTCTATTGTGATTTAAATACTATTCTTTTGGATCCATTATATGTCATTTTTGCAAGCCTGCGAGAAATTCTCGCAAGTCGGATGTAAATCGGATGTGACAACTACGGTCAGATGCGACTAAATCGCATCAACTACAAAAAATCGGATGCTAGTCGCATCAATGTTCATGAAATTTTAATCCGATTATCGACCGACTAAAACGGTCAGCTTTTTTAGTCGCTGTGTGTGATTCCAGCCTTAGGAAAGCTCCTGCACAATCCTACAGACTGACACTCAGTGTGCACAGAGCCTTAGGAAAGCTCCTGCACAATCCTACAGACTGACACTCAGTGTGCACAGAGCCTTAGGAAAGCTCCTGCACAATCCTACAGACTGACACTCAGTGTGCACAGAGCCTTAGGAAAGCTCCTGCACAATCCTACAGACTGACGCTCAGTGTGCACAGAGCCTTAAGAAAGCTCCTGCACAATCCTACAGACTGACACTCAGTGTGCACAGAGCCTTAGGAAAGCTCCTGCACAATCCTGCAGACTGACACTTAGTGTGCACAGAGCCTTAGGAAAGCTCCTGCACAATCCTGCAGACTGACACTTAGTGTGCACAGAGCCTTAGGAAAGCTCCTGCACAATCCTGCAGACTGACACTCAGTGTGCACAGAGCCTTAGGAAAGCTCCTGCACAATCCTGCAGACTGATACTCAGTGTGCACAGAGCCTTAGGAAAGCTCCTGCACAATCCTGCTGACTGACACTCAATGTGCACAGAGCCTTAGGAAAGCTCCTGCACAATCCTGCAGACTGACACTCAGTGTGCACAGAGCCTTATGAAAGCTCCTGCACAATCCTACAGACTGACACTCAGTGTGCACAGAGCCTTAGGAAAGCTCCTGCACAATCCTGCAGACTGACACTCAGTGTGCACAGAGCCTTAGGAAAGCTCCTGCACAATCCTGCAGACTGACACTCAGTGTGCACAGAGCCTTAGGAAAGCTCCTGCACAATCCTACAGACTGACACTCAGTGTGCAAAGAGCCTTAGGCCGGGTCACACTGGCGACAGAATCGGACGACTGCAATGCGATGAAATATCGTATTGCAGTCTGCCCTATGTTAATCTATGGAGCAGCTCCCAGTATCAGATTTTTTGTGGTCCGTTTAAACGTCCGTGTGCAATCGCAGCATGCTGCGATTGTCACCGATTGTGGGTTGACTATCGCCAATGCAAGTCAATGGGAGCGATGAAAAATCTGATTACAAACGGACCGCATGTGTGACTTGCGATGAAATCGCATCGGTGTCCTTTAGAAAAGCCGGCAATTCATCCCCGGCTATACTGTAAAATCACACTGACAGCTTTAATAAAGAATAGAAAGAATAGATATATACACATAGAACACATATATATATATATATACATGTAATTGTGACATGTATATATATATATATATATATTTATATTTCCTAGACTTCTACATACTGTAATAGCCGCAAATTCAATTGCCGGCTTCTGTGAAATCACAGAAGCCGACATGAAATGATACATTGTTTCCACACAGTTAACCATGTCATTTCCTGTATTTTGATATATGTTTAGAACTTACAATTACATGAGTGTATTTGTGCTAAATTTCAGACATGTAGGGGTTAATTAAAGGTGTAAATTTGTTGACAAAAAAATGCGTGGGCTCCCGCTGTATTTTCTCCACCAGACAGACAAAGCAAGCGAGTGGGGGCAGATAATAATAGCCTAGGGAGGGTACTTTTTTTTGTGCCCCCCCTGGCTACTAACATCTGCCCCCAGACACCCCAGAAAGGGCAAATCTATAATTAGATTCGCCCTTTCTGGCACTTTGCCCGTCTATTCCCATTGCCCTGTAGCGGTGGCGAATGGGTTAATAATCTCACCTTACTGTCACCTTAGTATTGAAAGGTGACCTTAAGGCAGGTTAATAATTGAGAGCTGTCAATTAGACAACTATCAATTATTAATCCTATTGAAGTAAATAAAAAAACACACACACACTTTAAGAATAAATAATTTTAATGAAATAAAAACACATATTTTTGACCATCTTTTATTTAAGTCTTAATCCGTTCGAAGCCCTTGTTCTTCTAAAATAAATATAAAATAATAAAACAACATTATTCTTACCTATCTGACAATCTGTCACGTCCCACGATGTAATCCTTCACAAAGGGTTAACTAGCAATCAGATAAGCAGCGCAAGTAATCCTGCGTGCTCATCTGATAGCTCCTGAATGAATGAGCTTATCTCCTGCCGACAGGAGAGGATGTGATTCATGAATGAAGCTTAATTGATTGTATCCCACTTTCACCTTAGGTCAGGTCACTGAAGTGAAAGTGGCAATAAATCAATTAAGCTCCATTCATGAATCTATTCCTCTCCGTTCGCTGGGAGAGTAACTTATTCACTCAGGGGAATACAGGTCTGAGACAGCATTATTAGCTCTCTGCGACCTGTAACCTGTTAACCCTTTCTGATGGATTACACCGTGGGACCTGACTGTACATCGGATTGGTAAGAATCATTTTGCTTTTTTATTTTATTTTTATTACAGGAAATGGTTTTAGCAGGAAAATAAAATATGGTCAAAAACTGTGTGATTATTTCATTAAACTTTTTTATTAAACTGTGTGTGTTTGATTTTTCTATTATACAATAGGATTAATAATTGATAGTTGTCTAATTGACAGCTCTCAATTATTAACCTGCCTTAAGGTCACCTTTCAATACTAAGGTGACATTAAGGTGACATTATTAACTCATTCGCCACCGCTACAGGGCAATGGGAATAGACGGGCAAAGTGCCAGAAAGGGCGAATCTAATTATAGATTTGCCCTTTCTGGGGTGTCTGGGGGCAGATGTTAGTAGCCAGGGGGGCACAAAAAAAATGTACCCTCCCTAGGCTGTTATTATCTGCCCCCACTCGCTTGCTTTGTCTGTCTGTTGGAGAAAATACAGCGGGAGCCCACACATTTTTTTTCAACGAATTTACACCTTTAATTAACCCCTACATGTCTGAAATTTTGCAAAAATACACTCATGTAATTGTAAGTTCTAAACAAATATCAAAATACAGGAAATGACATGGTTAACTGTGTGGAAACAATGTATCATTTCATGTCGGCTTCTGTGATTTCACAAAAGCCGGCAATTGAATTAGCGCCTATAACAGTATGTAGAAGTCTAGGACATAAATATATAATATATATATATATATATATATATATATATATATATTACACATGTCACAATGACATGTATATATATATATGTGTTCTATGTGTATATATCTATTCTTTCTTTTGTGATTGAAATACTATTCTTTTGGATCCATTATATATCAGTTTTGCAAGCCTGCGAGAAATTCTCGCAAGTCGGATGAAAATCGGATGTTGCAAGGTACACACACATGCGACTAAATCGCATCTTTGAAGGAAAATCGGATGACAGAAGGATGTGTGATGTTTGCATTTTGATCCGACAATCGACCGACTAAAACGGACCGATTTTTTGTAGTTGTGTGTGACGCCGGCCTTAGGAAAGCTCCTGCACAATCCTACAGACTGACACTCAGTGTGCACAGAGCCTTAGGAAAGCTCCTGCACAATCCTACAGACTGACACTCAGTGTGCAAAGAGCCTTAGGAAAGCTCCTGCACAATCCTACAGACTGACGCTCAGTGTGCACAGAGCCTTAGGAAAGCTCCTGCATAATCCTGCAGACTGACACTCAGTGTGCACAGAGCCTTAGGAAAGCTCCTGCACAATCATGCAGACTGACACTCAGTGTGCACAGAGCCTTATGAAAGCTCCTGCACAATCCTGCAGACTGACACTCAGTGTGCACAGAGCCTTATGAAAGCTCCTGCACAATCCTGCAGAATGACACTCAGTGTGCACAGAGCCTTAGGAAAGCTCCTGCACAATCCTGCAGACTGACACTCAGTGTGCACAGAGCCTTAGGAAAGCTCCTGCACAATCCTGCAGACTGACACTCAGTGTGCACATAGCCTTATGAAAGCTCCTGCACAATCCTGCAGACTGACACTCAGTGTGCACATAGCCTTATGAAAGCTCCTGCACAATCCTGCAGACTGACACTCAGTGTGCACAGAGCCTTAGGAAAGCTCCTGCACAATCCTACAGACTGACACTCAGTGTGCACAGAGCCTTAGGAAAGCTCCTGCACAATCCTACAGACTGACACTCAGTGTGCACAGAGCCTTAGGAATGCTCCTGCACAATCCTGCAGACTCACACTCAGTGTGCACAGAGCCTTATGAAAGCTCCTGCACAATCCTGCAGACTGACACTCAGTGTGCACAGAGCCTTAGGAAAGCTCCTGCACAATCCTGCAGACTGACACTCAGTGTGCACAGAGCCTTAGGAAAGCTCCTGCACAATCCTACAGACTGACACTCAGTGTGCACAGAGCCTTAAAAGCTCCTGCACAATCCTACAGACTGACACTCAGTGTGCACAGAGCCTTAGGAAAGCTCCTGCACAATCCTGCAGACTGACACTCAGTGTGCACAGAGCCTTATGAAAGCTCCTGCACAATCCTGCAGACTGACACTCAGTGTGCACAGAGCCTTAGGAAAGCTCCTGCACAATCCTGCAGACTGACACTCAGTGTGCACAGAGCCTTAGAAAGCTCCTGCACAATCCTGCAGACTGACACTCAGTGTGCACAGAGCCTTAGGAAAGCTCCTGCACAATCCTACAGACTGACACTCAGTGTGCACAAGCCTTAGGAAAGCTCCTGCACAATCCTACAGACTGACACTCAGTGTGCACAGAGCCTTAGGAAAGCTCCTGCACAATCCTGCAGACTGACACTCAGTGTGCAGAGCCTTAGAAAGCTCCTGCACAATCCTACAGACTGACACTCAGTGTGCACAGAGCCTTATGAAAGCTCCTGCACAATCCTGCAGACTGACACTCAGTGTGCAGAGCATTAGGAAAGCTCCTGCACAATCCTACAGACTGACACTCAGTGTGCACAGAGCCTTAGGAAAGCTCCTGCACAATCCTACAGACTGACACTCAGTGTGCACAGAGCCTTAGGAAAGCTCCTGCACAATCACTACAGACTGACACTCAGTGTGCACAGAGCCTTAGGAAAGCTCCTGCACAATCCTACAGACTGACACTCAGTGTGCACAGAGCCTTAGAAAGCTCCTGCACAATCCTCAGACTGACACTCAGTGTGCACAGAGCCTTATGAAAGCTCCTGCACAATCCTCAGACTGACACTCAGTGTGCACAGAGCCTTAGGAAAGCTCCTGCACAATCCTACAGACTGACACTCAGTGTGCACAGAGCCTTAGGAAAGCTCCTGCACAATCCTACAGACTGACACTCAGTGTGCACAGAGCCTTAGGAAAGCTCCTGCACAATCCTGCAGACTCACACTCAGTGTGCACAGAGCCTTATGAAAGCTCCTGCACAATCCTACAGACTGACACTCAGTGTGCACAGAGCCTTATGAAAGCTCCTGCACAATCCTGCAGACTGACACTCAGTGTGCACAGAGCCTTAGGAAAGCTCCTGCACAATCCTGCAGACTGACACTCAGTGTGCACAGAGCCTTAGGAAAGCTCCTGCACAATCCTACAGACTGACACTCAGTGTGCACAGAGCCTTATGAAAGCTCCTGCACAATCCTACAGACTGACACTCATGTGCACAGAGCCTTAGGAAAGCTCCTGCACAATCCTACAGACTGACGCTCAGTGTGCACAGAGCCTTAGGAAAGCTCCTGCACAATCCTACAGACTGACACTCAGTGTGCACAGAGCCTTATGAAAGCTCCTGCACAATCATGCAGACTGACACTCAGTGTGCACAGAGCCTTATGAAAGCTCCTGCACAATCCTGCAGACTGACACTCAGTGTGCACAGAGGCTTATGAAAGCTCCTGCACAATCTTGCAGAATGACACTCAGTGTGCACAGAGCCTTAGGAAAGCTCCTGCACAATCCTGCAGACTGACACTCAGTGTGCACAGAGCCTTAGGAAAGCTCCTGCACAATCCTACAGACTGACACTCAGTGTGCACAGAGCCTTAGAAAGCTCCTGCACAATCCTGCAGACTGACACTCAGTGTGCACAGAGCCTTAGGAAAGCTCCTGCACAATCCTACAGACTGACACTCAGTGTGCACAGAGCCTTAGGAAAGCTCCTGCACAATCCTACAGACTGACACTCAGTGTGCACAGAGCCTTAGGAAAGCTCCTGCACAATCCTGCAGACTGACACTCAGTGTGCACAGAGCCTTATGAAAGCTCCTGCACAATCCTGCAGACTGACACTCAGTGTGCACAGAGCCTTAGGAAAGCTCCTGCACAATCCTGCAGACTGACACTCAGTGTGCACAGAGCCTTAGGAAAGCTCCTGCACAATCCTCAGACTGACACTCAGTGTGACAGAGCCTTAGGAAAGCTCCTGCACAATCCTCAGACTGACACTCAGTGTGCACAGAGCCTTATGAAAGCTCCTGCACAATCCTACAGACTGACACTCAGTGTGCACAGAGCCTTAGGAAAGCTCCTGCACAATCCTACAGACTGACACTCAGTGTGCACAGAGCCTTAGGAAAGCTCCTGCACAATCCTACAGACTGACACTCAGTGTGCACAGAGCCTTATGAAAGCTCCTGCACAATCCTACAGACTGACACTCAGTGTGCACAGAGCCTTAGGAAAGCTCCTGCACAATCCTGCAGACTGACACTCAGTGTGCACAGAGCCTTAGAAAGCTCTCCTGCACTCAATGCCTTAGGAAGTCCTGACAACTCAGGTGCACTCAGGAAGCCTTAGGAAAGCTCCTGCACAATCCTGCAGACTGACACTCAGTGTGCCAGAGCCTTAGGAAAGCTCCTGCACAATCCTGCAGACTGACACTCAGTGTGCACAGAGCCTTAGGAAAGCTCCTGCACAATCCTGCAGACTGACACTCAGTGTGCACAGAGCCTTAGGAAAGCTCCTGCACAATCCTCAGACTGACACTCAGTGTGCACAGAGCCTTAGAAACTTCCTGCACAATCCTACAGACTGACACTCAGTGTGCACAGAGCCTTAGGAAAGCTCCTGCACAATCCTGCAGACTGACACTCAGTGTGCACAGAGCCTTAGGAAAGCTCCTGCACAATCCTGCAGACTGACACTCAGTGTGCACAGAGCCTTAGGAAAGCTCCTGCACAATCCTGCAGACTGACACTCAGTGTGCACAGAGCCTTAGGAAAGCTCCTGCACAATCCTGCAGACTGACACTCAGTGTGCACAGAGCCTTAGGAAAGCTCCTGCACAATCCTACAGACTGACACTCAGTGTGACAGAGCCTTAGAACCAATTTCCTTCACAATCCTACAGACTGACACTCAGTGTGCACAAGCCTTAGGAAAGCTCCTGCACAATCCTGCAGACTGACACTCAGTGTGCACAGAGCCTTAGGAAAGCTCCTGCACAATCCTCAGACTGACACTCAGTGTGCACAGAGCCTTAGGAAAGCTCCTGCACAATCCTACAGACTGACACTCAGTGTGCACAGAGCCTTAGGAAAGCTCCTGCACAATCCTGCAGACTGACACTCAGTGTGCACAGAGCCTTAGGAAAGCTCCTGCACAATCCTGCAGACTGACACTCAGTGTGCACAAGCCTTAGAAAGCTCCTGCACAATCCTACAGACTGACACTCAGTGTGCACAGAGCCTTAGAAAGCTCCTGCACAATCCTGCAGACTGACACTCAGTGTGCACAGAGCCTTAGGAAAGCTCCTGCACAATCCTGCAGACTGACACTCAGTGTGCACAGAGCCTTAGGAAAGCTCCTGCACAATCCTGCAGACTGACACTCAGTGTGCACAGAGCCTTAGGAAAGCTCCTGCACAATCCTACAGACTGACACTCAGTGTGCACAGAGCCTTAGGAAAGCTCCTGCACAATCCTGCAGACTCGACACTCAGTGTGCACAGAGCCTTAGGAAAGCTCCTGCACAATCCTGCAGACTGACACTCAGTGTGCACAGAGCCTTAGAAAGCTCCTGCACAATCCTCAGACTGACACTCAGTGTGCACAGAGCCTTAGGAAAGCTCCTGCACAATCCTGCAGACTGACACTCAGTGTGCACAGAGCCTTAGGAAAGCTCCTGCACAATCCTGCAGACTGACACTCAGTGTGCACAGAGCCTTAGGAAAGCTCCTGCACAATCCTGCAGACTGACACTCAGTGTGCACAGAGCCTTAGGAAAGCTCCTGCACAATCCTGCAGACTGACACTCAGTGTGCACAGAGCCTTAGGAAAGCTCCTGCACAATCCTACAGACTGACACTCAGTGTGCACAGAGCCTTAGGAAAGCTCCTGCACAATCCTGCTGACTGACACTCAGTGTGCAGAGAGCCTTAGGAAAGCTCCTGGACAATCCGCGACTGACACCAGTGTGCACAGAGCCTTAGGAAGCTCCTGCACATCCTGCAGACTGACACTCAGTGTGCACAGAGCCTTAGGAAAGCTCCTGCACAATCCTACAGACTGACACTCAGTGTGTACAGAGCCTTAGAACCAATTTCTTCACAATACTGCAGACTGACACTCAGTGTGCACATAGCCTTAGGAAAGCTCCTGCACAATCCTGCAGACTGACACTCAGGTGCACAGAGCCTTAGGAAAGCTCCTGCACAATCCTGCAGACTGACACTCAGTGTGCACAGAGCCTTAGGAAAGCTCCTGCACAATCCTGCAGACTGACACTCAGTGTGCACAGAGCCTTAGGAAAGCTCCTGCACAATCCTACAGACTGACACTCAGTGTGTACAGAGTCTTAGAACCAATTTCTTCACAATCCTACAGACTGACACTCAGTGTGCACATAGCCTTAGGAAAGCTCCTGCACAATCCTGCAGACTGACACTCAGTGTGCACAGAGCCTTAGGAAAGCTCCTGCACAATCCTGCAGACTGACACTCAGTGTGCACAGAGCCTTAGGAAAGCTCCTGCACAATCCTACAGACTGACACTCAGTGTGTACAGAGCCTTAGAACCAATTTCTTCACAATCCTACAGACTGACACTCAGTGTGCACATAGCCTTAGGAAAGCTCCTGCACAATCCTGCAGACTGACACTCAGTGTGCACAGAGCCTTAGGAAAGCTCCTGCACAATCCTGCAGACTGACACTCAGTGTGCACAGAGCCTTAGGAAAGCTCCTGCACAATCCTACAGACTGACACTCAGTGTGCACAGAGCCTTTTGAAAGCTCCTGCACAATCCTACAGACTGACACTCAGTGTGCACAGAGCCTTAGGAAAGCTCCTGCACAATCCTGCAGACTGACACTCAGTGTGCACAGAGCCTTATGAAAGCTCCTGCACAATCCTGCAGACTGACACTCAGTGTGCACAGAGCCTTAGGAAAGCTCCTGCACAATCCTGCAGACTGACACTCAGTGTGCACAGAGCCTTAGGAAAGCTCCTGAACAATCCTACAGACTGACACTCAGTGTGCAAAGAGCCTTAGGAAAGCTCCTGCACAATCCTACAGACTGACACTCAGTGTGCAAAGAGCCTTAGGAAAGCTCCTGCACAATCCTACAGACTGACGCTCAGTGTGCACAGAGCCTTAGGAAAGCTCCTGCACAATCCTACAGACTGACGCTCAATGTGCACAGAGCCTTAGGAAAGCTCCTGCACAATCCTACAGACTGACGCTCAGTGTGCACAGAGCCTTAGAAAGCTCCTGCACAATCCTGCAGACTGACACTCAGTGTGCACAGAGCCTTATGAAAGCTCCTGCACAATCCTACAGACTGACACTCAGTGTGCAGAGCCTTAGAAAGCTCCTGCACAATCCTGCAGACTGACACTCAGTGTGCAGAGCCTTAGAAAGCTCCTGCACAATCCTACAGACTGACACTCAGTGTGCACAGAGCCTTAGAAAGCTCCTGCACAATCTACAGACTGACACTCAGTGTGCACAGAGCCTTAGGAAATCTCCTGCACAATCTTACAGACTGACACTCAGTGTGCACAGAGCCTTAGGAAAGCTCCTGCACAATCCTGCAGACTCACACTCAGTGTGCACAGAGCCTTAGGAAAGCTCCTGCACAATCCTGCAGACTGACACTCAGTGTGCCCAGAGCCTTAGGAAAGCTCCTGCACAATCCTGCAGACTGACACTCAGTGTGCACAGAGCCTTAGGAAAGCTCCTGCACAATCCTGCAGACTGACACTCAGTGTGCACAGAGCCTTAGGAAAGCTCCTGCACAATCCTGCAGACTGACACTCAGTGTGCACAGAGCCTTAGGAAAGCTCCTGCACAATCCTACAGACTGACACTCAGTGTGTACAGAGCCTTAGAACCAATTTCTTCACAATACTGCAGACTGACACTCAGTGTGCACATAGCCTTAGGAAAGCTCCTGCACAATCCTGCAGACTGACACTCAGGGTGCACAGAGCCTTAGGAAAGCTCCTGCAAAATCCTGCAGACTGACACTCAGTGTGCACAGAGCCTTAGGAAAGCTCCTGCACAATCCTGCAGACTGACACTCAGTGTGCACAGAGCCTTAGGAAAGCTCCTGCACAATCCTACAGACTGACACTCAGTGTGTACAGAGCCTTAGAGCCAATTTCTTCACATCCTACGACTGACACTCATGTGCACATAGCCTTAGGAAAGCTCTGCACATCCTGCAGACTGACACTCAGTGTGCACAAGCCTTAGGAAAGCTCCTGCACAATCCTGCAGACTGACACTCAGTGTACACAGAGCCTTAGGAAAGCTCCTGCACAATCCTACAGACTGACACTCAGTGTGTACAGAGCCTTAGAACCAATTTCTTCACAATCCTACAGACTGACACTCAGTGTGCACATAGCCTTAGGAAAGCTCCTGCACAATCCTGCAGACTGACACTCATTGTGCACAGAGCCTTAGGAAAGCTCCTGCACAATCCTACAGACTGACACTCAGTGTGCACAGAGCCTTAGGAAAGCTCCTGCACAATCCTACAGACTGACACTCAGTGTGTACAGAGCCTTAGAACCAATTTCTTCACAATACTGCAGACTGACACTCAGTGTGCACATAGCCTTAGGAAAGCTCCTGCACAATCCTGCAGACTGACACTCAGGGTGCACAGAGCCTTAGGAAAGCTCCTGCACAATCCTGCAGACTGACACTCAGTGTGCACAGAGCCTTAGGAAAGCTCCTGCACAATCCTGCAGACTGACACTCAGTGTGCACAGAGCCTTAGGAAAGCTCCTGCACAATCCTACAGACTGACACTCAGTGTGTACAGAG